>CM076453.1:30858671-31458671 GCA_038419695.1 Scomberomorus guttatus
CTTGCAGATTTGCTGCAGGACGTGGTTGCGCCACCAGATGGAGCCTCTTACTTTTTTAATGAGATTGAGTTACAGGTCTGTTTGTTGACCCCCGTAAGGGCCGCTTCTAAACAAACGCACCTCTCTGCCTTCAGAGGAAGAAAAAAGTCGCAGCGTCGCTGGATCTGCTCACTGTGTCCTGTTGATGAAATCTGAAGTATAAAGTTGGGAAAACTCCACAGAGTTGTTTTCTGGCGGCTGTGCGGTTTAGCTACCTGAGGCTCATGCTAATGCGAAACTAACATTTTTGAACGGAAGCAGCTGCTCGGTTAATGCAGGCTGAGAGCTGAGTGACAGACAGCAGGACTCTAATTACACATGCTTCCAACAAAATCAACACAAAAGTGCTGAGCTGTAATAGCGACACTCCCAATCTGAGTATAAATGCATTTTAGCGGCGGCATTAAATGGATAAAGTTGGAGCGATCGTAGTGTCTGTTGGAGCTGAACAGCTGTTTCCAGCAGCTGGACTGACGTTAGCTACAGTGAACACACACATCACTCCATCATGTAGATTATATTAAACCAGTCAGACTGAAGTCCGTTGTGGGGAGATTGGGGTAACCTGTTTTACATTGCAGTCTGCATTACATGCAGTGTGTGGCATGTTTGCAGCGCTGTCTGTTTCCACAGAAATCCACATGGAAAAGAGCAGGATGTCTGATGTGCACTGAGGTCAACTGCTTGAGCCCACTCTATTCTAAATCAAAATGAAATCTCTCAGGAGACCAAATACTGCACAGCGATGTGGGGAGAAGCTGCTTCTGATTCCTCAGGGACGATAAAACATTTCAATTGTCACTAATAACCAACGGGCATGATTGTAAGGCACAGCTCTGCCTTGAGAAAACACATTAGTGACCGCCACTGTGACTTAATGGTGGCCTACAAAAGTCAGGCTTGAGTGGCCGCAGCATTAAGTGCTTCACTCTGCAGCAAGTCGCAGCTACATCACTGACGACTGATGATGGTGTTTTGTACCTCAGAGGGACACTTAACCCACAGCTATCATCCAACAACAGATGACATGCTGGACAACAGACCCTCTAATAAGAGAGAGAGAGATGTGTTTTTTTCTTAAATGCAACGTTTGAAGGATGTTCATACCAACAAGCATTAAGGAGCCATTAAGGAAACTACAAAAAGACATGCTTTTATCTAATGATGTTTTATTACTATATTTAACATGTATTTTAGGATTCTCACTATCCTGGTGTATTTTAAAGGGGATAGAAGTTATGAAATTATGAATAAAAGCAGACTTAAGCTTAAGGAAAGATTGTGGTTACAGTTAATATAAATGTAAATATTAATTGCAGGTCTGAGGCCTGGTTTCCTGCATGAAACACATCCACCTCCTCCAGCCTCCACATCCTTACTCTCTGCCTCATGATATCAAGGCCAAACTTTTTTCTGGATGTAATTTGAGTCACTGAACTGTCAAATATGAATATAATTCCCGTGTTTGGCTTGATAAGACGATGATGAGTTTCACTGACTTGCAGCACATTTGAGGGTGGATCATAATTTTATTTCTTTGCAGGGACATTAAATCTTTGTTAAACAGAAGTGAAAAGAAAACTCTTTCCTGCTCTTATAATTTACTTTTATCTGAAGGCTTTGTTGTGACAGTGACCTCAACCTCTGATGACTCAGATTATTCACTAAATAAGATGTGGTTTGAAAAACAATGACAAAGTCTCACTATAGCCTGGACCTTGTGATCTCGCTTTCAAGTCAACAGCAGGCTGTAAAGTAATGTTTTACTGTTCTCTCTGGTTTCAGTCTGTTTCACCTCTGACATGAAAACAAAACATGATTTTCAGTGGATGTTACAGTAAATTACTCACAGCACAACTCTGAAGGTTTTCCATTGCACAAAACGATGACTTTGGTGTGCAGGAAGTATTAGAAACACAAGGATTCAACTACCTGCTTGGTTTCATAAATTCAGACTTAATCCATAATGTGCATCCCTATAACGTTTTTATTTTTAACGGTGGATATACTTCAGTTGCAGAATGATGTATGTAGAAAGTTTGTTTTCACATTCATCTGCTGAAGGAGCAAAGTCTCTCTGCGCTCACCTTAAATCTCAGTTTAAAGCATGAAGCATGTTTTGTGACATCACAACTAGTTTTGGAGCCAATCGTGATCCAGTATACAATTTACACCAGTGTGATGTGGAGACTTGAAGCCTCCAGAGCACAAACACGGAGAGAACTTTCCAATGAAGGAGGAGACATCCTGTGTCCAGTAGAAAAACTTTAGAAATGAACAATATTTTTAATTTTTTTACCACGTAATTGAACTTTTTATGGAAAAAACATTTCGGGCACAAATTGTTGTTTAAAGCAGTCTGTTTTTTAAATTTGTTTATTTCTTTTTGCAAAACTGATCTTACAAATATAGCAAAAATGAGACAAAAGAAGAAGAAAGTAAAATTATAAAATTAATTATAAAACAAATAAAAGGTAAGTGAATAATACAAGTGGATGGATTCTTATAACATTTTATTTTTCAAATGTCTTCACTCTGAAGGTATTTTTTTCCCATTTCATACACTTCCTTTAATCTGCTTGCCCATTTTCCTGTGAATGTGCATCTCCTGGTAAACATTTCCTTTCTATAACCAAAATAATATTTAATATTTTTATATTTTTGGTGTTTATTTACAAGGTAGACACAAGGTATCATTTATGGGGGAAAAAAAGAAATGTAGTTTTCAGATTGTTCTCCACACTTGCCAGCAGCGTATTTTTACGGTGTATATGTTAAAACGTGTCTGAAGGGGATCTTTAAACTTTAATCTTTTACTACCGTCACTGTTTTTAAACTTCACAGCACTTTGCATGTGTTCTGGAAAGTACTGTGCACAAAAATCCTCTCCATGCTATCCTAATTATTATGTAGTCCACAAATTCTGGGTTATTCTGCTGAAGGAGGCTCGGGAGAGATAAGAAGATTTTTTAGGGATAAAAGGACATTTTGTGCATCACAAATTGCAGAGAGGAGCATGTTCGGGGTTAATTCTGTGATTCATAAGCAGTGGAGCAGCCCCAGAGTTTATGTTTTAGCTTGTGTTCTCAGATATTAACTGAGGTTGTGCTATCGCTCTAATTTAATGATATTCTCAGGGGACGTGCCACATCAGAAATGGCAGAGCCGCCCTGTAGTGTTTTTGGGTTCTGGAGGTTGATGGATTGGAAGGAATGACTAATAAGCAAAGTATGTTTCTGTAGTTGGAAGATATTCTTACAGCCAAAAGCCCAGAGGGAGCTGATATAAGTGCAAGCAACATGGCAGAGCAGCCAGTTCTGTCGTAAGATGAATGCATTTAATAAGATTTCAGAGATACAGAGAGACCCTCAGGAGGTAAACAAGGAGTGAGGGGGAGAAGTAATCCAACAAATAACAAATTAGAGGCACAGAAAGTGCAAGAGCCTTGTGCTCATTTCCAAACAGTTACTAAAGATCCAGGATGACTATCTGATCCAGTTTCGAATGCAAACGCAACACTGAGGTGAGGAGCACAGTGACAACACAAAGGCATCATTTGTTTATTTTAGCACCCACACTCTCACTGGTTTCACCACATTTTGATTGCAGAGGATGCCACAGAGGTGTCTTTCTCAGCAGGAAACAGTCAAGTCAGCTTTTTGTAGTCCTTTTTTTATAGTGTTGTGTCTTCTTGTTCTTCATGCTGACGCTGCCTCAGCCGGGCTGTTCGTGTCATTTTCTGTCTCACACAGCAGATCTACTGTACATACTGCTGATTCCTCTATGAGATTTAGCACTATAACTCCCAAAGCAGTCATTTTGACTGTTTTTAAATTTTGCAATTTGTTGATATAATATAACTTATTTAACTATAAGAAAATGACTTTTCCTAAATGTGTGTATATTTTATTCTAACATTGTTATTTTATTAAAATTGCAAAACACAAAAGACTTATAAGTATTTCTACCTTGAATGGCGATAACAGTCACATTGATCGTGTATCCTTTCAGTATTTGCTCCTTTTTCCTGCTCTTGAAGATGCCTGTCACCGTTGCCTGGCAACTATTTTTTTTAGTTGTTGTTTTACACTATTGCAAAGCTAAAACCTAGCTTTTGCTTCGAGCTAAAACCAAGGAGGAAAGAAAGCTTTCCAGCCTAAAACCAAATTGAAATAACTGAAGATAATATGTTTGAATCAAATAAACAACAGCACTGAAAAGGGCAGAATAGAGTAAATTATGATATGTCGGCAAGAAGAAGAGTGACTGCCAACAGAGGCTTTAGCCCTGCTTCAGAGCCTTGATGAGGCAGATAGTGACGTCTCCTGGTATCTTGAAAAATCATCTGACACTGGCTCTGAGAGTGATTCAGACAGTGACTTAGAGATAATTCCCCTTCTACTGTCATTCCATCTGCTAATGTACCAGGTACATTAGGCTGATGTTATTAATATTACCATTATTATTATTATTACGCTAGTCTTTTATATTACTATAATGTAAGCCTGTAGGTGAGGTTATTGGAGACCGTATTAGATCTTGTGAGACAAGCATCAGTGAAATTGATGCGCAGTGTTTGCCCCAATTTTGCAGCATGATATTTTTGCTCACTAAAACAAATATTGGTTTATAAATCAGTTTGTTTTCCCGCAGCAAATTTTCATATTGACTGTTTTGGACATTTTGGGGTATATGCGTTTCATACGTGTTCATAAAGGTTTTTTCTATGCATCAAAATCCATATTGGTGATGTTTTTAGAAGTTATTGTATCCAAAGATCCAAGGAAGAATTAATTTGATTTGATTTTACAAAGAAAATAATAGAATATTGATCTAATTCGAATTTGTATCTGTTATTAAAATAGCAGGTTCTTAAGGTTAAGGTTCTTAACCTAAGGTTCTTAGGTTCTAATGCAGGGAGGAATAATACAAGCAGAAACAGCCACAGTGATGATGATGATGTTTGATGAAGAGCTGCAGACGACCAGCACACCTCCAACAGGTAAACTACTTATTTTACTTTGCAGTACTGTCATGGCTCGGTGTGACTACCCCCAAAACAATGGAAAAACACCATAACGTTAGTGGAGCAGAGCAGTGAACCGGGGCGCTGTGTGTGGAGCAGACGACCATATAAAGAAATCTGTCACCAACCGACGTCGACTCGAGCTGAAAGTAGAAAAAACTGTTGGAAAGCGAGTGTTCAGAGCAGTCTGAAGCCGGTGCTTTTTGCTCACAGGGATTACTTCTACATACTTTTACCTCATTATTTGACACGTCGGCCACTTTTAACATGAACATCCAACATTGTAACATTATATGTATGACTGAAAATAAGGAAAAGCTTAATAGGTCCCCTTTAATCAACTAATTGTCACAGCTCTTCATAAAATATTAACTTATTTGGTGTAATAACAACAGGTCATCTTGTCATCTTCATCAAATGTGCAAGTCCACTTTGTAGCAACCATGTTTGTACATACTGAGAAAGTAAATAGAAACAAGTTAATATATTCAGAAAAGAGGCAAAAAGTACACTAACTTAAAGATTTAATGATAAAAGTAACAACAATAGTTTTAACTGTAATCAGTAAAACTGTTTTTGCTGTTGAGGCACAGAGGATGAGTGCAGATGTATTATGGAAAGAAGTAGAAATGGAAAATTAAAAACCAGAAGAAAATGAGGCCTGGTGAAGCTCTTTGTGCCTGAAATGTAGCAGGAAGAAATTATCGAGCATCACTTTTTTATGTGCTGACATTCGTCCTCTTCTTAAATTAAAAAGTTGATCACTGCCCACAGTCAGAGCATAGTGGGAATACTTCTGTGATACCCTCATCTCACTGAATCCATGTAAAGTCTATTCATCATGTTCCCCCGGGCTGCTGTGAAAGACTGGCTGCATTAGGCCACTGAACCAATCACTGTCAAGAATATGCTAAAAGAATTTAAGCACAATTTATATGCAACAATGGTATATGCTCATTACTGATAGAAAGCTGCTGCCTGCTGGTTCACAATTAAAGGCCAGACATTATCTGGTGGATTACATCAGAGGTTTTGAAACGCTGAGGCGCCTCCCCAGGGGAGTGCAGGGGGAGGCATGAAGCTTTAAAGGACCAGTGTGTAAGATTTAGTGTCATCTAGTGGTGAAGTTGCACATTGCAACCAAATGAATACACCTCCCCTTCAACGTGTGTTGGAGGACCTACGGTGGCCATGAAACTCGCATAAAAGGTGAAAGGCCATCTTTAGAGCCAGTGTTTGTCCGTGCTGTGCTACTGTAGAAACATGGCGGCGCAACCAAGCGGCAACCTCCGGGGCTGAAAAATGAAACCAATGCGGAAGTGCCAAAAACTGCAGTTCCTTGAATGGCCACTTGAGGCGATCCCCTGAGTACTTACTGTGGTTGGTCCCAGTGGAACGCAAACATGTAACCCAGCTGCACTCACAGCCTTTTCTTTCCACCTGGACCTGACTTCAAAAACCCTGTCAGATCCCAGACAGTTGTTTAGAAGAAAGGAGGCAAAGACACACACCCCTGTCTACATCAGTGGAGCTCAGGTGGATCAGGTAAACAATTTCAAGTTCCTGGGAACTAGCATCACAGAGAACCTGTCATGGACATCACACATCTTCACACTAGTAAAAAAAAAAGCTCAGAAACAACTGTCCTTCTTGAGGAAACTTAAGAAGGCAAAATTCCCATCCCAAGTTCTTGTTTAACTTTTATAGAGGAACAATAGAAAGCGTCCTGACTGGAAATTGGCATGGGATGTGCACGGCCCAAGACAGGAAGGCTCTGCAGCGGCTGATTAAAGCCACCCATCTACCGAGCATCAGTGATATCAGTGAGGTGAGGTGCCTGCATAGAGCCCAAAGGATACTAAAAGACAATACCCACCCCAGCCACAGCCTGTTCACCCTGCTGCCATCTGGCAAGAGATACAGAAGTATCACCAGACTACAGAGCAGCTTCTTCCCTCGGGCTGTGAGACTCCTCAATTCATCCTCTGCACTCAAATATAAAAATTGTTTTATTTTTATGACTTATTTATACATTCATATCATTTGTTTTTGTGAATAGCATGAAGGGACTACAAATTACATTTTGTAATTTGTAGTCTTGGCATGTTTTGTTTATTTTTCATACAAAACATGTTTAATTGGTTGAGAGCAGACGTCCTAAAGAGACGTCCTCTCTACATAGAAGAAACATCTGGGTATTACAGGTTTAGCAATGATGTGAGCTTTATCTGTGTTAACAAGAAAGATTTATTATAGAGTCACGTCTTCATTCATGTTTATTATGAGCGGAGCATCAATCTGTCTCAAGAGAATACAGGAAAGCTGAGAGTTTGAAATGCAGCAGGAACAAGAGGACAGACACGGTGCAGAAATAATGCTGTTGGGTATGTTGTTTTGTTAGTGTGGGTGTTCTGTAATGCTCCTGTTGATGAAAAATTCAGTGATTTAAAGTCTCTGTTTTCCTCACAGAGGTCAGACGAGGACCGTCAGTGGCTGTTTGACACCCTGAGTTAGCATTAGCAGTTGCCTGCTGCAGCGCCTCAGTGGAAACTGGAGAAAAGTGCATCAGGTGGAAATAAAAGAATTAAGAATTCAAATTGCTAGTCTACCATAAGCTGTATTACTGATGATCATCTTTTTCTGCTTTGTTTATCCTAATAAAATACTGTTACACGTCAGTATTGACTCAGCCAGTTTTCTGTAAAAATTCGATGTCTCCTATTAACTTACTGTGGTAGCTCTGTGTTTGGACACTTCAGCATCAGTGTTTAAAGAAAATGAGGGCGTGTGCCAGGCTCCGTTGGCTCAACAAGCCTTCATGAGCAACTCTGAAATCCTTTTTAGACAGATATTTTTAGACTGTGACTAATGATTCCAGCCTGACAGGCCCTGGTCCTGAACTTAGCTGGATGCAAAAAAAGAACAACGGTGAAGACGTCACATGCGGTGCCCTCATATCATCATTATACCATACAGTAATACAGAGGGGACTGACCAGTGCCAGCACATGTACTGTCATTTTTCTTATTGTACAAGAGGTGCTGGCTGCACATTTATGAAGGAACAATGCTGTGAGTGAGGAGACGGAATGGTAAAAGATTTTAATGATGGCTTCATGTGCAGCGGGGGTGGAAACATCAGTGTAGCAGTATGCCGGGGGCTAGAGGGATGGTGACAAGACCCAAAATAAACAAAACAAACACCTGCTGATTATTAAACCAAACTTTATAGGGAATTATTTGAGGCTGCATTACCAAACATGCCAAGGAGGCAACTGTCCCGGGACCCCCAACATTCAGGGGCCCCAGAGGCCCCAGGGTCACTGTGCGGTAATTGAATTGTGCACCTATGTTTGGTAACGTGCAAACTGATAAAACAAGGTATATAAAGTGACAAAAAACATCTGAACCCACAGCAGTTCTGTGCTACAATGTTAATAGCTAGTGTTACACAGAGACTAACAACAGGTAAGGGTCCCATGTTGGCAGCGGCGACAACTGTAGCCATGGCAACAAGCAGTTAGTGAGTTACCCAACATGTGAATATGTCCCACGAACGTTACAATCCACGTGATCTTCTCACATCACGGAAATACAGTCCGATGGCTGCTAGTATTAAACTTTCTCTGTCGATAACAATCTACGTTACATATTGGCAAGCTAACAAGCTAACGTTATTCACTGATAGGCTGATAAATACAGGAAAACAACCACTAACAGTAAATAAGGTTACTATTAGTCGTAATGTAATCAAAAATAAACCTGGTTTTAACTAACTCTAACATTAGCTTACTTAGCAGTCACCCTGCTAACGATAGCGTTAGAATATTGAATCGCAGCAACGAAAATACTGGCTCATCTGCCACGTCAACATAGTAACCAATGCAGAGCAGGAGCCAATGTTGGAGTTTTGTTACTGGTGGCGTAAAGCAGGTGGCATCTTGCTTTGCTTCATCCATTTAGCTAACGTATGCTAATGTGGCTCATTCATTTAATTCACGAAATGGGACATCCTTCCTCACTCCGTCATTTTGAGGAGACAGCAATTACTCAACATGCACAGCATATTAATTTTGAGTATTTCTACGGCATGAAACTCTACTGGTTAAATCATCAGTACAAAAGACAAACATTATGATGTTAAGAAAACTGATTTTACAATCTGAAGACTGAATCAGTTCACTTTTAATTTCTGGGTCAGTTTTGGTGAATTCAGTAACTATGGCGACACGTTTTGTTTACAACTTTGTAAACAAACATTGTTTTCTCATGAGTGAGTGAGAGGGAGCCACTGTCTCAGCAGTCAATTTAAGGCTGGTATTGTCCTTTAATAATTACTTTAAGTGCAGTTTATATTGTACAATGCTTTTCATTATGAACAGGTACTTTTTGATGGACAACACAGCATTATCTAACTGGCATGATTATGTCCTCTCCTTGTCAATCTGTTTCTTCGTCTGTTAGGCTGTAACAGGACTCGTACAGTCAAACTCCAGTGGGAATCCTCTGCATTGATCAAGAAAATCCTCGGCTCAACCCATCCAGAGTGGGGATCATCTTGGAAGGGAGTGTGGTGATGGATGAACTGGCCAATCTGCCTCAGGCCTTCTGTGTCCTTTTCAGACTCAGCTGACACCTCAGAAGTAAGCTGACACCCAAAATTCCAACTCTGAAAAATCTGCTTGCAGTGTAAAACGGGGTTCTGAGAAGTTATACTACTGCTCCAGATATCAAGTGCTTAGTTTGTAAAGTTAAACTTTTAGAATAACTTGTTTGCTGTTGTTGTTTGCACAGTTTGCAGTGTATGTTTTATAGTATTGGCTGATAATGATTCTCAAGGTCCCTATTTGATACAGACTTCGATTCAATTCCATATCAAATCAGTTCGGGATGTTTCAGTTACAATACCAACTGAAAATCCAAAATGCATCAAGACATCTGCCTTTTAGGGTTGTTGGCAGTAGCATCAGAAGGGGAGCTCCCATCATCGTCTCTTCGTTCCTTCCACACTGATAGTTCAGCAGACCACATCTGCAGGGAATCTTCACACATTCCCTGAAAAAGGGAAGAGATTTGGAGTGTAGCCTTGGGATTGTACGAAAAGATGTATGACTGTTCAAATGAAGATCTTAATTAATCAGAAAGAAAGAGAACCAGCCCTAGCAATAACAAAAGTAAACCCCATACTGTCAGTACTGTGAACTGGATATGGATGTCAAGAATTTTTCTGCTACAGTTTGAAGCTGATCTTCCATGATTGTTAGATATATTAAACACTTATTTGAGTGTCATATTGATGGGAAAGTTCACCTAAAAACACAGAAAACATTTATTTTCCCCTTCCAGAAATGTAACCTATATAGTTTTGATGTGTTGTTGTGATTGTGAGATTCACTGTAATAATGTTCACATGTCTAAGCACCAATAAGTGAATTTGTTAAAACAGCAGAGGTGTGATGTTTCTAGACTTTTTCATGTTTTATGTGAAAATGTTTCTCAGGACATGAATGACAATTTTTTTGCCACCGTTTCAAGCTTATGATTCAAGGTTGTTAAAAAGCAGGGATTATTATTAGGATTATTATTATTATATTTGACAGCAATAGAAAGAAAAAACAAGTAGAAAAAAATCATAAAATTGTGAAAAAGTAGATTTATTTCAAAAAAATTAAAAGATTTTTTAAAAGATTTTAAACATTAAAACAATGATTTAATTAAAAAAACACAAATATGAAATGAAAAAAGTGGAAAAGAAGAAAATAAATAAATTAAAAAAACAACAACAAACAAACAAGCAAAAAAAAAAAAAAAAAAAAAATCCATGATTTGATTCAAGCTTATGCTGAATTCATTTGTCTGGATTTGTAATGTTGATTTAATAAAGCAGGAAGGAATTAATTCCCTTTTTTGTGGACTTTATATTTGTAATACAAGTTGACCTTTTTAGATTAATTTTCAGGCAAGATTTTTTGATGTTTAAGATTTTTAAGATAGTTCAAATAAAATGTGATGTAAAAATCTCTGTTTAAACCCCAGGCATGCGTTGTGGCTGCCCCACTCTTTACCAGATGGTGAATGTGTTGCACGAATCTGTGGCTTTAAAGATGCTGTTTTAACTAATGTTAATTTCCTCCCTACAGGAGATAACCAGGAAATCGTGAGTTCTCTGGGAGCAGTCGAAGATAACGGGAGACTTGGAATAATGACGCTACTTATCGAGGGAGATAAGGTCCACAAGATTGTGGAGGCCCTTTGGCTTCCACTGGAAAAAAGTTAAAACTGCTGTTTTATGTTTAAATCATGGTTTCAGCCCATAAGATCATGAAGGCGGAGGTGTTTGAGGGAGATGCCAGAAATTTAAAAATTAAAGAAAATAATTTAAAAAATGAACTGTTCACTGTTCAACTAGGCTATTTTTTTTTAAAGTTTTATTTCCATATTTAGGCTATTTTATATTATAATTGATGTATATAATTCTGGTAATTTGTGGTAAGAATATTTTATGTTTTGTCAATAGAGTTTTGCAGTTTCCTTTCTTCAATTTATTAATTGTTTCAGCAAATATTTACACACTCTTGACAAAAATAATTGTATTTACTGTTGCTTCTGTAATGTTTCTGTAATGCACTTAGATTCATGGAAAGGTCTGCTGCTGCTGCTTTAAGTTAATTTCACAGAAGAAAAGACAGTACATTATGGTGCCTTCAGCCAGGTAAAATCAGCTGTGTGTTAATAAATCTAGAGCCTGAAACAGCTCAAGGTTTGACTATGTATACTTTTTTTATAAGGTTTGAATTGTATTTATTTTACTTTATTTTATTTTATATATTCACATGAACAAGGTAGACTGTGAAACCGAATTGCCCTTCTGGGATAAATAAAGTTGTCTGAATCTGAATCTGAATTTATTAAAAGTTGAACTGGAAAGAAAAAGTACCAACTGCCAAACACCGCCTAAAGGTAATCCACCAATCAGAATAATATCTGTGTTAATGTATGTGGAGCCTGAAAATGCCGAGTCATTGGGCAGAAGCAGTGATAAGGTGAGCAGTCCCCGTACACAGCCATTATAAACTCAGAAAAGGACGGAAAAAGTATCAAATTTGAACTGGGATAAAGTCAAAAACTGTAAGTCCTATTGCTTCATAGTATAGTTAAAGAGCACAAATTTTTCTACATTTTGATGTGCAAATCTTACTACTCAACAAGCCAGGGCTCCACCGTTTTGTTCTGAGGTCTTTAGTGATAAGTAGCAGAGAGTCATCTGTCCCAACTCAACTTTTTCAGCGGTACAGATACAGGTTTGGATGTTTACAATGACATGGTTTCTAACTCGAACAGAATTCAAACTAAACTATAAGGGTAAAACATTTCCCTGGTCAAGGAACCATAGTAAAACCTTTTTTGTTAGCTAGCCACTAGCAAAGTGCTAACACTAGCATAGCTGCTAACAATAACTTTCGCCACGTTAATTGTCTAAAAACAACTAGTAAACAGGTTATTTCCATTATAAAAACAAGTCTTTTTTTCACCAACTCAACATATGTAAAAATGACATTTCAAAATGTATCTTATAATGTACTCAGGGGCTGATTAATCTGCTTGGGGGCACCAGATCACAAAGGAGTGCAAAGAAGGGGGATCCTCGCACTCATTTGTTTGTGATCTTGTATCAAAAAAACACAATATTTTACTTTTATTTTTCTGTTCACATGCAGGGATATAGAAGTCTTGTTTTTTTCCTGCAGTTTGAAGGTAATTCATGCCTCAGATATTCCCAGTTGGTGTTGAAGAGCTGCTTTTCATTCAGCTGCTGCCCCTCATCTGGGCAGGCCAGAGTGGCGGTGAGCAATGATGCTACCACAGGAAGCTAATAGGGTAAAACAATAGAGATAACTGAGAATACGCTAGAGCGGGGAATTAACAGCCAACGCAGCAGAGATAATGGCAACTCACCTGGTCCCAAAAGACTGAGAAACTCCGGAAAGACACGGATATAGTTTCTACTCGGTTCTGAAACTTTTCATTTCAAATGCACTTCAATTAGATTGCTTCATGCAGCCAATCTTCCAGCATCTTTTCAATTTATTTTATTGAATTCAATAAATATGAGCTACAAGAAAGCAGTCTTCAATAATCTCTCAGATAGTAGCAACGTACTAAATGCTTTATTATTCAAATCACCTAACCAATATCATTCCTCTAATTCTATTAAATTCAATACTGGATATTTGTCAATGGACGACCAACAGAGGACATATTAGAGAGATTCACTGAAGTCCCCGAGGTAATTCTGAGTCAAGGCTGGCATCTATCATGGCAGAAAAGCACAAAACAACAACAGAAGCTGTGACTTGCACCATTCAATAACCACATTCACTGTGTAATTAGAATTTTCAATGATACAGTCTGATGGGAAGAAAAGTTTAATTCCTCACGTGAAAACAGGTAATGCTTCAAACAAAATGCTTGTTGGACGTTTGAAGTATCTGAAACCAAATGCAACAATTTTTCTTTTCCGATACAGACAATTGTCACCATTTCCCTCCTGTCTCCATACGTTCCATCTATTGGAGCAATAAAACCTTCGGAATAAGCTCAACTACTCACGTTCAACCATTTTCAATTTGCGTGGATACATGCTTGGGTGAGTTAGGCGCTATTTTACATGAATAAACAAGGTTAAGCATGAACATGTAACATTTGAAAGTCAATTTCTAGTATGCAAATATTTCAGATTATTTATATGTACTAACAATAATGATTGCAATGTCTTCCTGTTTTCCAGTTATTAAAATATTCAATGCTTTGATGATAGATAGGTAGATAGTCTGTATGTTAGCTAATTTTACCGAGCAGGAATTACTTGTTAGCTTGTGATTTAAATCAAATTCCATGATTTCTTTCATTTTAAATCAGAATAAAAGCATAATTTAAGCTAATAAAATATTGGAAACACATGATACTGTAAAAGTGGAATTTCGGCCAGGAAACGTAATTAAGTTACCAACCTAACAAGAGATCAGTGGGGTATCAGCCCCGTGTAGGCCGATCACTCCGTAATGGAGATTTATGAAAGAAAATTGATGTCATGTAGTTTTATTTTCTGTTTTTTTCCCCAAAGTGTCCATTTCTTTGTAAAGAACTTAATAATAAACAGTACAGCAAAGAGCCATCTGTAAAAACTGGATTTAATTTCATTGAAAAGTTAAGTTTAGCAGAGTGTAACTTGTATTTTAATGGCATGTGGTGACTAAATTTTAATATATAACTGCTCTTACGGGATCTCGTTCATATTTCTTGGCAAAAGTGTCCAAACACTGAGATACTTTAACATAAATTATAGTGTTATACAATATGCCGGTTTACAAGTGCAGTGCCACAGCAGTAATGGTGACTGGGCTTCTTCCGCCTGCAACACGGATACAACCATGACCCCATCCTAGCACCCCCTATGGTCTTCACCTCACTTCATGTGGTCATTTTACGAGTGAGTGAGTCACCCACACTTGTGTCTTTCAGTTAACTTTACTCATAATAACTTTTATATGACACCTTTCAAACAAAGTTACAAAGTGCTTTACAGTAAAAATAAAAGTCAATAAAATCCAAAACATAAAAGTCAAGATAAAATAATTAAAAACAAATTTTGACTTTGACTATAACAGCACAGCCTCTAATATTCGCTTCTCATTCAGTCTAAACACATGTTAGAAGACCCTGTTTTGAATTTGGCACTTTCAGAGACTGCCCATTGGTCCGAAGGCCCATTATTCCAAAACCCCAATAGTTCGAAAAATGTCCCATTAGCCTGATGGCCCATTATCCAGAAAACAAAAGCTCTGTGCTCCGAAGGCCCATTGCTCCAAAAATACACACACGGGGGTTGGAGTTAAGTGACTGCTGGCCTTACTACTACTTTCCACATTAACATATTTCTTAATTTAACAACCTATGAATCATAACGTATGAGTTTGGATGACTCCTAAAGAAAGACTGATATTGAACAGCTCTCCTGTGAACAAAGTTAAAGTAAGATGTGTAACGTTACTGTTTGATATTCTGAAACACTGCCAGTCAACGCAGCATGTCCACGCAATTTTTATAAAATGTGATTTTATTAAATCGGAGATCAACTTTGTGAAACATGAAGCTGAATTTGTCAGAACTGAGTGAATTTTAAAAAAGTATTATCAGAGTAACTGGCCTTCAGAGCAGTGGACTTTTGTTTTCAGGATAATGGACCGTTGGACTATGGGCTTTCAGTCCAATGGGAGGTTTTTTCAAACTACAGGGGTTTCAGAATAATGGGCTGTCGGACCAATTGGATGACACTGGCATTTTCAGGTTGAATGCTAATCATTGCTAATCACTTGACTGCTCAAACGAGCCTCAAGAGTCCCCCTCTGTGTCCGGTGTCACACAAGGACAGTGAAAAGAAGAGAGACTCACCAGGGAACCCTACGGTTCTTCAATGCACATTTCCACAGCACGTGATGGTGGAGGCAGTTAACTGGTGGGGATATATATATATATATATATATATATATATATATATATATATATAAACGGTTGTCCGGAACTTAAGGGATAAGGCTCGGGAGATTTTCCATTTTTCTTATTGACAACAAATCCCATGTGCAACAAGTATTATCCAAAGCCTGATATATATCTTATTCCGCTGTGCTGTAGAGCTCCATTGTTGTCCAAAAACTATTAAAAACACATTAAATGGCTCCATTTTTTCCCCCTTCTCATTTTCTGTTCATAGTGGAATTGTACAAAGTTACACAGCCTTTCTCTCTTTGACACGGTCACTTTGAGTAAACTTTCACTGGACAAACTACAAGCACGCTTACTACCCCAACTTGAGCTTGAAGTACTTCAAAGTCGCACTGACCGCCTCAACTTCTCTCTAGAAATACTAAGTCAATCATCTGGGTCGCCAGCTCTCACGCTCCTGGTGTGTGACGCGCTTTCACCTTCAGTCTCACGCTCCCTGCCCAAAACATTCACACACCAAAACACTGCGACAGCAACAGAGATGAACAGCCGGATGGTCTAAGTATTTTATGGTACAGAGTAATGGCTAAACCAAGCAACTTATTTTTACAGTTATACACAGGACCGTAGGTGAGACTAAATACATGTAAACCCACCTCTCAAATTTGGAAATAGTGCTTATATGCAAACCTCCCATAAGTTTGCAAACTTTCATTTACAACTTAACAGTGACTCAGACCAGCTTCCTACAGCATCCACCCAGTTTGTCTTGTGTTGCTGCTTTAGCCTACTTTACAGTAATGTTAATGTAACGTTAGCTTGATAGTTTGGATAGCTTGTTCTAGCTTGTAGCTAGTTCTGCTTCATACTCACTCAGATTTTTAAAGGAAGGCTATTTATACAAGGAGAAAGTAAAGGAGGAGGAAAGAGAAACACATTGAGGCAGCCCAGGCGTCGATGGAGAGACATGAACACATTCAAAGCAAGAAAACTGGAAAGAACTTACTGTTGTATCTAGATGAATTATTGTTATGGTAGATATTTTTAAAGGCACAATCTGTTATCAAAATGTACACTAAAGGGCATCCCCACTAACAGAAGTCAAAGCACAAGATTGAAATCTGCTATAAACTACACAACAACTCTATTAACATGTTTTCTTAGGCTGTTAAAAGGTTGTTGACCTCAGTAACTGGACTAGTGTTGGTCATGGTGGGAAAAATGAAGTTAACCATGGTCTGTTAAACAGCGTGTGTGTTGTGGAACCTCTTGCTTTTCATTTCAGCGCCCATGTTAACAGATTAGAGCAGCCACATAGCCCGTGTGAGATGTGTGGCTGTTGTGGCACATCATCTAGAGATTTGGGGTCTCGCCTATTTTTTCCACGTGATGCCCGCGGTTCTCAGCAAAAGAGAGACAGTGAAAATGATCTGTTGATAGTCAAATTGACAAAATTCCAGCAACTTTCATTGTAGTTTGAATGTCTATATCTGTAGAATATGTCACAGACATGAAAAAAGTATAAAGTGTAACCACTGCGGGTCAGCCTGCGCGGTGCATGCTGGGGCAGGGAGCCTCTCTGGCGGGAAACTCCAGCACGGAGAGTCGGTGACACACGGAGCTTCTTTTCTCGACTCCTGCTCACTTTCTGTGATATTAGTTCAAACTGGGGCTCCTGCCTGTTGTTTGACCTTGGTGTTGTTATTTTCCTTATTTGTTGTCAGTTTCCCTCCTGACAGTTAGTTTGGAGATTTGTTTGTTGGAGTGTTTTTGGCGCGTTTGGGGAACTTGGTGTCCTCTGGAGGGATTTTCTTCACTTAGAGCGGTGACAGCGGAGGTTTAACTGGTGGAATAATCAATAATAAAAAAAAAACCCGTCCTGTGTGAGAGGTGTATGTGGCTGACACAGTAGTAGCCCCGACCAGACACATCAGAAAGAAAGCCGCTTTCACTTCATATTATTTTTATTTATTTATTAATTGAGCACACACTTACGCCTAGGCGTCAGTGTGCCCAAGAAGCCACAAAGAACACAATAACAGTCCGTTTAATTATAGCAGGGCAGGCAGTAAAGACACCTGCTGATTAGATCTCTGGAGCCCTTTTCATAATGTAAAAATTACTGTCAGGTGGGGTCCCAAAAAATCTCCCTTATTTACAAAGCCTAATGTTGAGAGGTTAGGTGAAAGATAACATTTTATTTGAGACGACAACAACTACGCTCACAACAAAACCTTTGCAAGTAAAAAGCCAATAAGTACTTTATCAGACCACCTGTTCAACAAGCAATATGTAGAAAAGTGATACTTTAAACTGCTTTGCCTGCAGTGTCCCATTCACCACCAGTATGTTTTTCACAACCACAGCGCGCTGGTTAGGCTCATACTGGACCAATAAGGGGTATTGATAAGAGTAGTAGTATCGATAAAATCCTAACAATACCCATCCTAATACAGCCAATACATATAATTCATAAGGATTGCAACAACACACTACAAATATAACATGAAGAAAGTCAAGGAAATGTCTGCTCATCCCTGTATTAAGGTAAGCCTATTTAGTTTTGTATATTTTGATTGTATTGGCTGTATTACATATTGTATGTTGTGGGATGACAAATTAGTAGGCAGTTTGACTCCATGGTTAGTGCAGCTCTCCGTCCTGCCAGTGTGGCAAAAAAATCAGGCTAAATCCTTAAATCTTAGACCGAAACTCCTGCTCTCACCACACGTGCACCTGCTCACTGTTTTAAACCCTGATGGTGAATTGAGCCCAAATATATGCACATGAATCAGTGTGCGTGCATGTACATGTGATTAAACCCATGGAATCAAAGTCTCACCCTCTCATAAATGTGTGGGTGGTCATTTTGGGAATTATTGCTGCGTTATTAAGATTTGAAGACTTATAGTAGCTTTGATGTCTGCTGTGTGGGCATTGATTGACAGCTGTGATTGACAGTTGGCTCACCTGCTGCTCTTCCCGGCTTTGCCACTCACACTGAGTCGGATTGCACTGAGTTGCAATATTTCAGTAAGTTTAATGTTACTTGATTTACAATACCTGCCCTGTTAGCACAATTTAGCTAAAGTAGCTAACCTTAGCCTGAGTGTACAGCGTTCGGTGCTCCCGGTAAGCTAGCGTTCTCTCCGGTCTGAAGTAGTGGGGCGTGTTTCCAGAGCATGAAAGGCAACACCCTGCACTCCTTATTTGGAAGGTCCTGGCTACAAATGGAAAAGATGGTGCTGACCATCAGCTGCAACTCTGGGCTGCAAACTGGCTCCAATGCAAACCAACGGGTGACATCACACCTCGCTACGTCCATCTTTGTTTTTATTATATACAGGATATGGTATGAGCATAAAAGTCGCAGGTTGTTGTACAGTCTGCACAGCTTTACATGATATCCAAGTGGAAGAATGAATCCTCACTATGTTACATTTTGTTCTCTGACAATTTCGTCTAATTTTCTGGGGCAATATTTAGCCTACTTCCCTTTCAGCTAGTGTGACATTGTCTGTATTTTTGGATCACAGTCTGCAGCTCGGAGTTTTTAAACAGAGCAGATTTTTCTGTATATGAAAAAAAATACTGAGTGTTCTTTAAAAATTTACCCTTTTTTTCTCCTCTTAGCAGTGAGTTTGTCTAAATTCATGACTCATCAGGTTTTGTGACGCCACCAATTATGAGTGCCATATACCTGAGAAGCAGCATCACTTCACCACCAAATCTTTTTCTTCTGAAAGTGTAACTACACACTAAATCATTTTTTCACACTGTGCACTTAATCACATCAATATATGTTGGCTCATGATGCCAATATAGGTGTTTTTTCAAACAACACACATATGTAAAAACTACTTTTTCTGCTCAAAATGAGCTTATTCCTGTCTGCTTGGATTTGAAAATTCACTTCAGCCGAATTCTCTAATTGTGACGTAAAAGACAAGACTCCAAGGCCTATTTCATATCCGCTGCCACCAAGTATAAATATCACAACACTGATAACTGTAGCCTAAGTTTGTGCCTCTCACACAGAGCTGCTGGTAGCGTTAATAAGCCAGCACGGACATGGAGGGTCTGACAGCAGCTGCTCATGGCTGGATAGCTCTGACTACCAGCTCTACATATATTCATGCTACACTGAGCGGTGGTCAGTCTGTGTCCCCTGACTTCCCGTGTTACACACTACATAGCCACGAGGCCACGCCCACCTACAGTCGTCCTGTGCAGTCTGCATTAAATATGCTGGGATGGAGGAAGCTCGCAGAATTTGAGCAAAGTCAGGACATCTTCATTGTTCTGTCAAATCAGAGGATTTGCATTAGATCTTTATATCAGGTTCGGATCTCTAGTTATATCAAACTTTTTGGGGTTTTTGAGAATTAACTTTTTTGCCAGCACTAGCTAGATGGGTGTGCTGTTTAATAAAAAAAAACCAGACACATCACAACAGACAACACATGAAACACATGAACGCTGCCTCTACAATAAAACACTAAAACACAGACTTGTTTTAAGAAGAAGAGTGTAGCTCAGGAACCAATATAAAATGATCAATTAATATAAAATATTAAAGGCCAATCAAACTGTAAGTGATACACCTATGAACAAGACCAATAACATGAAAAAAACACTTCAAATTATGTTAAAAATACATCCAGTATCACGGAAAATGTCCAAATATTATACTATTCATACATTTCACAGCTGTGGGCACAAAAGACCTCAATTAATATCAAGTGTGTAGAGTGATCAATCACTGGAAACACTTTTTAAAGTACAACAACAAAGGATGACCTTAAGACTGAAGTATGGTTCAAACTCCTCCTGGTTCTTTCCCCCAAAACATTTTGTAATGGATCGACTACAACCAATTATAGAACCAGGCCTTTGTAAATAAGCCTATTAATCCTGTTTGTATTATTTTTAGTCACATTGTTACCTCAACATACAACAGAATAAAAGTGCTTTAAGTACTGAATTTGAATTGAGCCCCATTTTCTTAGCCTATATTACATTTTGACAAATTGGCACCATTAAAAGTATGCTATTACCAGTTCCTGTTTGCGGTGTACCAATGGATGTACAGACAACTATCACTGGATTACTTTGATACTGAAGAAAACTTCGGAAAAACTTCGGATGATTCTCAGGCAAGTTCTGCAGTTAAATAAGTGAGAGGCACAAACTGGGGCTAGACTGGGTTATGACTCAAAGGAGGAGTTTTGATGCAAATTGCAGCTCAAGTCATAAGTCATAGTATAAGTCTTTTTTTCCCCCTTTTTTTGTTGATTGCAGCATGTGTAGTTTAAGGTTGGAGAGTCTAACTGTTAATTAACTACTGATGTGACAGTCCTGAGATATCAGGTCATGAAAAACTGTCATATTTTGGAAAAGGCCACCAGGAGAATTCAGTGTGAGGGCTGGCTGAGAATGCACAACGTGTCACCACAGAGCTGCTTTTCCCAGCTTATGTGTCATTTTTGGGGATTAAGCTTTTCCGCTCCTGCTAAATCTGCTGTGACCCTCAGCAGCTGAGCATTTTCAACGACTGATTGCCTGCGTTGTGAGCATTGCTGAATGTCTTTGGCCTGCTGCCTGTGTATTCCAGGCAATGTAAAATAGAAAAAGTATTTATAAAATGATTGTGATTACTAACTGAATTTCCTTTCTAAGTCATTGATTAAGAAACAGCCTTTGTATCATTAAGACGTCACTGTTTCATTGTGATACTGTATTATTTGTTCTTTTTTTGCTATTGAAGTTTTTTGTTTGTTGTTTTGCCTATACAGTACCACAGAAGTTAAGAAATGAATGTTATCAGCAAGGATTTTAAGTAGAAATGTTAACTTAGTTTTCTTAAGAAGGTAAGGAATGGAGAAAGTAAGACAGAAGGGAAAAAGCCAAGAAATCACAGTAAAGAAATAAATCCTAAATAAAGTTACATACACAAAAACTGACCTCTAAGAAAACAAAGTTTCTTTCCTACAGTCTATGCACAGATGGCATTAGTTGTCCTCTACAGTGTGAACTAACTTCTTCACAAACTTCTTCCACCACAGATGGTAGGATTTTTCATTTTCCTGAATCTTGATGTGCCAGCCTGAGCTCAAAGCTGCAGACAGTGTTGCTGCCAGATTGTCCGGCCTCCTACTTTTGATTTAATTGGGAAAGTAAAAATGTTTTTTTAGGCAGGCTGTGATAAATTGGGCAACTTTTGGACCATTTAGATGGTTTCTACCAACAAGGTTTGGCTATATTTTAATAAATCTGGGCCTCCTCTCACTTTAGTAGATTTAGATTGACTCAGTAGACTCATGCTGCATTCATGTCATATCGAAGTTACCGTAATTATGAGTTTCCAACTTGTAAATAGCGGAATTACTGAGAAAATCAGATTTTTCTGAAAGCTGAAATGTATTTGACTTGGCACTTAAAGCAAGACTGTGTAACTTCTGCTGGTGCATTTAATTCTGTTGATATCTGAGTAGTGAGGTTACAGCACTACTGTAACATGAGGGAACACTATTTGAAGGGGATCAGACTTCAACACTTACTGTTGTGACGTCCCTCGCTGTGCTTCTGGCTGATCTTATTTCTGTGATTGTCAACATCTGAACCCACAGCAGCTGTGTGCTAATATGTAGTTGCTAACAGCTAGCGTTATACTGACTGACTTACGTTACGATCCACATCATCTTGTAACACTTGTAACATCTGTTCATGAGTGAAAGCTTTTTACGTTAAAGTTAACATGATCTAAAATTGTATAATTTGTATGATACATTTTTGTAACTGCTTTTGAGTTTGTCTAATTATACTGATGAAACAGAAGACCGGAGGCAGTGAGATATATACATATATATATATATATATATATATATATATATATATATATATATATATATATATATATATATATATTCAACAAAAATTAAATGAAAGTTTAGGTTACTTTTATGAGGATTGGGCAGATTTTAAGCTTTGATTGGGCCACTTTTTGTCAGTCCCATTTAGCATCACTGACAGCAGGCTGACTGCAACGTGAAACCTGCAGTGACTTTCTCTGTGGGCATTTCTTTTTCAGACTTATACTGCTACATCCTTTTTAAAACCTTGACAGAACGTTTACTTTTTCATCCAAGTTTCATCCGTCATTAAAAGATAAGGCTGGTGATTATCTATATTTTTAGTGATTGCTGTTATTAGTCTTTGGAGCCGTTTCTAAACCAACTAACGTGACCAAACTCTTCATGATGAAGGAACATGTGACCCAGTGCAGCGGTGTGGCTCACTGACGTGTTTTCAACAGTTTTGGGACAATAACAATAGATTTTAATGGCACAGAGGAATAAGATATACTGGGCTTTGGTTACACACACAGTACTTGTTAGTAGATCAATTCATTGTTGGTTTTTGGTCTTTTCATGGGATTAGTTGACAAAAATATAGAAAATAAAAATGCATGATTCATAACTATAGACTTGCTTGTGTTTGTGGACAATGTAGTTTTTGTGGCAATTATCCTATTTTCAAGATACCTTTTCACCAGCTACTTCAGAAGAAACTACTAATGTCCCCAAACCATAAATTCTAATTAACTGTTTTCACACCCGGTTTCACACATTTATTAAACTTTCTGTATAAATCCCTTCATAAGCACAGGTCGAACAATGCACTCATTCAGAGCTCCAATACTCAGTGCAGTAAACTCAAGTTCTCACACCCAGAACTCAATTAACACTCAAATCTCCAGGTGCAATCACACACCAGTCAGACTCTCAGGAAGAATATTCAACATATTCTGCACCTGTGGGCAGCGTTTTTTTGTGGTTGAACGATGTGTTTCCTCCCAGGAGTGCAGCAGCTTTCAGTGTGTTTACTCTCATTGATGCAGGTGACAGAGGTAAAAACCGACATGTCAGTGACAAGACCCACCAAGCAAAGACATGTAGAAACACTGCAGGGTTAAAAACTGACAGCTACTCATTTACCCACCCACTGTGGGTCCGCAGGGCAAAAGTCATCACTCAGTCAAATCTTAACAAACAGACATGAAACATATATTGACATCATCCAGTGTGACTTGCACTTCCTGAGGATATCATTATCTTCAGTGTCCATTGTCAATAAACCTCCATACATTTAAAAAAAAAAAAAAAGAGGCTTCAGAATTTCCCCGAGAAGCTTCAAATTTTTCCACAGTAATCCAGTGATAATTGTCTGTACATCCATGGCTACACTGCAAACAGGAACTGCTAATAGCTAATTCAGCAGACTTTAAATGGAATTTGACATTTGAGGTCTTGCTCTCCTGATGGTTTTATTTTTTTCTGTCATCATATTGGTTCCCAAATAGGCCTATATCATGGTGTTAGCATGTTTCCAGTTATCAGATTAGCAAAAACATTTTTGACTTCCTTCGTTTTCACACAGAAGTCAAATTTCACGCAGTAGAAGGAAAAAAAACTTTGATCCACTTAAAAATACAAGGACGTCGCTCCGTATAGGATTTAAACTACAGGAAGAGCAGCGAGTGTGGAGATATTAACTGTAAATCATGCAAAGAATAGAAATATGGACTTAAGATTCATTAAACATATCGCAGTTTTACATTTTCACAACTTTGGTCACACCTGTTGTTTTACATGTGCTATTTATTATATAACATTTTGTCCATCCCATTAACAAACATGATGGGGGCAAAATATCAGAAACACTTTTCAATATAATACATCGCCACCACTACAACTTCAATAATACAAATAAAGTAGAATTATCACCTTTCTGACAATGTCAACAAAAACTGAAAATGTATAAGCTTCATAAAAGTAGAATTTATGGCAGAGCTGTTGTATTTGATTAGATTACACAGGTGTTCCTAATAAAGAGCTCAGTGAGTGTATTTTCTGAGAGTCTTACCACCATCTGCAACTTATTTTTACAATAATGTTCATCAACAGCACAGGCAAAAATCAAGCAGATTTAGTCAGCATACTAACATCTTTCACTATAGTTTGTCACTTTTTCAGTGTGAGCACACAGTAATATGGGCTGGAACACAGCAGTGTACACAGTAAAGTAAGAGAACTTGCTTCCTGTTTGCATCCACACACGGCACCCCGGTCCTCCTTCGGTCGAGGAAAGTCTCCCCTGCAGCAGCGTCTGCAGCCCTCATCAATATCACCATATGACTCCTGCATCACCTGGTGAAAAATCCTGAAAACAACTTCTGTCTGGGATCCAGAGGAGAGTATGCTGAGCTGTAAACTGTAGGTGGTCCATGGAGCAGCTGAGCGTCATAGCAGCCTGATAGAAACTGTTTGTACTGGAGTGTGACTGTCTGCCACAGTGGGTTTAAAAAAATAAATAAATTATATATATACTGTCAAATTCCTACTTGGCCAATAAAGCTGATTCTGAATAACATCCGATATAAATATATATACCATCTACCCTCCAACCCACATGAATATTTTCCTTGCACAGTAGTATAAAACAGACAGATGGGATAAAACGTGGTCAGGAGGAAAGGGAAGGATGGACGCAGAGGCTTTTGAGTGAATTGGATCCTCTTGTGTTTTGAGTTGTGGCCCATTCTGCTGTGCTGTGGGCGAGAAACAGTGGCAGGTCGGCAGTTTATCACAGTCCCTCTGGAAATTACTTCTCCGTCTGGATGACTGACTGAAATTACCAGCGTGCAGGAGGGAAATCATCTTGCTGAACTCCCCTGCTAATACTAATGCCATCCAGAGAGAGATTTACTCTCATTTCTCTCTGCTGAGGGGTTCCAACTCTTGCTGTCACACAGAGAAACGCCTTTGTGACAGCTAGATTTAGGCCACCTTGGCTCTCCAGATAACGTTGCTGATGGAGCTGCATTGACAACTTCACAGTTTTATTTTCTCAACATTGCGACAACTCTTGTCTCATCTCCTCGTCTCTGAGAACGTCCTCTTATTGGTCGATATCCGAGTCCTCAATTGAGGTGAAAGCTGCCAAAGCTTGAAGATTGATCTAAGCTTACAGTGAGTGTTAATGAGGCCTGACGGGACACATCTGCTGCTGACAGTGAAGGCGACCTGCGTAGAGGAAATGACAGTGAGGCGTTTAGGACCAGATAACACCAGTGTCACCCAGGCAGTGAGGAGGAACCTGAAGACAGGACCTAATATTCCCTGATACTTTGAATTCATACTGTGTCATATTTTTAGCTATTTTCACCCTGAGCAAATGAACATCCATTTGCCACATGCAAAATATTTTCACACATCTTTTACACAAAGGAAAATCTTTGGGTTTTTTTTCACAGTTTTGTTTGTCACCACCAAGCCAGCCTACAGGGACCGAAGCAAAATTGCAGTTTGGATAAAGCTTTGGTAAATTTGCTTGAGATCGATGCCATTTTACAGAATATCCATCCCCTTTTGAAAAATCTGTTAAACATAAAACATAGACGAATGCAGACGAAGATGAAATTAAAAGAACTAGGAACAAAAGTAACAGATGAAGAATGGAAACATGTTTAATGAGGTTGATATAACTCGAGAGAATTTGCCTGGGAAGTAAGTATGAGATATTTCTTGACCCCAGAAGTTATTTCAAAATATAAAAGAAGACAAAACTCTCAGTGTTGCAGGAACTGTGGTGAAAGTAAGGCCAGCAATTTACATATTTTTTATTTGTGCGAGTCTTTGAATAATACTCGGTTGGAAGTGTCTTCAGTTTATAGAGGAAGTTTTGAAAAGAGCGGAGCATATTCTACTGGGAAAACCTCCAGCTGGAATGAGTGAAGGATTTATTTAAATCCTGGGAATCACATGAGGGTGAAAGAAAACCACAGCTGTTTTTAGATTCTGTGTGACTTACTTTGCTTTAAGGATATTACTATAACGGATGTCCATCACGAATTCATCCATAAATCTTAGAAATCATAGAAAAAAGAAATTCCTTGTAACTGCAGAACTTGAATTATAACAAGTTTTCTTACTATATTTCTGTATTTTGTTCAGTCTAAACACAGTGGACCTGCGTTTGTTTTCTGACTTGCATGTCGAGGTGTGTTAGCGCTGCATTATCTGAATAATTAATTAATATTCAACAAAGATGTCAGATGAAATTTGTTGTTCCAATGATGTGAGTCAGAAAACAGATTAACAGAGAATTCATTTACAGTTTGATTATTCAGGAAAGAGAAAAGTTAAATGCACCTAAATGGTGAATAAGAATAAATAAGAATATAAGACTCTGTGTTCTGTCTGTCTCTGCTTTACTGAGTGTTAAGTTTTACTGAACTTCCCTAAAAAAAAAATAAAACTGTACAGATGCTAACTAATTTCAGATATATTCTTCTTTCAGTAAACAAAAAGCTGCCCTGAACCTCACATACATGTTTCTATTATTAGTCTGAACTGTTACTGAACTTTTCTTAAAAATAAAACCGTGCAGATGCTTCATAGTTTCAGAGATGTCATATTTTTATTTCTGAAGACAACAGGAAAAGATTGGTGTACATGTGTTGTAAACTTAACATCCATCCATCCATTATCTACACCTGTTTATTCAGTGTGGAGTGGCTCATTAACCTGGATGCAGCTTAGTGTTCAGTGTTGATCTCTTCTTCTGGTCGCTCTGCTGCTGCCACAGGAAGTCCTCATCCTGGCAGACGACCTCGTTCTACGACCATCTCTTTTGGAGAACCTCCAGAACCTCATGGCCTCCAGTTTGTAGTTCTCCGCCTGGACCCCAAAACTGTTGCTGTATAAAGCGTGTGAGTGAGCTTCACGATGTCTTGAACCAGAGCTTCCTATTTCTTTTCCTCGTCTCTCAGCTGAAAGCTTCTCTGTGACCGTTCGGATCTCCTACAGTTTCTGGAACATGTCCCCGATTTTAACGGCCTCCAGTTTGCTGCTCTCTGCCTCCTCCATTAGTTTCCTCTCTCTCCAGAGCTGATGGTCCAACTCTTCATAGACCGCCTCCACCAGCTCAAAGTCCTTGAGGGTGTCGGCATCCTCCTGGTTCCTCAGGTCCTGTTTTTCCAGGAGCATTTGCTGCAGCTCCAGGATTTCACATTGAAGTTTAGTTTTCTCAGATTTAAGCTCAGATGTAAGCAGCTGGCTCTCAGCTGGATGCTCCTCTGAGATGGTCTGCAGCTCTTCCACTTTGTGGAAAAGAGCCTTAGCAATCTCCACAGCCTCCAGTTTTTCAGTCTCTGCCTGCATCCTCAAGGTTTTCTCTGTCTGGAGTTGCTGCTAGAGATCTTCTAGCTCCTGTTCCACCAGGAGGAGCAACGCTTCCTGTTTGTCTCCTCCAGTTGTCTCTGCAGCTCAGCCTCCAGCTCCTGGATTATCCAGCCGCATGGCCTCTCGGTCCTTCTCCTCAGCCGAGATCACAACTTCGTAGTGCTGTTTTATCTCCTGGTTCTTCAGCTGAAGGACCGCGACCTCTCTGGAAAGGGACCTGATCTCACCCTGAAAGATCGTATGGTGGTTGCGATTTTTGGCTCTTAACTTCTCCATTTTTTTGCTCTCTTGAAGTCGTTAAAATGCTCGTCTGTGATAAAACACTGTGATGAATGTTTGCCTGTAAAGACCTGTTACTCTCTTACATAGAACTTCCTCTCAAGATTGTCAACTTTCGTCTCAGACAGCCCAAAATCACACAGAGTAAAGGCGCCTTAAGCTTTTTGCTATGAGCAAGCTCTAAGTAATAATTGAAAAGGGAGGTACACATTGTGACGCAAATTGCGTCCCTTTGCAAAGGGTTAAGGCCGCTTTCAAATATGCATTGACTTAAAATTCATCAGTGATGCAACCTGTGAAAGAGCAAAAAACAGTCTTCATCCTGTTCATCAGGACATTTTTAACTCACTGCTGCCCTCTCTCTCCCCAGCTGCCAAATATTGTCCGAACATGCATCTCTGAAGCAGTAATGAAACATTTATGTAAAAGAAACCTCTGTCTGAATAACAGAAAGCACCACTTTAACAGATAGAAGCCAGAAACATTACATATTCCATGTCTGAAAGGGAAAAGAAGAAAAAAGTTTTGGTACCATCTATCAATCCATTTATTAAGCACTTTGTTTTCCAACCATATAAATTCCTTGTACAAGAACAGACTCCAGGGAGTGTTTTCCTGTAAAGCATCCTCGCTGGGTATGAGCCGGCTGAGCCTATTTGAAAGAACACCAGTTGTTTGTGATTGGTGCAGTGAGGCTGCCAGCTGTGAGGCTGAGAAACCAGCGAGCTGTTGTCTGCCTGCTGTGTTTTTCAGTTCCGGCCAAACAGGAGCAAAGCTGCAGGAGGAAGTGAAGCGTATTCTCTTGTGATGCTTGGAGGAGGCTGCAAGCTCTAGCGAGGGACTTCACTTTAATTGCTGCTCTGTGGTCTCATTGATAAAACTGTGTGTAGGATCCATACTAAAAGTGTACGTGCATACAAAAGCAAAAAAGTGCATGCGCCAAAAAATAATCAAATTTATCAAACCGTGCGTATGCATGAATGCACATATTTTTCCCTTTATAAATCACAATCCACCTGGAAATGTGTGTATGTGGATCAGCCTCATATCCCACCCTCTACACACCCACATTCAACCATAAATGGTCAATGCAAAAGTATTCATGAATATTGATGTACATGTGTTCCTTTCGCCAGACCAATCAGTCTCTCTGTCTTTAGACGCATGACCAATCAGTGTCGAGAGTCAGCGTATCAGGCCCTCTGCCTTATCACACAGCTGCAGAGGAAGGACCGCAACAGCCGTGAACAGACTGTTACTGTTTTATTTCCAGCAAAATCCAGCATACAGGTGTTTTATCTAATTTACACAGTCCATATATGAGTGCAGGTGGTGAAAATGTGCCGGTGAGGTGACTGGAGAAGGAAGAGTGTGTGTGGCAGCCATCGCAGTGTCTACAGTGTGCATCTGACAGCACAGTTGTGTTCAATGCAGCGATTTTACACAAAAACTATATGAAAACTAAAAGAGACTTTGACTTGAGTTGGATTATATCTTTTCAAACTGGAAAGTGCCTATGGAATAGTTATGGCTCACTGGCACAACCACAAATAACACTGCTGGTTTGATTGTTTATGATAAGGTGGATCTATAATTAACGTTTGATATTAAATGAATTAAATGTGTGAGAGGAATCATACAGTCTGGCCTCACTATCTGCGTCACCAATTTCCTGTCTCCAAAATGTTTGTACGCCTGGGTCAGAGTTTACGTACAGGTGCACATATTCTACCCTCACACAGGCACACAGTGCATTGTTTATGTGTTTATCCTGTTGTCAAACAAGTGGAACACATCTCAACAGGTTTGGATACTAAAGGTACACTCAAATGCTAATGATGTGTTTTGAAATGTGAAAAATAACAGGCAAATTAAGTCGTTAGGGCCGGTCATTAAGGCAGCTGAACAGCCAAATGATATACACATTGTCTCTCACCTCTCTGCCTCCTATTCAGATACCTAATTAATCCTCCAATTGTGTTTGCACGCAGCAGATGATCCCGAGCACACACCCCCACTCTCTCTTTCATTCACACTACACACACACGCTCTTCCTAAGTCTTGTGTGATTGAAATGAAGAAAGTTGTTTGTGGTTCAATTGTTGTTCAGACCTACAATTAACACAGATTTTTAACTAGATAGTGAATCAGAAAATAAATAAAATATAAAACTTGAGAGTGATACACTTTAATCTGTTATCTGTCTCCACTCCAGTATGAAACTGCAGTGCTGTTGTGATGTATTTAATTAACTTAATTTAAAATATACCTTGGTTATATATCATTTCACTTTTCTCTGGGGAGCGATCCCCCCCGCAAGTTGTGTATCGTTAGATCCTTCATTTGAAAACATAATCAGGCGCCCATGCATAGAGCTGTTTACTTCTGTTTGGATAGACCTGAGAAACTAAAGTGGGGAGTGTCGGATGATGGGAGCACAGATCTTTCTCATCCTATGTGTAATAAAAACCATACGTGTAATATCTAGAGTGTATATCAAAAATGTTTGTTTCATGACAAGGACCAGGACCACTGCTGAATTTTGATGGTGAGTTGAGTGCAGCAAATTGTACAGTAATGTAAAGTAACAGCCTACACAAAATTTTCCTTAACATTGCAACATGTTATTTCACCTGCAGGTTTTATGGATCGGCACTTTATGGCTGCTCCGTACTTAAGATTACTTTTCAGTAAACATGGGCTCCATGCAACAACACTTGACATTCTTACAAACACAAGTAGTGTAACTGCACAATCATTAATTTCTCCTTTCTTGTTCATTCTTTAAGGCAACAATCCCTGCAGCCGGTGTCAGAGTCTGCATGGAGCAGGAGGGAATTAACTGACTTATGATTTAGCAATAATAATCTGTATTTAGCTTTCATACTTTTCAAAAGTACTTTTCATAACATCCAGTAACAACGTGTGTTAAAATAAAAAGTAAAAATAAAAACCAGCATAATGGAATAAATAAAAGAGAATAAAAGTGCTGACTTTTCCTTTTACTACTGTAGGTTGCCTGATCTGAAAAATGACCCTTGTTAGGGTTAGGGTTTTATCAATACTCCTTTGCAGTCCAGAGCTTTATCAATATTCTAATCTGTACTTTTTTATGACTGCAAAAATAAATATATTTAGAAAAGGATTATGACTTATTTATATTTTTATGTAAGATATATTGTTTCGAAAGCAGCAAAAGCAATCTAACAACAGCATAAACTCAATGTCTCCCTTAAAATAAATCTAAAATCTCAAATAAATGAATAATATTTCGGACATCAAAACACTGACTGAGGTTTGAAAAGAATCACTCATTCATCCTGCCTCTTTGTTGTCGGCGTGAATCCCCTCCGTAAGTCTGCAAGCGGAGCGTCTTTTCTTCAGCAGCCACATAGTTCAAAGATGTCGTGATCATAAAGTAAAGATTTTATCTGCAGCAGCAGCTTGTTAATGGCTGCTGGTTTACAAATGCTGTGATCATATTTGACACTCACTTCAGAAACAGAAACATATGTAAATTCCTTATCATGTTTAACTGTCTCAGAGCTATGAGAGCAGTGATGTGACTGGCTGAGAGTATTTAATAATACACCTGCTAATCTATATTCACATACACCTAACCCTTTTACACGTTGCACATACAAGAACCAAAATAGCAGGTGCATATGGAGACGCCCACACAGTCTGTGCACCCAAGACCTACCACCTTGTGCTTGTTGTTGCACTGGCGTGGTTAAAATAGGGCCCCATGTGAATATGTACAATGAGAATACATTTTGTATAATATTTTAAAGAGACTTTTTTTTAATCTTAGAAAGAAATGAGCTCTTTTGAGCTGATTTTCTGGCTCAAAGTATACTATAATATTGGCCTGTTTACTGTTATGAGTCATCTTGTCCTCAGCTAAACCAGAGGCTGTAACTGTCTGTTACACAAAAGAAAGAACCGAAAGAGGCTTTTACAGGTCAAAGTTGGCAAAATGGGGTTGAAACTAATCAGAGTTTTGGAAGCAGATGATGTTGATGAGATACTGGAGCTTTCGGTCTGTTTGAACAGGCTGCTGGTCAGTCCAGCTCTGCCTCTTTTCTTCCCAGGATTGCTCTGCTGTGACTTTCTGACAGCTTCTTGCGATGATCGATGAACCTTCAGTCTGCCTCCAGGGATCTGCAGGCTGATCACTGTCATTCTGAGGAAAATAAAAGAGATAATGAGGTAAATGATGGATATTGGCGTCTCTGTACTATTATCTGGCTATAAAACACTGATTTTGGAATTAAATGTGGATTTTATGCCTCCAGTGTGGCTGTAAATAGCAGCAGCTCCTTTCACTTTTCAACAACTACTGTCCAGACTTCCACGAAAAATTCTGTCGACTTTACTGAAGCACCATCAGACCAAAATGTCCTTTGCTATACCAGAAATATATATGTATATATTTGAAATGTAATAAGCACAGTCTTGCACCCCTGAGAATGAACCCTTTCTACTTTGGACACTTTGTGACCTTTCCTCTAGCACCATCCTCAGGACAAAATGTCAAACTTGGGGGGGGTCTGTTTTTGATTGACAGCGGCTGAAGAGCAACGACAAACCAGCACCTAATAGGTCCAAAGTGACATTTGCAGGTATGTTCAAATGCTGTTTAATGTGCTGCAGCTGAGCAGCTAATTAGCTTTTTCTAATTAGCTTTTCCCCGGTAAATGTTTGTTTGGTGGCTCGTTCAACAAGCTAAGCTGCAGGACAAGACGTGTGTTTATGTGTGTAAGTTAGATAAGAAGGAGACTTTAGCAGGAAAGCTAACGTGGGTTGTTGTTCAGAGTCTGTGGCTCTTGTGTTGTGTAGCAGGATGCTATCAGGCTCAGTGTGACCGTCTGCTCTGCCGATGACAGAACAACATGTTATCGCATTAATATTATCTTTGGAAAGATTTGATTGGCTGTATTGAAATAAGGACTCCAGCTACGTAAGCAGATGATGGGACGGTATTTCATCTAAATAATGTAAAACCAGCCATCATGAAACTAAAGAATATAAAATATAAATTTCTCCCTTTCGTTTTCGCTGTAGCAGACAAAAAAGTGCAGTTCAACTTCAATTGGACTTAGACAGAAATATTTGTTTCTTTCTTATCTATTTAGTCATGTTGGGACCCTTTAGGCCCCCGGGTTGCGTAGACTCTGGCTGAACTGCTTCTTTAACAGGAAACACAACAAGCATCACGTCTAAATTTTTAGAAACTCTTCAGGTACTTCAGCTCGACTTTTCATCTTTCATCTGTCACCCAGTATATTGTTCCAAAACCATTTTATTATTAATTTCCTGTTTGTATCTGGCGCACCTGGGCCCCACTCTGCAAACACGAGTTCATTAATCCAGGTTAAAATTGTGTTCCAATTTAAATGGTCCTCATCTAGCTGTGCTCAGTGAACGCAGGTGGTGGACGATTCATCCAGCTGACAGGTGTAGTTATTTCAGATAACAGCACGCTCCTGTTGACTTTAATATGACAAGAGGACAGAAACTGTCTAAAGACTCACGGACAGATAAGTTATAATAAACACTGAGAATAATAATGTTTTTTAAATTGAATTTAAAGGATAAGAGAGGTAAACAAACACAAATCTTTAAATGAAACCCCTCAACTTATATTTATGTATTCAAGTCTTAACAGCCTTAATAATACAGCATATAAACAAAAGTCACTTTTCTGTATGTTTTTATTCATATTTAACTCTTCCTGCTACACACAGACCCCCGTCCGTGGCTACTTGGCTTCTTGAGCTACAAAGTACTGCTCATCTCCAGCCACTGGCTCCCGGTGGTGTCTCGCATCCATGTTCAAAGCTTTGATGCTTGCCTTCAAGACAACAAATGGAATGGCGCCTCCTACATTGAGTCTATTTATCAGGCCGTATGTCCCCTCCCATCTAGTCCGGGCTGATGTCTGGTAATAACATCACTGCCTGGTACGAAATCACAATCCAGACTCTTCTCGTTTGTGGTTTTGTGGTGGTGGAATTAGCAACCCAGCTCCGTACGGTCTGCTGACTCCCCTGGTGCATTCAAGAAACGTCTGAAAACTCAGCTCACCTCAACACTCGAGCCCCTTAACCTTTTTAGCACTTTGTTGATTGTTGCACTTCTTTCTTGTTGCTTATGGTATTTCTTATGCACTCTTCTACTTCCTGGTGTTTCTTACTTTATATATTAAAAAAAAAAAACTTCTGTCTAGCACTCTTTCTCATTGCACTTGTACCTGGTCAGCTACCACAGCTCTTTGTACCACAGCTTTTTCGGAGTCACTGTCCTCTAACGCTTGATTGTCTTGACTCACTTGTGAGTCGCTTTGGATAAAACCGTCTGCCAAATGACAAAATGTAAATGTAAAATGTAACAGGAGCAAATAATACAAACAAAAAGATATTCACCCTGCATCTCCCAGGGAAGCTGTGACTCAGTTACTTCAACAATAAACTACTAAAGTTTAGTGCAGTGGCACTTTTAAAGAACGTGTTGTTGCATAGACTGACTCCCAGAAACTGTTTACACAATCACGCCCATTTGGTTCTTAAGGAGCATTAATTGGTATTTGGAACACTTCACTGCTCTGTTGATACTTCTGAGAGCGGTGCAATTTGGAGAAGCCAGTAAAGGATTTATGAAACTATTATTAAAAGGGAAGTGAAAGTTATGGTTCAGTGTGTCAAAGGATTTTCATGCATGTAGTTGGTATAAAGTTTCTCTCTTTAACAGTGAGTAACCCTGCACGGCCAAGAAAATACATTTAAAAACCTTTTATCAGAGCTCATTTCACTTCCTGTAGGCACACACCTGATCTGCAGTGTTTCTTAGTTTGTCTGGCAACTTACATGAGTGTAATGTCGAAACTTGAAGGGCCCTATTTCATGAACCCAGCACATGTGCACAGATCGCCCTGCGAAGCGTGCTGGAGGTCTGCCCTGCACACTTTTTGTATTTTCGTGGCCACACTTGGATACAGTGTGAGATCAGAAAGAATTATCATACATTATAGGTCTTAGAGGCTGTGACAAACATGATCAATCACATTCACTACTTTCATCCCCTTTAAACAGGGTTTTCCCCGTCATGACGCACTGACAGTTTGGGATTCCTGCAGATGATTTTCCTCAGAGAAAACTTGTTGCTGTCGGGAACATAAAATGTTTTAAATATAAAGTATACAGCCAAGAACAGATGATGACTCTTTTTAAGTTGAATTTACTTCTCTGGACACGTTGATGACCCAGTAATCACCATATTTTCTGTGCATAATAGCTCGCGATTTTACTCAACATCACAATGATCCATACAGTAATCATCTGCAGTGAAATACCTTCATAGTGCCATATTTAAAATGAAAGTAGTATTTAAAATCTTGTCTATTATTTTGCATGTTATATATATTTTTAAAGTTTAAATCCATTTGATTTGACCGTTTTACATGCTGTTTAACTGCTGACAGTTTGGGAAGGAAGTAGTTGCTTGTTTAATCTTCATGTTGCGACGTGCACATGATCCTAGTGATGACTGGCACCATGATTGCAGTGTGCTGCTGGATTGTAATCCCCACACCCTCTACTGCGCCTGTCCTTCCCCTGCGGCGCACGGCGGGTCACCAAGATACTAAACCAGCGCCACTGATCTTTTATTGAAAGTCTTTTAACATTTTCTTCCATATGCTGGTTTAGTGGACTGTCTGTGAAGGACAAGAATAGTTTAAACAGCATTGTTAAAATCTGTCCAGCAGAAAGACGTTTCCCCCCCTTTTGGAAGAAATGTGTGGTCCAGAAAACAAACGGTATCATTAGTGAATCCGACCATGTTCTTTCTGGTGAATTCTCTTTAATGCCCTCAGGCCGGCGCGATCATGCGCCCCCTAGGAAAACTAACTGTTATTCAAATTTCATTCCTTCTGCCATCAGGCTGCTAAATGCCGACAGCAGTACCAGGACCAGGACCAGTCCCTGTAGACGTGTAAACTGTAAATTGTACCATTCGTTGACCTGTTGTCACAAACATGTTGATGTGTATGTTAGTGCTGCTGCTTGACCGAGTTGTATTTATTTTATTTTATTTAATTGTGATTTATTTATTCATGTGAACCGGGTAGACTGTGAAACCAAATTGCTCTTCTGGGTTAAAATAAAGTTGTCTGAATCTGAATCTGAGAAAGGACTTTACACTAAAATAGGACATTCTGGACTTGTTAATGAGGCAGAAGGAGTAGATGTCATTGTAAGAATTTTAACGTGGTAATTATAGTTTATTTTGTGGAAAAACCATATCAGACACACATTATTGTTCCAAGCAGAGTATTTTTATATGTCTTAATACATGTCTGGAGGGGATCTTTAGCCATAAAATCTCCATGCTTCATAACTACATGCTCCTTCTTTACAAACACAAAAAACATGCAGGCAGAAAAACTTTGTGACCTCTGGAGACAACATAGTTAAACTTCAAGTGAAGATCCCCGTCGGGATGAACTCCTGCAGCACTCTAATGATCCTTCATTTTACGCTAAGGATGGGAAAGAGAATTATTTATATGTCACATTCTGGAGGAAAGGAAGGTTTAAAAATATCTATTACATGGTCTTGTTGCCCCCATTTTAACTGGAAATCTCTTCAAACCCTCTGGCAGAAAATTTCAGTAACAGCAAACCAGCCTTCGCGTCGGGGACATTTGTGTCATTATGGTGCATTAGGTTTAAGGATAATGATGTGGAATGGATGCTTCAGCCTTGGAGGGAAATAATGACACACCATGGTCGGATCCTGTTTACGGGGGTCAAAGCAGAGGGGATGACCGGGATGAACCTCAAATGATTTGCAGCTCAACCCCCGAAAACAGCTCCAAAATATCTGGAGGTGTCATTAGCATCTGACAGCGAATGAAAGATAGGGTGACCAGACGTCCCTGTTTTCCAGGGATAGTCCTTGTTTAGTCCCTGGAAATGTCCCCATTTTTAACCGTGAGTTAAAAACAGAAGTGAAAATATAATCAATAATAATCAGCAGAGCCTACCAGTTGACGTATCAATTGCAGTGTGCTTGTTCTGGCCAATAGAGGGGGCTGCTCGCTATAGCAGCTTCATATTCTTCTTCTTCTACTAAATACTTACTCACGCCGTGGAAAACTTAGCCAGAAGCTAGCAAGTGTCAACAACATCACTACAAACTTCATTTCAAGCCAGGTAATTTACAGTCGATGAATGATTCCTGGACAGCAGCAAGAAACAGATTCACTGTTTGTACCATCAAGGCCATGTTCAACCTCCTCTGCTGACCAAAGACAGAGGAAAATACATTCTTCTGAGAAATATACAGCTTAGGTTGGTGGAAGTATATTATATATTTACCAGTCTTATCATCATATTTCTTTATTATGTTGTATTTCACATGTACTATTGTCTCTGTTTTTTCAATTGTGTCAGTCTGTTAGTGCTGCTTGTCTGTCTTCTCTGTCTTGTACGTTTAGGTAATTAAAAACACTGTATTGAATCATTGTAGTTTGACCATTTTGTGTTCCATAGTTGGCCATAGCTTTACTCACCATGGTATTGTAAACTATGCAAACCGTGTCAATCAAAGTTACTCAGTTTGTGCCCAATTTTATCAGTCAGCCAACAGTTACCATGGTCAAAATACATGAAACTGGAATTGTCCCCTTTTTTATTTCATAGATAATGAAATTGGATATTTTAATCATATATTGGCCTCGGAACTGGAAATGTTTACATTTCAGACATCTGGTCACCTTAATAAAAGATTCACCTCCTGCTTTTTTTTTAAAGCGCATGTACACAGACTGCTTCACCTGATGTGAGCTGAAAGACAAATATTCACACTGCAGCTCCTCACGTGTTAATGCTCAAATGTTTGTTAGATTTTCTTGTTTTAGGGGTTCACATCAGTCATTTTAGCCACAATATCCAGATTATCAAAAATCTCTTGCACACTGTGTTGTCTTTGTGATTTCCCTCTTTTCAGCCACAATATCCAGACAGTTTGTATCTGTCTGGATGTGATTCATCTGTAGAAACAACGTCAATCTAATGTTTATCAGACATCAATTTGAAATACGATGTTGACCTCTTTTTTGTTTGTTCCATTTCCTGTTGGTATTATTACTGTAGTCAATACAAGTCAAAAGTCTTGGTCCTGATCAGTTCACACAGTCTGCTTTACATTTGTCAAAGTTGTGAACACACCTCCCCATGTTTGAGGAGGTCATGTGACCTGACGACGCCTTACTTTGTTACATTTTCAGTTTGTTTCATTTGCTAAAGTCTCTCTAAAGTGTTGTCTCATTGTCCAACTGCCAAAATCCAGATGAGAGAAGCCCTCAAAGTGTCAAGATGTTGTTCAGCTGAGTTTCCTTCAGTTATTACTGTGCGCTCACAACTATTAAACTTTACAGCAGCGTTCTCTTCTGGATACAACAAACAGGCGAACTGAAGACAGATTACCACTGCAGCATCTCCTCAGCGATATCTCAAATTTATAGTTTAGCCAATTATGTTTTCAGTCATGACGTCATATTTACGTTTGTCATATCTATGACAATGGGGAGATAACAGTTACGCTAGCAGCTAAGCTAATTTAGCAAGGTGGTATTAAGAAGACAAAGAAGACATATTGCATGTAACTATAGCCCACAAAATAAATCTACTATCAGTAGAAATATGTAGAGCAGATGAAGAATCTGTGTTGTGTTTATCTTCAGAGTGCCAGTGAGGCTCCTTCCAGCCTCTGGATCCTCTGGACCACATCGCCGTCTAGTTTCAGTCCTCTGGCTCTTTTAATGCTACAAAACCTACCTACAGTATGTTTATCCTTGTTTCAGCTCTTTCTCTTTCCTGCTCTCTTTGGCTCTGTGTCCCTCCACCAGTCCACCAGTTGCCCCTCAGGCTTTTCTGCCTGTTTAAGACTGGACTGAGTGGGAAGAAGGAGAGATAAGTTCCAGATTATATTTAAGGACCACTTGAGATACTGTTGTTTTCTACATTGACTCTCTTTGGAATGAAGCGCTCCAGTGAACTGAAACACTAGTTAATGTTATTTAGAGCTGCTGTTGTCTTTTAGTCCAATTTATGTTACATGCAGCCTTATATGCAGATCACTCTGCTTGACAGTTTTAGAAGTTCTTGTGTGTCAACAGCAATTTATATTTCTAGTCTTTTAAGTAAAGGTTCCTAGTTTGGCAATGTAATGCTTTAGTTTATTTGCTGTGTTTGCTCAGTGTGATATGTGCACTTATTCCAGGACAGTTTGGTAAATAATGGTTTATATATGAAGATTGAACATGGTTATATTGTGAACTTTTGTGTTTTTCTTGTTTTCCTCAGCCTGCTCTTCCCTCCACACCTGCCCTGCTTCCTGTGTCTTCCCAGCCAATCAGCTCCCAGCCTGCCCTTGTGTCTTGCCACCTGTTCCTTGTTGTTTCATTAGTTCAGTTTGTGTTTAAGTCCTGGTTTTCAGTTCTGTCCTGTTGGATCCTTTGTTCAGTGAAGCTCAGTTTTATTCTGTCCTGTTCAGTTTTACTGTGCCTGCACGTAACCTCTATTAAAGAGTATTTTTCAGTCCCTGCTGCCTCCTGTCTCCTGCGTTTGGGTCCACCTGCTCCACGCTCCACTCCACAAGACACTTTGATCCATATGTAGGTTAAAATGTCAGCATTTGGACCATTATGGGACACTGAAACTCTCCACTGATGCAGGAAATCAAATTTTTTTCAGTATTAGCAGCTGCTTCAAGGGACACAAAGTCGAGAACTTTTTCCAAACCAGAAAAAGAATCTCTGAAGTCCCCAGAGATGCACTTGAGTATAGTGGTCATTTTGTGATACGGGGAAGTGGCACTTGATGCACATTCACAGATCTCATTTTGATAATATCACATGTAGTCTGTCATTGTAATAATCTGAGATTGTCACCAAATATTTGATCAAAGGCGAGCCATGAGGGAAATATCTTTTATTCATGCAGAGCAGCTTTGATGTCAGAAATGATCTGCCTGCCAGCAGAATATGAGCACATTAACACGAAATACTGTATTTTGCATCTGCTGCGTAATTCCACAGGTTCTAAAAAAAAAAAAAAAAGTCTTTCATCCTGTCTGCAAAACATAGATTTAAAAAAATAAAGTTTACATGTTTGTTAAGGAGGAGAAATCAGTTCAGTTTGCAAGTATTCAAATAGAGAAATTAAACAAATTTAAATTTTATTTTATTGCTGACACAATAAATGTCGATCCACTACTTCAGATTAGTGGAGGTTTTTTTTATCCCATTTTTAAGAGCTGGTTTCTCAGTTGTGATGTCAGGTCACAGCTTCTCTCCACATGTTCAAAATTACACCATTAAAAACCCTGAATTCCTGCAAACTAAAGAATATAAATAACTCCATGGGTCCGTCTTTCAAGCTGTGCAGCCACATACTTTTCAAATCCACGAAACAAACACAGACTAACGGTAACACCAGAACTGAAACACAAAACATGAGATCACAAACTCAGTGGAAGTGAGCAGAAAGTTGGCTTCATACTGCTTTATTTTCAGAGATAATTGGTATCACAACGGTGATTATCCACTTTCTCTGTTAACCCAGGCTTTCTGCTTCAGGCTCTGTGTGCGCCTTACCAAGAAGACAGCATGCTAAGTGAATCATGAACACAGTACAACACCAACACGACTGAAAAATCTATTCCAGTCATTTCTGCTGCTTGATGCACACCTCAATGTCCTAATGTATCAACTAATACTATTTATTGAGGTTGGAGCAGACAATGTGAGGCCCTATACAAAAGGAACCTGGAGCTAGACAACATTAAAAAAAAGAACTGGACAGCTTAACCAGCACACTGTGCTTGTGTAAAACATAGCAGCGGTGGATGGGACACTGTGGGCAAAGCAGTTGAAAATATTACTTTTCTAAATGTTTATGCTTGTTGAACAGGCGGTTTGATAAAGTACAGAGCTGTATAGTGAGTTTCAGCTCATTGTTTGGCTGACCGGCTGCAACTTTACTGTTTTGATTCACTCTCAGCGCTCTCATAGCGTCCCCTATTCCCCTACTTGAAGCCAGCCTGGTTATTGTTTTTAAACCAGCCTAGACAAACAGGCAGGGGTGGCGTGGTCGCCCTTTTATTTAAAAACGGTTACAAATGCTTCAGCATTGATTTGGGGCCGTTTAGCACCTTTTTTAAAGCCCTTCCTTTCTTGATAAAAGGACATTCTCCTTGTCTGTGCGTGGTAATATATAGACCACCTCGATATGATCCCAGCTTTATAAATAAATTTGCTGAATTGATTTTTGGAGTCTTTAATATCCATGTCTGCTGCCCTGACGACCCCCTGGGCCCGGAGCTCTTAAACCTCATTGAATCTTTTTAACCTATCACATGCTCTGACTGGACCTACTCATTCAAAAAGTCACACTCTGGATCCTGTCCTATCACATGGTATAATGATTTCTGATGTTGAAACGTGTGGATGCCTGTACTGTGCCTTTATGTTTAACACGGTGTTGTCTTGTGCTACACCTCAAAGATGAGATCGAGGAGAGAGAGCATCACAGATGAGGTGGAAGAGGGAGAGTTAAGAGCGAGTGAGAGAGATCAAGACTCCACAGCGAAAAGGGAAATGAGAGTGCCTGAGTTATCACAAGCTATCTCCAGTCCAGCTGGTCCACATAGTATGAACATTGTTCCTACATAGTATTGTACATTTGAATAAGAAGCACAAATCACACAAATGGATATTTCTAAAAACGGTACATTAAGAGACATGTATTAGCCTCAATCTAATAGAAATATTATTAAACTGTTACATTTTGTATAATCAGGTAGCTTCTCTCTCTTCTCCTCTTCTCCCTCTTCTAGACATATCCAAGATGGGCCAGCTCAGCCAAAACTGGAGAGTTTCCCCAAAACCCTACAGGGAGGAGCCAGAAGAAGCTTTCGAACAGAGTGGTACAGAACCTATTCATAGCTGGAGTACTGACAGCCCAGAGATGCGGCTTATTGTTTCTGCTGTAGACATTTCTTTCTGCCTGATGCCCCCAGGAGTGTTTTTACCTCCATTGAGGGTTATTGTAACTGGAAAAAGGCCACATTTAAAGACGGTGCTTTCTGTTCCCATGACAGATCTGAAAGCCATGTAAATGCAATGATTACATGGGCAGAGAACAAAAAAATAAGTGACAAAAACACCTCACTGTGGGGAATAATGGATGAGCAAATTAAGAAACAGGTGATTGAAAATAAAAACTACATTAAAGCACTAGCGGAGATTCTTATTGTAACTGCCACAGAAGACCGAACCCAGCGGGGTCACAGAGAGTCTCCTGACTCAGAGAAGAAGGGTGTTTTTCTAGCTATGTTAAATTTGCTGGGCAACCATAACCCTATGATTAAAAACAGACTTGAACAGGAAGCTAAAATGCAACATACGCAAGTAAAAGTATCCAAAACGAAATACTGGCAAGTTTGGTTGGAATGGTTAAAGAAGAAATCATTCAAGAGGTTAAAAAGAGCGCACAGTTTTCAGTGATTGTAGATTAAACTAAAGATGTTCATAAGAAAGAGGAAATCTCATTTATTCTAACACACTCCTACAACTGTGGTTCATGAGAGCTTTCTGGAGTTTGCAGAGGCAGAACGCCTGGATGCTGCTGCGTTAACTCATAAGATTATACACTTTCTTGAGGAACACGGGCTGTAGTATAAGAAAAAGTGCTGCTGTGATGAGCGGGGCACATTCAGGTGTCCAAACTAAAATAAAAGAAGTAGCCAAGCATGCTTTCTACATTCATTACAGTGCACACTATCTAAACTTAGTGATAGTGGACTCTGTCAAAGGTGTGCTGGAAATTTCTTCTCATTGTTAGAACGACTATATGTATTCATATCTGGGTCCTATGTACATAACAAATGGTTGGAAGTACAGCAGGAGATGTTTGACGGTGTACCCAGGGAACTCCAACAGCTTAGTGATACACGTTCGGACTTGCAAGCACATTGCATGTCACAATGTTATGGATCGATTGCCTGCAATTGTACGGGTGCTTGAAGAGATTGCATCTGAGAACCATCCAAAGAGCTATTGAAGCCAGAGGGATATTGATTCAGATTGATTTTGAATTTTGTTGGATGCCTTGTACTGTTCCGAAAGGTCTTGAAAGACTCTGTGGGATATGTTCAGGTCTAAAACAGTTGACTATGCTGTTGAGCTAATTGAAGCACTTTAAAGAGACATCAGTTCCATTATTGTAATGATGCCTCTTTTGATGAACTGTGGACTGAAACACTTGACACACGTAAAAGAAGTGATATTTCTACAACCCAGCACACCCCAAAGAGATCAATACAGACAACAAGAACACTTCAAGATTGGCTCATTGATTTCACCCTTAGACAGCATGTTGTACCAGATGGCAAACAGTTTATGCATCAAAGGGATAGTTAATGATAGCACGATTGGAGAAGCAGAAAGACGATTTTCAAATACCAACTGCAACATCATGAAAGGTGCCGAGGCACTAAATCGTTACAAGCAGTAGTTTTTTGAGAGAGGAGGCTGTTCTCCTATTGGCCAATGCTTATGAGTCAAATATTGAAGATCTTAAACATGAACTTCATCAGACAAGGAGAGTATTGGATAGACTACAAAAGAATGAAAATGAGTCGTACCATTCTCATGGAATTTGCTCAGATTTTGGACCCATACCAGGATGTGTTCTATGAGCTGTTCAGGTTAGGATCTTAGGATCATAAAGAATTATTTGCGTTCTACTATGACAGAGAATAGATTATCAAGGTTGGCTATACTTAGTACTGAATCAAAATGCACTAAAGCTTTGGATCTAAATAAGTGTGTGAAGCGTTTTGCTGAACATGGTAATCGCCACATTCAGCTCTTTTAGGTTCATGCAAACTTTATGCTGCACTGGCTCTGCTCACTAATATAAGCCTTTTTTCTGCCAAGAATATTACACCATAGTCATGGATATGTGAAATATACATCTTTATGTTCTTTCTATTTGGGCAGAATGATATTGTCAAAAAAATCATATTGCAACGGGATGGAAGTGATGGGCCTGATTTTTGCATCATAATTTTCATGTTCACTTAAAAACCGTTAAAATTGTTTATTTATTTTTGCTGGTCTCTGCACCAAACAAACATGTTTTAAGTTGTGTATTACATGTGGAGAATATGATTTGTAGGCCAGGGCAATACATTATAATTGTATTCTGTCTATTTTTACTTATCATATACTTTACTTTTTTTTTCGGGTGTTCCACTTGGCCATATTGTGATTTTGATAGTATTTTGATTAATTGTTCAGCCCTATTTTCTATGAAAGTAACTTGTTAGTTCTGTGGTTCCCAACCTGGGGGTCGGGACCCCATAACAGGGTCACAGGATGATGGGACAGGACAGGATACAGGAAAAAACTGATTTTGGACACACAAAATAGTGATTTTTGCTTTATTTCTTGTGGATTACTGTATTTTACTTCCTCAATCCTCTAAAATAAATCCTCTTTCTCGAGCTGCAAGGGTAGTTGATTAATCAATTATCAAAATAGTAGCCAATTAATCTTCTGTCAATCAACTAATCGATTACTTTTTAAGCAAAAATGAAAAAGAAAAGCTGGTTTCAGCTTCTTGAATGTGATGATTTATTTCTTGTCGAACACGATGAGAAACTGAATATCTTTTGACGTTTGGACTGTTGATCTGACAAAACCAGACATTTGAAGATGTAATCTTGGACTGTGGGGAAATTTAATGGATATTTTCCACTTTTTTCTGATATTTTATGGACAAAATGATTAACCAAGACAATAATGTGTAAGTTTGTTGACCTCACAGTTGTGTATAGTCGAAGCACTTTTTTATATATTGTAGCTGTGGAAGTAGAAGCTGAATGTGAGTGAATGAAATGTCTTACTGTGAATAAACTGATTATTGCACTCAAATTGGACTTATAATTGAAAGCTGATAGGATTAACTCATGGGTTTTATCCATGCTTTGGCCTGGATTTTAGGGATTAAGGTGGGCCTAACTTTTAGGCTCTTTTTTTATTGTTTTTAGTTTTGGAACATCAAAAACCATTAAGACGAACAAAATGATTTTGTGCGTGTATGTATAGATATGTCTATCTATATATATGGGCTGTCAAATTTAATGCATGAATTTTAGATTAATATTAAAAATAACATGTTAAAAACATAAATTAACGCATATAATTTAATGATCTGTTATGGCCACATTTTAGGGTTAGTGTTTATGTTCAGTGAAGAAAAAAACATGTATTTGGAAATAAAACAATTTATTAATTTCTAATGCCACCTTTAGATATTTCAATTCAATGCTTCCACAATAATGTAATGTTTTTGAGTTCAAATATCTTCATTCAGGGGCTTATATTATTGCAAATATTGATATATGCGATTGTTTGCCATTGAATCAGCGCATATATATGAGTTCTGCAGTTAAATTTCCTCCACCCCTTAAAGTATCCATGTCACCCTCTTGCTACCCCATGAATAATTCTCTAGATCCGCTCCTGAATACGTGTTCCTCCATCCTCCTCCTTTCAGGACTAGAAAATCTAGTCTATCTGCCTCACAATTCCCTGGATAAACGAAAATATTCGGGAGCTGAAACAAAAATTCGGCGAGGTGGAACGTTTGTGAAAATCGCCTAAACTCACAGTTCACTCACTAAACTCACCAACATCTTGGGTCTCTTCTTAAGACTTTTAATGCAGTGGTTAAAAATTCTACATTGCTACTCTAATTGAAAACAGTCCAACCCAAGAATGTTGTTCAGCATTGTGAGCAGTGTCATTGATCCTCCCCCGGGCCAGATACTTGATACCATCCCTGAGAAACGCAACAAATTTCTTTCCTTCTTTACCCAGAAAGTCTCAATTATTAGAAGTTGCACTTCTCCCCCTGATTCTCCAATTACTGTTGAGGAGCTCTGTGCAGTTTCTCTCTGCTCATTCAGTCCAATTTCTCCATCTTCACTGACTGATGTAATGAAAATGAAACCCTCAACTTGTCCTTTAGATATTCTTCCTGTAAATTTTCTGAAGGAGGTTATTACAGTTTCCTCCTCTATTCTGCAAATTTTCTGTTCTGTTGACAGGTTCAGTTCCTGAATTTTTTAAAACTGCTCTTGTTCAACCACTTTTAAAGAAGCCGTCTCTTGATCCTTCTGATCTTAACAGAATCCTATTTCTAAGCTCCCATTTTTAGCTAAGGCTTTAGAAAAGACTGTAGCAGATCAACTGCTTGCTTTTATTCATGAAAATAATATTTTTGAGAAAAAAACCATAGTACTGAAACCTTCTGAAAGTCTTAATGACTTATTGCTGTGAGCTGATGCTGGCCATAAATCTATTCTTGTTCCGCTGGACCTAACGCAGCGTTTGATACCATTGACCATGATATTCTTTTGGACCGTCTGAGAACTGGGTTGTTATCAGTGGCACTGCTCTGAAATGGTTCAGGTGCCACCTAAAAGACACTTCTGCATTGGTATAGCTGATTCTAGGTCAGCTACAACAGGTTTTCACTGCAGGGTGCCCTGAGGCTCGGTGCTAGATCCAATCCTCTTTTCCATTTACATGCTCCCTCTAGGCCATACACAGACATAATATCAGTTTCCATTTTTACACAGATGATACTCAGATCTGTCTAAACTGTGACCCTGAAAACAATCAGAACAATGTCAACCTGCTAAACTGTCTGAATTACATCCACACATTGATGTCACAATATTTCCTGCAGCTAAATGATGATGAGACAGAGATATTAATCAAAGGTCGAGACAGTGCAAACAACCACATTTACAACAGTCTTGGTTCACTAAGAATGGTTCAATCTTGTTTTTATCATCTCAGAAACATTTCAGGGACCATTTAGACCATTTCTTTCTTTTCTCCAAACATCTGGAAACAGTCATTTACGCTTTCATTACCAGTCGATTGGACTACTGTAATTCCCTGCTCGCTGCCATCAGCAGAAAATCGTCTCCCACCTCCAGCTCATCCAAAACTCTGCTGCTAGGATTTTAACTCTGTCTAGGAAACATGATCACATTTCACCGATCCTGGCTTCCCTTCACTGGCGACCTGTTGCTTTTAGAATAGATTTTAAGATTTTATTGATTACTTACAAAGCCCTGCGAGGCCTCGCCTACCTATCACATCTCTTCCTGCCATACGTCCACTCCCTAGAGCCTTTGCAGTCAGGGCTCCTAGACTTTGGATCGACCTGCCTGAGGAGCTGCCAACTCTCTTTGAAATCACTGTTAAAAACACACCTGTTTAAAATAGCTTTTTGGTGATCTTATTATATTTTATGGCATTTTAGTTCATTTAACTCTCTCTGTGTTTTTATAATGTGTTTAGTTTTTATGGCTTTCAGTTTGTTTTTGGCATTCTGTGTTCTGTTTTTATTGTAAAGCACTTCTCTACCCTTCTTGGATATAATGAATGAATGAAAAGGAGAAATGCAGAGGAGGAAAATGAAACAGAAACTAATAGCGTCTGTCTCCACAGTAAATCATCTGAGTGTTTGATGGTTATTTATTTGTACCTTTTAGAAAGTAACCGCCGTGCAGCTGAAGAAAATAACATTTAATTTCTCTCATTCACTGGCTTTTCTCTCGACTGCCGCTACCTCTCCTCGCTCGAACCCCGCCGCGCTGTCTCTTCTTCTCTCATCTTTTTAAAAATGAGTTGGGAGGCCAACAACAAAGCCTTTACTTTTAAAGTTAACAAATAGAGGAAGACTCATGTTTTAAGAAAGATAATTGCATATTAAATATCCTCAGCCACATGTTCTTGGAAATATAAAATTAAATGAGCAACTTCACATTTTACAATCACAGGCTATAAAACGCCTTAAAGATTTGTGGCGTCTGGATTCAGGAAGGAAGCCCACTGAAGGCAGACAACCCAAAACAGTAGTCGAACACGCCAAGTCGGCCCACAACACGATGCCCTTCTGTAGCCTTCCACTATCAAAAACTGACAAAAAAATTGATTTCTCAGAATCGAAGTGAAATAATTAAAAATGATGGCCATAACATTAGCCTATCGTATTGTTATCAAGTACATGTTCGTGTTTTTGTCTGGAGAAATGTTGAGGATATCATTAAAATTGACAGTGAGGAAAATACTTCCTGGCAGCGGGTCATCCGGTCCGCCCACCGGACTGACGCGGATGTAGTGGATCCGGGATCTTCTGACATCATCCGAATCCGCACGTTCGCATAAACCATCCACGATTTAGAGACCCACACCCCATGACACATTACCATTATTTCTCAGGGGGATATATATAAGTATAATGATATGGTAATATATTACACTGACGTAGGCTGGTTTTAAGTAAAAGCTCTTCTTTTTTGGTTTAGCTCATGTGGAGCTTAATGAGCTGTTGGTATCCAAATGACTCGCTGAAGTCTACAGGAATAGAAAATCCTGGAGCAGCGAGGGAGAAGGTATAAAACTGTCAGGAGTGCTGCTGCCGACTCCAACAGCTGAGTCTGCTTCACAGACAACAATGAGAAAATAGAAAGCAGAGGCACAACAAAGAGAGGAGTGTTTACAGTCCGTGTCTGAGGAGGAGTAGCACTTCTCACGTGTTGACATTTCCGCTGTTTTCTGTCAGATTTTAGTCACTAACGGCTTATTTTTATGCAAAATGCGTTTTACTCCCTCTGAATGAGCTTCACCAGAAACAGGGACTGGAGCACGTGAGGTGCGTTCACAGGCAGCACGTTAATCTGAACTCTGCAGTGTAGTTCGTGGGAACCAATGATTTATATCATGATTAATAAATATTGCCTAAATAAAAGCTCCATCCAGACAGGATGAACATCACAGGAGGAGGTGGGGAAGGAAATATTCTCGGTGCTCCTCAGTTATTGAACTCATGGCTTCAGATGGCATTTTAACCATGAAGAAATGACAAGATCTGGTCTGTAATAGACATCAACATTCAGCAGGACAAAGCTAGAAGAGAGAGCCAGAAGTCTGGGGGGTACTGGAGAGATGAAGGTGAGGCAGAGACACTGTAAATTACTAACTGTAATATACTACATTATAGATTTCTCAAAGAACGTCACTACAAAGTCAAGAGGTTGTGATGTGTAGCACAACAAGCTAGTGAAGCTGTAAACAGAACCGTGTTCCTGCACATCCTACAGTAACCACTCAATTCAGGGACAAGGAACATGTCACCCAGTGCAGCAGTGTGGCTCACTGACATGTTTTTAATGGTTTAACAGAGGTATAAGATATATCAGACTTTGGATACACACACAATACTTGGATAGAGTGTGTTTGATTAAATTGTTGCTCTAAAGAGAACAGCAGTGCCTACCTGTAGCTGAAATTACAACAGCCTATTTGAGTGGATCGGGATCAGAGCCAAAAAACATTATTGGGACGTTCCTACTGGGGACCATTAACATCTGTGTGTGTTAAACTATCAAATAACTGCTGACATTTCACAGACGAAGAGACAGATTGAGCAACATCTCGCCACAGTAGCAGTACTAAAACATGCAGCGCTGCTTCTAGGGCTCTTGACCTTGCAGCTTGTTCTGCCACCACAGTGTTTTCAATTTATAAACATGGCAACATCTGAGCATCTGCCGCTGCTCACTTCTATTATATTTCAGGGCAGATTCAGTCACTTTGATGTAACACAACAGGACGAGGAGTGTTCGAGGAAGAAAGGAAACAGGGAGAGACAGAGAGAGACCGACCCGATTATATTTTCTTCTTTCTTTCTTTTCGGCTCATAGATTATGTGCAGCAGCGATGATTAGTTTAATTGCCTTCATCAGAGGTCCATCAGCAGGCTGAGATCCCACTGCGCCAGCTGCATGTTGAATACATAATTACAGAGAGAGGACGCTTCTGCAACATACACATCTCAGAGAGATGAATTACACTGTTTTTATTAACTGTCAAAGGTTTCTTTACTTTCTGTAGAAACACACAAACAGAACAGAGTGTGAAGTCTCTGAATTACCCCACAGAGACCTGTATCGTGTCTGTACTCACCCTTTGATTATAAAGCTGCAGCTATTATTTATGCCATTTGTCCCACCTCTATTAAGAAACAGCTGCTTTATATTCCCCACTATGCCAATCAAGAAAAACACAGAATAACACAGCCTTAGCTTACCTTAACATAATATTTTGCAGACATTTGTGTATTTGATGTATTTCTACACAAGTTGAATACAAAATGTGTTGAGTTCTGCAGTGTGCAACCAGAAAATTCTTAGTGTGAAGTAAGTGCGAGTACTAAAGTCAGAATTGCATATAACAAGAGGAGAAGGCTGATCTTTCCTTTGGGTTCACGTCCACTCAAAGCAATCATCATGAGCAGTTCAAAAAGCTCTAAAAGAAACTTTGTCACCTCTTCATTCAGAATTCTCTTCCTCTGAGTACTGATGCCCCCTGAAACCAGGGAGTGAGATTAGCAGAGCAGGATATAGAATATAGTTTTGGTGTAATTTATGGTCGCACTGCAGCTTCTGCTCTCTGCGTCGGTATTTGACTGACAGCTGAGCTCCTCCATCAAACACAGCTGACAGGAGAGCAGAGAGGCCGCACTGAAGAGAGATATCGTCTCACTCAAGTTAATGACAACTGCGCTCTTTACTCTAACTTTACTCTCTAAGCGCAATAAAACCTTCGTGGGTAAAAAGCCACTGACAGAACTTTATCAAAACACCTGTTCAAAAAGCACAAACATGCAGATATTTTCAACTGCTTTGTCCACAGTCTCCCATCCTGCCAGTATGTTTTACACAATATGTTATGAACAAGCTAAAATGAAAGCTGACTGTATGTAGCCTAAAAGGTTAGCCTAATTAGCCACATATCTTGAAATTTGGATAATTGTTGTAGACCTAATGGCTGAAACAGCAGCCCCTCCTCCCTCCCTCTAAACAGGAACACCTTAAAATACATGAAAATACCTTAAAATATACCTTAAAATACATGTTGCATGAGCCCAAACATGCAATTTACAGCAGTGCAAAACATCAGTGTGGCCCTTTAGTAAATAAAGAGGAAAAAGGGGCCACAGATTCCCCCTTGGTGTCAGCACCAGGTTAGGAGTTAGAGTTAAATTAACTCTTCATACAGAGAGATTTGTGAAGGTTACCATGAACACCAGAGATGTAGCTGTCCTCAGTTTGCTGTGCAGTATTGTTAATATGCACAATCCTCTCTTCATTAGAATCAGTAAGACCTGACCCGACAGCATCGCCCTCCTAAGATCTTATCAGGCCACTCAGTCGCATTATTGATTTCTCATTCCTCCTCCTTATCAAAGACTCAACGCAGACGCTCTGCTATCGTCCTCAACCTCGACCCAAATGCCATGGTTATTATCCTGCGGACATTTTGTATTCTGGGAGATGGTGCTTAACCAATCCAGGCCAGACCAGATAATGGGAGGCAGAGAGCAGCACAGCGAGTCGATACTGATCCAGTCTGAAAACAGAAGCGCTGTGTTGGAAGTTGGGAAGTATTTGTAAAAGTTGGGTCAGCTGTGTCCTTTTTCTGGTGAAGGAGAAGTTATTCATGCTTTTATTTCATCTGCTGCTGATTGATGCAGCGCTGTTCTCCTGCCAGGAACAGGAAAACTCTGAATGTTTCAGAATTCAGCCGCTGCAGGCTTTCTTTTAACTCAGATCAGATAAGCTCATCTGCACTGTTGCATGTATAGCCAATTTTAAAATTTGACCAATTTCACATCAAATGGTGAGATCCGGCTATCACTGAGCTTTCATCTGCTCATCTCCAAACGTCTTCAGGTCCAGACACTTCTTTACCGACTTATAAGACTTATGGAGTCTTAAGGTACTTGGGTGCTATGTTTCATGTGGACAGAACTCCATTTTCTGTTCAGTCAGTTCTGACATTTTCTTTTATTTGCTGGTATTCTTCACTTACTGTCAAACAGAAACACATTTTATATAAGGTGGTAAATGTTTGCAGCAAAATCACTCGTCCTCAACACAAAAGTCTGTTGTGTCTGACAAACAGCTGTTAAAGAAAAGCATTAATGTTGCTAACTCTGGTTTATCTGTTTCTGCAGAATGGTTTAAAGCAAACAAACTTTCTCTAAATATTACAAAAAGATGGCAAAAACATCAAATGTAGAGAATAATTTTATGCTAAATTCCCTGTAATAATAATGGACGAGACCTTGACCTGGAGAGAACATGTTGATTATGTCAGTAAAAAGTTACCAAATCTATTGGTGTAATTAGGAAATTAAGCTATTTTGTAGACAAAAAATGCCTTCATACCCTATTATTCTTTAATATCCTTTCATTTATCCTTACTTTTCATATTGCAGTATAATCTGGGTACATTCTCTTCACAAAATCTTTCTTCTACAAAAACACTTCATCAGAATTGCACCGAGCTCCCCATCAGCTCTTTTTATTTGAAGAAACTCAACTTCTCTGCAGATTTATGGAGTTATCATATCTTCCTTAGTCTTTTAGAGCAGATTTAAAAAGGGCTTTAATCTTGGTTTTATTATTCCACGTTTTTAACAGTGTTTTTCTTCTATATTTATGTATGTATATTATTTAGGTAGAGGTCACCAATAAGCCCATCCAGACTCAACATGTGCTTCTCTTTTTTAAAGCTCCATTAGTCAAAACTAACAGAAACAAAAACTCTTTCATCCTCTCTGCCATCTCTTAAAGAATAAGGTTAGTGATTTTCAATATTTCTCAACATCTGGGTGTTTTCTCCGGCTCCTTCTGAGGCACCATGCTGTAATGGGCTCATTACTGCCCCCAGAGGCAGGAGGGTGGAAGATGCCACACTAAACCTGCTTTCTTTATACTTAAAAGTGTTTTCAAAGAGTATTTTTTGTTTTTTTTAAGAGAGAAGACTTCAAGGATGAAGAATAACTGGTTGGTTTGGCAAATGTACATCTGGAGGTGGAGGGATGAACCATGTTTGTTCACACGTTCACCGACTCAGCCGGCCTAATTTGCATATTAAGATCTGATCCCAGTTTGGACAGAATCACACAAGATAACAACAATGTTTATTACCTCCAGGTGTAAATGCAAAGATCCACAATAAATTTCAATTTGCAGTACAGTTCTTATTTATTTCCTGATTACTATTTGCTGTTTTTATCTACAGTATTTCTTCCAGCTGCAGCAGAGGTGCATTACAGAGGCAGGTATGCGCTTCATTTCCTGCGGTTTTGATTAGGTTACATCTAAAACATTACCTACTGCGTTATGAGAGCACACTGTCCATAATGACAGGACAAGATTCTCCATTAGTGTCTGTATGGAAAACGCTGCACTCAGGTTCCTTTACATCCAGTAGTCTGAAGTCTGCTCATGTCTTTGCTGAGTCCTCTCATCTCGTCTTTATTGCAGCAGCTGGGGGCTGCAATAGGAACCTGCTAGAACAGTTGTCTTCATTATTATTATTATTTTTTTTTTTTCACCCTCACCAATAAGTAAATCTACCTACTAATTTGTCAGCCACAACATACAATATGTAATGCAACACAAACAGGTTTACCTTTAGTACTGGGATGAGCACAGACATGCATTTCTTTGACTTTCTTCATGTTTGTTGTTCCGATCCTTGTGAATTATGCATATTAGCTGCATTATCATAATTAGGGATGAGTATCGTTAGGATTTTATCGATACTCCTTATCGGTCCGCTTCTTTATTGATACTCATCTGTTCTTTTTCAGTACTTTTTACTTTTAAAAAATATATTATTTTAATAAAGAATAAATTCAGGACAGGATTAGAAATGTATACTTTACATAACTAAATATTGTTTCTAGAGCAGCAACAGTAATGTTTACCACAGCAAAGTCACTATATAAACTCAATAATATCACTGGAAACAAATCTAAAATGTCAATAACATGAATAATATTTCTGCAGGTGGAAATATCACTTTTGTACATGTTTATCCTTGTTGAACAGGTGGTTTTTACTTGCAAAGGTGTTATTGCACTTACAGTAATGAGCGTAGTTGAATGTGTGGATTCCTACAAATATCTTGAGACAATTATTGACTCAAAACTGAACTTTGAAGCAAATTGTGAAGCCGTGTGTAAAAAGGGGCACCAGCATTTGTTTTGTTTGAGGAAACTGTCCCATTTCCATATTGACAAAACCATGATGACCTTATTCTATCGTGCATTTCTTGAATCGATTTTATTTTTTTCTTTGGTGTCATGGTTTGGAAGCCTATCTTTAAAGAGCAGAAACTCTCTGAATCTAATTGTTAAATGGTCTGGTGGGCTGATCGGTGAGTCACAGCTTAACCCAGCGTCCCTGTACACCAGACAGTTACAGCGGATAACCAGCTCGATTTTAAATGACGACTCCCACCCTTTGGACAGTGAATTCCAGCTTCTTCCCTCTGGACGGAGGTTTATAGTCCCAAGGTGTAGAACAAAGCAGTATAAAAATAGCTTTGTTCCAGCAGCCATCACTCAGATGAACAAGACGTTAACAACATTGCACAGATGCTATAGAAGCAACATTTATTTCTTTTTACTTTGTACTTTACCTTTATTTATTCTAGTGGTTATGTATTTTAGTGTTTTTTTAAAATTATTTTTCTCTCTTAAACCCTGCCCCCTCGGTTCAATCATACTGGGGCTGATAATCTGGGCCAGAACTGATCGAGCTGCTAAAAAGTAAAATATGTAAAAAAGTTTTGGACGTCAATGAAAGATAGAATTTAAAGTTTGTGAGGAAAAGTGACAAATTTCTGAGTAAAAACTATTTATAAGACTATTTTTGAGTGTAAAATACTGTTAAATCCCACCCATGGACACTACAAGTTATATTAATGTAAATGAATAATTAATTGCACATTCCCAGTCATTGTATTTTATATTTTTTTAAACTCTAAAAGCTCTTTTCTCTTAGAATACATTTTTACTATTTGTTTATTGTAATATTTTGTTAATATTATTTGAGATCACCTGACTTTTGTAGTAGTTGTATTTCTCTTTCTGCACCACAACTGCAAATTCCTTGTATGAGCAAAACCTACTTGGCAATAAACCTGTTTCTGATTCTGATTACATTTCAGAGAGCTATGGTAGAGTAATCAGAGAGTAGATTCTCAATGACTGCAGTACAGAAACTCTGTTTTATGTCTGATTGGACTAAATATCATTGATCGATAATGTTACTGAAACAGCATCATTAACAACAGAGTCATTTTAATCTTATATATTATTTGTATTTGAAAATTTGACGGTGACGTGTCATTCTCCCACATAACATGCAGAAAACATACAGATTTAGATGATGTGATCCAGTTTCTGAGTGTGAAGTTGAAGAGGAAAAAAGTGGATGATGATGGCTGTCCGGCGTCCTCTGAAGCTTTATTCATTAAACTGGAGGAAACTGTGTGCTGAATTCTGAGAAAAGACAGAAAATCAGACTGAGAGGAAATAATAAAATTCAAGTTTGAGACAAATTGTGTTATTGGTGACCTTATCTGCAGGTCTGTCATCATTTCTACATTATTAATACTGAACACATTATAGTGTAGACTTCCACTTTCTCAGCATTATGGATGTGCTGACATTTTGAACTGTAGTGGGGTGTTTTAGCCCGCCAATCACTTTCTCATATTGTCATTATGTTTCTAAATTTGCCCTCCGAGTCCGCCAAACATGGCTCGTTATCAGCTCTGCAAAGCTGTTTCTCCGAGGGATGAGATAAATTTCAGCACATGGATCAGTTCTGTGTTGACTCTGCAGGGAAATGTATGTTCAAGTGTTTCTCCATTCTGTTGTATGGATGAGTCATATCAAGATCTAACAGACGTGATGCACACGTTTTAATTAAAGTAGAAATTAAATCATCATTTCAGGTTTCATTTAAAGACTTGCTTGATGGTTAAAATAGTTTCTAATTTAAACTTGAAATTAAAATGCAAATGCGTCTTGACAATTTAGATAAGAGAAAGTGGAAAAACCTTCATGTTTGTGCCACATTTTGAATACAGTCGATTAAATTAAATTAAGGTGTAAACTGGCAAATTCCATTACTGGAGTATAACAGAAATAGCTGTCAGTTCTCTGCTGTATCTGTGATATTCAGTATGAAAAACTGATACTGTAAGTAAATCAACTTTATTTCTTAGCACCTTTCAGCAGGGACGTGCAAATACACATTAAATACTGTGGAACACCCAAAAATTGTGCCTCTGCTTTAGTGTTTAATTCTGTTTAATTATGATAATGAAAATAATTGTTAGTTGCAGCCCTAGTTTTTTTAAAAAGGGCCATTACAGTGTGGTGTTCCCCAGGGTGCTATTCTTGGGCCACTGTTACTTTTGATTTATATCAATTGTTTGCTGAATGTGTCTAAGAAAGTTTCTCCCAAAATGTTTGCAAGTGACAAATTGCTTCTTTATAAAGCTGCAACGACTAGATTGACAGAAAAATATCTACTATTTTGATGGTTAATTGTTTAAACATTCCACAACTCCAGCTTGCCATTTGTGAGGATTTGCTTCTTATGTAATAGTAAATTCAGCATTAAATCAAAGTCCTTTTAATATTATCAGCATGTCATCTGACACTGATATGCTGTCATGTGACATGCCTTTCTTTTAAAAACTATATTAAAAACGTGCAGTATAGAGTTGTAATATGGGAGTCACTATGGGTAAAAATCCCATTCATTTTTCTCATATATGACTCACAGTTCTCTTTCTTCTACAGCTTGGATTGAAACTCTCCTGGCTGAATCATCGGGACAAAATATGAACAACTGTGTTAGAAAAATCTGGCTCTTTGATAAAAAAGTGACCCATTTCAATTTTTCCTGTAAACGATATCCTCAATATCACTTAACATAAAAGAACTGGACTCTCCCGGATAATGTAACGATCTTATAGGTCTATATTATGACCACCAGTTTCAATTATTTCAACTTTGTTACCCATCGGCCACTGATGAAGAAGAAAGTCAGAGATGCGAATCTGAGCGGTAATGAATGCAAAATGCTTCATTATTTAAGTTGTAAACAAAAAGCAACATTATAGTTGCTGAATTCATCTGCAATTGAACCAAAATTGAAAAGTGAACTGATTAATGCTGCAGATTGTAAAATCAGTTTTCTCAACAGTGTAATTTTAAGCTTCTCCCTCCGTTAGCAGCGCAGGTTACAGAAGTTTAAGCTCTGTGATTGGATGTTTGTTGCTAAAATGCACTTTAGTGGTTGTAATATTGACTTTCTTTTGGTGGCAGGCTAACCTCCAGTCTCCGCATCAAGCTAGCACATACCGGAGCAGTCAACCACGTTGTCCACGTAACAGAGCATTACTGGGATTAATAACTGAATTTCAAATTGTATTTGCTTACACTACTCATTACTGTAACATGCTAGACAGTAATGCATTACTTCCCAATGCTGACTACTTTGGCATTTTGAGAAATCCCAAACCTGACAGACCTGCTGTGCCTCGTTACAGTTGCTGTTTGGGGAAGGGTTCTTGTGAAAGGCCAACCGTTTCAAGCAGATGGTTTTTGCAGATGGTTTTTGCAGATCTCATCGGAAAAGTAAAAAAACATTGCAAACTTTGGGCTTTGTCTTATAGGGAACATTCTACATACATTCACGTTTTGCAACTTTGACCATGTTAAACATCCAGCATCAGACAGACAATCATATGTCCCCCCCCCATCAAGTGTGGGTTAAGTGTTCTGTGTGTTGGTATTTTTCAAACATGGCACATATTTGCCTACCACCTCCCGACACGTGAATATCCATTCAAGACTGCAAGTGTGAGTATTGGTATTATTGCTTTTTTAGTGGAGAATTCCTCTAAATAGAGAGGGATTTGGGATTTGTGAGTTTCAGACTTTCAGGCTGGTTTTGTCCCCAGGAGAGTCATAACCAGCGAGATAAACACAGGCAGCAGGGAGTTCAGACAGAGAAACCAAGGATCTGAATTTAACTCCATTTACTTCTGTCACTCTGCTCCCGAGGAGGACGTGATAACACAGTGATATTGTGAGTGAGATTGGATCTGACTCATGTCCTCGTTGTCGCTTTGATTCCTCCATTAATAGATGCTGGCCTCCTCTGATCTCTCACCCTTAAATGAAAACTTCATCTGACTGCCGGAGCTTGTGAAAAGCACTAACTGTCCACTCGGCTTTTATACCTGCTCTCACACATTCACACACACAACTGTTGTTAGAGCTGTTAGGTACACACAATAAGCTGCTCCATGGCTCGATGCGATGCTGTTAATCATCTCACAGTAAGGCTGTCTTTTCTGATTACCCACTAATTACACAGATATGGGTTAAATACAGCACTAGTGGCAGCTCATCTGTTTCTATCTGTGCAGCACCGTTGTTTCTAATTACTGAAAATTATCTTGAGTAATGATAATGCAGGATGTCAACGCCATGCTTATTTCTAAGAGAAACATAACGGATGACCAGGGTGTCTCCGTGCAGCTTTGCTCGCTGTAGCTGTCATGAATTCAGTGATGTGTCACGGACAAACAGTTTCAATTACTTTTTCTGTCTTATGGAGGTCCAACCAGCCTCAGAGGAAGCTCACCTCACTCCCTGAGATTAGAACATTTACCCAGCTTCCAATTTCCTGATCTTTAACTTAAAGGTAAATACTGGGGGTCATGCTGGATTTGAAATATGTGTCAGATTTTCTGTCCACTCTCACACCTTGTCATGCAGTGAAAGTACGTTAGCTGCTTTACAGTTTGAGCCCACCGGGCGCGGCTACGTTGTGTTGTGGCTGCGACGTGGCCACCAGAGCTGATCGCAGCCACCGTAGACGATGCTTATGACTCCACTCTGCTCTGCTAAAAATACGCGCCTAGTCTGTTTTGACAGAAGTCGCGTCGAGCTGCACAGAGCAGATCGAGCCGGGCAGGAAGTCACACAGGAATGGCATAGGTCAGTTTTCGAAATAAAACACCTTGTGCAGACTCCCGATCGTATATATCAACAATAAACACAATTAAAACAGACAAATAAATAAACCATTTAACTACATAACCTACTTACCCATGGTAGAAGCACAAAATCGCAAGTCAACAAATCGGGCAGACAAAACATTCCACTTCTTGGACAGAACAAAAACCACGCAGCCGTGGCCACACAAGTGTCACACTGGATCTTGTTTTGACGTTACATCAATTTTTATAGCATCTAAAAATCCACCAACACTTGGAGTAGCAGAAGTAAGAAATTAATTGAGACAATCACATCAATATGCAAAACAATTATTTACTCTAAAACACACAATAAGTAGTCTAGCTATGAACCAAACTGTGTTTGATTGACAGCAGCTGGAGGGATGAGTGCTGGTGTTACATCACACGGGACGATAGACAATGTAAACAAACTTCTGTCACTATAAGTCATGTGCAGACAGTGTGGTGTTAGCAGTGGTTTTGAAGAGTAAGAACCAAACCAGCATCTAACAGGTCCAAAACAACATTTGCAGGTATGTTTATATGCTGTTTAATGTGCTGCAGCTGAGCAGCTAATTAGCTATGTAGCTGCTAACTCGCGTGTTTGTTTGGTGGCTCGTTCAACAAGCTAAGTTGCAGGACAAGACGTGTGTTCATGTTTGTAAGTTAGATGAGAAGGAGACTTTAGCAGGAAAGCTAACGTGGGTTGTTGTTCAGAGTCTGTGGCTCTTGTGTTGTGTAGCAGGACGCTATCAGGCTCAGTGTGACCGTCTGCTCTGCCAATGATAGAGCAACACGTCATCGCTTTATGCAACATTTGATTTGCCGTATTAAAGCAATTTGTCCAGCTTCATGGATGGACTAACAGTATTCAATTGAATTAATACAAAACTATAAGCAGCGCCATCATGAAACCAAGAAACATAAAATATACATTTCTCCCTTTTGGTTCCAAATTTTTTTCTGAAAAGGAGAACACTGATTTACAGAGCAGATATCTATGCTGTAGCAGACAGAAAACATGACCTGTTATTTGAGTTGGACTTTAAAACAAGCTTAATACTGTCACACTGCACAGTATTGGGTGAGTGTTCATTTTCCATCTTGATCGCAGGTAGTTTGGTAACAAAAAGAAGTAGAGAGGAGAAGGTGAACAGACTCAGAGTGCAAGGCTGTGGCTGGAAGCAGTTTGTGCCAGTTTAGACACAAGTATTGAATACAAGTATCTGAAGTATTAGTTTGTTCATTTTTTTTGCCAGCACTAATGTGAAGGCATTACTAACTCAAACAGCAACCAACAATAAATCGAGGAAAAAACACTCCACACCTCCTCTGTGGTCCTTCATTTCTCCAGCATGCAACAGTTTTAATCAATTAAGTGAGATTTTAAAGGCAGCCTTTGAACACTGTCCAAGTTGGCACCAACATTCAAAAATCCTTGATGAGTTCAGTCGTTTTCTGAGGACTGAGAATACCAGCTCTAACTCCTCCTTAAGCCTTGGTGCTTTGTGTTCACAGTATCCTCGTTCTCAGCCTCGTCTGTCATCGCCACATTGTTATGTGAGCCATCATCTGAAGGTCTGGATGGTTCTACATCACACTTGCTTTAATCGTTTTTCTTATTTTTATAAAATATTCCTGATTTTCAGCCAATTTTCTGGCGGGGTCTTATCTCATGTTGCAGACACATTCAGGAGACCCTGAAGATATGAACACAGCCAGACACAACAAAGACATTGAAACTGAAGTCTTTGTTGTCAGCAGAACATCTAATAAAGGATAAATCTCACATCATGCAACATTAGATTGGGCTTTGTGAACAGTAATTATGTCTCGTTCATGTGCATTTTGTATTCATTGTTGTAATGTTTTTATGCCGCTTTCTTGGGGAGGTCTCTCCTGAATAAGACATTTTAAACTCTGAGACTGAGCCGGGTTGATATTCTGCTTTTTGGGATTTTCTGTCATTTATATTCTGTCATGTCGGATTTTAAACTTGGTCAAAATTCTAAAACGTGAGGTTAACATATGTATATAGAAATGCTCCCTGTAAGACAAAACCCAGGTTTCAGCTGCCCTGAACACTTTTTTTCTACTTAACTGACAAGATGACGTCAGCTCATCGCGCATGTCCATAAACGTCCGTCCATTCTGTAATCTTTGTTGCAGAGGTAGTTCGCATTGTCCACTCTCATTTTTCGGATCTGATCTGGGCTCCAACATGATGGATTGGAGAAGTTTCCATTTGGAGTAAAAAGGAGAAAAAGAAGGGAAATCCCACTACTGTTGTTTGTTTACGTAGAATCTGGAGCCGGAGGAAGCTTCCAGAAGCAATCAGAACAGAGTGGGCTCATCAGGAGGGGGGCCTCAAAGAGACAGGAGCTAAAACAGCCTGTTTCAGACAGAGGCTGAACTGAGGGGCTGCATAAAGGGCCAGTATAAGATAAATAAGGAGTTTTTAACTGTAAATCATGCAAAGATATTCCAGTAGAGCCCCAGAATATAAATGTGGACCTGGAAATGTGCAGAATATGTTCCCTTAAAAGAGTTTAGATACCTGGAGAACTCCAGGACCAACAAGTTGACCATCAACCTCAGATCTGTGAGGGTGAGATCTGAATCTTTTGCCAAAACATTTAGGCCCTTCAGCTGCAAAATGAGGAGCTGAAACAGTTTATCAAAAATAGCTCCTGTGAATTAAAGATCTGAAGGAAAAAAACTCCAGAAAACTACCTCTATAAACGGCTATAACTGGAGGAGACAAAAAACAGTTCAGCATCCTGCTGAAAGGCAAATGATTGCCACCGAGCTCATCATGGGGAAATTGGAAGCTGGATGGCCTCAACTAGTAGCTCCGGAGAGAGAAGGGCATGACGTCCAGGAGCAGACTGAAAAAGCCAGAGGCTGTTGAAATTGCTGAGGCACTTTTCCCAGAAATCAGAGGAGATGCAAAAGGCTTCATCGCCAAGAAAGCACTGGGCTGCACCAAAGGCTGCAGGGAAAAAAAGGGATTTGAGGAACCAGGCGGAGGACTGGGTGCATGAGATCCAGGAAGCCCTTTATAAAGAACTGGAGGATCTGCAAGCAGCATTGAATTTAAAGATTAAACTCATAATAGAGAAAGAGAGACAGGAAGGTTTCTGTCATCAAATTGTGGAGCTGGACCGACAGCTGTAGAGAGATAAGGACCTCACATTGTCAAGCATATGAAGTGCTGCCACAGCAAGAAAAGACACCATAAAAGATGTGAGTGAGTGAGTAGCTCCTCCATTTCCTCTGTACATTGCATCTTGGGACAAAACTGTTTAAAGCATTTTTATGTTACATAGAGCCAGGAAGTTTGCACCTTTTCATTATATTTGAGTTTTTCAAGTTGTGCAGTCTTTGTGCACCTTTAAGGTCACTAGAGTGCAACAATTTATACTTATTTATCATTAATACAGTGTTTTGTCGTATAGTATTTAGCCGAGGATGAAATCATGCAGTGTTTTCCAACATTTAAATAGTTTTTAATAATATTTTTTTTATAAATAAAAAAAAACAACTACACATGGAGTAACAGAAGAAATTAATTGAAACAATCAAATCAATATGCAAAACAATTATTTACTCTAAAACACACAATAAATACTCTATGAACCGAACTGTGTTTGACAGCACAACAGCAAGAAAAACCTAAATAAAGAGAAGTAAATATGACAAAGTGAGTGAGGCGATGCTGTTAAACGATCCTTTCCAGTTCTTCCTGTGAGCGTGACTGACTGACTGAAGCAGAAGCTACCGTGACACAGTGCTGATATGAAAACACTTCCAGTAACTCAGCCCAGTGAAATCAAGATGAATCTCCTGTTTTCTGCGATTTCCTTTAAATGCTAACAGATTCAGACAACATAATGACTACAGTTAAAAATATAATTAGTACGCATGCTGCCTTAATTTTATATGCTCTCCATCTGTAAATCAGTCATGAATTTCTGATCAAACTTATGCAATGCCTACCAGGACTCCAAACTGACTTGACAGCCTGACAAGAAGCTTATTTGATCAAACACTTTTAAGACAGTGTCTGTCAGATGCAGTACTGATTATTTCAAATAAAACAAGCTTTGATAACGTCTGTTGAACAAGCAGCCAGTCTGTAGGCTACTAAAAGCCTCACAACACAGCAGCAGAATGAAGCCTCTGGGAATACTGTGACTTTCAAAGCTAAGAGTCCTTTTACTTTACTTCTCAGAAGGAGAAGCATTATGTTTAGAGGACCGGCGGGTAGATGGACAGCTCTGATTAATGGTACAGCGGATTCTGCTGCGTTCAGCTGTTGCTTAAATTGGAAAGCAGTTTCTCCACGCGAATGGCCAAAATACACCGGGCGACACGTCTGCTGCAGCACATCCATTATAATCAACTGCTCATCTCTATTTTTGCGCAGCTACACAGCCCTCCAACAGGTAAAAAGTACATAGAACTGTGTAAAAAAAAAAAACAAACAAAAAAAAAAAACAACGAAATGTTTAAAAATTATTAGAATAAATATCTCATTGTACCAGAGGCAATGTGAAGCAGCAATGCAACCTTGTGGTTTTTTTTTTTTTACATTGCACATTAAAATAAATCAATCAAATCAGTGTGTATCATGATCCTGTAGTGAAAACAATCTAGTTAATTAATTCAGTACCAGTTAATATATAGCCTAAGCTTCCAAATCCTGCAGAACCAACTGCAATATCACTTGGCAAAGCTCAATAAGCACGCAGTGACGGAGACGGAGTTCGTGTAGCAGGTAGAAAACCCCGCTCCGACCCACCTACGTGACACGCCGCGTCCATGCCCGGTGTATTTCAGCTGTAAGCTTAATTCAGCCTCACCCGTGAGCTTAGAGAGTCAGACATTTCTGAATAACAGAAAAACTCGAGTGTCATAGCTTCTCACTAACTTTCAGGGTTTAGGGTTCAGTAACAGCAGCATTTACTTCAGCACTATTTCCCTGAGTTCGAAAATCTAAAAGGGAATCTTCACAATCATCAATCACCCACGTCTTAAAGTTGCTCAACCAGTGCATAAAAGTTTTTACCCTCATTCTGGTTGGCTTCTTGTTGCGTGGCCCACTGCACATGTGGATTAGTGTCTTTTTAACTGAACCTGACAGTTCATACATTCTGAGACAATCTCAAACACACACACACTCAAGAAGTTTTTCTAGGCTGTGAAGAAGGTCTGTACAGTAGCATATTGCTGCCAGAATGACTGAAAAAAGTCAATTTTTAGAATTAAAACCTTGAGTTAAACGAGATCCAATACATTTTACAAGATTTTTTCATGTTTGTATTACATATTTTCTTCTTATTTAATATCAGTTACAACTATATACCAATTTTTCTTGATATAACTCAAACCTTTCTCGTTATTTCACAAAATCCACATAACACACTAATTAAACAAACTTTCACATTATCACATTGGTACCGTAGATGTATCACCAGGTCCACAACAGCTAGCTAATCAACTAGTCAATCAACTAATCAACTGTCATTTAGTAGAGGGGACTCTTGGTAGCAAAACGCTAGAGGAGGAAATATCAAGGAAACTAGCTAGTTAAGCTAGTTAACTAGCTATCAAATAGAGAACCATTTTTAATGCTAAATATTGAATTGTAGTTTAATTGTGTTTGCATGCTTCATTGGTATGTTGTTATAAGAGCCCAACTCAGGCAAATGTAGAGGTTTCCAAATCCTAAAACAGGAATAATTGTAAGAATTTGATTAAGTATTGTGTTCATCTGCTTTAACCTAAGCTACTAACATTAGCCACAACTACACTAGCAACAAACTACAATTAGCTACTGCCAACAGTAGTAACCCACTTACACAGTCAGTGCTCTGCCCTGAAGAAAAACAGGTTTCACTGTTCATTTGGGCTCCTGACTGTTGTTTTAAGACATACTTGAAAATTTTGGACCTGTCCTTTAATTCACTAGTGAAAATCAATGGTCACCACTTTTGTCTGCATCTGTTTGAAATCAATAACCCATTGTTTCAAAAATGAACATGACTTTCCAGTTGTACATCAGCTAATTGTTTCAGCACTATAGCTCAGATCAGCTCCAGTCAGCAGCTTTGGACCAAAAGTGCCTCATGGAGTCAAAGCGGTCTTCTTTGGCCAGTGCTGTCTCATCATTCATTATGAGTCTGACAGCCTGGGAAGCTGGATTTAGGCCACTGTTGGGACAAGACATTTTTGCTACCTGGGATAGCTTATGACAGAATATTGTTTTAATGTGTTGAAGTCTTTGGAGTAAATATCTCTCAGATGATGCTGTTGTCTTCTCACAGAAATGCAGCTGATCCAACATTAATCTGGATTAGATTTCAATTTAATGAAAATTAGACCTACTATCTTCAGCCACATCCGTGCCAAGCATACTTCTGCCAGGACAGGGGATGATGAAGATGAACATGATGACGTCATTATTCTTTCTTTTACTTTGTCTGTCTTGGTCGCATGATGTAGAGAACATTAGTGACTAACTGTAGGCAAATATTTTGTCTATTTTTTACCCTCACCTCTGTCTTCTCATTGTCTTCCACAGTAATGTAATCATCGTCAGTCCCCAGCTCACCTGCCAAACTCCATCACCTCATCTCCATCTTCCTGAAGTCCTGGACCTTAAAGTGGCTGTTCGCCAGCTAGATGTCCTGGGTGGAAAAAGCTGAGAGAGCTGTACAGAATCCAGATCAGGGTTGAAGGACACCAACACAAGGACACTGAAATTGTTGTATTTTTCCCCTGACAATTTATTCTTGCACCCCCGATACTATCCAAGGTGTTTTTCATCTCACCTCGCCCCCCTGAGAAGGCAACAAAAACATCCAATCTGGCTTTAACTTAAATCAGTGTTATTTATGAATCTCAATGAGTCTGGTGGGATTGATGGCGTTGTGGGGTGAGTTCACAACACAATGAAGGCGTGAAGGCCACCTTCACCAAACACAGCGCTACAGCGTGCCTCAGATTAGCTCCATACCTACTCCACCTTGTGTGCCCGAGAGATAAGCTGCGATATGTTTAGACCTTTTAGTTCAGATGCTGCAAATTAATGAAGTTTCCCCTTTAGAGAACGAGCCAGACTGAAGTTAAGTGAGTCTAAACTTTTTTTTTTTTTTTTTTTTGACTCTGATTCAGTTATCAGGAAAATGTCTCAAATGAAGCAAATCTGTTTATCTACATCTGATATTTGCATGATATAAACAGCCACACATCAGACAGCTTAAACCTGGTTCAACAGTGGAGTGAAAGGCTGTGTTTGGTGTCCCAAACAGAGGAGAAACTCATCAATATTCCCTCTGTTTCTTTCCCTAAATTGAGGCTGGAAAAGAAATTACAGAGGAGCCTCTGAGGGAAAAAAAATTAAAGTGAGGAGATGAAATATAAAATGAGTTAAACCTGCTGAGGTCTGATTCATGTTGGAATTGGTAACAAATGGCAGCTATGATTTAAATCATCAGCATTTCTTCACAAGCTTCCACTTTCCTGATGAAAACTGAAGGAATCCAATCCTCATTCTCACAGAATCGATCTGTCTGCAGCCGCAAACGTAACATTTTCTGTCATTATCTTTCCAGAGCAACAGAATACCTTCCTGTTGTGTTATGACTGTTCATGCTGAACGTTTGGAAATTATGTTGAGGTCAATCCACAGTGTAACACACTGTGTTACAGGTGGCTCATTTAATACATACAATCACTTCTTGTTGCCAATTCATTACCTGACGGAAACCAAATCTATGCTTTTTTCGTATAAACCTGTTTTACTACAAAAACCTTCATTTTACAAAAGGAAAGCAAAGTTCTCAAATGTTAAAAGCTGTTTGAAGAATTTTCTACTTTATGCATGAAGTAAAAACCATCCTTGTGGAACAGTTGAGCATTTACAAGAGCCCTTCCCCAAACTGTGATAGAAATTATAGTTCAGCAACTGTAGCTAGACGCAGCAGGTCTGTCGAGCTTGGGATTTCTCAACATGCCAAAGTGTTTAGCGTTTGAGAAGTTATGCATTAATCTAACATGTTAAAATAATAATTGTGGATTTTGCTATATAAAATGCTATATAGATAAAGATTATTTTTGTTATTATTATAATGACGAGATTACTTTTTTCAGTAATGAGTAGTGTAAGCGATTACAAGACTGTGGCTCTGACTGTGTTCAGACAGACATAAATGAGCTGTGAATGTGAATACCTAACGACAAATCACTGATCCCTGTTGTTTGACTGGGGAATTGCTTGTCCTTTGTTTTTATTCTACATGATTTAATTTCACTCTTTAAGTTTGAGTTAACAACAGAGTTTATTCTGGTGTCTGGATCATCTCTCTATTCATTATACTTAAGTTACACAGTCTGCAACAGCCTGCAAAAACTAGTTTTTTAATATTAGAGGGAGATTTAGATGCATATCGAGGACGTAGCTGCTTGAAAATACCTACAGCAATTTGTCTGTTCTAATTTAAGGCACTAACGTTAGCATGCGCAGCTAAATAGCTACCTACTTTGAAGGCCAAGGAGCATAGGCTATCAGTAGCTAACTACATTATTTTGTGGGGTAACAAGTTACTTTAGTAAAAGCCCCATTCAGACTGGAACATCCACTGTTTTAGGGCCAATCCTGGATGATATGCTAAAGATATCAGCTTTGTCCTGCTCTTTATTTGATGTAGGGACATTTACACTTCAGCAACTCCAGCCAGTTATTGTTCAAGGTAACATTACGTTTGCTAAAATAGTTAGCTCTCATCCTCAAAGCCTTTTTTCTTGTAATAGAAGTTCTCATTGTCAAGTAACACAAGAAGCCATAATAACTTACTCAAAAGTTGGTAAACTTTAGATTTAAATCAGACACAGATGGATCAAAGAATAAGTAAAGAAGCATACGAATCACAGCAAGCATTCAAACTCCGTAATATGGACACATTTCATTCGGTATCCAGAAAGGATTGATGTTGGAAACCCAGCCTTATTTCTTACAGGTCACCAGGTTTTGCAAATTTGACATTCAAATTTCAATATGATGGGGGACAAAATCCACAGATCGTTTGGTGCAAAAACACATTGTTTATGCTTGCATGGGCCTCCGCAGATAACTAGTTTAACACTCCCTGGATTGAAAAGTTTCATCCACGACCGAATTTGGCAAAGTAAGTAAGTCATTTATAATTGTATTGTGTAGAAGACAGGGTTGAAATATACCACACCAACTAAACCAGTTCACAAGTTGACTATATAAATCGATGCATCCTGTTGTCAGGAACCTGTTGGCGACACTTTTGCTGGTTACTGGGGAAACTCCGGGGTTACGACAGTGTTTTGCTGTGTTTTCTGTGTACACATGCTGATATGAGGCTTTAAGTGTGCCTTTTCTAAATATTTGCACTTGTAGTTTACCTGAGTGTCATAATGAAATGAAAATGTGGAGAGGAGATAACAGATCTGATTGCAGCAGCTGATGATAGGATGAGCTGCAGGTTCATGAAAAAACCTGCTGGTTTACAGCAGAAATCGTCTTTTTGAAATTTAAACTGCTTCTACAGGGAAGACACACGGGAGATGTAGCATAAATATGTTTCATTATAATAATATCAGGTTTAATTTCTTTGTTTTTTATCAGATCCACCTGCTTGGGTCTTTTTTATTGTACCTAGTTTCTAGTTTGTTCCCAGTGTCCCAGTTCCAATCTACATACTAATAGAAAGACAATATGGTCTAGTAAAAAATATACAAGAAATCAATGTACAATGTACCTTTTGTACTAGTGGTAAATTATGTAATACAAGCATTGACTGACATCAATTAAATTTCAAATTCAGAAGTTCAATATGTTATTTTATGACTCGGTTCGGATAGATATACAGACTTTTCCTAATATTAAAGGTATGTTGATAGAATTTGATTTATACATTGTTCTTTTGTTAGTCTTAAAGAATATGTTTCAAAAATCATGTTTTCATGCTATGAACAGTCATCTGTCATCAGTCCCATAATAACGTAATTCGTTTATTTGTTTTGTAATTATTTTTGTATTATAGATTTATTTTATACTGAATATAATTTGTAATAACTGATTATCTTGCTGACACATGCTACATTTTGATTAAAAAAATCTGTAAGTGCTACTTTCGAATAATGTCCATCAAACTCAAATCAAGTAGATTTAGTGAACTGACTTTTTTATTTAATTTTGTCCCTTTTCCTGTGTGAACACTCCACAAACTCGCCCCTGCCTGTAGGGCTGCAACTACATGGATTAATCTGCCAATTATTTTCTCTTTAATTGTTTGGTCAGTAAAAGATCAGAAGAAGGTTAAATAACGCCCATCACAATATCTTAGAGTACTAGACATCATCTTATTTTGTCCAACCAACAGTCTGAACCCCCCAAAAATTAAATTTACAGTAATGTATAACCAAAAAAAGCAAGATATTCTCATATTTTAGAGCCTTGAATCAGTTTGGTATTTTTGCTCGAAAAAATGACCTAAACGACTGTTTGATTATCAAAATAATTGCAGATTTGATGTTTTTTCTATCCTGTATGTTGTGCTAATGTATGTCTTATTCTTCTTTGATAAACTTTAATTTTACATGTTTTTGTTTTTTTCCTTTTTTTGGTGATATGTCTTTTTAACCCTGTTTGGGTTTTTCGATCTCTTCAGCACAATTCTTTTTTTATTTATTATGTTTATTGGTTTTGTGTGTGTGTGTGTGTGTGTGTGTGTAGTTCTATGAGCAAATAAATAAACTGTCAATCACATTTGCAAAATCCTGTACAGTAAAAGTACAGGACAGTATAAATTAATATGAAATATAAAAACAAGAATGACATTTTAAAGCAATAAAAGAAATAATCTTAACATGAAAAACTAAATATGGTTAAAATCAATAACTTTGAACTTTTAATCTCATTATATTAGTGAAATAAAGAGCTGTGTGTCGCTGTGAGAAACTCCGCGCCATGTTTGAAGTGACAATAAAACGTGACATTGGTGGTTTATGTAAATGAAAGCTGAGTCTGGCTCACAGTTTTACTGTGTGATGGCAAACCTGAGAGAGAAGGGAAAAAAAAACTCCCTGAAAGCATGAACCCAGCTGGGAAATATATCCTTAATCTGATTTAAAGTCAGCGGTCTGAAAGAAGTCAGGAGAGGTGACGGTGTCGTAGTTTCTACCACTGTGATTATTCGTCATCGATCAGCTTTTACAATTCAATTTACTTTGACGTTTAATCAAGCTTTTCCCCTCCTTGCTAATAAAGTCTCAGTCCTTTAGTGTTCGTCCGCTCTCCTGTGTGATTGCTCTCAAGTCGAGACTCTCAGCCAATCAAAAATAATTGGTGAGCCACAGAGTTCGGCTTAACACCAGAGGATTTCAGCAGCTCAACCCCACAGCCAACTGTCAGCCTTCACACACTTACACTTACTTTCACACTAGAAAGGTCAAGCTGTGCTATTTCGGAAATTCAGACTCGCTCTGGATCAGAACCTGGAATCAGAGCAGAGGGCAAAGGGAGAGAAACAAAGGGAGCTTTTCATTATGCTAACGCGTATTTATAACGTATATGTAACATGCATTTTCTAAGGTGTTGTAGCTCACACTTTATAATCACGATGCATCTGTCTGAACATGAGGTTCACAAGCAGTAAAGCAATATACTGAGCAGTGTTAATTTTTTCATATATGTTTTATTCTACATAGTAAAAAACACAAATCAAAGCTGTTTACATAGAACCCTTAATGTGCCGTGCCAACATACTCTGTCACTATGGAAAACGCATGTCAGAGCTGTTTTTTATGAAATATCTCAAGTGCAGACTCATGAAAGTAAACTTAGTACTATGTACAATATATACAAAGTATTAATGTTTAAAAGTATAAAAGTATATATGAAAATCCTATTGAAAGGCATAAATTGTCCTGCGTGTGAAACAATGGGCACCAGAGTGGGGACGGTATGTGAATAACTGTGAAACACTGACTTCTGGTTTCTACTTTGGCTGTAAGAAAGAACACACATTAACTACATTTCACAACATAATGAACTGAGTTACTTATATACTTACTTCGAAGTGACATTAAAATTTTGGATGAATTTGAAAATTTGTTTAAAAAGAGCAATACTAAGGGAAGTGAATCCTTACATTAGCAACAATGGATCAGTATTTACCCAAAGCAAAATACTACTTGTTGTTGACTAAATTGACTAAATTTCTTTCACTTGTGTCTCAGGCATTGTGAAAAGTACACCGACTGTAGACAGCAGATCTGCTAACTGGTAGGAAGCAGAAGTCAGTGGACTACAGTTATGCAGAGTCTATACTGTAACTGTCTCGACCTCCTAGTTCAATCAGATTGCACAGTGTTGATAAGTGGCACAATATACTGCACACTGGTCACTGTAACAAGCACAGTCATATGTAGCTTTTAGTCCAGCTTCAGGTTTAACCTCATGAACAACTCCAGCTGACGAGAACCTCAGTTTGGTGTTTGTGTGGAATGCTTTTGAGTTTTTCCTCAAGTTTGTGTAAAGGCTCAAGTTCAGTCCCATTAACACAAAAGAAAGAATAATAGGAAAGACTTGTACTCAGTGGCTTTCCAGAACCTTCTTTCACTTAAAGAGCGAGGAGCACGACTGATTTCTCTGGGAGGCTTAATGGACAGTCTGTTGTTCAGTTAAGAGTTGGTAGGTGTCTTCTAAGATACCAGGGGCTGAGATGATGAACAGAGTCAAGCCGGAGGCTAACGAACTGCCTCACTCCACTCCAAGGAGACTTCAAGTAGAGCAAAATGCATATAATCTGCCACAAAGCCTTTCACAATGTTAAAAGGGGCCAAAAAGGAGATTGCAAGTCCCCTTAAGTGCATAATTTTCCTACTCAGACTGAGTTCTGGCTTCTGGTTCAGGCAAACTACACAGATAGACACGAGCAATGCTACAGGCCTTTCTTACCATTTCTCCAGGATGAGCACATCAGTCGCATCCATACGTGCCGTTGAACTGTGCAGAGTTTTTGAGACGAGGCCTTGCCATGGCATCACAGGCTGAAGCGACAAAAAATGCTCACAAACGTACTTGCTTGTGTGAAGTAGGATTTGCCCACAAGAAACCCTCTTCAGCAAGACTCTTTCCCTCTTCCACCAAGCGAGTGAGCACTGTATCTATGACAGGCTGTGATTTTCCAAACCAGAGTGGAGTTTTCCATGTATCAATTAAGGACGTGACCACATTGTGATTCTTTAACATATCTTTAAGCTGAGAAACTAGAGGGATATATACAAAAAAGAAAAGCCTTTTTCTTGTACTCCTCAATATTCTCAGGCACTCTGCAGTTTTCATTGGGACAAATTGCCTGACCAGTGGAACCAATATAGGCAGTGCAGCTGTAGCAGTAAAAGTAGATTTCTGTCTCTGCTTGGATGTCAGCAAACTTCTTTTCAAAAAGAAACTTTGCAGCACGGCTCACTCCAGGCAGCAGTGAGTTTAAAAGAGTGAGCAAATCTTGTAAAGCAACTCCATTGACTTTGTGGTGCAGAACAAAAGTTATCAAGTAATCATTAGATGAGCGTGGCTTGCAGAAATGTTAGATCCTGGATACAGAGGGTACATCATGGGTATTTCTCTGTAGAAAAAGATAGAAGGAAACCTTGAAACAGTGCAGTTTTGCTGTAATAATGCTCAACTTGCAAATTAGTGGCAATTAAAAAACAAGTTTGAACTCATTTTATATGCTTGTTGCATGTCAATATAATACAATTCCAGCTAAAACAAAATCCTGGTTACAGTGTTCATTTTTTTTTACCTTCTCCGAATAGCAAGTTGGGTCAGTAAATTCTATTGGCTCCTCATCACTTTCCTGTTTAAAGAAGAGACATTGCGCCTCCTGCAATGTGACTACTGCACACGAACACATCGATGCTGATACGACATATCGTTCAGTGGGTGTCCTTTCACAAGACTCTAATTAAATTCTGATTCTGGTATTCCAGAAAGCAGGTTTAGTTTGTTAACCCTGAGATGAGGGAAACTGAGTTATAGTCCCTTTATGTAGTGTCAGTCACTTTATTTACTGTCAGTCACTTTACTTACTGTTATTGTACATTCCTTTTGCACTGTGGTATTATTCATCTACCGCATCAACAATTATCATATGATTCAGACATTAATCTAACACATTTCAGACCTGCCTGAGTCACATTAATAGCTGTATTTTGACATTTCACATATTGGTAGATTATGTTAATAAAATACTAGAAAAGTAAGTCTGCTAATTAAAGACGTGCAATTTGAGGCTTTTGTGCTCTCTGCAGTTTTCATTATGGACTAATCTGTGTGCTGAAATGTGGAGAAAAGCCTGAAACACTGTAAACCGCTCCGCTCACTCACACAGACACAAAACAAGGGCAAACTGCACTCAGCTCAAAACTTTATGGGTGTGCTTGTGCCGTCATATCATTAATGCAAAATCCTTTGTGAACTTGGCCTTGAGACGGGGCAGATAGAGGTTTCAAATGATGTGTAATTCATGGTGCCATCAGCGGCCACAATCCATTCTCTGTGAATTCGCCCCTCAGTCTTTCTGCCACTCGGGTATAACCGCAGGGACCTCCGCCTGCAGAGACTGCATGTGGACAAAGCAAAGGAGTTCAAGCAGCTCTCAGAAAGAAGCGACCTCTTGCTTTGTATGTACATTGCGGCCTTCACTGTGTCAATCTTCTGACTCAGACAGCCTGCAGCTCATCCCCTGTTGTGTCTGATGCACTGAACTTGGTCCACAAACTTAGCACTCTTTACCACCAGTCTGAAAAATATAAGACCACTTTTAAAGGTATTGCCTAGTCTGAAGCAGGGAGTTTCAGAACTCTAAAGGCTTGTGAGGATAGCAGCCATTCAGGCAGTCACAGGACAGTAAGGTGTTACTTATTCTGGAGGAAATGGCTGCATCTGGCTTTTCTGAGACTTCTAGAGCACTTTCAGAAGGGGCACACTTTGCTCTGTCTTCTTCTTCCTCTGAAGTCCTCAAAGAACTAGAGTGCCTCAACCGATCAAGTTGATCAAGTTGACATAGGAGAGATTTGCCAGCTCTTTATCTCTGCAAATGATAATAGAAGGCATGTTTTTGTGGCCTTCATTTAGTCTAAGGACCAGAAAAGGAAGGACTTGTTTTGTCTAGTCTTTTAGTGTCAAACCAAAGACATCAAAAATGTTAACAATCTAGCTGTAGGTAGCAATGGGGAGTATGGTGAAAGAAATTTGAGAATGGGAGGAAAAAGAGCTCAGAGCACACAAAGAAGGGCACAAGTAAACAGAAAAAAACAGGAAAAGGGAAGCAACAATCAAGGAAGGAAGGGAAAAAAGAAGGAGAAAGGAAATAAACAATGATGGTGGGAAAAAAGTTATTTAGGATACAAGGATGGAAGAAAGGAAGCCTTGAGCAAAGAGAGTATACTAGGTAGGAAGAAGGGAAACATGACAGGAAAGAGGAAAGTAAAATGGTAAATGAGACTAAAAGAGAAGAGAAAGGTGGAGTTTTGATTTTTCACACCTGTCGACTTAATGATCTGCAAGAACTCTGTTGTAGGTTTGTTTTTATCAAAATAGTCAAAATGAATTTAGGATCTTGCAGCGTATATACTGACAGACTTTGATTCAAAAGATGAAGAGAAATTCTCCCCGCTTGTCATCAGTTGTTATTTGAGGTGTCCGTGCTCTCTGCGTTCAGTCTGTTGGGTCGACTCGTCACAGTTTGTACACAACACGATCAATCAGCTGTGTGTGTGAAAGGCACGACACAACCTGCCAAAGGAAGGCTGGCACTGAGAGAAATATGGATTTCGGAGATGAATAATGCCCCCCCCCCCACACACACACACACAATCATTCACGCCTGAATCATTCAGCCTGTGGCAGAACTACCACACAGCTGGAGTTTTTCTTTTCTTCTTCTGGTGTCAGCAGCCCCGTAGCCAGAGGTAAAAATGCCAATACTATGTAACTGCTACAATTACTATATATACTATGTGACAAGAGAACCCCTCATATTAAGATAAAGCTTAACAACCAGTGCTTTAATACAAAAACACATTGCAAACTTGTTAATTACACTCTTAACAGAAAAAAGGATCACTCAATATCTGCGTCAGAGCGCATCACAGCGTAAGCATTTCTAACACAAACTTAATGAACAAAAGCAAGAATGTAGCTGAAGCAAAAGCTGATTAATTTCACCAAAGTGCCACATTATAACAGAACCAGTGTGAGTTAAAATGGGTTTGTAATCTGTCCTGAGCAGCATGAACATTGTTGGCCTTATTCCACAGCTCAGTGAACTGTGAGTGAGTTTCTAAACGCACTCTGCAGCACTCACCACCTACAGGGTTTAACCCTCCAGTTATGTTGTGGGTTAAATTGTAAGTTTAAAAATACAGGAAAAACATTTTTAATAATTTTTGGAGCAGGAAACCTTTTCTGCTTAAAAGTGAGAATGGAGGCTACAAAGGGTAAAAATATCAACTTTAGACCAAAACTGATTTGTTTTCTTTTCAAATATGAGACAATGTGATTGCCTATTCCCTCCCAACCACACACACACACACACACACACACACACACACATACACCTTCCTGCACTTTCTGCAGGGAAAGGGGTGAGAAGTATTAAATATCATTCTACCTAAGATGGGAACCTTGTATTTCCCACAGGAAAACTCCACCCACACGCAGGAAGGATGGGCAATAAATATAAAAGGGTCCCTGCATGTAGACCAACATTATGCATCTGTACTCTCACAGGTTGAAAAGATGAGCAGAAAAATAACAGCCCGGGAGGCTCTGGAACACATCATTGATCAGGACAGTGAAGCAGAGGAGGAAGTGTCTGAAAGTGAAGATGATCTTGAGATCAGTTCTGATCAGGATGATAAATTGTCAGATGACGAAGGTATTGTCCCACAGCCATCAACTCCAAGAGAGATATTCCTGTCAAAAAATAGCCAAACAGAATGATCCTCATCCCTGAATATGCGTCGGGGAACAAAATCAGCTGCAAACATAATAAAGGCAACGTCAGGGCCCACTAGGATGGCAGTGACTTGTGTCACAGATATAAAGTCTGCGTTTGAGCTGGTCATTGCTGATTCAATTCATAAAATTGTTCTAGAAATGACTAATTTAGAAGGGAGGCATGTTTTTGGGCTGGAGTGGAGAGAACTGGATGAAACCCAATTACATGCTTATTTGGACTTATAAACCCCAGCCAGGATGAGAAGCCCCAAAGACGAATCGACAGCCGGCCTGTGGGATGCAGAGACAGGCAGGACCATATTCTGAGCCTCCATGTCTTTGGAAACCTTTTATATTTTCTCAAGGGTCGTCAGGTTTGATAATCAGGAGACAAGAGCTGGCAGACGGGAGAGAGGTATGCTGGCAGCTATTAGGCCAGTCTGGGACAAGTGGGTAGAGCGGCTGCCACTTCACTGCCACCGACAGCCAGCCTGTGGGATGCAACCCAGGTCCTAATGTCATGGATGAAAGGCTGGTGGCATTCAGAGGTTGCTGCCCCTTTAGGCAATACATGCCTTCAAAGCCAGCAAAATATGGCATAAAGATCTGGGCAGCTTGTGATGCAAACTCAAGCTATGCATGGAACATGCAGGTTTACACTGGTAAGCCTGATCCAGGCTCTCAGGGGCCACAACATTACCTGCGACAACTTTTTCACCTCCTACACCCTGAGACAGGAGCTGCTGAAGCGGAAGCTTACAATGGTGTCAATCAAGAACAGGGCCCCTCAATCTTCAGAGTTTGCCTTTACAGACACCACAGCCCTGGTCTCTTACTGTCCCAAAAGAGGGAAAAATGTTCTGCTGGTGAGCTGCTTAAGGATGTCAAGGTTAGCACCTGAGAGGACCAGAAACCTGAGATGATCCTGGATTACAGTGCCACCAAGGGAGGGGTGGACAATCCTGACGAGGTGACTGGGTCCTACAGCTGCAAATGCATGACAGCGCGCTGGTCTTTGTATGTATCTTTTATAACATTGCAGATGTGTCGGCCTACAATGTGTTTGTTATCTGGACTGAGATCTTCCCAGATTAGAACGCTTCCAAGCTGTTCAAGAAACAGCTCTTCCTCGAGGAGCTTGGGAGAGCACTTGTGACACCTCACATTGAGAGTAAGCAGCACCTCCCAGGAACCCCAGCCGCTGTAACCGTGGTGAGGAGGATCCAGGAGGGGGACGCACCTACCCCACCAGTGCCCAAGGTAAGCGTGTGTGTGTGCAATTTTCTTTCTTTCTTTTTCAGCTTTCCTGTTGTAAACATAGTAAACATTGATACAAAATAAATATTATATATTATATATATTGTAAACATTCAGGCATTTGCATGTGAGGTCTCTCTCGAGGGCCAGCTGCACCTTGCATGCATGCCGCATGGACCAACGGTGGTCAGTGAAGACATTCCTCAATACTGAGATTAAATTTTCACACACTGCAGTAGATGCATCAAGTGTTAGTCTCATAGCAGTCACTACACTCATGGATAGCAGAATGCTGCGTCTGCCTTCACACTGTATTCCAGCCAGACAAGTCTGGTACCACAATGACACAAAAGGGTGACTATTGATCTGAAACAGGCAGCCTGGGTACCGCTGTATAACTACCTGATTGCCAGTGGACCACAACTTCAACCTCCAGATGATCTTGGAAGTGAGAGACCAGTCATACCCGATCCTCTGCGATCCGCTGACAGCGGTGTGGCGCCAGCTGCAGGGCTAACGTTAATGTTAGCTTGGCCTTCTGTCAGGATTTTGCCCCCCCCTCCTCCCCTCCTCCCACAAAATATTCCTTCTGATTCCAAGCTGGACATCTCTTTATTTTTGTTGGTTGAATTTGCTTTAACATTAAGCCATTTTCATATATCCATCATCACCAAACATACTATTTGCTAATGCTAGCTCCCAAAATTCATCGAGTGGCCAGCCTAACCTTTAACCTTGTGGGTAATATCGCAGTTATGTACAAGATGTGATGGTTGACAGTTTTCCTCTTAAATTAAGATGCTAAATCACAATTAAATTATGCACCACAACTGGTTTTATCAAATGCAAAACACACATTTTTTCTTTCTTTTTTTTTAGAAAATTAATTTTGTCAGATGGAAGGTGCAACATGGCATAGATGGGCCAGGTGTCAGTGTTTCTGGTTTGCCGAGCGACCGGCCCACCAGGAAAACAGCTGATACTCCAGATGTTCAGTGTGGCTGAGCTGACCCTACAAACTTCTGATTTACCAACTAAAAGTTGAAGTCAAAGTCACCTCAGAGTCGTGCTGCAGTCAGGCTCATACAGGCTTTGAAGCTCTTGTAGTATCCACCTACATTTTGTTTACATATTGATTCTTTGATATGTATTTCAGTTAGCAATTATACAGTATATCTTGAAATATGTGCTGGTTAAATTATTGCTGGAGTGCAATAACTTTTGCATTAATTTATAGTTTGGTATGATGTTGAAATGTCTTCTGTTTTTTCAGTCTTTGAACCCCTTTGCACATGGACAGAGGCTCAGGACGGGTTTTCTCACTGGTCACTGCTGGGCAGAGGGATTGAAAAGACTGTTACCAACAGCTTTCTAAGTTTCCAAGGATCACTGACAACAGACAATATTTTCCTTGAGGATTTCAAACAAGCACCAACAACATGGTGCCATGAACTGAGTTACAAAAGCGCGGGTATTTTGTTTTATTTTCATTGGGTCCTGTAATAAATATTTTTTTTCTGCTATTGCATTCAAGTCTTTGTGGTTTGGTATTTATTCATCCTGATAATAATATGATTCATGTGGTCAAAATAAGGGCAAAAGTTTGGCTAAGTATGACGCATGAGAGTTTTAAGCTCACAATAACAGTATAGCTAAAAAATAAGCTAACTAGGCCTCTTTGCACCCTTGTCAGAGTCATATACCCAAATTTGTTAATTACTGTAGACACATCCTAATTGTAAATTTTAGTGGACCATTACCAATTCACCTCTCATGCACAGGTGTTATCAGATGTTAAAATTATGCCATAACATACTGTAAAATGAGATTTGAGTGGGTGGGCTACACTGAACTTGACACAAACACACATTTACTTTGCCCCAGTGATTGAATCTACTGACATGAGTCGGTCACTCTGCACTTGAAATCAATATCCCCAGATAGACATTTAAATCATTGTTAACAGAAAATTTGGGGTATTGAAATAACATTTAAATTAGATTTTTACCTGAGAATAACAATCCTGAAACGCTAAATTTAGCACAATTTGTCTTGAGATAATTATGCGTGTGTGCATTTTGTAATCTTACCAATTTCACTGAAAAAAAAACTGTAGAAAAGGTCTTTCATATTTGATTTTGTTTGAATTTGACAGCTTGATCTCTGGGATTCGAGGTTCCACCAGCATCTCTGATGTAAAAAAAAAAAACAACAAAAAGCCTATAAACTACATAAAAACATCACTCATGCACCTACAGATAGTGTGTGTGGGCAGAGGATGCTGCTTCACAGTTTATAAACCTTTCACTTTCACTGCCTGGCTTTTTACTTTTTAGCATAAAATTGAGACCTGGCTCTGATGCATTTGGCATCAGCTGTTTTGGGTTTGATGTCAAAATGCAAAATGCATTTTCTCACTGCCTGCGTCCGGGTATCTGTACCAGTCTCCCAAGGCACTAAAACACCATACGTGCAACATAATCATGCATTCATCCATTTTCAGCTTCCAGTTTGTGAAATGAAACATATGCAGAGGGTTACACGCAGTGTGTGTGTGTGTGTGTGTGTGTATGTGTGCAGGATGTGTTGTAATTCTGAAGCCAGCTCACCGCGGCCTGACTCCAAGTATCCATCTGCTTGCTGTTCAATTGCCAGGTTGGAGCCGAGCCTGGGGTGGCTGCACTAGATGGATGGCCGGTGCCTGCTGTCGGGGTGCCAGGTTGGAGCTGTGCCCACGCTGCTGGACCAGTGGAAGGTTTCATGGATCTTCCCTCTCGGGGCTGTTTGCATTTCATCAAATAATGACAACTCAAGGTGATGTGCTGTGAATCTCCAGGGCGACATCAGTCACAGTGTCAGTTTGCTGAGGGGATAAACCAGACTATTACCAGCTCATCTTAAATACATACACAACAGGTTTTTATCAGTCAATCATAAATCTGCCTGTAAACCAGATAATGTTACAGCAGGGGGAATCACACAGGTATTGTATAATGAGATTATCTTTTTGGCACGTCATAGATGCTAGCACAGCTAATCCTGTGAGAATACGCATGCTCTAATTAGAGTCAGTATGTATATATGCGCATGAATGCATGCATGTATAAATGCATGCATAATATAAATCATAAATCAATCAACAGTGGGCAGACTTTATTGGAAAAATATACATTTTAGTTCTTAGTTTAATTTAACTTTAATTCTAATGAATTGTAATTTTATTTTATTGGCTGTTTCTGTCTCTACACTTAGATTAAATTAAGACAAACATATGCTGGGGAAATTTACTGACAATTTAGTGTCTTTAAATCCCACATTTAATACTCACTAAGGGCATTTCTACTTTAAAGGGGCAATTCTCATTTAACCATCGACATGATTTATAGGAAGTGACCCAAACGAGGCACAAGTAAATGGTTAAATGAAAGGAGACTTTAATGGAAAGTCACCTACTAGAGTAGGGAATGAACAGGGGGAGGTCGAGTGGAAGCAGAGAAGATGGACTAGAGACATTAAAGACCTGGCAGACTGCTGAGGAAGACTAAAGCTGCCTTCAGATGATAAGAAATTTGCTCTTTACTCCCCGTGAGGTAGGGCGCAGAGCGTAGTGCAGGTCTGAATCAAAGGCTACACAAAAGATGCAAATCTGTCTGACCCTGCCTACAGATATAAGACACCCAGATATTGTTCATTAATAGATATTAACAAACATTACACATTAAAAACTACTAGTAAATAGTACATAGTAAAATATGTTAGGAGGGAAAGGTAAAAAGAGAATTAGCAGACTGCACTAATATTAGACAGAGTATGGAAGTGAAGGCGGAGGGAGGTGAGTCCTGCCTCATCCTCTTTGAGTCCGTCCATGAAACTCAGATCAAACTGTCAAACTAGGCAGTGGTGAACAAATATAGGGTCAAAATTCTGGTACTACTTTGCGTATTTCCTGCCTCAAATGTTTTCAGAAACATATACACATATAGTGTAATGTTTAGCTGCAATATGAGAACGTTTGTGACAGGCTGCCATTTTTTCCTGCTTGATAACGGATGAGCTTCTGGCTACATCACATACAGTTGTTACCTCATTTATTGTGCTTTGAAAGGTCAGCGGCAACCGAGGTCAAAGTTGAAATAATTTGAACTTTGAGCGCAGCGCTCAGTGCAAATTTTGAGCGATGCGCGGCGCCACGGGTAGTGGTTCTGCCTAGTTGGGCACCGCTCCCCCCGTAGAAAACAATGACACAGCCAGCGCAGAGCAGTTTTACATTTTTGCTTAGAAATAGATAATTTATATCTTTGGTGTTTGTTTTGACTTATTTCTTTAAAGATACCCTCCACATGTTTTAAGACATAAAAAAACTGATTAAAAATGTGTCTGAGACAGTTTTTCTTTTACCTCCTGGTGGCGCTAAAAATTGTTTGTAATATCGCTTCAAATTCAACAGCCTGAACAGCAGTTAGCTAGTTGCGTAGCCAACTTATGACACATTATTTAGCTGAATGTGTAATGTTGTGAAAAGCAGAGTGAAATATTGCTGAGGTCACAGAAGTACCAGTTGTTGTGTTTTGACGGTCTGGTTATTTATCACATTGTGATGCTGGAGTGACTCAGCATCTGCTGAAATAACATAAAGGAATAATCAGTCCTTCCACCTTATGTGACGTGAATGCAGCACAAGGCAGAATACTGGGGATGAAGGACGCCACCCTCTATAAGCAGAGACTAACAGAACACACTTGAAGCTTATTAAGATTTTCTAGCTGACAAAGTGATGGACAAACTGACAAAAGGCTGGTAGAATGAGAGTAAACAAGGCCGAGGTGATGAGAGCAGAATCGGTCCAGGTGTCCAACCTGAAAGTAACGCTTTGATCTGTGTTCCTGTCTTGTGTCCGATCAGGGCTGTCCCACTGTGAAATTGGCTCCCTTGCAGACTTTGCTTTAGGGGGTTACCCACAATTCATAGCCACAAAACATTGAAAGAGCTGACAAGAACAAATTCACAGGTTCAGAGCAGCCAACAGTGTCTAGTTCTTTGCTCTGTAAAGACACATTTTTGTTTTAAAATAAGCTATTATTACATTCAAAAGGAGCCACAAACAACATTTTATAAGACTACATATGAAATATGAGCTTCACCATTTACTGACTACAGAAATGTCTCACAAAGTACTGCCCTGTTCCTTATTCACCATTTAGAACATTTTGACTCTTCTGCACTATAATAGATTTGGGCAAAAGCATCTGCCAAATGAATAAATACAATCTGCTACTGCCCCAATGCATTGGATTTCTGTGGTCATTTCTCAGAGTTCCTGGCAGGATATAACTAACAGTTTATCAGACCAGTAGAAGAGCAGCACAGCCACCAAGCTACACAAAATCCCCACTCCTGGAATATTTGTCCAATTAACCAAAAAACCAAGCTCAGAAAAAAGAAAAAATCTGAGAAACACAAAGAGAATCTTAAAAAGTGCAAATTAAAAATAAAGAAACACTAACTGAGAAACCAACTCCTGTGAAAAATATCTGGCTCTTTAGCTGCTTGCTAACGTTAGCTACTTTAACATTAAACTTAGTGAAATATTGCAACAATAGTCTGACTCAGTGTGAGTCCCGGAGCCGGGGAGAGCAGCAGGTGAGCCAACTGTCAGTCACAGCTGTCAATCAACACCCACACAGCAGACATCAAAGCTACTATAAGTCTTCAAATCTTATTAACGGGGCAATAATTTCCAAAATGACCACCAGCACACTTATTAGAGGGCCTGAATGTAGCGACTGAGACCATAATGACTCGTTGAAAACAATGATCGACTATTTCTAGAGAGAAGTTGATGCATCTAGTGGCCGTCGGTGGCACTTTAAGGTACTTTAAGGCTTCAGCTTCAGGCCGTTGTAGTTGTCGTTTGGTGTATCAGAGCTTCTTTGATAAAAACAGCTTTTTATGGGGTCTGATGAGAGCCATGAGACTCAGCCATTTAGTCTTGAGAACCAAAACAAGCTAAAAGATGCTAAAAAGCTCTGTAGAGCTGCAGAGTTGGTGTTAATTCTGTGTTCAGCAGAAGTGACACTTAAACATTTTATTGAGTCAGTATTATTTTAATTTCACCTGTTATTATAATAGGTAAAAGGTAAGAGTACTTCTTTCATCTCTAAATTCAAAACTGAATACATTCCCTAGAATAATGTTCTGCTTCATTGTCTCCTTCCTCAGTTTTCTAGTGGCCTCTCTGCAATGATTGATCCAGCTCAGCTACAGTCTCGACTGTTCATCTTTTTCTTTGTGAGCTCTGAGCTGTTCGAACCACCAGAGAAGACAAATAAAACCTGCGAACCTTGGTGATGTCAGTCAGTTAAACGAATGAATGACCTGTCAGTCACGACTTAAATTTATAGCGGTTTGGTTTGAAAAAAAAAAAAGAGCAGGGTAAAGGAGGAACAGACTGAATGCAAAGTCCCATAATGGAACTTTCTCCGGCCTGAAAACTAGACCAAAGACAAACAAAACAATCTGAATCAGAATCTGCTTTACTGTTTACACACATAATGAATTTGACTCTCAATGTACTTACACACAACAATGTTCAGGAGATACACACGGACATACAGCGAAAACAACGACAACACAGCTGAACAGAGATATGTAAACATAAATATATGACTATTACGTACAAGCAAGTAGGTGAACAACAACATACAGTGTCTATATAGAGGTCAAACAGTTTCTGTAGGCTAAACAAGTAGTGCAAAGGTGTGTAAGAGTGCAAAGAGTGCTAAAATAAATATTAAGTGGGTAATGCAATAAGTAAGTGGTTATGTACAGTATTTTCATGTGTACAGTATATACAGACTGCTTAAATATATATTTGACAGTGATGGATGAGTGATTTATGTCTCTATTGTATCTGGAGGTGCACAGGTCCTGGATGGTGGGCAGGTTGGCACCAATAATCTTTTCTGCAGACCTGACTGTCCTTTGTAGTCTGTAACTGTTTGGTGGCCGATCCGAACCAGACAGTGATGGATGTGCAGAGAACAGACTCGATGACTCGATGACAGCTCCTGAGGCAGGTTGTACTTTTTGATGACTGTGTTGATGTTGGACTCCGACTTCAGGCCCGACACAGTGCTGTACAGTATGGTGAGGGGGGGCAAAAACCTGTTTTTCAGCTTTTCAGTGTAGCTCCTCTTTGCTATTCTGATCTCCTTTGTCAGTGTGTTCCTGGCCTGGTTGTACAGGATCCTGTCCCCACTCCTGTAGGCCTCCTTGGACTGACGCAGCTGCAGTTTAGCTGTGAATGATGTCACAGTGTCAGTGAGTTTATATTATTTAGGACCACTTAATTGTGTGTATATTTTTGACTGTTATGCACCACAACACCAAGGCAAATTCTTTGTATGTGCAAACTTACTTGGCAATAAACCTGATCCTGAGTTCATCCAGGATATATATGTATATGCAGCCTCAAAACCACTGGCATCAGTGCAGTCAAAGCAGGTCTGTTGCTCCAGCTCTCATTGGTCCATCTCCTCACAGTTTTAACCACAGGCTTTGCACATTTTAGTTTCTGCTTGTAAGCTGGGAGAAGATGAACCAGACAGTGATCAGAGTCCTAAAGCTCCACGCGGAACAGAGCAATATGCGTCCTTTAATATTGTGTATAGCAGTGGTCCAGTGTGTTTTTATCCCTAGTGGGACACTTGATATGCAGTCTGTATTTTGGCAGTTTATGGCTGAGGTTTGCTCTGTTAAGAGGATAATGAAGGGAGTCTGGATGTTTGTGCTCCGTGTAAATTATCTGGTCAGCCAGGTGTCGTAGCGTCTCACTAACACAGGCCTGAGGTGGGATGTAAACACCGACAAGAATGAAGGAGGAAAACTCCTGTGGTGAATAAAACAGTTTGTAGTTGATGAAAATAGTCTCTCGGTGAGGAGTGCATATTTTCCTTAACACTGTGACACCAACCTTTGTTAATGTAGAGGCAGATTCCGCCTGTTTTACCTGTTAACTCCATTACGCGGTCCGCTCGGTGGAGTTGGAATCAAAATGAACTGTCAAATATTCAGCAGCTCTTCCCTAGTGAATATGAAATGGAGTACTTAAGACTGCACAAATGAAAAAAAATAGAAAACGTACCAGAGAGCACAACACAGAGGCAGCCATCTGCGGCACCATCTTGATCTCATATATCAAGCTATAAATAAAATCACACCTCTCTAATGGGACTGTATGGAGTTTTATGGTGCAGACCGGACTGTCCATCAGAATAAGTAACCACGGTTCAATACTTGATGTTATTAGAGTCTTTTTTTTATTGCTGTTTCATAGGAAATAAACCCTCCCACTGCAGTTCAGGAATAAAGAGTTTTAAAATATTCCATGTTCTGTTTCTCCTTTGAGCTCACATGTTTGGATTGATCAGATAGGAAAAATGGACTGGAAAGAAAAAAATCCCAATTAAACTGCACCTTCGATTGTATTCATGCGGGAAATGGTTTGCTTTTTTTTTTTTAAACCAGACTTCAAATGAACCAGATTCTGATGGAGACTCCAGCCTGCAACATAAAACCCCACCGAGTCCCATTAAGACCCAGACAGCTGATCACTGAGTCAGAGAGAATAACAGAAAGTTTGTGTTCAGTGGTTCTGAACAGTTCAATCTCATACATAAAAACAGTTTTTGTAACATGTACTTGTTCTTGTTTTGCTTCTATTTACCTTCATTCCTCATCACTATGTCTTTCCTCTTAATTATTACTTTTTTTAATCCATATTTTACCATTTTTAGTTTATAGGTAGACTCTGTATTATTGGCTTTTTTTTAGTCTGGCAGTTGTTTATTTCTTGTCTTTTGACAGATGTAGTGGTTTGTGATTTTGTGAGAGTCCCGTTTGTTTGTGTGTGTTTTGTTGATTAGGGCTGCAACTAACAATTATCTTCATCGGTGATTAAATTGTTGATTATTTTCTGGATTGATTTATCTTTTTGTTTAACCCAATGTGACATCTTCAAATGTCTTATTTTGTCTGATCAACAGTCCAACACTCAAAGAAATTCAGTTTACTGTCATATATGACACAGAAAAGCTTCAAATCACATCTGAGAAGCTGCAACCAGCAAATATTTGGCATTTTTTGCTTAAAAATGACTAAAACAATCATTTGATTATCAAAATAGTTGACAATTTTCTGTTGACTAATTGATTTACCGAGTAATTGTTGCAGCTCTTGAAATTATATTGTTTTGAAAACCTTTGAAAATAAGATGGTGCATCTCAAGGGGCTTATCCTCAAGTCAAAATTTTTGCAGCATGTTTCTTTATTTGCTTGTGTTTTATGTCTTTGCTGTGCATTCAGAACAGTTTGTTGTTGCCACCAGGGAGAAGACTAAAAGAAAATGCTGGAGAGAAACAGCTATGAATGAGTAAAATTGACTGGTATGTTAATGAGAGAACTGGGAAAGTGTGTAGTCACAGCAAACTAATACATTTTCTTGGTGAGGATAATTGAAGCTGCCATGATATTCCTTCTTTAATGCAATATTGATAATTGAAGCAGCTCCCTCTGGATTAGTTCTCAGAGCAGTTTGCTGCAGCACTTAAATGTGTTTAGTCTGTTTGGCTGCTCTCAGTATTTCATGCAGCCTGATGGTCCTGATGGGAGGATCCCTCTTTTCCAACATTAGATCCCAGTGACAGGAGCTCGTTTTCATAATCTGAAGCCCTTTGAGATTCAAATAGACCCAGCTCTCCCCTAAATCAAGAAGTCGATGATAAAGAAACTGAATCTGGTCTCACAGGACAGTGGACATGCAGCCATGAGCTTAAAAAAGACGATGGATTTGCACGTAGCCTGTTTACTACAGTTTAAATCCAAATGCCTGCCCTCTGCAGACTGAGCCCAATGAACTGTGACATACTCACTCATCACATCAAGTGTGCAAAGGTGCTGGACCATGAGGAGATAAAATGCACTATGAGAGGAGACTTCAAAAGTCCTTATCATGCATATGAATTTAAGTTTTTGACCCTTTAACCCACCTCAGTGCGTCTCTGAACGGTCCTTAACAGTAGTGACACCGATTTATAGAAGATACTGTATGTGCTCCTTGACATAGTAACAGAGATAATGTAGTTAATGGGGACATATTTTTTATCCATTAATCTGTTTATCACATTTATATTCTGGGCATCTTCTGGAATATCTTTGCATGATTTCCAGTTAAAAACTCCTTATTTATCTTATACTGGCCCTTTATGCAGCCCCTCAGTTCAGCCTCTGTCTGAAACAGGCCGTTTTAGCTCCTGTCTCTTTAAGACCCCCCTCCTGATGAGCCTGCTCTGTTCTGATTGGCCAGCGTTCAGGAAGCTTCCTCTGGCTCTGAAGACGTAAACAAACAGCAGTAGTAGGATTTCACTTCTCTTTCTCGTTCTTTACTCCAAATATAAACTTCACAAATCCACGCGTATATGTTGGAGCCCGAATCAGATCCGAAACACGAGAGCGGACAACGCTAAAAATCTCAGCAACAAAGATTACAGAATGGACGCACGTTTATGGACGAGCTGACGTCATCTCGTCAGGAAAGAAGAAAAACATTGCAAACGAAGCGTCCAGGCTAGCTGAAACTTCTGCTTTGTCTTGCAGGGAGCATTTTTACATGCGTTCACCTCTCGTTTTAGAACTTTGACCATGTTTAACATCCAACATCATAACAGGATATAAATGACAGAAAAAAAACACAAAAAGCAGAATATGCCCCCTTTAAACTTTCCCTTTAGATGAGCATTAACTCTTGTAAAAGTTAAATACTTTCATCCCACATTTGTGTGTCCTGTCAGTCAGTCACACACTTACTCTCTCAGGCTCAGAGTCGTTTTGTCTGTTTGAGCTTCTCATCATCTGTAACAGCAGTAATTCTTGGTTGTTTGACAGATGTTTCAATCTTCATTGTTTCAGCAGTGAAAACGTTGTTTTCACTAGTCATGAATTTATTTCCTCTGCAGCAGAAAAACATGAGAAACTCCTGCAGGTTAAACTGAACAAACAAAACACTTTTAGTGCTGACTGACTGTAACAGACTCACTATAAAGGGACTGAAGCCTTGATGTTGCCAGGCTAGCGAGTTTCTTCCAAACAGCCCATAATACAACATTCATCTGTAGGATCCGGTGGTACAGCGGCGCTCTCTCCGTTCAGAAAGAAGATCTGATGATGAACATACAGTAGAGTTGTGAAGTGGGAGGAGCTATTTTGAGCGCCCCTGGTTGTAGAAATAAAAATCCCAATAATGTTTCCCAAAGACAACATTACATCATAGCTTGGATCAGCATGAAACTCTCCCGATTAAATCATCAATACAAAAGATGAACAACTGCATCAGAAAATATCTGATTCTTTAGTAAAAATGTCAAAGGTACAAGACTGTGAACATAAAAATTTAACTGTGACTGTTAACTGTGACTCCCAAGGTGCATTTCAGCAGGAAACAGCCAATCACCAGGCTTAAAATCCAGTCAGAAATATTTGCAATGGGAAAAACAGAATGAGGAAAAACACGCGGCCCCTCACACTTCATCTCGTCCTCAAAATTACCATGACCCCAGTTTTATAATATAATTCCCAAAATAAAATATATACATTTATATCTGCTATAACTACATTATAGTGTGCCATAGAAAATTAACTGTTTACTGCTTATAGATGCCAAATAGGGGACTTAAAGTTAGAGCAGAAACAATTAGTCGATCGACTATTTCAATAATCAAATAATTGTTTTAGTAATTTTTTAAAGTATAAATGTCTAAAATTTGCTGACTCCAGCTTCTCAAATGTGAGTATTTAATGCTTTTCTTTGTCATAGTAAACTGAATATTCTTGGGTTTTGGACTGTTGATCAAACAAAACAACATTTCTCACTATTTTTGACATTTTATAGGCATAATTAATAAATGAATCAAGAAAATAATCTGCACATTAATCAATCATTAAAATAATTGTTGGTTACTTTGTGTAGCAAGAGCACAGCTTATGAATTTGAGGGAACAAATGGCTGAATGAAGGGAATGAAATAAGTATAATAAGTGCCTGAATTTGTACTTTGAGGGAGTGATTAATAAAACATGTCTCTGCTGACATTTTTCTTCCTGCTTTTAGCACCAGGATAGGAAATCCCCAACAGAGACCAGCATCTTTTGCTTTAATACTGCCAGTGGGCCAAACCTCCTCCTTTATTGCTCTTTATTGTGGTTTGGTTGGACGGCTTAATTTGCTCGTTTCTTGGCCTGGCGGCTGTGTTTTATCGACCAGCCTGTGTTAACTCCTCTTATCTCTGATACACTCTCCCTGGCTCAGAGGCTATCTGCGACTCACCCTAACGCAGAACTGATAGCAGTATTTTCCAACGGCAGGTGTTAACTCGCCTGCTCTTTTCCTTATCTGTGTTTGTTAATTAACCCGGTGAGGGATGTTCAGTGCCGCTAGGAGATATAACAAACAAAAAAATTAAATAAATGAATAAGCAGGGGGAGTGCTGAGATACTCGGAGCTAACTGGAGGAGTTCTGTAAATTACTTTGCTTATAACCCTCTGTGCCTGTTGTCTGTTTATATTCTGGTCATCCTGGTGTTATAAGTGACTCTGGAGCTGATGTTGTACAGGAAGTTAGTTACACTCTTGTTTTCCCCCTCAAATACTTGCTTCCTGCCTCAAAGGAAATTAATTACAGCGCAGTGAAGTCAACTTTTTCCCATTCTGTTCAGATTTAATTTTTTAAACCTCTGTAAATTTGTGCTAAATCTCCTAACTTGCCGTTTAATTTCTCCTCTGGGTTTTTATCTGCTCCCCTTCAGACTGACGGAATTTCATCATCTCTGTATTTTCTCTATTTTCAGAAGAACATCAGGTTTGTTTGTGTTAACAGCACAGTTGAGTTTTCTTATCTTTTTCCAGTTGTTATCACTTTTTGGGCCTCCCTTCGGAAGGTATAACAGGTGGGAGCAAACAGAGCAGAGGAAACATGCATGACTGTATTAAAGCACAATGCTGGTGATCAGCACTTAACTTACTGAGCATTTCCACCAAATGTTTATTTTATTGATTTCCTTTCAGACTGGTTTCAGTTCATGTCTGCACACTATGAAATCAGCTTGCAGATACATTTTTTGTGGCAAAGAAAATGGTGGCTGGTGTTCACAGGGGTGTCCACATACTTATGGCTATACGTATGATACACGTGTAACTTCACTTAAGTAAATAGTCGACACCAGCGTCCCACAGCACACAAGTAGCCCTCCATCCACACCACATTGTTTCTAATGTGTTGAATTGACTTTACGCTGGATGTTATTTATACAGTCAATTACATAAAAGTAGATATTTTTACAATAATCGACTGTCCTTGTTTAGGTCGGTTTGGGGCGGCTGTGCCTCAGGAGGTAAAGCAGGTCGTCCACTAATTGGAAGATTTGGGATTTGATCCCCGGCTCCTCCAAGTCCACATGATGAAGTGTCCTTGGGCAAGATACTGAACACCAAATTGCTCCCAGTGGCTGCTCCCGTGGTGTGTGTGTGTGTGTGTGTCAATGTGCATTAAATTAGATCCCAGTCAGGGAGCAGATTGACACTTTGCATGGCAGCCTCTGCTCTCAGCGTATGAATGTGTGTGTGAATGGGTGAATGTGGACATGTAGTGTAAAACACTGAGTGGTCGGAGGACTAGAAAAGTGCTGTATAAATACAGCCCATTTACCATTTGGTCACGTTAGTATTCAAACTTTACACATCTTACTTCAGTTTATTTAACTTAGTTCACAGAAGAGCTGCTAAAGTTAAATATCAGCTGAAATGAAAAGTCTTTCTTTAGGAGTCATACAAAGTTGTACGTTATGATTTTGGAGGAGTATCTGTGTAACTGGACTCTGGAAAGCAGTAAGGCCGGCAGTCACTGAGGTGTTATTATGGATCCCACTGCTTTTCTTGGCAAGACCGCCCTACTCTGCCTCTGATTGGCCAGTACTTGTTGCCTTCGTTGCTTGGGTTGGTTAGGTTTAGGCATGAGGAGTGAGATAGGTTAGGGTTAGGGTTAGGGTAAGAATATCAGGGTAAGCTGTTCAGAGGCAGAGTAGGACGAGTCTCCCAACTCCAGAGTGTGTATTTTCAGAGCAATAGACCTTCTGAGCAGTGGGTGTTTGTTTTCAGGATAATGGGCTGTCAGACTACTGGGCTTTCGGTCCAATGGGACATTTTTCGAACTATTGGGGTTTCGGAATAGTGGGGCAGTCCCCATAATAACAACTTCGGGTAGAAAAAATATCTGTTTCCAGATCTGTTTCCTGAATAACATTTTTTGATATCTCATTAGGACTTGGACAGGGTGAATTGCGGCTTTCAAAAGAGGCGCCAACAATGCTAGCTTGAAAAGGCTTGATTCTCCAGTTCGTCAAACGGCAGGTCTGAACACCACTACAGTAACTTAAAGCAACATTCAGCTAGAACTGCAAACAGGCATGCTGAATGTAGGACTTATTGTTATTTCAAACAGGAAGTCCCTACGGGGCAGGAAGAGGATTAGGATCAAAGTTAATGTGTCAAACTGTTAGTAGACAGTGGTGAATTGTGAGCTAATATTCAGTCAACTATGGGCAGAAATGAGGTTGGTGGGTGAATAATTAGCATCTGTTACAGCCTGGCTTAAATTGAGACAGATTTTTTTTCAGTCCTTGTAACAAGCCACACTTGGCATAAATAATTGGACCAGCTGTACAATATGTTCTCTTTGTTCACTTGAAATGACTAAATAAAGCTTCCCTGGACTTTCCTTAACTGATTTTTTTAGTCAAGTAATGAACACAACATGATGTATCATCACTTTTTATGTTGATATGTTGAACTTGTTAGCAAACAGTTGCTTATTTCCACATCCAGCAGTTACGGAGCAACATTATCCTTCATTAGGAGTCGTGTTTCTGTCCACCTGGTGAATGTAAGTCCAATATTCACTCTCTTTTAGCTGTTTTTGCTCTCTACCAACTTCTGAGGGAAATATCTGGCTCTTTAGCTGCTAAATGCTCCACTATGTTCACCAGCTTCATCGGCTTTTTAGAGTGAACCAGAGCAGTAAAGTTGCACTGATAATTCTCTGTAGGTTCATCACTACGAGCCACGACCAACACATTACACACTGACAGATCAGACAGTGGTGCTTTAAAAATATAGATTCAAGATTTAGTTTGTCATTATCTTGTGTACTTGCATACACAAAAAACCAAAATGCTTTTTCTTCTAGCACACAGCAATGCAACAACAGAAAGGATAAAGATATATATCAAAAAATTCCCTTAAATGATAAAAAGATGTAAATCCCAAAGAGAGAGAGAGAGAAAAAAGATGCATTTGGAGAGAAAGGGCATGTTCGTGGGGGGCACGGCCTGTTAATGATCCTGACTGCTTGCGGTTAAGCTATTTGGCATTCTGCTGGATTTGGCACAGATGCTCCCGTACCTCTTCCCAGATGGTCAGTTAGCACGATTGCTAGCATTGGTGCCCCACTCACCCTACTGCTGGAGATTTGTGTTCGCTGAGCCTCCAGCATCAACAAGGATCCCCACCACCCGTCTTAGTCTTTCCCTGAGTGGCAGTGGTGCAATTCAGATGACGTATGTATATGTGGACAGATATCCTCATTCAGAGGAGGAGGAGGAGGAGGAGGAGGGGTGGATGGAGGCATTAACCCATTTAACCCAAACCATGATCTTTCCCTAAACCTAACCAACTGGTTTTTGTGCCCAAACCTAACCAGACTTTAACCACAGCGTTGTAACATTATAAAACATAATTATTGTTTAACAGTGTTGTGTAACGGTTTTGGAAAGCACAGACAAATGATGCTGTCCTGCTGATAGAGGCCAGATTAGAAAACACTCCTGTGTGTTGTTCTGGAGTCACATGATCAAACGATATATTTGGTCGTTTAATTTGGACGACTCGTTGCTTTGTTGACAACAACTTCGAGGATGTGACCATCTTGTTTGAATGGAGCTTTATTGGGATTGTCAGTGGACAAACCTGTTTGGTCCCCCTGTGAGAGGCAGAAATGTGCTGCAAGACATCCAGTCTGCTGGAAATCCATAGGAGAAGAAGAAGAACCTGCGTAAACGTTCAGTGTAAGCGTCACGTCACGACCAGTCAATCAAACATAGTCTGAGCGCACTGTGAGCACAGAGGTCATAAAAACGTGTAGTGTGAGTTAACACAACGTGCACGATTAATAAAAAACACACAGTGTCTGCTCGGCTTAAGTATACATCATCACTTCTGAACCTCGGCCATATATACAGTTCAGCAAATACTCAGGAGGTAACATTAATGCCACACTCTAATCTAACAGCAACTGACTGAGGTTAATATGAAAGAAGTTTGTTCCTGACTGTGTCAATATGGCAGATGAGAAATGACGTTCTTCCGTGAGTGTAAACAATTATCAGCATTTTAATTTCCTCTAACTCAATGACATCACAGGAATATGGCCACATAACTCTGAATAATTTAAAGTCTTAAATAAAAAGTTAATAATATGAGCTAAAGAGATAGATGTACCCTGCAGATATTCCGTAATTGTAGACACTACCTTCAAGGGTCCAGAATTTAAAAGAGAACTTTAGATATTGATGATTCCTTCAAGCCAACAGACACACTTGCTCCTACTCAGGGACAGTTTTCATCCAAAAATCCACATTTTAGGTTATCCTCAAAGCACAGCAGCACTTAGGTTTGAGTGCAGAGTCTGTACCCGCCAGCAGAGACAGCAACCCAAATCTTTTTATGGCCTCCAGCAAATAAAGGCATTCCAGGACAGAGCTGAAAGCAGCCAGAAGACTCAAGTGCTAATAAACCAGTAATATGGTGACTGTATTTTCCAAATTCACAGCCACTTAAATAAATTATTATACTGGAGAATATTATACATTTAGACTGACTAAATAAGATATTCTTCAACAAGAAACAACTGAACTAAGGCCCAATGGTGGAATGTAATTTAAGTACAGCTACTTAAATCAAGTACTGTGCTTAAGTACTATTTTGAGGTACTTTACTTGAGTATTTTCATTTCATTTTACTTTATACTTCCACTTTACTACATTTCAGAGCCATAGTTACTTTTCAGATCTGGATACTGACGACTTCAAAAGTAAAACATATAATGTATTTTATACTTCTAATTAATTTAAATCACAGATATGTTTCACTTTGACATTAAGGGTTTTCTTCTGTTGATCAGTGTAAATGACGCAGCATATACAAAGAATGTGTTTTTCATGTTTATTCATCCTGTAAGTATTTTCTTCTTTCATTATATTATTATTTGTCCTGTTTAGAGTTTTGAGTTACTTTCGTTACTCAGCTGACAGCTCGGTCAAAGTTACCTTTAAACAACTCAAAATCCTCCACACCCACACGCTGCATCTTTCATATTTAACATCGTAGCCTCAGTGACTGCACACAGCAGTCCAGAAGTCCCGACTTCGGCTGCACCATTCACATACCGATCCTCCAATTCTGAACAAAACTAGCCACCGAGCCAAAAATGACGTCATTTTATCTCTCGTGTTGAGTGCGAAGGCTCTGCACATTGTTGCGGCGCTTGGTCGTGTGCGCTGCGTGTGGACATGTGGAAGTAGATGAGTGCATTTCCTTGTCAATAGCACATATCGGCCTCACATTACGGCTACATTCCCCGTCGAGCTGTCTCTCTGCCTTTGTAGTTTTAATAGCCATAATCAGATAAATTCCTCCTCAGCAACGACGAGCTCCAGGGCAGTGCATGTAGCCATGTTGGATAATGCCGTTCTTCTAGTAGCACTCATTGACTTCTTGCTTATTCACAGAATATTTTGTTTGTATGCCCCCTGGCATTTCGCCTCTGTGCATGCTCGTAGCTCGTGCACCATATAAATAAGGCTTAAGACAGTGAGCACGCCGAATGTTTGGTTAATGTATGTGTAGCAAGTCTAGCTGCTACTACTAATACTGCTATTCTCCACTGCATGCACACACTTTAATATAACTACTTATAAAGCCACCATGCACCGTGGTTGCCCAGCTTCTTCTGGCGCATGCGGTCGGGTCTCTGGAGTCACTCAGTCCCACAAAATAATAGTTTCGGGCTTCACCAAACAGTCTCTGACAGCCAGCCTGTCTGTCTCTGTGGTGTCAACAAGCACCAGCTGTGCCAATCAACTCACCTGGCACTGAGCCATCTCCACACCTCTCTCTCCTGCAGCTGAACACCAACCACGCCCACCTCCACAGTATGTTTAGTGGTATTGTGGTGCTTTTTTTTTTTTTTTAAATAGTTTTATGCCAGTTTTATGTTAGTGTGTTTAGGCTAGCTAGATTTGCTAGAGTTTGCTTGCTAGTATAAAGAAATGCAGCATTATTTGTGTGTTTTGCAGTAACTGCAATATATAAGGTTAAAGCTGCATATGTGAGTATTTTTCTAAGTTTTTATTGATTGTACACACAGTGGGAAATTAGCACTAACCACCAGCCAAATGCTGGTAAAATATGAAAGTGGCTAAATAATGATTTAGTATTGAGCGGCTGGTGAATTTCAACATTTATCTGTCAGTGTCTGGTAGATGTTCACATTTAAAAAAGTTAATTTTTATGAACAATCAGGGTGGGAAATTATGTTTAAATGTTTAATTTTAAGTTAAATATCTTCACCTCTAGCACTCTATTAGAGTCTCATTATGTTAAAAAGGAGATATTTCATGATTGGAATATAAATTGTAATTAATTTTAGTCAGTTTAATATATGTGTTACAGATGGCTACACTTCCATCATACTCTGCATCCTCACTGTCTGGTTCTGGTTCGCCAGCTGCTGGTCACCGGGAGAGAGCATCAGCTGCAGAATTACATTGGCCAGGGCGATATTTCACATCAAAATCAAATACAGCCAGCTGTGCGACCCATCGCTGCTGTATGATTCCTAAATTGGCGGTGGAGAGGTGACACAGTGGGTTATTATCTGTGATGATGGTGAACCTGGACCCCAGGAGATAACTCCTAAACTTCTCTGTGACCGCACACTTAAGTGCAAGGAGCTCCAGCTTCATGCTGCTGTAATTTTGATCATTTTTCTCAGCCCCTCTGAGCCTCTGACTTGCATAGGCTATGACTTTCTTCCTCCCTCCCTGCTCTTGGTACAGAACCGCACCTAAACCCAGACTGCTAGCATCAGGCATTGAAATGTTGTGGGCGCGTTACATAGCCCGAAGGGCAAGGTACTCATACAGGCCGAATGGCATCGTAAATGCCGTTTTATCCCTATCCTTCTCATGTACCGCAACCTGGTGGTATCCGCTTGCAAGGTCAATCGTTAAGAAGAATTTCGCGCCACTCAGAGCATCCAGACTTTCATCAAGCGGAAATGCATCATGCCTGGTTTTCAAGTTCAGCCTTCGGTAATCTACGCAAAGTCTTAGACTGCCATCAGACTTGCGCACCAAAATGACTGGTGAAGCATAGGAGCAGTTCAGAAATATGCTCCCTGACCTCCTTGTATTGATTAGGTGGTATACGTCGATAAGATTGGGTGAAACATGAAATCCCAGTGGTGGACAAGACGCCAGTCTGCCAATCAGTGTACCCTAGATCCTCATCATCAACTGCAAACACATCTGTATGAACATCAGAACTGCTCCTAGCTCTGCCTGCTGTTCTGGTGTACCCACTAAGTATAATCGGTCCAGTAAACTCTGTATGTCACTGTCAGGTCCTTGACCATCTTTCTGGTTAATAGTCACTTCATCATGGTTAGCGGAAATACGCTGAAACTTCACTTCATAGGGGTCACCCTCAACACACTGACACTGGCTAAGAATACCTAGCCTAGTCTTAGGGGGCAGCCAGACATCTTCCCGCGAGAGGTTAATTACTTGGACTGGAAACATGTGACTGTTGGACGACATCACGGTGGGAACAACAAACAACCCACCAGGCAGTGGAGTATTACCTGGCTCCAGCAGCATGCTGGTGTCACCATCAGACTGCCCCTTATGGCTCCTCGCATAGACTGTGGCAACGGAGGAAGCAGGGACATGCACTCTGTGGTTGCCTGCTACCTGAGCTCTGGACACCCTCTCAATAAGCTCTGCCTCTTGTACTCAGTTGAAGGCCTCCCTCCAGACCGAGTCCAACTTCCCCCCTAGAGCCGCATCAAACTCTGAGCGTACTAACTGTCTGCACCATTTAGCGATGTTCATTCTAATAATGCCAGGTGGAGATGAATCTGGTTCTTTGGTGTTGTCATCTTTGATTATCAGGAAGCCACACTCTGGGTTGGTAAGCCCCATTATCTGTATGTCTAGCTCAATGTAACCTAAGTAGGGTGGCGGTAACTTGTTGGCGGCTGTTATCTTAAGCCATTTGGTGGTACAGTGCATATCTTCCTCTTCTCCATGGAGGTGGTGTCTGAGGAAACTTTCTGTCAAGGTGCTAACATTACTTCTTGTGTCCAGTAAGCATCTAAGGGGGACACCACCTATCTGGATGTCTACCTCGGGGCACTCGCGTACAGCATGTTCCAGAAAGTGCTCTTTGGTTAGAGTGTTTGAGCCTTTTGACTTGTCTCGCCTTGCTCGGCTCATAGCAATGGAGGGCCCCGATTCCCTGTACCGCAGGACTAGGCATAGCAGTAGACTGACTTCCTGGTTTACGTGGTGTAGTGCACTGTCTAGCCATATGCCCAACCCCTTCACACTGCAAACAGATTGGCTACCACCCTTACTACCTTCTGAACTGACATTTTGTGTCGTTAGCTCACGGACTGCATTGGTTAGCTCACCAATAACTTCCCCCTGCTGCGTAATTATTTTAACTAGTTCTTGCAGAGTTGCTGTCAAGTTAGTCTGTATATCACTGGTCAAGTTTGCCTTTTCTGAAGTCTCGTCTGGGCTGCCGCCTACTAGATTTCTGTTTCTTGCCACTTTAGTGGTGCGGGGGCGGACTTCAAGAGCCCGCATAATTGCCTCCTCTCGTACATCAAACAAATTAGACTCAGGCTTCTCTCTAATGAGCCTACACAGTTCACGCCGAAGGGTGGAATTGCGCACTTCTTTGATGAACTGGTCTGTAAGTGCTAGCTGTGTATTAGCTACTGCATTAGGCGACTGCTGGAGAGCAGAAGTCAGTAGCTGAGAGAGTGCATGTGAATAATCCCTCAAGTCTTCCCCATCTAATTGCCTGCGAGCATAGAAAGCATGTAACAGTTGTGGAGTATTGCGCTTCTCTCTAAAGGCTCCCTTCAGGTATGAAAACAGATCACTGGGTTGCTTAGCCTGTCCCCCCATACACAGTTTGACCTCCTCTAGTGCTGAACCCTGTAGCTGTGAGAGGATAAAGTCTACTTGTTCCTCCCTACATAGACCCCTTGCTCTCATCACCCGCTCCACCTCAAACAATGGACCTTGTTTGAACATCACCCAGATTAGTAATACTGGCCATTACTGCATCATGTTTCCTACTCAGTTCCAAAATCTGTGACCACTACTGTTGTCTAGATACTCACTCATATATATATATATATATATATATATAATTTCCCTATCCAACTAAGACCTCAAAATTAAACAGGGGATCCCACTTCTGACACCAATTTGTGTAGCCAGGTAATAAATGACAGGACCGGACACAGCAAATAACAATGGTGCAGATAGGTCACCTGGAGAATCACAGCACATTAACGCTTACAGTAGTCAGACTCCAACTCAAGATTTTTTTACAGGAAACTAAATCTCATGAACTGTAGACATCAAGTATCTATAGACAACAGTAGTGGCTTACTTCCTAAATAAAATTAAAAAAAAATAGAAATACAACAAATAAATACATTTGTTCAACCACTCAACTTGTGTAGTTATCTCACAGTAGATTAGACTTGTTAAAAAATATATATATTCATGAATATATATACAAATACTCTTACATTAACTTCAAAATACATTTTTAGAAGAAAACCATGAACTCACTTGCACTCCATTGTGCAGCCTGCGTGCTCACACACACACACACACACACACACACACACACACACCTGGAGGCCAACACAGCACTTTCATCTCCCCTCTAAACTCAGCAGAAGCACACAAAAAGGGCACATAGTGAAAATAGTTAGCATATACCCCCATGATGCTATGACTCTGTTAGTTTACTGTATCACAATTTACACTGCTCTGCTGTTCAGTGTTTGCCCTCAGTTTGGCAGGGATAACACACACACACACACACACACACACACACAACACGTTTTACCAATCTACAAAAATCAGCAAGAATACAGAATCATCATTCATCAGTTAGTCCGCTAGCTTAATTACACTCTCATCTACTGATGCTGCTAACCATTGTTAGGTCTGAACAAGGTTTATCAGGATATTTTTCCGACAGATAGGTGATAAATACACACCTTGCAGTCACTAGTTTCGCGGCACTACAGCTTCCTGGTGCGCAAAATCTCATGGGAGTTCTGTACTCTCGCGAGATCTACCCTTAAGCTGGCCTTAAAGTGACAGCGCTCCCTCAACAGAAAGAAACAGCAAAGGGCCCCAAAAACACTCTCTACCCCTTGTTCACCTGGCTACATATGATTTTAGCTTTGTTGAATATTAATGAATATTGTAAGGCTACAGTGCAAAAAGCATCATATGAATATGAAAAGATGGTAATATTTTTATTTCTGTTTCTTTTCATAGCTCTTACAGTTTCCATGGAGCAACAGTATCGTGTGTTTGATCATTAACAAACACTTTGTGAACAATCAGTTGAAGAGTCAGACCATCATTCAGCCAGTTAGGCTACAATCTGTGTGGGAAAAGTCGCATTAAATCACAATAAAACATGAACTATTCCAAAGGGGGAGGGGGGGGGGTTACAGCCACTATATATCTGTATAATAAACAAAACACTGAGCACAGATACAATAACTCTGACGTCCTTTTCTTTAGGCTTAGGATGATATTATAGGACTAATAATAATTACTGTGACAGTGTGGTTATATATAGGAGTGTGTAGGTGTATATTTTTACAGAATGAGCCAAGATGCACTTCAAAAAGAAAAACAGGAAAAAAAGAAAGCAAAGAAAAACCTTCTGGTGCATAAAGATAGGAGATTGTTTTCATTATTTATTAATGATTCAGATTCTACACACTGCTGTTATTCTCTTTCTACAGGTAGTTTCATGTATCTATAGTATTACAATCATGCAATATTATCAATATTACAGTAAAGCTGTTTCCACTGTTTGTTTTACTGTCCTGTCAGATCAGCTGACCAAACAGATTTCTGTTTGATAAAAAAAAACTTCAGCATACAGTTTGTTGTTCTCTCCTCATCTCCTCTGAGACACAACTTCAGTCAGTTTCTGGGTCACAGGCTGGAGGACGGAGGATGAAGCAGAATTAACAGAATGCAAAACCCCCGCAGAAAATGTGGCTTTTGCAAGTTGTCCGCTTTGTAATGGTCGATCTCTTGGAGGCAAATTACTAGAAATAAACGTGAGAATACAGAGGACGGGGGCACAACGTTTGATCTGATTCTATTGATCTCGTTGACAAAAATGATAAATACAATTCACAATCTTCAGTTGAGGTGGCAGAGATAGCAGCAGAAACAGGTACAAGCTGATTGTGCTAAACAGACATTGGGGATTGTGACTATTACTAGTAATTAATTTTGAGAAGTAAGTTGTTCTTGCATCCTTGATTTTTTGATTAAACAAAGTGTAGAAAATGAACTTTGAGTTTTGTCTCTTTCCATCTGCGCTCAGCCCTCCTGCAGCCCTGCTTACAGCTACAGATAGATAGCATCATTTATCCACCGGTCGTAATAGGTGCAATAGCATCTAACACCGAGGAACATGGGTTATTGAAATTATTGACCAAATTATTGACCAGTTGAATAGGGCTATTATATAAATCAGAGACAATAGATGAGATTAAAAATGTGGGAACTTACTGTTTGCTTCTGAATTGGAGAAGTTGCCTGGATGCAGGAGTCAAATAAATACATTTATGATCGGAGACAAGGTGCTTTTTTTCCTGCTTTCCTTTTTCTCTTTTTCTTTCTCTGCTGATGTTGGTGTAAATCACTTTGTAACCTGTGTTAAAGGTGCTATATAAATAAAGTTTTATTTAATTGCTTATTTTCTTTCCCAGTGAGTTCAGCACCTCAGTCTGCTCTGTTATTTTCAGCCCGATTGATGCTTTACGAAAGGCCAGCCTGTCGTACATCACTAAAACTGTCTGCTTTCTGTTTCTCAAACCTTTAACCCCTAACTGGACTCAACACACGTTCACTAAACATTAAAATACCCCTAACAAGCATCGTTCAGATTGGCTCAGGAAACTTAAATCTAAACTGAAACTGTATTTTGAGGTGATGACACTGACAGACTGCTCGCTGTCAGATGGTTAGTTACTGGATCGATCCTGTCAGTGTCCGTTTTAATGCACATGCTTAAAGAGGAGATCAAATTCTTCAGTTGACGAGAGTCAGAATCTACAGTAATCAGACAGCATAATGTGGTGTGGTGCTGTTAGAATATTAGATATCTTCTAATACGTTATATATACTTTTGTGTCAGTTTGTAATTGTGTTTTGTGCTGTTTTGTATGTACTTTCTTTGAGTTTTGTGTTTTGTTCTTTAATGTATGTATATACTGTATATTGTTGAGTGAGTTTTGTGATGTTCCATATGTATTTTATGTATTTTAAAGGCAAGCTTAGGCTATACATGCTGTCCTACGTGACATTAGTTTATGCTATGTACTTGTCCCTAAACAAATAAACATTAAATACACAAATAAATCTACACTAAGAGGGTCATCTGCCAGTTTTAATAAGACATGGGGACCATTTTTAACTTTCATTGCCGTCCCAGACTGACAAACTCTCAGCACATATTCATTATTTTTTACTTAGAAATTTAAATGATCACTTTTGTCTTTTATTGTTGTAATGTGCTTCACCACACATTCACTCCAGACTTAGTACGTGTAAGTATACACACACACACACACACACAGTATATAGATATTTACTTTTATATTTGCCATGTAACTACACATTTTTGTTTTGCATTCTCTCGCAATAAATCTTTTGCGCTCTCTTACTATACTTCCATTCCTTCTGAGCCATATGTCTATTTCTGCTCAGCTGCTCCCAGCTCAACGCCCCAGTATGGATCAGCTCATTGAATTTGACTTTAAACTGGGCATTAAGTATGCTCTTATATTACTCCTGCTCAATAGGCATGGTTATATAATTAGTGAAAGTAAATTTAAACAAATTCTTAGATCAAGAGGTCTCTCCAGATGAAAGCAGGGTTTCACTGAGGAAAAGGAGATGACTCCAGAGGCTGAATTACTTCCCAAATAGACCAAATTTCATCTGGCATATTGACTCTTATGATAAACTCAAGCCTTTCAGCCTCTGGAGACGTCTCCTTTTCCTCAGTGAAACCCCTCTGGAGTCCAGCTCTTTCATAATCAAGCAGACATCAGGCCACAGGCCACACTATCTATTACTGTACTGCTTTCATATGGAGAGACGTCCTGATCTAGGAATTTAAGTTTAAGTTTACTTTCACTTATTACATAACTGTGCCTATTGAACAGTAGTATTGTAACTTCCAAAACAGAATCCAATATTCCACTGGTGCAGACAGTTCAATATTGGTTGAGTACTAGTCTCATCTGATGTCTCATAAGCCCTGAGACAAACTTTTATGTTGGTAATTTGGGTGCTTGGAGCCACCAGACACATTAACTCAAGTAGTAGAGATGATTCTTTTATGTGTTTTGATTCCGGCAGTTCAAGATGTTTTATGGGATGAAAGCTGGTCATAAAGATGGAGCCCCTAAATCAATTCATTATTGGATGCTTTTCAGGGCTGACCTCCAGGGGACATTATGGGCTTTACAGGCTGACCTCAATCTGAGGTGAAAGAAAAACAATATTGTATCGTGAAATCAATTCTTGGAACTCAAATATTGTATTTCTCACATTTATATCTTCCAGGACTGTCTGCTGATTCTAGATTTTCTTCTTGTTAACAAGAAGCACATAGAGCTTCACTGTTGTCCAAAAACTACTAATAACATAATGAGTGAACCAAACTGTCGCACTCCGTCATTATGATGAACACTGGTTTATTTTTAGTTGATCCCACACACACACACACACACACACACACACACACACACACAGCTGCTGAAAATACTCACTTGAACACCAAATGTGTATAAGTCTGCTGAAAATAGTTACTACCAAATGCACATTTAGTTAAAGTTTACTGTATATTTATAACTATATTTTAAGGATTTCTTTCTTCAGTAGGAACCGATGGGCTTGAGGCTCAGACAGCGTGGGGAAGATGAACAGAGACAAATTGACAGATTGTTGGTTTTGATCCTTTCATAGGATTTGTTGACAAATCCCACTGCCAGCTTTTCCTTTAACATAAAGCTCACGATATAGATGTTTTGGGAGGGTTTTTAAGATTATTTGAGGGAAGACAGTAATATACATCCAGGCAAAAAAAAAAAAAAAAAAACACAACCATGACCCCCTCATAATCTCTAATTTGTTAGTGCTTACTGTCCCATTTTTAGAAATCATGGTGAACCACCTGGTACCAAACACCAGTGTCCAAACACACATGGCTGCAGTTATGCTTTGACCTTTTCACATTCAGCACTGTCAGGCTTGAACTGCTTTTGATATGTTTGCTGCTGCCATGCTGCAGGCTTAGTACGGTAACCTTAGCGAAAATACAGCATGTTTTTTTAAAATAATTGGCCCTCTTGATCAGTGCAGCAGACAAACCTGCAGTAGAGAATGCAGGAGCTCCTCAGTGTTACTGTAAATACTAGTGTGATAGTTAAACTGAGTGAAAGGGTAAACACTGACCAACAGGACAATCTCCTAAAAACGTGCACTTTTTCATGATTATTTCTTTTAAGTGTGTCAAAGTTTGTTCTAGAAGGATTTAACCCTTATGAGGGTATCCATAGCAACAGATTAAGGCTCGAGAAAAAGGTAAGAGGAGAGCTGGAAGCTCAAAAGTTCTTGTTTGTGTGTGTGTGTCTCAGGTAGGTAAGTAATCAATGGATTGGCCATTACAAAATCAGTTTTGTCACCAGTATGTTGAGGAAAGTGGATGAATGTATACATGTAGGAGGGAAAGTGGATGGATACATGTAGGAAAAGGGAAAGGAAGAAGGTAGAGGAAAGCTGATTGAAACATACACACAAATTGGTGGATTTACGAACAGCAACACAGTCCAGAACCTGAAAGTTCCAGTTTCACTTCAGCTCTCTGTTGCATTTTTAAAAATGTGCAGGAATGTTGAGTCCAAGTTGATTTTCTACTCACTCTTTAAAAAAAACCAAAAAAAAAAACCATGATCCTCGAGTAATTTGTGTCCACAGCATGTAATCAATGTTTCAGGCTATTTAAATATTCAGTTTGATGAGGTCTTGTTTTTCATGCAGCTGGTGCAGAATTTTAAAGTCCATGACACATTTCATTAAATTAATAACAGAAGAAACTTACCTGGTGGCAAACATAGAGCTGAAGGTCAAACACCTGAGAGCCTCCCCCTCCACCCCAGACTCATCCACACACTGAATTAGTGTTTCTTGCAAAAAACAGTTTTTTTTTTTCCTTCTCTCATCTCAAATTAACAAACAGAATGCTTCCTGCCTGCCATAAGAGCGGAGAGCCTGAAACCTCATCAAGTATATCTCCACTGTGCACCAATGAAAAAAATGTAAATCCTGATCGGCATCATCTTCAGCGCTGAGTGATGGCAGGGCACCTGTGGTGTGTCTGAAGCAACGCCCGGCCACCTCATCGCTGCAGACCGCCGTCACTCCCGCGGAGACATGCTAATGAAATCCTCATCCTGGAAAGTATTATCTTTGAAGCCTGATGACTATCCATTTAGCTAATTACATCAGTTAATTATGAGTTTGTTATGCTTAAGAATAAATGTTTATTTTTGAGGCTCCAGAAGGCCTGTGGGAGGCGAAGGGATGATTACAGACGACAAAGCGGTGAAAAACAGCTTGTTTGTATTCCTTTCACTTTACATTTGAGTCACTCAGCTTACAGTCAGATTCTCTGCGGTAGTCTGATGAATCATGAAATTAAAGAATTTAAAATATGAATTTCACCCTTTTGGTTTCTTTTTTCTTAAAGAGAACACAGGACAAGAACACACATATGTTGCTTTAGCAGACAAAAAAAAAAGGCTGTTATGGTTTCATCCATCACTGATGCAGACCCTGTAATATGGTTGAACGCTCTGAAAAACAAGCCTTCACTACAAGGATGCCGTTTGTTCCACTTTTAATAGACATTAAAAATAATAAACCCTTTTTTCAGTGTGTGGCACATTTCCTGATTCTTATTCGACTTCGAAGACATAAAAACTTAAAAATGATGTTGACTTTGTTGTCAGTGTTTGAAGAATCAGAGCTGAACAGAAAGAAGAGCAGTTTTTTCCCTTTCCTCTGATAACATCAGGTTATCAGTGTCAAGTGGACTCAGGCAATGTGGTTCAGTGCGTCATCACCTCACACAAAGAACCACCAACGCCACAGCAGGAGAAAAGCCAGGCTGGGAAATAAGAGCCCCTGTGAATATTGCAGAGAAAAGATCAAAGCTCTGGTGCAGGGCTGCTGTGCTGGTGAAAATCATGAATTTGGGGAGGAATTTCCTCACAATGCTATGGTAAAAGGATCAAAGGCAAGAGTCCAGAGTGTGTTCCAGCACACGAGTGAGGAGCGGCCTCCTCATCATCAGAACAAATATGACGAGTCTACAGAGCAACAAAGCTCTCACACTCGATGTAAACAAGACAACAAAATAATGAAATGTGATCATAATAATACCGTAAGACACAACTATAAAAATAGACGTGGATTTAATGAGGATACAGCTTGTGAGAAAATTTATGCTATTTTCGGTTATTTCCTCAAGGACTGAGGATGCATCATGCAAGATTTTAGTAAACAAGCTTGAAGCCTTTGAGTCTGCGATATTCATTATAACCCACAATACTGAAGTGTTGTAGGGCAGCTCTGTCTCCTGAAAGCTAAGTTTATACACAGGATGTTTATATACTACTGATTTGCAATAGAAGGTACACTTTGAGAGAAGTGTTATGCTGCAAGAATTATATTTTAATAAAACTGGGAAAGCATTTTCAAAACGAGCATATTGGCAAAAAATGCAAAAATGTTCACTGACATTTTTCATCTTTGTTCCTGCAATATCTATATACAGCAGCTTAAGTTTGATTACTGTTGGAATGGTTTTGTTTAAGCAGCTATAATCAATAATTATGATAATGAATAACAACAACAATATATTAACTGACAGCATGTGTTGTGTGTGAGTGTCACCTCAGCTTTACGGAGCTTTATAGTGAGTTTCAGCTCATTGTTTATCTGTCCAGCTGCAACTTTACTGTTTTGGTTCACTCTCAGCGCTCTCACAGCAGGCAGCTGTTTTCAGAGAAAAAGCTCTAAAACCCCACTGTACACTACCTGCTCAGCACCAAACAGACACAGTTAGCCACTAGCTGGTGAACATAGTGGAGCATTTAGCAGCTGAAGAGTCGACATCATGACTCCACAGACATGCAGAGATTATGGGCCGTTAGTTCAGACAAGTCTGTAATAAATAAAATTCAAGAGGTCACTAAAATCACAAGGATTTATTCTGTGTGAAGCTCCATTCTGACCAAATTCTGTGTCAGACAAGTAGTTGAGATAATTTGGACCAAAATGTTTGATTGTGTAACTAACATTTCTGTCCTGTGTGTGGATGAATACTGTATTTGTTCCTATGAAGGTTGCTCAGTGGCGCATGAAGCCAAAAAAAAAAAAAGTCTGCCATGTTTCCATGGGCTTCCCCACTCTTTTGTGTTTTTGGGGCCATAGAGCATGCTCAGTAGAGTCCTTCTCCAGCAGACTTCAGGTCGGCTCCTCGCTCACTTGAATAGGGATAAAATAATTTAATTATATGGCTCTTCTAGACTGTAGAAATGTTATTAGATCAAAAGGATCAAATTCTGATAGTAAAACGAGTCATTTTGCGGGGGGTTGTGATGCTCACAAAAATGTATCCATTGCTTCACAGCCACTCATTTTCCAATGGTTTTGTATGGAAAGAATACTTTTTGGGCCAGTGTGCATCATGTGACAGACACTGAAGTTATAACAACCCAGTTTGGGCACTGCACAAAAAAAGCTCCACAGCCTGGGGGCTTGGTTCTTAAGCCACATTCCCTAGTGTGGGAAAAAAAACAAACTGAAAAAACTGTCTTATTGGCTTTAAACAACAAACTGTGGCTACAACAGAGAAACTGTCCCATCAACACGACCTCTGAGGCTGTAGATTAGAAAATGAAAATGGTGTGAAATGTTTTCCAGCAGCGAGTGTCAAGTGAAAACTGGACATCTTTTAAAAATAAAAATGCAAGTTATGGTGTCACCTCAAAAAACCTCGTGTGATTTTTTTACTGAAATTTTTGTATTTTTCCTCCAGATTGAAGAGCAGCTGGAGTTTCGTGCAGTTTCATCACTTCACATGACTCCTAGATATGAAAGCTGTCAGAATCGGATCAGTTACTCTACCTGTTGCAGCCGACTGCCAGATGTAAGAAGTGTACAGTGCAGCATTAAAGAAAACCTCTCATCTGATCCTCTGCTGCTGTCAGATCTCTCTGATGTTTCATACACCCCACCAGCTCTTTTCTGACATCTGTCACTTACTTTTGTGTTGAACACTCTTCAGCTCATCCTGCCTCATCTGCTTCTACAGTATGTGGTTCCCTGTGAGGTTTGACAGAATGACTTTTTGAATACAGGATACTCAGGAGCTTTACGTGTAGGTGGAGACAATGAAGGCGTCAGCAGAGTTTTTCCAGGTAAGAATAGTTCTCTACTTGTTTTCCAAACTGTGTTGAAGCTGCATTGCATTCTGGGCTGTGTTGCACCAGCTAATTATAAATCCATCACTAAGTTTGTGTTTGTGTGTTTAGTTCTCCTGAAGTTCTTAGTCACTACTTTCAAACTAATGATTTACTAAATCAGGTCGCACCATTAAAAATGTCTAAAGTGTCTAGTGAACATGTAGTTAATATGTAAATCGGTTGCCAGGAAACATGTCACTGACCAATAAAAAGCAACCAACAATGTAAACAGGAAATGACTGCAGTGTCAAACTTTAACATAACGTCAAAAAATAACAGTTTTACGAGCCAAAAGGTCAAATAAATTCAACTGCCAATCCTTTACTTTATTTCTGTCTGCAATCCTGGAGTAATGTGTATGTATATGTAACGTGGTAATTTCAGACACACACACTTTATATATATTAAACTATGTCTGGAGGGGCTCTTTAACCTTTATAACTTTAGATGACAGGCCGTGACTGGATAAGAAGGCTAATGTGTGAGTTTATCTCCTGAATGTCAACACAGACTTAACTAGACAGGAACAGACTTGATCCGATCAGCTGCAACACTCGTATCAGACCTACAAATAAAGTGGTCTGGTGGCTGTTTTTGTTTTTACTTAAAGCATTGCATAGTCTACACCAGTGGTGGAAAGTAACTAAGTACATTTACTCAAGTACAATTTTGAGGTACTTGTACTTTACTTGAGTATTTCCATGTGATGCTACTTTATACTTCCACTCCACTACATTTCAGAGGGAAATATTGTACTTTCTACTCCACTACATTTATCTGACAGCTTTAGTTACTTTTCAGATGAAGATTTGACACAATGGATAATATAACAAGCTTTTAAAATACAACACATTGTTAAAGATGAAACCAGTGGTTTCCAACCTTTTTGGCTTTTGACGTCTTACAAAAAGCAGTGTGTAGTCGGGGTCACATTTCAGATGTCTGAGTTGTTAACAGCTCCACCAAATAGTGATTTTTCCCTCTAAACTTCTGACATGGTTTCATTTCAATAAATGTTCAAATGATCCAATATTTCACTTTCCTCACATCATTCCTCTCCAGCAGGATCAAGAGCAGAATATTTATTAAAGTAATCAAAACTGAGACACAGGAACCAGGTTTAATGGCTCGACAAGGACTGAACTGAAAACTGAACTTAAATACAAACTGAAGTAATTGGACAACAGTGAACAGGTGGCAACACACAAGGGCAGGCTGGCAGTGATTGGCTGGGAAAGACACTGGGAGCAAGGCAGGACTGATGAGGCTGATACAGGACAGGTGAGGGGAAAACACAGAGCAGGGCTAATGGGGGTGATGCAGGGCAGGTGAGAGGAGGAGCGAAGGAAAACAAACCGAATCCCATAACACACAACACTCAAACCACAATCCAACCGAGAACACAAGAAAGTCTTTCAAAGTCAAATTACATAAACCAGCTGCTGGTTGTGTGCTTCCTGTTTCAATGATAATATTTTTCTGTTTCTTGTTGTTTGATTATGACCTAGCTCCTGTGTGTTCTTACTGTCTGTGTCGTTCTGTGCTGTTTGTTCATTTACTGTGTGGCTGCATATTGAAACAATAACCTTTCTAAGCCCCTGGAGAGCTGCCTGTAACTGTCATTCTTACTTTTCACCAGTAATTGATTGTCAAGCCTGCACAGTGAAGAACACCATGCTGGTCATCACAGCCACACGTCAGCCTCTGCTGAAATTGAAAATGCGATGCTTCAGGCAGTATTTTTATCAGTCCTGTTGCAGGGAAAGTAGACACACAACTGTTTCCGCAGTGATCCAGTGTCGTTGGATGAGGATGCAGAGAGAGGATTGATCTAATGGGCTTCCTGAGGGAATTTCATGAAGATACGGCACCTCAGGAAGACGGAGCTCTGAATGTCATCGAGTCCCCCCAGTCAGAATCAGATCTCTGCTAAACATCAGGCTTTTATAAATGTTAACTCATCAGAGGAGACAGTTTCTTTTTCTTTCTCCATTCCTCCCTTTTCTTTTGGTGTACTGTACTGTGACATAAATAAGTATACTCAGAAGTATGCGCATTAAAATAATAATTATAAAATAATAAAAACAAATTGCAGATTGTGGTGAGACAGCTTGAAGATGACCTTGGAACATTTAAAAAGTCAGTCTTCAAAATATCTTAGTTTCTTTTCAAAAGTCTTTATTGATTTTCAACCAAGAGACTTTGTACAATGTACAGTAAATGTTGGCAGGTCATATTCTTCAACATAAAGCAGGAAAAAACCTCCAACTTTCACTCCCACCTGCCCCAACTGCTCATTAAACAAACCAAACCAAGTCTTTGCACACTAACTGACTGAATGAATGAAAACGGTGGTTACAGATGTGATTAGAAGTGATTTATAAAGCATTAGTAAGCATTAGATTTATTAACCATTAATTAATGCTTATAATCCCTTTATAAAATGGTGCCTTATCAGAAAGTGGTACCAAAAAGAGATTTAGATCATCCTGGTTGGTATCCCATTAAAGTTTCTAAGCAGGTGATTGGTCCAGTTATGTTTCTGCAGTCCAACGACATGAAACGACCTGAAACCAGGAATGTACAGTGGACATCCCCAGAGGCTGTTACAGTATTAAAGGCTGATCCTTGTAGGATGAATTTAGGGAACATAGATCAGGATGAAAATTGGCCTGACAGCTGTAACAGAGTAAATCGTGTTAATACTGTCTGCTGAATAAGGAGATGAAGCCTGAGAATGAAAGGGACACAGACTGGTTACGTGAGCCAGGTTTTTCTCTCCAGATGAAATCTGTCCAATGGACAATTCCCTTGAAAGTATTTATATGAGCAGTACATCAGATGAAGGGATAATGTGTCCTGTTTACATGCTGCACAGTCAGTAATCAGAAAGAACCACTGAGACAAAATCCAGCTCTGCAACACGTCAGACCTCTAAAAGGGATCAATGAACCTGCGTCCGGCTTGTAGCATCACCGCTGGTGTTCACTGGAAGAATAATTTTAATTAATCTAACAGAATAAACTACTGTTGCAGTTGTTAAATTCCCCCCTCCACTAAAACATGTTTTTCTTTTTCTCTGATGTATGTGCAGAGTTTGTTTTCACATTCATCTGCTGAAGGAGGAAAGTTTCTCTGTGCTCACCTTAAATCTCTGGACGTACCTGTATGATTTGACATCACAACTAGTTTGGAAGCCTGTCATGATCCAGTATGCAACTTTCACAAGTGTGATGTGGAAACTTGAAGCCTCCAGAGCACAAACACTGAGAATGGGTTTTACAGTGAAGGAGGAGACATCTAGCCTGACATCGCCAGTGTAATACACAGACGTTTGGCATGACATGATTTAGTAGCCAACACTTAACATTCGTACGTAATGTGAACTTCATCCACGACAATCCCCATGAGGTTTTCTTGGAAAACTGTGGACGCCAACATGTCTCACCACCAGCAGCCAGGACTCCAGGCTACCAAATAAAATCTGGCAACGTCTGCTGCAGAGTTCTGCCTCATTGTGGACTCTTAAGCTGCCAGGCGATGATTCCCTGATCTGTTCCTCCATGAGAGCTTTTACCAAAACCTGTCAGAAGTACAGCGAACACATCTTTCTTATCAACAAAAGCTTTGAGTGCAGTTGTTGTTCCTTTATAAGAAAATATACCGTCCAGTTTGTTTAATACTGTCACAATAGGGGATTCAATAGACCGTTCCACATCAGTGGCAGCCATCTTGGTTGTTTACGAAAATGCCAACGGCGTTCCTCTGTAGAGTCATCACCTCAAACCTGCCTTATATGAGATAAACAGTTGTGATTGGCCCGACCCAAGCCAGGTCGGCTGGAAATCAGTCTGAACAGGAGGGGGACCAGACGTATCTGCCAGAGCAAATAAAACATGAACTCGCAGATTCGTCTGGTTCCCAGGGTAGAAGACATCTTATATCCAACAGTTACATATTCAGAGAACAGATTTTTAATGTGGGAGGAGGAGGAGATGAGGTAATTGAACATTTTTGTGGAGAAACCATATTGGACACAATTTATTATTCAAAGGCAAATTTATTTGTATAGCACCTTTTTAACAACAAGGCAATTCAAAGTGCTTTACACAAAACAAAAGGCATTAAGAAAAGAAACACAATGCAATATAAAAAGACAGAAATATATAAAAAATAGGATTTAAAAGGAGTAAACCAACAGTAGCATATTAAAACCAATTCTTTGACTAACAGGAAGACATTTTTTTAAATCCTGCTGAGACATAAGTCCTTTAATTCTTGATTAAAGCAGTATATTTTTATGTCTTAAAATATGTCTGGAGGGGATCTTTAAAGTGGAGAAGGTGAGCAAACTCTGCCACAACTTCTCTTTTAGTTTTTGTTTTAACAAGATCTTTCTTGAGCTGTCTCACCACCGTCCACAATTTGTTTTTTCCAACTGAGAATACATAGCTGCAGGGAGTAGGAACAGCAACCCACCTCAAATTTACCTTTTCTTATAGCCTACAGCGACGCCTCAGATTAGCTTGTTTTATCCAACAAACAGTAAGATATTCAATTAACAGTAAACAGCAAATTTTCACATTTAAATAGCTGGAACAAGAGAATTTTGGGTATTTTTGCTTGTGAAATGACTGATATGATGAATCGATTATCAAAATTATTGCTGACGGTCAACTGATCAACTGATAGACTAATTATTATAATTATAACTGTCAACAACAGTCATTTTCAGTCGACACTAAAGCTGCAGAAGTGAGGAAGACTTAAAGTTTATCATGTTGAGTGAAGAAAAGACGTCAATTTATTCAAGTTAGTTCTTTGAGTCAACTTACTGTACAGCTGTAAACATCTCATCCTCTCCCACAACTTTTCTGTCACTATTTTTCTGGATCTGGCACAAGAAACATGATGTCCTCATTCTTAATCTCACAGACGTCAGCTCGGTTGTCTTTCAAAACAGTTTAAATTATGCATTTTAATATGCACAGTTGTTATTCTGATTATTATTGTAATAAAAGGTTTCGTGTAATAAATGTTAGACTGAGAGAAATCTCCTAAGATTCTCCTCAGTTGACTGAACAATCCTGCTCATGTCCACTTTTTTTTTTTTAATGATGCACAAAATCAATAAGTTTTTCAAGGGATGAATGGTTCAATAAAAATACATAATTTGAATCTGTGCTAAATGAAAGTTTTGATCAGAGATCAAAAGGGTGACTTCCGAGGTCGGTGCTGCTCAGGGTTAAAGCCTCATTACTGCAGCAGCTTTGCTTAAATATTCAGTGTGTCTCTGACATGCTGGACCTGCAGGTAGATTCATGAGAGTCCTTTTTATTACAAAAACCTGCGATGTCATCCACCTGTAATATCATAAACGTCCTGCAGTTTGATGCCATGTTTATCATGGAATTGATGCATAAATAGTCCACTGTTTTTCTTTAAGACCTTAATTTGAGATATGATATGATGATATCTGCAAAATTATTAATCAAACAGAATGAACTGATTCATTAGATTTTAGCTGATGCATAACTAAAAATGATTTATAATAGTAATACAAAATTCAATGTATCTTGCTCACCTTCTCATGTTTTACAGGTAAAACATGAGACTCATGTGTGCTGTTACAGGAGGTCAGTGTGTGCTAGATTGTACTGTAACTGGAGGCTGTGAATAATATTTCTCATAATGGTAGGTCATATATACTGAAGAAAGACATGAGTAGCAATGTTGAGTATTTACAAGAACAAAAAGTATTTATAGATGAGAAGAAGCATGAAACACAAGCGCATGACAAATTAAAATACCAAAGTTGCCTCTTCCAAGTCGATGCGGTGTGTCAAGTGCCGACTAAAATGTCAGAAAATAGTGAAAAAGTCATTATAAGTATGTTATAATGTCAAAGCTGACGTCTTCATATGTCATGTTTTGTTTGACCCACAGTCCAAATACCCAAAGACTTTACTATCGTATATGACAAGGAAAAACATTTTTTTAACCTCTAACTTCAGTTTTATTAATAACACTTTATTTTATGTGCTGTTTATTTGTTTGGTGTTTGCGTGTTTTATGGTTTAAATCTGTGTGCTTTTAGTTTCTCTGGTGAATATGTGGAAAAGTCTTTATGTGTAGGTTGTTTATGACAAAATAAAACCAAATCATCCCATTTGAGAAGCTGAAAAGAGCAAATTTTTTGCATTTTTACTTTAAAATTATTGATGAATTAAAATGAATGAAAATAGTTTAACAGATTAATTTTCATTTAATCAATTAACTCTGAAGACCATGAACAGCCAACTTCATATCTCCACAGTATTTCAGAGAACAGCCAGACCTGCAGAAATCTCCCTTGGCTCCACCTCTAGAGAGATAAAAATATTATCAGCCTGAAAAAATAAAACCCTAAATGAGTGAAATCACATCATGCATGTACAACACTCAGCCAGGTAATTACTTTAATCCTGTAGAGGAAACGAACACTTCCTGTCCAGAGAGACTGTTTGAGACCACCACCAGAAAACTCATTCACACGGGTTGTTATCAGAGCAGATCTCATATCCATGAAACAAAGCAAACATTATGCTAACCTTGTGCTTTCACAGACTTCTCTTCAGTAATCACATACCGATAAGAGTCGACAGGAGGATGCAGGAAATGTGCTGGATGCTGGAGCAGACGGCGCTCCGCTATCTGCCTCCTCCAACCCATGTAAAGATTTATTATCCTACCCACTAACATCCTGCATCTGGCTGTCATCTCATCTGAACATGTCAGGACTTTGCTGGGTGATGTGACTGGACGGGTGGCCTACCTCAACCCTGTCTCCACAAAATTACGTTTAACTATGAGTAAATTGCAACAGCAAAAATGTTTTGCTAGAAGCGTAATGCTGGCTGAATCACATTTTCTGTTATTAATTAACATACAGTACAGGCCAAAAGTTTGGACACACTTTCTCATTTAATGTGTTCTCTTTATTTTCATGACTATTTACATTGTAGATTCTCACTGAAGGCATCAAAACTATGAAAGAACACATGTGGAGTTATGTACTTAACAAAAAAAGGTGAAATAACTGAAAACATGTTTTATATTCTAGTTTCTTCAAAATAGCCACCCTTTGCTCTGATTACTGCTTTGCACACTCTTGGCATTCTCTCGATGAGCTTCAAGAGGTAGTCATCTGAAATGGTTTTCTAACAGTCTTGAAGGAGTTCCCAGAGGTGTTTAACACTTGTTGGCCCCTTTGCCTTCACTCTGTGGTCCAGCTCACCCCAAACCATCTCGATTGGGTTCAGGTCCGGTGACTGTGGAGGCCAGGTCATCTGCCGCAGCACTCCATCACTCTCCTTCTTGGTCAAATAGCCCTTACACAGCCTGGAGGTGTGTTTGGGGTCATTGTCCTGTTGAAAAATAAATAATCGTCCAACTAAATACAAACCGGATGGGATGGCATGTCGCTGCAGGATGCTGTGGTAGCCATGCTGGTTCAGTGTGCCTTCAATTTTAAATAAATCCCCAACAGTGTCACCAGTAAAACACCCCCACACCATCACACCTCCTCCTCCATGCTTCACAGTGGGAACCAGGCATGTGGAATCCATCCGTTCACCTTTTCTGCGTCTCACAAAGACACGGCGGTTGGAACAAAAGATCTCAAATTTGGACTCATCAGACCAAAGCACAGATTTCCACTGGTCTAATGTCCATTCCTTGTGTTTCTTGGCCCAAACAAATCTCTTCTGCTTGTTGCCTCTCCTTAGCAGTGGTTTCCTAGCAGCTATTTGACCATGAAGGCCTGATTCTCCTCTTAACAGTTGTTCTAGAGATGGGTCTGCTGCTAGGACTCTGTGTGGCATTCATCTGGTCTCTGATCTGAGCTGCTGTTAACTTGCGATTTCTGAGGCTGGTGACTCGGATGAACTTGTCCTCAGAAGCAGAGGTGACTCTTGGTCTTCCTTTCCTGGGTCGGTCCTTATATGTGCCAGTTTCGCTGTAGCGTTTGATGGTTTTTGCGACTCCACTTGGGGACACATTTAAAGTTTTTGCAATTTTCCGGACTGACTGACCTTCATTTCTTAAAGTAATGATGGCCACTCGTTTTTCTTTAGTTAGCTGATTGGTTCTTGCCATAATATGAATTTTAACAGTTGTCCAATAGGGCTGTCGGCTGTGTAGTAACCTGACTTCTGCACAACACAACTGATGGTCCCAACCCCATTGTTAAAGCAAGAAATTCCACTAATTAACCCTGATAAGGCACACCTATGAAGTGAAAACCATTTCAGGTGACTACCTCTTGAAGCTCATCGAGAGAATGCCAAGAGTGTGCAAAGCAGTAATCAGAGCAAAGGGTGGCTATTTTGAAGAAACTAGAATATAAAACATGTTTTCAGTTATTTCACCTTTTTTTGTTAAGTACATAACTCCACATGTGTTCATTCATAGTTTTGATGCCTTCAGTGAGAATCTACAATGTAAATAGTCATGAAAATAAAGAAAACGCATTGAGTGAGAAGGTGTGTCCAAACTTTTGGCCTGTACTGTATTTGGCAAGTTGCAAAAATGTTGATAATGAACGTTTGAGTGAAATGTTCAGAAACAATGTACCTAGTTGGGTTTTTTCACCAACATATCCAATCTTGCAGTACAATATCCACTAGTAGAAACTACAGCAATATTAAACTTTTTATGGTTATGTTTAGACTCTGGCAGCTCTTGGTTAAGGTTAGGTTTTGGTTTAATACAGAAAAAAGTCTGCAGTGACTTGAAACAAAACATGTTTATTAATGTTTAAGCCACCAGCATCTTTCACTGACCTGAACCAAAGTGCCTTTGTTGCCTAAACCTAAACACATGCAGGACTCAGGATGCGAACCTTAGCCTCTGCTGTCAAAGTCCTTCATCTCGTACGTCCACCATCCACCCCGACCTCTAAGCGATGTATAAATATAGTTTTATTCATTCATTCACACAAAAAACGTTTCCTGTGAACATAAGCCAGGCAGCGATCATGTTTGCTAATGCAACATAATTGGAAAACAATCGAGTTGTATATGAACATGATTTTCATATGTTTCATATGTGATCACCTGTTGATTATTTTCTCGATTAATTGATTAGTTGTTTGGTCCATAAAATGTAACATGACGTCTTCAAATGTCTTGTTTTGTTCACAACCCAAAGATATTTTGTTTACTGTCCTAGAAGAACAAAGAAACCAGGAAATATGCACATTTAAGAAGCTGGAATCAGAGAATGAACATTTTTTTAATTAAAAAATGATTCAAAACGATTAGTCAATTATCAAAATAGTTGGCCATTAATTTAATAGTTGGCATTTAATTGATTAATCAACAAATTGTTGCAGGTCTACAGGACTTTACTACACAGCAATGATCAGCCAAAACAGGTGACAGAAGCCTTCTGCTTTTCTTTTGCTCCGTTTTCAATCCCTTTATTTACAGGCTATTAGCAAAGTCACTAAATGGGGTGAGTCAGAAAGAGAGACCAGAGATGAGACAAAGGGAGGTGGTGATGGAGCAGTAATAAGCACAGATGGTGACAGGCTGGAGCTGTTCTTGTTTCATTAGGACTGGACTGGACTGGACTGATGAGGAGAGGAGATGAGATGAGAGGAGATGAGATGAGAGGAGAGGAGAGAGGGTCATTAAATAAGATGCAGACCCATGGCCCCCAAAACTCTCCTGAGCTCTCCCTCACTCACACACACTCACCACACCACTTTATTTACCAACTAATAACACACTGTGCATTTGGCAAATGAGCTTCACTGGTGGTGCAGTGGAGAGGATTGGGATGCTTCATTGGACATATAAGCAGTATGTTCAAGCCTCGAGCTTGAATACATTCACATGATTATTCCGTATTGAAGTGAAAACACACGTGCTTTGGAAGGGCTCACGACCCCACACCACCATTTCACTGAAAAACAACATATTTACCCAGCCCGGCATGCCGCCACTTACCTCGACACGAGTAACATGTAATTTGGCATTTGGCTTTTATGGGTGGGCCCAATATAAAATAATTAAAATGATCAACAATCAAAAAAATAAAAATTAAGAGAATGACTTTGTATAATAATAATTTAAGTCATTTTTAAGCAAAAATGCCAAACATTTGATGGTTCTTAAATGTGAGAATTTGCTTGATACTGAACTTACAAACTACTGTCTTACATTATAGTTATTTAAATATTTTTGGGTTTTGTATTGTTTGTCGGACAAAAAAATAAAGACATTTGAAGACGAGGATGATGATGATGATGTGATAGACATTTTGTCCAGTCACTCTTGTTATTCTTTGTTCCTTACATAGATATGGGGGATAATCATGCTCTCTTTATGGTTATCATTGAGGTCATAGTGGGTGGTGGTGGTGTACTCGAGTGTTTTCTAATATTTTTTCCACCCCATTTATATACATGAAGGGGGTAAAAATCCAGCACCCACTAAGAATAAAAATAAAGTGGAATTATTACCTTTCTGAGAGTTCAGAAAGATGTAAATAAAACATAAAAAGCAACTTCAATCTTAATGGCTTTTAGTTGTAATCACAAAGGAAAGGTGAGCTTTCAAGGTTTCAAACCAGCAACCCTCCACTCACAAACCCACTTAACCCTCCTCTCTCTCTCAGCCAGTGAGGGTCCAGGAAACTTGAAACAATTTCCAAGCTTTCAAAACACATTAAGGGCGCTTTCATCTCGCCTCCTGCTTATCGCTGCCTCTGTACCTTCTCTCTTATCTCTCAGTGTTGACCTTATTACATCCCAGAATAGTTTCACAGGAAATCTCCCAACCAGCAGCATAATTGACAGGTACAATTTAGGTGGCTGGGTTCACACACCAGAGAGCAGGGTGAATTAGCCCGTTAATTGGGAGCCATTCTGATTTATTGGTGACTCATCGCGGCTCAACACAAGTGATAATAGTTCTTTGCAACTGATGTCTACTTCCAGCGTCTCCTCAGGCTGAAGGGATAGTTGTGGGATTTAAAGTTACATGGCTGACTGCTCTGCATGAGACAAAACTCAGTTTGAAATTCAGCCCATGATTTAATCTGAACATCTGCAGAAACATCTCTGCATCCAGCCGATATGAAACAGATGCTCTATAATTACCTTCAGCGCTGTGAGGATAACACGTTTATGTAACAGTTTCTACAGCTGCAGGTTTATAAAAAGGTTTATGCTATTTTTGAGAAGCACCATGAATGGAGATCGGAAAGTTAAACTTCCTGAGATCTGATTTGGCGGGTCAGATACAGTATGTACGGTGCCACGAAGAAAAAAGAAACAAATGGACAGGGTACTGAGCAACGTCGACAATGTGATAGAAAACAAACCACAATGAGGGAGAGATTATGAGATCAATATGTGAAGTTGTTTTTCCGCCTTAAACCACACAAATCTTGTAGAAGTAATGGATGGAAAACATTCATTATCCCACGCTATTTCATAGCATTAAAAAAAAGTAACATTAGCATGAAATTTGTAGCATTACTTTTTTATTTTTATGCCAATACTACTTTATTATTTTATGCTAATGTTACTTTTCTGCTTTTTCTCTGGTAATGTTACTTTATTGTTTTCATGCTAACGTCACTTGTGTGAGAGTCTTCTGTGCTGCTTGTTGATGGTTTGGGACACTCATTTCTCGCTACCTGTAAAGCTAACTTTGTGTAGTTTTTGTTAGCGTTATCACTGCTACTAGCTTCTACTTCTTACTGGAATATGTGTCAGTGTGAATATGTGTTAGCCAGAGCTAACAGACATCTGTCAAAGTTGGTGTGTGGTTAAAAAAAAAAGTTTTGGAAATACAAGGATGTGTGTAGCATTTACACATCTGTTTAGAGGTGTGGAAAGGTAACAAAGCTCTTTGACTTAGAGACCTGAGTGTTCGGGTAATGTTTGCAGGAGTGATGTGAAGAAGTTTTTCATCTATTTCTTTTATCTTTGTGCCTACATACATACATACATGGGCTGGTTATTTCTGTCAAACCACAAGGCTGCCAACTCTGCCATCACTCCCAAATCTAAGCAGTACATTGGATCAACTATAAAGCCATTAGTGAGATCAAAGTGAGGAATTAGCAGATTGCAGCGGTGCAGGTTCCCTGACACCAAATGTTTCTTGCTCCTCTACATTTGCTCTCTGTGCCCGCTCTATCATGTCAATATGATCTCTCTCACTGACCCCCACTATGTTTGTATATAACTGCACCATTCCTCTGCCCTTTTTAACTCTGTCTGGGTTTTTGCACCAATTACATCCAAAGATTACATTAAACAGATTTTTTAAAAATTTTTTAAAGGAGGGGAAAAATATCCATTTTTAAAATATCCTTATACAAGACCAGTGTTAGACTCAGTGTTAATACCATTAACAGAGTCAGTAAATGCTCCACACCAGCCAACATAGTCACAACAGTACACTTTAGTGTTACACAGCAGTCCTACCGTATACATGCCACGACAAACTTACTATGTCATTAGCATTTATGTATGGAAATAAATAAAAGTATAGCTATATGAGGGCAGATAGTGATTTGCGACACAATTGCTGCTTAATGAACACTTGAAGTTAATGTTACTTAACGTTTACTGATACATCCTGGGTTTCCTTGTGGAACAGGTGAGCCACTGAAGAAAGCTGTAAAATATGTGAAAATGTCCATTATTTCTGTGACAATTAGTTAAGTTACACCAACAATATTTAGCTAGTTAGCTAGCTAGCTAGCTAGCTGGCCAGTGCCTGTATAAATACTGGATCTAAACGCTGGTTTATCCCCGGTCAAAAATGTATTATTCCGGGCAGACAGTGGACACCTGAGAAATATTGAAATATCTTTGCAGCTTGCTGCAGGATGACACAGCTAACATTAAACATTAAGTTTTGACTTCCCCCTAATGTTAGCTAGAGAAGGAAATGATATACGAACAAATCATGGAGTAATGTTTTATTATATTTATATTTATAATTAATTTAACTACAAAAGGTATAACACACTGGAGAGGAGGTGGCTGGAGCAGGAAGCTGCTCCAAAACATGCGTCGGTGGAGGAGGCTCCCAAAAAGGTGATGTTTTGTATTGATTGTGTAGTTTGTGTAGTTCCTGCTGTAGGGTTACTGGTGCTGTGTACACATACAGACCTGACAAACAGCTCTGAGCTGCTGCGATGTGATAAACAATGTAGCTCATTGTTTAACTTTAACTTTAAAGTTAGTCTTGTGCAGAAAGTGCAGAAAACATCTAAATCTAGTTTCAGAACAACTGAGTAAATCTTTTGATAACATTGGCAGGCTGCAAATGTTATTGTCAACACTTGTGGTTTGTCAGCCCCTAAAAAGTGTCATGTTCTGATGAGGGTAATAAATATAAATAGTATTATAAATATAAATATCGAGTAATCACAGACAGTAGAGAATTGGCCAACCATGCACTTCTGCACAGTCAAAATTGAAAATCTGCAAGTCAGTGGGAGCCAGCTGGAGATGTTTGTGCCAACTCACCACAGCAAATAAATGAAGCAGAACAGAGAAGTGTATTTAATGTGAGTCGGTCATGTTTAGTTGACGGACCCACATCTGCTCAGTAAGGTCAGTATTGGAGTTAATATGCGTCATACTCTCACTGTATCCAGCAGTGTGTACGCCGTGTCTATGAAGCTGCTGAGTAAATAGTATCATGACTAACAGGAATGATTGGAGAAAATACAGTTTTTAGCAGTATAAAGCATGATGTAGTACCAAACACCTTTGACTTAAATTTAAAAAGAAAAAAAACTGTTGCAGGATGGTTATGAGGAATAAATATCTGAGGACTGCAGAAGAATTAAGAGACTGTTGGTTGTTTTAACTGTTTTTCTTGTTGTCAAATAAGAAGCAAATCCCAAAACCAACAGTGAATGTATCTACTAATAAGTATTTTGTGTGTGTGTGTCACAGCCTGATATATCTTCTTCCTCTGAGCCATAGAGCTCCACTGTTGTCCAAAGACTATTAAAAACACGTCAGTGAGCCACACCGCTGCACTGGGTGACATGTTCCTTCATCACCATGAACACACACACTGTAGTTTATTGTGACTGCTGTAGCCTGCTTTTTCTGGGAATGATTGAGCCTATTAAAAAATGAAACTATATATTTGTGAGCCAATTTTAAATCAGTAGAAATCGATGAGCAAATGGGTTTTAGGTGAATGCTGGAAAAGTATTAAACGACAGACTAACATTTTTACATTTTTGGTTATGTTCTTTTTATGAGATTTGTTGACAATGAAAAATATAGATTTATCCTTTAAAGCCTAATTAGTTTTAACGAGTTTTATCAGGGCCCAAAGTAAAACAAGTGTACAAACATTGATTTGCCTGGTGAGAAAGTGTTCAGTGTTATAAAGTGGTTTAATGTTTTCTCTCTCCTCCACCAGGCAGAGGAGTGACTACACGAGTGCCGGAGGGAGTTACAGTTTTAACCAGAGGCTGTTGTTTTGTTTTTACTGTTCAGAATACCATCATTTTGAATGTTCTATGGCAGTATTCAAATAAATGGTTTATGCTATTTTTTTTCCTGTACAACCAAACATTTTCAAAACACAGTAAAAACACAGTAAATATCAGTATAGAGGAGAGCGAGTGTTTGATGACCTGAAAGAGTGAAACAGCCTCTTCAACCATTTCAAGATTTTATGTGCTTGTTTTAAGCGAAAGCATGCTTATATCAAGAAAGTTTGGCCTTAATTTTTTGTGCTTTTATCTGATCAGTGGACTGAGGCTGTTTGTACAGCTGCTGTCAGACGCTGCCAGCAGCATCCGAGCATCCACTGAAGCAGCTCTCACTCACCCTCCTCCAAAATCACATCCAGGCCTCATCTCCTCTGCTTGCTGTCCTTCCCGCCCTCATGTGCAATCAACTAGTCCACTAATCAACAAGCAAATCTACCTAATGCTATACAATCTGCATTTGCATGATTTTTCTTTCTTCTGTCTGAAAGCTTGCTGCAGGTGCTTTTGTTCCTAAAAGCTTTAAAAGCTCAACTTTTGAAAAGATGTTTTTCTCAGCAGCATTAGGCCACTAAAGGACATCGAGCGACAAGGCAGCACCAACATTACTTCCTGTGTAAGTAAATAAAAGAGGTAATAGAGGAAACATGAGAGGATGCTGGACAACGAGGAGAAGGGAGAGGGAAGAGGAGGAAGTGAAGGAAAGGAACGGGTACAGGTGTAAAAGATGAAGAACGAGGTACTGTCATAACAGATGTATTAAAAGCTAGAAAACGTAGAGGAGGAAAACAAATGGATCAAAGGATGATGTACAGGATGGAAGGAAGAAGAGGAAACTACAGTAAATGAAGAAATGTGGAAGGGGAGGAAAGGAAGAAAAAGGAAAGAGGCAAAATGAATATGTACAGTTGGAAATGATGAGGTGGAGATAGAGAAAATAAGTTCCAAGGAAAAGCTTTTACAGTTTGATTCATGTACTAAAATCTTTGATTTCGGGCGTTCAGGCGTAAGGTGCAGACACACCGGCTCCATTAACGGATGTTAAGTGGATGGATCCCGTTCATTTTCTGTGGAGAGCAGGAGGTCCAGCTGCGTGGTTCATGATGGATACAGCACGGTGAGTTGACAGACCAACCGCCGTATCTGAATTTGCATAATCACGACTCAACCTGAACTTTATGCAAATGAGGTCAGTCCAGTGTAATGCTGCCGGCTCGCGAAACTCAGATCAAACTATCTAACTAGGAAGTGCTGATCATGATATTAATCGAGATTCTGTTACTGCATCGCCTCTTTAAGAAACACACTACTGTTTAGTGTACTGTTCAGCTGTAAAATGAGAAAGTTAGTGACGCGGCCGCCATGTTGAAAATGGCAGAGCAAAAACCAAGCACCGCCCAACTCGCAGTATGTCACCCACCACCGGATTCGGTATCATTATGCAGTTATTTGCATCATCAAAATAGTTGGCGATTTATTTTCTGCAGCTCTCATTGACATTAAAGTAGATCTATTAGTAACACCTGTGCAATCTAATGCAATCCCAATCCGATACAGCTCTGCCATAAATTCTACTTTTACAAAGCTCATACATTCAGTTTTTGTTGACATTGTCAGAAAGTTTCTTATTGAGGTCGTAGTGGGTGGTGGTGGTGGTGTACTGGTGTGCATTATATTGAATGGCGTTCCTAACATTTTGCCCACTCCATTAATATACGAGGGGGGCAAAATATTAGGAACCCTTTTCAATATAATGCACCACAGTACACCACCACCACCCACCACTTCCTGCAGCAGCTGAAGAAGTTCAACCTGCCAAAATAAATGATGGTGCACACCACCATCATTGAATCCATCCTCACCTCCTCCATCACCATTTGGTACGCTGCTGCAGCTGCCAAGAGCAAGGGCAGACTGCTATGCATCATGCGCTGTGCCGAAAAGGTGATCGGCTGCAATCTGCCGTCCCTCCAGGACCTGCACGCCTCCAGAACACTGAGGTGAGCAGGAAAGCTCATGGCCGACCCCTCCCACCCCGGACATAAACTTTTTGAAATGCTCTCCTCCGGCAAGAGGCTGAGGTTTATCAAGACCTCAAAACCTCACAACACAAGAACAGTTTCTTCCCACCTGCAGCTGCCTCATCAACAAGGCCCAGGACCCCCACTGACACACACTCTAACCCTACCATGGACATTACACATTATATTAACATAAAAACCCCATAATCTTATATTAGCACATCTGTGATCTCTCATCTAATATGGTGCGTTACATTAATGCAACTAGTATTATTATTATTGTTATTATTATTATTTGCACACTGCATATACTGTTTTACTCCTGGTCAATATTTTGTCCATTTCATCTCATTCTCTTCTATTTAAAGCAGCAGCTCTTCTCACTTGAATATATTTTACATATTTTTTATTGTAAATTCTTTTTTATATTATTTAGGATTGCTTACTTTTGTGTATATTTTGACTGTTATGCACCACAACAACACCAAGGCAAATTCCTTGTATGTGCAAACCTACTTGGCAATAAACCTGATTCTGATTGTAAAGTTGTGGATGGAGCAGACTTTGATGTGACTGTGAAGGGAGCAGCGCACGGATCAAAAGCCTCTCCACATCAGAGATTATCCAGCTCGCTTTGATTCGCTCTCCAACCCTGAAAACTGAATGTTTGACCCAGCGTAGCCGGAGAGGAGTGCGGGGAGCTGGCAGCGCCCAGCTGCTTGGCTGCTGATGGGCACCCTGGGGTGGGGAGAATTGGATCAGCGGCGGTGAGTCAGGGACATTAACAACCCGCCGCCATCTGATGTAAGTTTCTCTTAGTGACTAAATGTGACAATGTGGGATGAAAGAACAGCATTCGTCACAAGTAAATTCTCTCAGAGCATAATTTACAATACAGTTCCACAGATCTTTTTGGATGTTTTTGAGAGTTACTTCATATTTTACCTTTAAAGGAAAACAACTCCAGCTCAAAATAAAAAGTATGTTGAGTCTTGTGCAAATCAAAACTAGAGATGCACCAATTTTCTCGGTTGATTCCAATTTCCGTTTTTTTAAAAAGTCTGACCTGCTGATTCCGATTCTCTTTCTTTCTAAGAACTATAATTGAGCCTGTGGCTGACATGGCCTCCGGTGGTAGTGGCTCATCATCTCCTGGAGCTGGAGCTGCTACTTGTAGCCAGGCATGTAAGGAGGAAGAGGATTATGCACAGCCTGGTACAAATAGCAGCACCACCACACAGGTGGATGATGAGCCATCCACCTCTGCCTGTCCCCCCACCCACTGAGAGACAACATGCCTCTAGGGGGGCTTTAATGGCCTTTTTGAAGGAGGAGGCACAAAAGGAGGAAGAACGATTCCAGGCTGGGCAAACCAACAACAAATGATATTTGGATTTGTTTGAGGAATTAATTAGGAAGCAACAGGTTTCTCATATGTATTTATTTATCTTATGTTATAGTAACATAATACATCTGACAGTCAAACAATTATGTTTTTTTATGTTTTTCAGGTGTGGAAAACATTTATGCATTTTACGTTATATTCATACATCACACAGTACAACAATGACATTTTTAAGTTGTGGTTGAGGTAATCCTGGCTATCGAGTTCTGGAGGGGGGGGGGGGGGGGGTCTTGATGTGGACATGGCAGCCATTGATGGCGCCCACACACCTGGAGAAAACTGGGCTGTTGGCCAGCCATGCAAATGCTTGGCCAACCTCATCCAGTGCTCCGGAGGTGGGCAGGCCGATGACCTCCTGGCAAAGGGCTGCAATTTTCTTCACCCCAGTGTGCACTAGGCTGCAGACTGTAGACTTGGGAGCATGAAAGGCCAATGAGTACACAGTAATCAATATATGCACCTCATGCGACCAGCCTTGTGTGCACTTTCATGGCAGAATCCTCATTAAGGCCATCAAAGTATACAGGAAGGACTAAGACATGCATGTATTGGTAAACTGTCAATCTACAAAAGAAAGGAAACTGTTACTTCCCACACTTCTTTTCTTTATGGAATAACAACATTTGTCTGAACTACCTGGACCATAAAATGTGTTTAAAACAGCCAACATATTCTGAAGCTATGATGTATGCTTTCTTTTGTCTGTCCATCTTTTGTGTCTAAGCTTGTGCCTGCACTGTAGCTGTTTGGCAAAATGCCATTAATCTGATTAGACAACCTACAGCTATCAGTGTGTTTGCTGTATTTGTGATGTGTTAGTTTAAACTAACTATTAAAGCATTATGTTTGATGATTATCTTTAGTAAATACAGGATTGCACGCACAGTCATGCTCCCCTGCATCTTAAATACTCCTGATCTTGCTGGAGCATGTTCCATGGGGAAAGCACAAAAGCTATTGTGGTAACAGACATGTTTTCTAATTCTTCTTCTCCTTGTAGAGAATATAAATTTGGTCAAGCATTATCTGACACTTATATGGGCCTGGTACCTGACATTCTTAATTAATGAGTTGACAGGACTCAGCTGGCATTACATCTGATAGTTTGTGAACACACCTCATTACATTCAGCAGCTAAATTGCTGAATGACGGTGATTGGATTGAATGAAGCTGCTCATCACAGTGACAGAGTTAATGGCATAGCAAGGATAAAGACATTTCTTTCATTGCAATTAATTAGCAGGTAGCCTATCAATGTGGCAAACGATGACAAATGACTCACTAACAATGTAAATATGAGTAAATGTGTCTACATGGTGTCATCAGGGCAGGGGTGGGGGCTACTGTTTGTGTCAGTGTGAATATAACGCTAATGACAGACGCTTACCGCTTTGTGCAGACATCAAAGCTATTATAAGTCTAACGGAGAAATACTTTCCAAAAATGACCACCAGCATAATTAGTAGAAGACCCGAATTTAGCGATTGAGACTATCATGACTTGTTAAAACAAATGATTGTAGTGTTTTTGGAGAGAAGTTGGGGCTTTTTTGAATGGGAGTCAGTTGGAGCACCTAGCAGCTGTTGGTGACACTTTAAGGTTAACAGGAACTAGCTCAGCTGGAGAAAGACTCTAATGAGCATGCTCCTTCGGCCCAAAAACACAGAAGCATGCAGAACATCTGGCTAATTTAGTTGGCTGGAATCACAGTGTAGTTTGCAACACTTGAGTGTACTGATGAGACTCTGCTCATGATGTTAGGGGGTCCATTTATGCAATAGGAACCCTGTGAATGCTTTGTTTCTTCACAACTACACTTATGTAGGTTTATGCATTCTTTTGTTTGTTATTTATTTACTTTTTATTTATATAATTTGTATTTGCAGAGTCAGACCCGCTACATTTGGACACAGCCACCACTAATTTCCGACTTCAGATAAGTGTTTGGGGAGGGGGTTTCAGACCCTGTCATTCCTCATCCATCCACTTATTACCCATTAGCTCCCAGTACTTATAAGGGCTGAATGACTGGTTATAAGCTGCCAGATCCTCTTTGTGTGTTCACCCAGCGTTCTTGCCAGTCTTTTGTTTCCTGCTTTCAGTGTTTGATTCAGCCTGCCTGAATTCCATTTTTGCCTGCTCCCTTTTGGAATTGTTTGCCAGTGGCCCGTTTAACCAAATTTGCTACTTGAGATAATTTCCTCTCACTTTAATTTTGACTTGTTAAACTAATCAAAAAGAAACTCCATACTCCCTTGCATAAGCGTGCAAGAGGGAGTGTAGGACTCAAATTCATCTGTGATTTGCGAGTGACAAATCGTTTGTGGAATCGTTTGTGATCTGTGTGTAAGCAGTGAATGCAAATCGCCTCTGTGAAATCGGACCCTGTATCCCGCTCATTACAATTCTCAGTAAAGGAGACTTTTTATTTACCTGTTTGCCTCGTGTTCTGCTTTTGACCTCAAAAAACAGTTAGACTAGGTTTGTGTTCTGAGCAGCCTGAAAACTCCAGTTTGAATGAGCAGAATTAACAAAAAAAAAGGGACTAGACAAGCTTTTCCTCTAACATCATCAATAAAAACATCAATTGAGCTCACTCATCCCCAGTTAATCTCTGACCTTCTGGGCCTTCTGACAGTGTGTGTAATGAGTCTGCATCTGTTTTCAGTGGAGAAGATTAAAAAGAGTTTATAACATCACACAGATATTGTTTGGTTAGGATTGTCAGTGTTCAATCCTTAAAGTCAGTGCACAGAATCACCTCACGCTGCTCTGTGTTTTAGCACACTGAAAACTGCAATTACAACACCCTTCTTATTAAAAAGGTCGGATTAAGTGATAAAGGTGCTTAATGACACTCATCTGCAAACTGATTCAGGTTTAGTGCCAAGAAGTTCAAATGTTGTGTTGCCGAGTTACAAGGGTGCCGGAAGTAGGGGGTCCAAGGGGCCGTTGTCCCCCCCACTTTATCTTCCTCCCACATTCTTTTCAATGTGAATCACTGTATCCCTGCACACGCTCCTATATTATATAACACTTCAATCATCCACTCTAAGACATCAGGTAAAATAGGGTCCAGCAGAGCTGTTTGAGGCTACTGGGTGTGACAGGAGAGGCGGTGCTGATGGTGTTAGATGGCAAGTCGTTTTGGTGAGTTATTGATTATTTCGTGAACTAAACTAAAGGCAGTGTCATGATATCGCATTGAAATGACAGGTCGAAAGCATTTCCTTTTTGAGTAAAGGCAGTCGAGGTGCTCCCAAAGTTTATTTAGGCTATGAATGACATTTTCACAACAGCATGGCATGTTGATAATTTGTGAAGATGAAGCAGAAGTAAAGTAATCAACATCAACATTCCTGTTACCTGCTTGCTGTTACTCAGCTGCAGAAATGTTACTGTCCTGTAAACTTGTAGTTTTTGGTAATTGAACAGTAAAGCTTGTATCTAATCCCACAAGCACTAGCTAGCTGCTTTGTGTTTGGTTGTACTGCTACCCTGTGGGGCAAGCAAGCTATAGTTACTCCACAAAAGTTTAGTGAGAGTCTCTGATCTATCCACTACACACACACACACACACACACACACACACACACACACACAGTTTTTGGCCCCCCCACTTCTAAAATGAATCTGGCGCCCCTGACTAACAGTTGTTTCAGTAGAGACCTCTGACCACAGAGAATAACCGGAACAACATAAAACAGCTAAGTCTCTCTCTCCAGTTGGCAAACAACAAAACAGCATCACAGCCAACATCTGTTAGCAGTGGGAAATCACAAAATGATTAATGACAACAGTTGCACTGACATTCAAAATGAGTGATTTTCTTAATTTTACTACCACGCAGCCCCTGTCCCTCACTGGGCGGCTTATGATATCATTTTGCCAAAGCTCTGTTTTCTCCATAAACACTGAAACAGCTTTTTAAGATTTACACACTCTGGAGGCCTGTTTGCAAAAGTTCTGGTTCTGGGCAACAGAACAGAGTTTTTCCATTAGCTTTAGCCACGCCGTGCCAAGCCAATCCATGATGAAATGGGTTTTCATATTGTCGATATGGCTGACTGCGACCAACCTGTGACGATGCCGATAAAAACCAAACATTTTCTGCTTCTGCTTCATATTAAAAGCTTTCCACTGACAAACTAACAGGAGGCTTTTATTTGAAGATGCTTGTTCGAGCAAATGACATGTTAATCACTGACTTGATGGAGCTTCATTAGCGGTGCTGTTCTTCATTAAAAACAAGTCTAGACCATAGGTTGTATATAATGACGGACGTAGCGAGGTGTGACGTCACCCGTTGGCATTGGAGCCGGTTTGAAGCCCAGAGTTGCAGCTTCTGGTAGGCGCCATCTTTTCCGTTTGGAGTGCAGTAAGGAGACCATAAAGACTTGTTGAAAAAAATGATTGACTTAGTATTTCTAGAGAGAAGTTGAGGCTTTTTGAACGGAGGTCAGTTGGAGCAGCTAGTGGCTGTTGGTGGCACTTTAAGATACTTCCACTCAAACCGTAGTAGTCATAAGATATGGAGCTATTTGGTCAGTGGATCAGTTATAAATGCTGCAGGGTGGAATAGTACGAGAAGAAACAACCACAGTGAGATTATTTTTTTTATTTTCTGCCAAAAAGCACAACTCCAACATGTCATCAAGGCAAACAACTTCTTTTATCTTGCCAGTGGAAAAACACTCACCACAGCTCGACTGCTCACCGCATGACTCGGCACATTTACTCCAAAACCCATGGAAATATCCTTTCAGTCTGGATGAAACTGAGAGAAAAAGATGTGTTTACAAATTTACCCAGCTTTCTGTGGATGTACTGTGAGATTAATGGTTTCCCAAGGGATTAAAAAAAGATCTGTTGCACAAAATTGTTAATTCTTTGCGTTTTTCCTTTTGAAATAGTTTCATCTTTCATCTTTTCAGGCCTCTGAAATCCTTCAAAATGAAACAACCTGAGAAGAACACTTTTTTTCCACTCTTGAGGCCATAACCTGTGATGAGGTGTCACAGGCAGATTTTGACTTACACCAAAAAGGTGAGGAACTACTGCCTCAGGGAGTCAGAGCACGTCACTGACACCATGTCCTCCTGAACACAGGATGTGGAGTCAAACCCAACCCTCGAGAAAAACTGTGAATCACTGTCAGCTCCAGAGGTGCTGCTCTGACCTCCCTGTCATTAACCTTTTTTTTTTTTTTACATTACTTGGAGTCAGTTCGGCTTTGATCAAACTAAACTGTCGTCCTTCATTTGAATTTCATTTATTGGACATGGGATAGCGAAGAGGCACAGGAAACAAGGGGAGAGAGAGAGAGATGGGTATGACATGTAACAAAGCTCCCCGGCTGAAATCAAACCAGGGTCGTTGCGGTTATGTGGCAGTAACCATTCAGCTACCAAAACACTCCCAGCTGCACAATAATCTTAACTAGAACTGATTTTCTATGAATTCTGGGTAAACTAAGACTTTTTTCAAACTAAAAAACATGAGCAACCACATCTGACCACTCTCAAACTGAACTCAACAGTTACAAGGACATTTGTATTCAGAAAATTCAGCATCAGCAATGTTCATAAATGATATGAAATGTGGTAGAAGATGCAAATGAAGAAATATTTAAAAGAAACCAATCCTAAAACAGGAGGGGGACCGCAAGGAAACACATAAATGGTGCGGAAGATGTTTGTGTCATTGTTATTGTTACCATGGAAACATGGCTCTTAGCTCTCAGATAGATAAAATAAGTCTTTTTTATTTTTGTGAAACAGTCTGACTTGCATTAGACTAATCTAAGAGCAAAATTAAGACATACCAAACACTTGAGACTAGTCTAAACTGGCTCCATAGTTTGAGTATAGATCAGTAGTAGGTAAATACAGGCCTGTGGGTCAAATCTGGTCCTACAGCAAAAATATTCTCCCTGATGAAAGCTGAAGTTTTTACTTTTAAAGTTTACATCAAAACTTTTACATAATGTTTCACAAATCTACTGTAGAAAAGCAAAATAAATCCCAATGAATAGAAGCTTTTGTTCCATCTAATCCTGCCCCCACACCAGGAGAGGCATTAAAACCACAGTGTCACCAGGCTGTTTGAACACTGCATGCTGCTGAAATTAAGTCTAATAAACCCACCAGAAATAACATTTGAATGTGTGAATTCTAACAGTTTTAATTCCACAACTTTAGCCTGTTGGAGCAGAAACATTTGTTCTTCACAAACACAAACAGGCGGCCATTCATTTCTAACAGTGACAACAACATATGGATAACCAATGAAGTACGACTCTATTCTCAACACAGAACTTATATTCATGTACGAGTCATTTTTAGACAAATTACTATTAAAATAAGCTGTTAGCCGTCACTTACTGATGGGATACATGACATCAGATGCAATCCTAAACCGTGTTAAAACTCTATTTTATTCTTAAATTTATTAAAAGAGATGAACTACAAATATAGGCCTGCATTCCCATTGTGCTAGTTAAGAGCCCCCCCCCCAAAAGAAAAATACTGGAAAACTTAATTACTGACCCCTGATGTAGTTTGTTAACACTGGAAAAAGTGACGATTCTTGAGTGCTCCGGTTGTCTCAAAATGCAGTGCTCACCATAAACTGACAAGTAAAAAACTGCACAGGTAGAGGGCGGCATTACACGTCTCATAGCGCACAGCTGCTGGAGTCTAAGAAACAGAAGAAAAACAGACAAAGAAAGAGCTGGAAAAAAAAAAATCGGTAGATGAAGCTGCGGCTCCCCTCAGTTTCAAACGAACCGCTCGTCTGAGGTCACAGGTGAGGTTCAGGTTGATTCTGTTTAGTATGAGATGTGTAGTCGGCTTCATTTGTTGTAACTGTGATGAATATGTGGTATAAACGGTATAGAATTAGTATGTAGTATGGAGTTGGATACAATAATGTTAAACTATATCACAAATCGGTTTTGTATACATACATAATGAATCATTAAAAACATTTTAATAGTGACTCATAAACACTGATCTTTGTAGTTAGTTAAGAAATGCTGTTTCTGTGTTTACTTTCAGGCTGATTAAGAGCTGAACGTTTAAAAAGATTCATGTAAAACTCCTGTTAATGTGGAGAGCTGTAGGAAAACTTGTCCTCGATATACATTGTTATGCTTGAGTCTTCGTTTCCCTGAATCTCTGTAACGGAGCTGGAAAACGCAAAGTTAGCATGACCCATAGATCCACAATGGACATGTTTAAGGGAACTGATCCTTTAAAGAAGTTACTCCAAAGACACACGCCTGAGTCTGAACTAATCAATTCATTATTGATTAATCCATTGATTATTTTCTTGGTTAATCGGTTAATTGTTTAATCTTCAAAACGACAGAAAAATGTGAAAAATATCCACCCCAGTCTGCCAGAGTACAAGGTGACATCTTCAAATCTCTTCATTTTGTCTGAATAACAGAATAAATATAAAAGAGAAACACAGAAAATTCTCACATTGAGGAAGCTGAAACCAGAGATTTTTAGCATTTCTTTCTTAAAAAAATAGATTAAACTGCTCGAGTTTGATTCTCCCGTGCTTGACGAAATGCAAATTTTGGGCAAATACTGCTGTAAATGTTCTAATGGGAGCAGATGTCAGTGTAGTCATTTGGGAAATGGAATAATTTTGTTACTCGTGCACAAGAAAAAAGAATAAATGAACCACACAGCAGTTCTTAATGTCAGGCTCAGGAGCAATGTAACAAAAAGTGTTGGCTCCTATTGTCATTGTGACTGTGTGGAGGAGAACATCAGCTGAATGACAGCTGATATCAAACTGAACACACAGTTAAAATACAAAACAGGCTATGAAAGGCTGCAGCTTTCAGATGACAAAAGCTTTTTTTATGACAAGCTTTATTTCAGATGTTCATTTTGTTTCTCCAGCAGAAGGGCGCCTCGGCAATCTTTCAGTCTTGAATAGTCAAACATGAACGCTGTAAACACGGTGAGGCAGCAAAGCCTAAATTAAACTGTCAACTCAAATCAGTTTCTTTGAGTTGATGTGAGAATTAACGTATGCCTGTGAGACCTTATTTTATTCTTGACAGTAAAACTGAATGAGTTCAGTCTGAGCTGAAGAGTTGTCATTTAAAACAGGACAATAAACCCACATTCTAGAGGGAAGGTGTTCAGTCGTCCATCAAAACTAACAGTTAAAGGAAAATTGCAGTATTTGTCAACTTTGTTATTATCCTCATATTTTTGTGAAGCACAGACTCTGGAGACGAGCATCGTGACCAATAGTCATTCTGGACAAAAATATGAGAACACCACCAAGGTTGATAAATACCCCAATTTCCTCTCAAGGTAAGTTAAACAACCTCAGTGTTCAAAATAAAGTCTAAAATAAATGGTCCATACTTCTCATTCATCCAAAGCCTCCTTGTATACCAGAAACTAAATTAATATCAGAGCTTGGATGTAGTAAATGAACTGGCATATTTTAGTCATCCAGACTGTATATCTAAACACGTTTGATGGATTGCCATGAAAGTTTGTACAGTTAGTTTCCAGAGGATGAAACCTCTGGAGGATGGCTCCTCTAGCGCCACCAGCAGGTTGACATTTATGATTTTAAAGGATTTAACTGGCAGTTTTCTATATTTTTCTTATTGTCAACAAATCTCATGTTTGGAGCCAAACCAACAACAAACTGATCTACTTACCCAAAAACTATGACAATCACATCAGTGAGTCACACCGCTGCACTGAGTAACATGTTCCTTCATTATGAAGAATTTGGTCACGTTAGTTTGTTTATAAAAGGCTCCAAAGACTAATAACAGCGTCAAGTTTTCGCCACTGAGCATGTGCAGGAACGCGGTTCTGTTTACAGCTTCGCTTGCTTGTTGTGCTGCATATCACAACCTCTTCACTTTGTACTACATTGTACATTATAAATGACTTTAGTAACAATTAAAATGTTTCTAGTACTTTGGTTTATGACCGAATACACACTCATGTAAGATGGTGAACATGGTAAACATTATATCTGCTGAACATCAGCATGTTAGCATTGTCATTGTGAGCATGTCTTTTAGGGTAATTTCAAACATTTTAAATCCTGGAGTGTCCAGGCCTTCAAGAGGAAACTGGGACTTTTAGTGCCATTTAGGAGGATCTTAGTGGGAAGATAAGATCCTTTGTGAGCCTGGTCCCAGGTGATATGAAGGCCACGGCATATGGGTCACATCATTTTCATACTCCTCATGCCCTGTATGGAAGCATGTTTCTCCACCATTTTTTTCCCTTTTGTCACTCGTCTGTGTTATAATAACATCCTGACATCCATTCCCAGGTGGCAACAGTCCAATTCACACCTTGAATCATGTTATTCTGACGACTCTAACACAGCCGCCATTGCCATGTGGCCTTAACCAATCATGTGTTACATTTCTCCATGTATGATTGTTAAAATATATTAACAATAATGATTAGGTACACTATTACTAAGGCTATTTTGTCATGACTTAGTCCACAGCTCTTCTGTATGTTGTTGTGGCGATTTAACGCCTAGTTAACCCAACTGCTGTGGCCTCTTTCCTGAAGTCTGAGGAGTTACATTAGACATTCACAATACGTGTATAAATAACCCTTTACAATACTTTGTATTACACCACGAGTGAACAAAATGATGTAAATCAAGAAGCACTGTGTTCAGTTTTCCAGCTGTGTGGCTGAAGCAACAATGAAAAGGGCATTATGCTAATCTTGTCTGTCACAGATGGGTGCGCGCAGAAATTAGGTGAAAATGAGGTGAAATGTTTCTCCCCTCCTGGGAAGGATTAGGTGAAGGAAACACAACTAGAAACAGGAAGTGGTCTGACACTGGAGCAGTTGTAAAGGTCGGGGTCTGCTGAGCCTCGTGCGGCGGTCACATCATCATTCATCATTCTGAACACCTGGGACATGTGAGAGGGCAGCTGAAACACAATTTTTGGCTCGCAGGCTTCAACAAGCCACGCCAGTACTAGGTGTTGTGGCCGTGTCATTTTCTCTCTCTATAAAGCTGCGTCCCAAACTATACCACATACTGACAGTATAGCTTTTTGGTGATATTCTTTATTTCTCTTTTTGTCAGCAATTCCCATTTAAAATATCAAAACCAAAAATGAATTGATCTACTAACAAGTATTCTCTGTTATATATATTATTTCTCAGTGCCGTAGAGCTCAGTTGTTGTCCAAAATTATTCCAAACATGTCTGTAAGTCACACTGTTGCACTGGGTGACATGTTTCTGCATTAACATGAACACACACAATAGTTTATTTTAACTCAACCCCCCACACACTGTCCTGCTGCCAGAAATACTCACTAGAATACCAAATGTGGATTCATCCATCGCCAACAAAGGCACTATTTCCTTCTGTTTGTTAAACCTACAATGGCCAGCTGGTTTAGGATATTACTTTTTTTTAAACATGAAACTGTATATTTGTGAGACGTTTTTAAGGCAGAAAGTGATGGACTAACACATTGTTGGTTTGGGTCTTTTTATTGGATTTCATGACAATAGGAAACACAGAATAACAGCAGTTATACTTTAGAGATGTCAGATCAGAAACAGCTCGTCTACATTGTTGTAACATTTGTGTTGTTTTTGAAGACACTGCTGTGTTGCTTCAGCAGGAGGATCTGTGTGTCAGTGAGTTAACAGAAGAGAGTCTGATGGTTTATGGACAAATAAATGTTCATGTTACATATAAGCATGAAAACTGAAAATACCAAGAATAGAAACTTTAAATCTCTGAATTATTAACATGAGAATGAACAACAATCTAATATATTTAGAATGTGTGAATATATAAATAGGGATGAAATAAAAAGGAAATTGTGTGAAATGTAAACAAAATTGTGCTGAAAGACATTTTGCTGCTGGTAGACGAGACGTACTTATCAGAAATCATATAATAACAATTTAGTTCCACACTGACAAGTACAGATCAGTGAAGATGATCAGAAAGTGACTGCAAATCACTTCAATCAATTTTTGTGTGTGACAGTGTGTTTATGTATGATGCTGTGGGATATTGTTACTGTATTTATGTGTTTGGCTTGTTTATTTTCTGTTTTTACACAGTCAGGAGTCATCAGTGCTGTATGTGAACAGACACTGGTTATAAATCCTGCATTTTGTGCATGTGGGTGGGGGGTTTATAGGTTTACAGTGGGTTTATAGCAGGTTTACAGCAGGTTTACAGCGCTCTTAACGTTTCTGCCTGTACATGTGGATCTTACTCTGTAGGACTTTTTTGAATTTACTGTATTATTTTCCGTGTTAGATATGAGACTAGTTGAGTTTGCTTGTGTAAGACGTGCAAATGCAAATGAACTTATTTGCATGAAAGACAATGTGATCATTTCGGAAATGTTCCTGAAGCCGGGCTGCTGCTCCAAATGTTCGCCTGACAAATTTACACCGGAGGTTTTTTTTCTGAAAGTGGGATGAATATTAAACTGAAGCAGGGAATAGTAATTATCTGAGATTAGCAGTTGTTTAGAGAGTTGTTGCTTTCTTAAAACAGGATTTTCATCCACGATGCAGATGGTATAATAACATTTACGTAACACTCTGTGGTAACGTTCTGGGATGTTTCTGGCTGGCACAGATATAAAGGACTCCGGGCTCCCTGCTGTTCTATCTGCGGAGAAAAGCCTCGGAGGATGAAACCATCCACATCCCTGCCATGCTGGAAACGGCTTGGCTTCCTCTGAAAAACAGCAGGGAGAGAGGAGGAGGACGGGGAAGGAGTCTGTGGACGCTGACCGCTCTCATATGCAGAGGCTCATCTTGCTCTGCTGCAGTAAAATGGTTTGGCTGTCAGCTGCATCTGTGGAAGGACAGCTAACAGACCATTTCCTGACAGAAAATCACGATGCAGCCTCACATGGGAGCGAACTAATAACTTCCATTCTCGTCAACAATGACATTTTGGTAATTGTTGTTAGTCTGTGTAAGGTCAGAGCCCAGGAAGGAGATAAAAATAAATTCTCACCAAGTCATCTCCAAATCATCTGAATGATGACAGTCCAACATCCTTTTTTTTCTGCTTTTTCTCCCCAAACACACACTCAGGCACATCTGTGCGTGCAGCTGCAGACTACAGCACATGTTCTCTTACAGCAGCTGTCAGCAGAACTTTCTCTCTGTGGTTATTTCACAGATGAGTTCAGTTTAGATCAGCTAATCTGAGCGGACGCCTGATTGACACACAGTAAGTACACAAAGGCACACAGCTTAACAACAACACATTAAACAGAGTCTGTCATTGGTCCACGCACTCCAGAACGACATATTAATTCATTCAGTCTTTATTTACACAGGGTGGTCCAGTGAGAGCAGAATCTCTATTTTGCATGGGCGCTTCTATCGTTCACACTGGACAAAACAAAAGTATCACAAAGCAAAAACAAACATTAAGACAACAATTAAAATTAAAAAAAATGCAAATAAGGGGCTGTTTGTTATTTATCAGAGGGAGTGGGGTGGCTGGGCTGTGACTTTTTTTTTATCTCCCCTCCCCGGAGCCTCCCTGAGTGACTGGGGGAAAATGCATGACCCTCCCTCCACCATAAATAGCCATATTTTATTATATTCACACCAAAGGTAGGTAGTATTGGAGAAAATAAAAAGCAAAGGCTGACCTTTTCCAACCATTCTGTTTAATAGCGAACTGTGACTCTTAAAGCTTGGTCCTCTGACCCTTATCAGGAAAAAAAGCAAACTACTAACCCAACTTACTGTGTCCTCTCCTATAGTTCTGCAAAAGTTACCTACGACAATTCCAGCTCTGAAACAAAAATAAGATGCTAACTTAGTCCAGCCAATGTAAGGAGCAAACAGCACGGAGGGAGTGCGAGTTATCACTAAAACAAACAGCTAATTTCTTAAGCAAAGTGCAAATCCTCCTTACAAATAATCACATCATCACGCAAGCTGTGTGCATTTTAGCACAAAGTGCATGAGTCAGCCCTCCTTCCACACAAAACCAACAAAATCTAATAAGGCTACACATCACTCACACACACACACACAGCCAACATTAGCAACGTGCACATTAATGACCGTTTTCCCCCCCAAAAAACATAAACACTGGCAGCAGCGGCCAGAATTAAAATCAGTTTGCACGGCGTCCGTTATTAGATTTTAAAAACTTACCCTTTGATGATCACATTAATGATTACTTGATAATGAAATCCTGGAGTTGAAAACCTTGGTTTTCTGCACCAGATTAGCTCCGGTGCAGGTCTTCCTTTGCTGATTAACTCCAACTTTTCATTAAAAGTTAATCTTGAAAAAGGCCTGGATAATCCTCACTAGACATGGTTACTCCCAGCTTGTTTACCTGTTTGTTTTTCCCTGTTAGCTTGTCATTGGGTCAGCTCCACTTCAGTGCGCCGGTGCACTGCTTAACATGTAACGGCGAAGGCCGGGAAAACTGTTGTTTGCTTTGTCAGCTGACAATTACATGGTTGCTGCTGCTAGTTGACAGATTACAGACAGATTATACTCCATTTAAACAATGTTGGCCTACAGGGCAAAAGCCATGGTAGCTTTCCTAGCTGACAAATAATTACCAGCATGGACAGTAATGTTCACAGTTTGATTTTATGTGAGCCTGACATTCATCAGTTCTGTTTTATAAATCTCCTTTGACTTGTTTGTGTTTGTATGGGCCATGTAGTCGTGCTGATGTAAAGGCTGCGGTGGATCTGGCGTATCTGCCGGCTACGATAACTGTCCAATGGTGTGCAGACTCTGCCTACAGGTGCAGCACAGGTGTACCAGCTGGTAATGGTGCTGACCCCACAGTGCACAGCCAGCTGAACTTGACATAAAGTAGCGACAACGAAGCCCCGCCCATTTAGAGAGGAGATATGGTTATGATTGGTCAATTTTACTGTCATTTGAATTACTTGGCCCTGTAAAATTATAGCTGGACCACCAATCACAGAGCTGAAAGCAGCATTTTCTTCCCAGCAACTGTGGAGGTGCAAAATAGGATCAGATGACAAAAGAGGCTTCTTTCATTTAACCCTTCACCTTCCAACACAAACTGAACAGGCAGGTTTGATGGTTTATTTCCTCAGAAACGTTTTGTGAGTCCCGTCACCAAACAGCTGTAAAACACAGATTGAAAAGAAAAAAACAACCATTGCAACCATTCAAAGATGTATGTCCCTCCCCTAAGCCAAAATAAAGAATTGACGTGCCTCCCCTGTTTTGAGACCATTTAGATGGTCAACAATTATCTATAAATAAAAATCAATCAATCAACTGCCACCTTGTTTAATTCTCAGTGGATTGTAGATGAATTTAGTCTATAAATCGCTAACGTCAGATAACATTACTGACAGAGACAGAACGAATGAAGATGCTTCTAATTAACAGTGGCGGAACACGTCTAACAGCTAAGTAAACTTCTGAACAAGAGATATTATTGGCTGCTGGAGGAGACTTTTACTAATCAGGAGCTACAGTGTGATTCCACTGATGCTGCAGCTCCTTTAATAAGACTTTAAAACAGTCATGAGTTCATTTGCCCGTCTGTCACATTATCATTTAGTTTCTCATTTGTTGATGAGAAATGTCAAACATTTCAAACAGTTCTTGTTCTCAAAGTTACTTTTTTCAGTCTTGTTCTCGTTGAAAGTCACCAAAGAATATTTTTCACCATAGTTTTCCTTGATGAAATGAACACTGTCCACAAGTCTGTTTTGTACTGTGTCCCAACCTTTGGACCTGTGAAGACCTGGAGAGCTGAAGTCTCTTTTGGTGGACATGACTGCGTCCCTTGAACACCCCCTTAATCCAAACAGCGGCTGCAATTCTAAAAGAGATTTCTAAACCTGTTGAGGGAAAACATTATTTAGTTGTCATATTTTTGTGAACTGCTTGAAGCAGACCTGCTGTTGCCTTCGCCTGGTCCTCGACAGGTAGCTGTGGTTATTGTTAAGAATCCCTCATCTGTCTGGCCTCTGGATTTGTGTTGGAATTGACTGCCACAACAATTTAGAATAAACTTTCTGCAGTTCAGAGGGCACAAATGTAACAGTTTCCATGGTTTCCACGGGGTAAGAGAAAGGCTTCACAGGCTGCTGGGCTTCCAGTGTGCTTTGCTGGGTTTATTCCTCCTGATGAAAAAATCGATCCACAGGGATGTTTGACTTCATCTGTCTGGCCCTCAGCCAGCAGGTACACTCAGACTGACTGCTGCGCCGCACTACAGGAGAAATTACTGTCAACTATAATGGTAGCTTCAGCTTATGTACGTTTTTAGATATTTTTGTTGACTGCTCTTACCCTTCAGCTCGAGTGCTCCACAGATAGTGAGTTGCACCAGCTCAAGGACACTTTGACTGAGAGTACAATAGAGAAACTGCAGCAAAAAAACAACAGTTCCTTCTTTAGAAAAAGTTCCATCCAACCACCGACAGATACAGCTGTGATGACACCTTTTCACTAATCTGCCAGTTGTTTGCCCTTCCAGCTTTTGTCTTCAGCCTCTCTGCTTCTATTTTTATCTCCTACCAGCTGATGTCCATCCCTGTGGGCCAATTCCCACAATCCACCTCTCTGCCTTGGCCGGATGAATCTGGAGGATGAGAGTCAGGGGAAACCTCCTGCACCATCTGATCAGATTCCTATTATCATCCTGTTAACGCTGTGTGTTGGCAATACCACGGGGAGTTTGACAACATCGCTGAAACTTGTGTGAAAGTTACATGACAGAACACGCACACAGGATGCACGTTAAACGATAAAAATCTTTAGCGAGCAGTGAGTGCTGCCAACAACTGAGGAGTTCTCAGGAGTCTCTGAATTGAAGGTTATATTTTGCTGCAGCTGTAGTCATCATACAGTTACTATAGTAACCTAGTTTTATTTAAAGCATCCAAACATCCATAGAAACTTCTTAAAACTGCTGCTGCAGTATAATCCACTTCTCCACTGTCTAACTTCCATTCTTCCCTGCAGCTTCTTTCCACCTTTTTCACTTCTCTCTTATTCCTACGTGCCTCGTGTTTTTCATCTTATAGTGTTTTTATCTTGGAAAGCCAAGAGATGCTTCCTGCTCTTGTTTCCCCTGGGAGATTTCTCTCTGTGGGTTTTCTTTTTTGGGTTGTAGATGTTTGTTAAACACCGAGCTCCGTCAGTGGTCCCTCGTGGATATAAATGATACTTAAACCATAATAAAAATCATCAAGTAGCTGCTACCAGAGAATTTCTGGCATTTGTGTGTAAAATGACTTTGCTTCATGCCAATTTTCTGTAAATCAACTAATCATTTCAGGTCTAGAGTTCTACCATGTATAGTGGCCGTCAGTAGAGGCCCCGGGGCCCTGCAGGGAGGTAATCCGGCCATGGATGCAGCCATTATTAATGTAACTCTGATGTAAGTTAGCGTTAAGTATTACTTCAATCACGCACATCCAAAGGCCTGAGAATGAAAATAAAAAACATGCAAGAAAAAACAAAAAATGTAAAATGTGTTTTTTGTGCATTTTGTTTCCACTTCATTGACATTTGACCTCCGCTTAATCAATTTGATCTCCAGACTGTTTTTTTTTTTTGCTTTTAATAAAATGTTTTTGAGCTCTGAAGGCTTGCTCTCATAATGTATTTGATGCAAAGGAACAAAATTAACCTCCACAGACAAAAGAAAAAACCCTTCAATAGCAGCAGTGTGTGTCAGATGACTTTGATAACAGCAGGGAACAAACACTCCTAATGTTCAGAGACTGAATGCTGTTTAACTGTGAAATCTTTTGAAGCTTCGGAAGAAGCAGCGAGGCCGAGCTGACAGGAAGCACAACTCCACTCAAAACCCACTCTCTTCAAATTATCATAAAAATCAGTAACTTCAGTTGAGTGTTCATAGAGTCACATTACAGCAGCAGGGTTTGATTGACAGCATGTGTTGATAATCACAGCCGGTGAGGAGAGGGACAGAAAGCCGGCTGACCAAATCACTATTTTATGGTTGAAACACCTCTGCTCTCTGATCACATACACTGTTTTAATGCAGCCAAATCCACAATATAGTTGTTCTCACTTACATGGTTTTCTTTTTCTCTTGTCACTTTTGTTAATCACTATTGTCATGACCGTGGATTTATGCTGATTTTGTCAGACGATGTTGTATTTGTCCATATTGACATTTAAAATGAGGTTTGAGGCAACATAAAGTCCAGTTTAAACTGTTGTTTTGAAGCACTTAGTTTACCCCGTACAAACTGTGGCCTTCTAGTCCTCTAATTGGTCTAATGTGTCTGTTCATAAATACAGTCTCAGGCCAGGAAGAGCGAGTCCCTGTTCCTTTAAAGCTGCTCAGTGGAAACCAGTAGATGGTGGTTAAACTGGGCAACTGTAACTGTGAATACGAGCTGCTGCATGAATGTTAAAGGACGAGGCTGAAAACGAGCAATTTGCAAATCCTCCCCTGAATTAACAAGGTGAAACTGGACTTTCACAGTCGCTAAATGATTTGTTCATGATTGTAAGGAGGTCCATTTTCTGAACCAGCATGAAGATTAAAAGGAGAAAAGTCATTTAATTCAGGCTTTCGACTGAGTTGAGAGCGGCACGCACCAGCTGGAGCCTGATGGAGACATTTTACTGAGCTGGAACCCGTCTGAGAGGGAGCACTCTGCTTCCTTTTTAAGGGCAGCAGCCTCTCAAATTCATGAATAAAGGAGACAGTGTCCAAAAAGAATAAAGTGCATCTCAGCTGCTGACTCACAAAGATTAATATTTATGAATACAAAATGATTCGTCAACCGCGGGGCCACTAATGTGATGGCTTCAGGGGTCTTGAGATGAATAATGGAAATAAATACATATATTTCTAGTATACAACCTTATTGTTATGGTCTAATTTTACAGTGAAAGTATTATCATTTCCAGCTGTGTGAGTCATTTTTTTATAATTATCAAAGAAAAAAGGGACAAATCTATATGAAAGGCCCACATCCATGGATAATCGTTTCAAAGTGTTGCTTTCAGTTCCTACAAATATATACTCTTGCTACGCCTTGTGCTAATGGAAAAAGCTGGTTTCCGTGGCAGCCTGCCAACAGTAAGCTCCTCATACTGTCTGCTGTGATCGTACTGCTGTCCAACTGTCAGAAAAAAGAGAAATACCAGCTTAATATTTGTTTCTTTTATTTCTATAAAAGGCATTTTAAAGTCTTTTTTCCCTTTAAATTAGTATTTAAAGTCTAATGCCTGAAGAATGTGTGGCTAATATACTGCATGCTACACTAAAAATAAATGTAGGAATGTTTGAACATAAAGGCTCCTTAACAATATAGTGAATGTTTGTTTTCTGCCCACATGCTGAGCTTTTTGCAGAGGTATAATTATGAACACACTTTCAGTAAAGGTTAAAGACAGCGGATGGCTTTCCAGGTCTGTATTTATATTCTGGGGCTCTACTGGAATATCTTTGCATGATTCCCGGTTAGCATTATCTAACGCTAACATCTAGTTAGGATGCGGTTGCTGATTTGAGAGAAACAGGCTCAAGCCAACTAAATATAGACAGCAGTAGGTTTGATTGTGATTAGAAAACATATGCACTGTCACACTTTTGGTTCTCACATTGCTTTTCGTAACATATTTTTACTGATTTTCGCTATCTAAAACAATATCGTCACTCTGCTGCTGTTTGCACGAGTAAAGCCGTGCCACAGCTGAGGCAACGTTAAGCGAGCCAGACGGTAGTTTCTGTAGCTTAGCAAAACAAAAGACTGTGTCTTCTTATTTAATGTAAATTGTATAAGTTAAAATCAGTTTTAAATGCTCCGTAACATCGTTTTTTAATCTTTAATCACCTTCAACCATGTTGGCACTCAAACTGACCTCCTCAGCAGGACAGCAGTTGCCACACAGCTCTCCTCTGGGACACTGAAAGAACATGTGAGAAGCAAAGGTGAGTAAGATCATATTAGTTTATTAGCTTGAAGAGCATAAAATATATGCTGTTATTTACAGGCACCCAGGCAACAGTGTCTTCTCTCAGTGTTGGCACAGAGACCACATCCACTTCACCAGATTTCATGCTGTCTTCAACTCCTTTACAGGGACCAGGGTTCAAAACCAAGTAAGAGACCTCGTCTTGAGTTGGTGGAGGAGGGAAAGCAGACACTTCAACAGAATTACGAGCTACATGACTCTACGTATAACCCTGGTGACTCTCCTCTTACAGAATCTGAAATGTCATAAGTTTAATTTTAGTGCTACATGTTACTATGACTTATCAGCAGAGATGAAAAATGTTTTGTTGTCTTTGTTTTATGTTAGGTTTGTGCCAAGGTCCACATATGGAGATGCAAAATACACAAAGGCCACCTATGTGGCATTCAGTCAGCTTTGCCAAAACTGTAATTACTCAAGACAGCGGCAGAGCCAGCCCTTGATTGGAAGCAACCCTGCAACCTACAAATGTCAGTAGCGATATATTTCAGTGGTGCATCCTTCTTCCAGCTGGAAAAGGTATTGCTATTGCCATTCACAGCATATGAAAATTGCAATCAGTGGACCTTTTCTACAACTGCTCCTTTTCTGTCATGTATTCATAAATATGCAAGGCCACGCAGCTCCAGATTATTCAGTATGACCTTCAGGAGGCCTGCTAGAATGTACCCAGAGCCTGCTATTGTCCACAAGTGGAACACGGATCAGCAGAATCTTTTTCATCTGCTACAGCAGGGGGGAAAGGTTGCAGTTGGTGGAGATATGAGAGCGGACTCACCGGATAAGAAAAACCAGACAAAACAAACCTGTAAAAGGGTTACAGGTTTGTTATTTAAGGGATCCAACTTTTACATTCAATTAGTGTAGAAAAACTCTCATTCTCTTGTTATGTTTTCTTTAGGCCACTCAACAACCTGGAGAGCAACACCATTATGGACCTTCAGCTTGTTCAGGTGTGTTACATTTTTTTACTTTATACTTCCACTCCACTACATTTCAGAGGGAAATATTGTACTTTCTACTCCACTACATTTATTTGACAGCTTTAGTTACTTTTCAGATGAAGATTTGACACAATGGATAATATAACAAGCTTTTAAAATACAACACATTGTTAAAGATGAAACCAGTGGTTTCCAACCTTTTTGGCTTTTGACGTTGTAAAATAGCTACAGTCACAGATCAAATCACATTTGGTTTTTAACAGGGAAAATTGTCTTTGCAGCTAAATTTTATTAGGGATAATTTTGGTAGTATTTCACAACACAATGTAGTAATTATAGTGAGTAGGCTAACTGTTAGATACCTTTAGTAAACTGGTAAAGGGCCATAATATGGCCCCTTTAAGAAGTTTTTTTTAGTTGTTATCAAAGTCACAACCTGTACATAACCTGAGGGAGCACGCTTCAACAGAACCACTTTTATATTGAGTATGTGTAGGTGAGATATTAGATTTAATTAGGTAGTGGTTGTGTAATGACATGAAGTGTAATAAAGTTAAATACTGAAAAGTGTAATTTCCTGGGTGATGTGTGTGTGAGTTTGTTAGTTCATCTCTTGGGTGGAAGAGATTTAGTTATTCACACATGTTGCTCGTATCACTGTTGATTAATTTCAGCTCCTCCTCTGCTGATGCTGGTTGTGTTGTCACAATTTTCCACACTGTTGCTCCTGACATTACTTTTTTTTTTTAGGTGATCTTGTACAACTGACAAAATTCTGCTTATTAGCATTCAAGCACCATGTTTGCAATTAATTTAGCACTTTTCAGCCCATTTACTGCAATTTGCATGTATATATTTTAGTGCTCACCATTTGGGCTAATGGACTAAAACCTGCAAAAACATTATCCTTTAACTACAACCTAGCTCAGTAAGTATACACAACTGTTTCCACCCGCTCTATACTGCAACACTGAGGTGAAGTTAAAGGATAAGTCCCGTGAAAAAGATCAAAACCAATAAAGAATTGATCCACTAACAAATATTGTCTGTGATGTATCTTATTCCTCTGTGCCGCAGACCTCTATTGTCTATTAAAAATATGTCAGTGAGCCTCTCCGCTGCTCTGGGTGACACGTTCCTTCATTACCATGAACACACACTCTAGTTTATTTTGACTCGGTCCCAAATACTGTGATGGTTTGACTTCTGTTTGTTTATCAGGGGTGTCGGCCAGGTCTCTCTGCTAGCATTTCAAACAGGTCAGAAGTTGTTTTTTCTTTTAAACAGACTATACTGAACCCTCACAATGGATGCAGGCTTATTAAAGTGGCTATAATTTATATAACAATGAATGATGTATGAGCTGACAGTGTGTTGATATGTAGTGATGAACCTACAGAGAATTATCAGTGACTCTGCAGCTCCCCTCGGCTTTACGGAGCTTTATAGTGAGTTTCAGCTCATTGTTTATCTGTCCGGCTGCAACTTTACTGTTTTGGTTCACTCTCATAGCTTCTTTCTGGGCCGCAGCAGGCAGCTGTTTTCAGAGAAAAAGCTGTAAAAAGCCACTGTACACTACCTGCTCAGCACCAAACAGCAAACAGACACAGTTAGCTGTAGACTAGCTGGTGAACATAGTGAAGCATTTAGCAGCTAAAGAGCCAGATATTTCCCTCAGGAGCTGGTAGAGAGCAGAAACACAGTAACACTGTGGCTTTTAGGAGGGTCTCTTTTTGCACACAGAGAGGGGTGGTGGTAAAAAACATGTGGAGTACACCTCGAGGTATAAGAGCTTAAATCTGAGGGAACATTAAAGTCTCTTCTCTCCTCATCTTCACTGTACTGACAGTAACAAAGCAGCTGGAAGGTAAGAAGATAAAAAGAGAAAAGAGCAGGCACAACCTGATCAGCTGTGAGGAAATCACACAGGAAGAGTTTTGGCAGTCGTCCTGGGGTGACGGAGGATTCGAACAATGTGATCAGTGGAGCCACTATTAAAAGCAGGACACTGTGATGGATGAGGAGCAGCAGGGACGCAGACACTTGGGAAATGGTGTTTGAAAAGAAGGATTCCTTTATATAACTAAATCCCTACAGGCTGTCAAAACACACTGAATCAATTCTGGGCTGCTTAATTTGGTCAACATTGGACTTTTGTTGACCCACAGTGCAAATGTCTGGGTGTTGAACACTCGGGACTTTGTGGTTTCGGGTTTCAGGCCGACTGTTTTTCAGCAGTTTGATGCCAGATTTCATTTAGTAGTAGATGCCTGTTTGTGTGTTTTTTATTATTATTTTATTTTCATTGTTTAAGTGTATTTGTATTTTTAAAGGCCCCTCTGTACCACTTTCTAATAATGTACCCTTTAAGGATTTATAAATTTGACTTAACTCAAAACACACTCAGTAGCTTCTTTCTGTAGCTTTCATCCAAATATACCCGGTTGTCATGGAGATGGATCAAGTTAAATTTATTTATTAGAGCAAATTTAAAAACCAAGTGTTGACCAAAGTGCTTTCCACAAAAAAAATTAAAGAGTAACTATTATGCACCTTTCCAGGTCCATATTTATATCTTGGGGCTCTACTAGAATGTCTCTGCATGATTTACAGTTTTTAAAAAAAACTCCTTATTTATCTTATACTGGCCCTTTATGCAGCCCCTCAGTTCAGCCTCTGTCTGAAACAGGCTGTTTTAGCTCCTGTGTCTTTAAGGCTGATGATTAATCACGGGGTTAATGTTTATGTTAATGTGACGATCGTAGTTACGTTTTTTTTTAAAAACTGTCCCGACTTACGGTTGGAATTTGACAAAATGTAAACAAACAAACAAACAAACAAGGCTGAAAAGAGTACCTACCTTTAACATGTAATGTTAAAGTCACCCCACCTCTCCTATAGACATAAATTCACACTGAACGGGGCTTAAGACAAATATATAAAAATGGTATAAGAATAAAAGGACAATGATTAAAGTTAAATACATTAAAAAAGACAAACAAAACTGATAACACGAAAGGTTTTGAGTTTTTCTGACAGTAAACTTTGTGAACAGGTCATGCAGTCAATCAGAACATGCACACACAGACAAAAACACTTCCTCTGTAACCACACCTCATGCAAACACACCTTCATACACCCAAATCAACACACACTCGAAGCCCTGCTCTTTATCAGGGTCACTCTGTGTATACATTTGTTGGGACTGTCGTGCTTTTGCTCTTGTTTGCTTTTTAAATTGACACTTTGACCTTTACGTGTCAGCTTTCCGGTCTCTCCTCTCGTTAGCAAGTAAACACCAGGACCATCTCACTGACCCGGGGGCTTCTCACATCCCCAAAGTTGGTGAAATCTCTGTGACAGGAGGGCCACCAGCTGCATACATTCGCCACTGTGGACCTCAGTCTAATTACACTCAGTAACACTGATATTCTGTGTGTGTGTGTGTGTTGTGGATGGATAGCTTGATGTTGACAACTGAAGATAATGTTTTCAGACTCTACAGTTTGTCTGAGCTGTGGCTGGAGGATCAGCAGCAGTGAAAGACTTCCAGCAGCAGCGGATCAACGTCAGCTCAGCGTTCGTCAAATCAAAGAGTTTTCTAGTGAAAAAAGTTTCAACAATCTCACTAACGCACGAAGTTAACTTTTTATATAATGACTGTGTCTGTTATTAAAGTGTCAACACGAATTTGAACAACTTTGGAAGCGGTCTGGAGTCCCACAGGGGTAAATAGGTTTTTAAAATCAGTTTTGCATGAATTACTCTGTTAGAAGTAAATGTTCTGCATTTGAAATTCTATTTTGGCATTTTTGCTTGAAAAATGAATGATGGAATGATTATTTGATTATCAAAATAGTCGCAGATTAATTTTCTGCCGAAACAAAAATGTCTCCTTTCAGAGTGTTAAATTATGGAGCCTCCAATGTCTCAAAAGATTATATACAGGACTGCGTAAAAGTTTTATGCACTTTAAATTTAAATTCGTATCCATAATGCAACACCATCAGGGAGGCGTCTGATTGGTCCCAGATTTATTCTGCAGCATGACAACGAGTCCAAACATCCAGCCAGAGTCATAAAGAAGCTTTTATTAAGCGTCCTCGTCAGAACACACCTACCTGACTGTACTGTGACAAAATAATCAACTCAAAGCTCCACTAACACTTTGTTTCAGTCTGTAATGCAGCTATAATAAAAATCCAAACTGTTATGTAGCTTAATAAAATAAAACAATATTTAATAGACTGATGTGTTCATTTTAATACATTTATATTTATGTAAATGTGCTGATATCTGTACATACGGAGCCTCAGAGGCAGCACTGTTGTTCTGTCCAGTAAAAACATGAAGCTTCACTTCACATTCAGATAAACTAATGTGGCAGCTACAAGTGTTAGATTTCATCTGTGAGACCAACATTTATCTTCCAATGGGAATTATATCATATATCAAAATGCTGCGGAGACATTAGAGCCAGCGGTAAATCACCAAAGAGCTGCACAGATCAGATTATCGGATCATTTTCTCCAGCAGGATGACAACACAGGACTCAGGCTGCTGCTGTGAGATGACCGGCTGGTCTCACCCGGCCTGCAGCTCCTCACATCTCTAAAAACGCTGCAAACAGGCGTTATTTGGATAAAGTGACCACATATTGGGAATGTACATGGTTACTTTCTCACCTGAAAAAAAAACTATTACATCTAAATAAAGTGGCATATTAACAGTCCTACAGCGAAAATTACATCAGCCTGGCTCAAAATCTCTGCTGTGATGCGATCGCCCTCGGATATCTTTGTCAGAAGACTGACATTGAAAAACAGATCACAATGCAAAAGAATATCTAAATAAAATAATGTCCGTTAATGTCCTGCAAATCTGCGCTCTGTTTACGCCTGGGCTTCAGAGAATTTTACCCAAAAAACTGTCGAAAATTGCGTGATGCTAGTAAATCTGCCTTTTTGTGAAGGGTATTGTATTTCTTTATTTTTCCCCTCTTATTGTTAATATATGAAGCCAGCGGTAGCAGCAGCAGGAGAGCATGAAGGAGGGTGGGATGGCAAGTCTGAGGTGAGAGGAAGAGGAGCTGGTGTTTCTTCACTCCTGCCGTGTGCCAGAGGGAGGCTTGTGAGGTAGATGTTTTTCTGTGTGTGTGTGTGTGTGTGTGTGTGTGTGTGTTTGCTGCACTCTTCCTCGCTCCTGCATCCTGCAGCTTCATGATGGAAAAGAGCCTCTGGCAGGTAATGGCCCTGCAGTGGTCTGCTTCAAAGAAAATCCACCTTAAACTCTGTCAACTCTGTTCATTTCTCTGCATTTCTTAGCTAATTTTGTGGTTTTGTTCATTATATTTGTTTATTACATATATTTGGCTCCAGTAGAGTTTTGCAATAGAAAATGAACAATTATGAACACAGGGCCAGGCCAAGCTTTTTAGGGGTTCAAGCATTCAACAAACCTCCAGAATAGGCTGTGACAAATTTGGGGATATTGGGCATTTTAAGGGATTGTATAATTTATTTTACAGGTTACATTTTCACTTCATTTGGAGGTGTTCAGGTAGATGAGGGGCTCTAAGCAGCCCACCTCGAAAGGTTTACACACCAACTTATTTTCAATGTTTCTAAACACAGAAACACAGGAGTCTCCTGGATAATTTAACCATACTATCAGATGATATTATGACCATCAGTTTTTTTGGCAGACGGCTCTAAATACTGCAATACCCATGTGCCTGGTTGGCTGCTATGGATAAGAATTGGTCCAAAATTAACCCAGAATCTGTAGCAGTTAACTTACATTATTATGTCGTTATGTCCATAGTTTGATAAAAAGTCAAAAAAAGGTCTAAAGAACCAGAGATTTTCACTTGTTCTTTTGTATTTATGATTGAACCAGGAGAGTTTCATGTCCATCAAAAGTGTCGAGGAGCTGTATTAAAACTCTGTGTGCAGGCTCTGGGTAAATTTCAGGTTTCATTTTTATGATTTAAAAAAAAAAAAAAAAAAAAAAAAAGTACAGAAAGGCATCCTGGGAAACAGGAAATAACTAACTGAAGCTGAAGTAGATGAGGCTAAATGGGTTCATCAAAAAAACAGATTACGACAATAAATCACAGACCTGAACCTCACAGTGATGAGATGTAACTGTGGAAGAGGCCTGAGGCTTGTTTCCTCCTTTAACATGATTATAATTACACCTCAACAGGGTAAACTTTTAAACTTCTGTTGCTTTTAAAGAGCTTGTACTCTCCAAACCAAGCGAAGCGTAGATTCCACCCTGACAGGAGTGTGAATTGGGGATTAGAGCTCTGCTGGAGTTTCCATGTTTGTTTCAAAAGATAATTGACATCTTCAGACGCCGCAATGAAATATTCATTTTATGCACTGCAGTGGACATCTTGAAAGAAGGATTTATGAAGAGGATAAACACCGGGAGAGGTCTGGCCCTCCGGTAGACTTCTCTGTTTGATTGCTTCTGCAGCTGCATAGTTGTTAGTGCTGTGATTCACTGACAGTCAACTTTATCAGCAGCAACATTAAAGACATCTGCTCTCGGTGTTTGTTTGTTGGCGTTGTCTCATTTGTCAGACAAAAGAGGCTATCTGTGGAAATAATGATGAGCTATGGGCCTCCTGCAAGAACAACTTCACATTCTTCTCCTTCTAACCTTTATCAAACTCTCCTAACTGCACAAACCTGTTGTAAATCGCTCGTTTCAACCTGATGAACGTCACCTGTTCATGAGAAGCTGAACGTTCCTGAGATTTCATCATTAGCCTAAAATGTCCACATAAGGAGACCTGTTCCGCTCCCTTAATGGGTGAATAGAGTTGAATACAGTTTTCCTCGCTGTAATCATTCCTCCTGTTCATACTGGATATTAAAAGATCCCCTTCAAATGTGCTTTCAATGGAAGTGTCATGACCTGGCTCAAGTAGCCACAACAAAAGATATTTATTTAAACAAATTAACCAAAAATTTACAACATGGGGTGTGGATGTCAGAAGGGTCAGTGTGAGGTGCGTGATGCATGAACATAGAGTGTAAAGTAAATAACTAAAGCAGCTGCAAGCAGTCAGAGAAGAGTGACAGAGAGTCAGCTAGCTGCAGCCAGGCTTTATCCCCTGGTAACACCGGCACCAGGTGTGCCCAGTTGGGCTAATGAGCCACCTGTGGCACACAACAGACAGGTGAATAAGCAGTAAACCCCAAGATGACAGGGGTCATCACAATGTCTGAAGCTTATATGAGGCTTCAGCAGTCTGAGTTAGTCATATCAAGTGGATATCTGCCACATTTACAGTCTTTTTAGCATCAAGACCCACTCGGCAACACAAGATGAAACTGGACAGAGAGCAGCAACTACTCAAATAAAAATCATCACATCTAAAAAGACATTGGATTAAACTGGCAGCCATGATGATGATGATGATGATGATGATGATATGGTGAACAGTGGCCATGTTTGTATTTGTTTCTGGAAAGCTGGGCACAGTTTGTAGAAATTCTGGATTTAATTGTTGGTTTTGCCTCTGCCAAAGATGTTCTCATCCTGACAGACAATAAACAGGCCGGACAGCAGGTTTGCTCAGAGCATTCAGGTTTGCTCTGAGAAGCCGGAGTGTAGGGAGTGCCGAGGTCACAGATGGGGGTCAAAATCAAGAATGATGCCAAGATTTGCGACTTTATCTGCAGACAAGAAATCAAGATGAGCCTTAACTTCTTGTCTCTTCGATTGTCTCAGCTTCAGTTCAGCTAATTTGAGCTTAGCGATCAAGTATCAAACTCTGCCAGACCTCCCCAGGTGTTCATCCTCTTGATAAACACTGCTTTCAAGCTTTGTGAGGTTAATATTTCAAAGCAGCGTTTGAAGTAGTTTATCTATACAAGAGAAGATGGGGAACACCAGCAGAGCCCTAGTTTACCTAGGACAGATTTCTTCCACATCTGGAGTCCAGACGCTGCTGATGGTCTGCAGAGATGGAAACCTCCCTGCAGGTGAGAGATCAAACCTCACACCTGGAGCAGGAAATCTCCACGTTGAAGAGCTGAAGGCCTTCAAACAGCAGCACAGCAGAGAGACTCTGGCCTGCAAACAGAAGAACAAGCAAGAGTGTTTTAATTTTTGTCAGCACCATGAATTATTGTTTATCCCCAGAGGGTGTGATTGTTAAATTCAAACAGAAGCAGAAAATGACAGTGAAAGGTGGAAAATGAACCATACAGAGTGAAAAAGCAGAGCAGTATTCGTGACTTATGTCCTGAGGAGGTTTCATGTGTCCTCAGACATCCATTTACTGCTGCATCGCCTGAAATGACCTTTGTTGAAAAGCTCCACTGGGGTCCGGATTCACAAGCACACTGCGAATATTCTCAGAGAGATCTTAACATAAAACATTCCTGGCCAGCAGTCCTGGCTCAGGAGTGAATTATCAAACTTCTCACAGTGACTTTGAGGGGGAAACTTTTATCTCAGGGACAGGGGGTGTGGTTGGCAATCTTGTGAGTTGCTGTGCGGTGGGGGTCATGTAGTGCACTGTGTCGCATTGTACTGAGGGAGCTATAATGAGGAGTGGCAGTAAATGTACTTCTTTCTCTTCTTTCTTTTACCATTTAACTTACTGTACTTATGTTCTCATACAAATATACGCTGCAGCCGGAGGTGTGTTATCGTCTTGATATTTGGGGAGGTAGGGTCTTCTTGAGGACCTTCTTCCTGTGTTTACTTTCTCACTCCTGCCCCAGACACATCTGACCAATGAGAGAAGGGAATGTTCTCACCTGGTTTTTAGTGATGCATTTTAGTTCACTTGAAATTTTTTCTGTGTGAAAAGAAACTGAAAGTTTACCAACTCATCCACTGATTCAGACCAGAGCAAACAAACTACTGAAAATGCCCTTAGGTTGTTTTGACCAAGTCTAAAGGTGTTTCTAACCTGTGTACTTTACTCTGGTTGAATGAGTCTCAGTCTACCCAAATATCAAGAAAACAACGTATTTCGTTGTGAGTCCACGTCAGACCTCAATTTGTTCTCGGGCTAGCTGCTAGCAACTGTAGATTTTACTCATCAACATCCCAGCATGCAAAGCTCACCTGGCCATGGGACCCGTTTAGCTCAAACTTGCAGCGTTGAAGTCGGTCAGATGGAGGTCGGGTCACATTCCCACCACAAACAAACTTGTTGTCTGGCCTGTTTGCACTGCTTAAATGTTAAATGTAGCGCTGTGTGTAATCCATACTGTGTACGTGTATATGGATGGGTTGACAATAAGGTTCTCTTGAGTCTTGAGTCTTGAGGATGTTTTTGTCCACACCTGAGTACGATTGCTGCGTTCAGATCTTCTCCCCTTCAACCAGACTGAACAAGGCTGGTTTGAAAATACCCAAAAACAAAGAGGGAATTTTCTACTAAAGCAGTCAGATATCCACTTGATTTGATTAACTGACACACTGAAGACTAGAAGGCATTGTCATACAGAGTGAGAGATGTGGATTTAGTCCTTCATTACTTACATCTTGTTAGAAATAGATCTCTTTGTGTGTTTCAGTGTACATATGGACATGTAACTTGTTTTTAAGACATGAAAAATGTGAACCTGTCCTTTTAGGTTTCAGTATGCTTTGAACAAACTAGTTCTTCAAACTTGTTGTGTTGCAGGGTGTAAACATGAAACTGTTCAAGGGCAGACTGAAGAGCCTGCCTTCATAGCTTCAGGCTAAATGTCTCCCCAATCTCTCTGCCTTTTGTGTGTCTTTGTTGTCTTCACGCCATGAATTGTACAAATTGGGATAATGGAGCACACTTTCAGGCGGTCTCTCCTTAAAAAAAAAATGTGATGGATGTTGTGTGAAGAATGAAAAAAAGAGTTTGAGAGAGAAGTTTTAAACTCTGCTTACTTTTGCACCTCTGGACACCTGGACGATTGCTGGGTAACAAAAGTGGACGCGATTGTCAGGTTGTCTTTTTAGGAAAGTTATATATAAATATACAGATGTTCTTCTCACTTTTTCTACCATCATCTTTCAGCAACTTTTTCCTTGTTTTTTATTTACTTAACATGAGGGGAGGTCTGTTGTATAAAACCCTTTTCAGACATGGAATATGTAACCTTTCTGGCTTCAGCAAGCTGTGAAAATGACGGTCATTCAGACATGACAGGACATTTACGGAGAGCATCACTCTCCAGCGCTCCTCACAGTGAATCCACTGATATATTTTCACATCAGTTTCATTATTTAACATTACAGCGAATTCTGCTGCCTGTTTTATTATTATCCCACATGCATAAGCTTGGAAAGACAGGACGTTTCATACCTCAGCTCATATGCTGTATGTAAAGAGTTTTGCTGGATATTTAACAGTTAGCATCAATGAAAACTGAAAATATAGAAAATTGAAAATATAGAGAACACTTGCAGATTAGATTATTATTGTAGTTGAGCTGATGATTGAGATATTAAATTTCTCTCTCTGCATGTTTGATCTTGTGCTGCTGTGTTTACATTAATCTGATTTCATTCACACTATTCAGACATGACACTAATGTTAAATTGCTATCAGATTAATGTAAAGGGTGCATTTCCTCTCACACTGGTTTTATTTCTATTATATGTTTTTTCATACTGTTGTACATGTGTGCAAATTAAAAATGTAGTACAGAGGTGGCTTCGGGTGTCCTCAGACATCTGCTGCATAACCGGAGATGACTTTTGCTGAAAAGCAATCTTAAGATCCACCTGGGGCCAGATCCACAAACTTTCAGCAAATACTCTGAGAGAGCTCCTAACTTAACCTACAAATCCTGGGAAGCAGTCCCAGTTTGACTGAGGAAAGTTCTCAGAGCAGCTGAATAATGGAGTATGCTAAAACTTTTATCTAACTGACAAAGTGTGACTGTGAGTCGGGGAGGGCAGACACAGTCTCTGCTTATTATTTGGCAGGCAAATAAATGCATTCTCTGTCACAGCTTGACAAAATGTGATGGAGAAACTGAGTCGAGTCCTCCGTTTTATATCAAATGAACAGAAAATATTGTCTTAAGTGGTAATTGAACATCTATTTTGGGTTTAAGCACCAGTGTTGCCATGGTTAGGGATGTTCGTTACAGCTGTCATGAGATCAGTCTGTACTGAGGGAGCTAGTATGTAAGTAAAGTTTATTTAGTATAGCAGCTTTCACAGCAAAGTAACAAAGTGCTTCACAAGAATGAAATTATTAAAAACAAGACCATAAAAAGCAGTAAAGAAAGAAAACAATAAAATATAAGCAACAGAAAGACATGAAAACACACAAAACACACAAAAAACAGTAGACAGCACGAAGTGAGACACTCGCCAGTTTGAAGAAATCAGCTGCTCTTTAAAGGCGTCAGAGACGGCAGATCATATGTGTATAGGAAGAGCGTCCCACAGTGTCCGAGCCACCACTTCAAGTATGAAGTCGAGAGCGAGGGACAACCAGTAAGCCCTGGTCAGAAGACTTAAGTGATCTACTGGTGATATAAGGATGGAGCAGGTCAGAGATGTACACATACATACACAGATAAGATACTTTAATGTCCCCGTAGGGAAGTTTGTTCCGGACTTCGTCCTGCAGTTACACAGAAGATAAAATCAGCATAGTAAAAGGAAAAAAACAGCATCTTAACAGCACATGACTTCCATACACACACACAGTTTGCCTGTACACATATACACATACACACCTACTGACAATGGTGACATATTGCACAACCCTCATGGCCAACAACATCTACATTACATGTTAGTGCTGAGAAGCTTAATGGAAATAGGCTGGAATGCATGTTTAGGACGGTTCAGTCTGCTCTTGGGAACCCTGAATCTTCTACCAAGAGCTGGAACTCTGGGTGGAGAATGTGAGTTGGATCAGATACTGTTTTCTGTGCCTGTCTGATAATAAACTGCTCATAAATTGTTTGGAGGGACGAGTGTTTTTTTAAACCCTATAATTTTCACAGCAGTCTGTTCCAGACGAGCGGTCTGTGATTTCAACTGTACCATCACCTTACCATACCTGGTTGTAATACCATATCTTATAGTACTCTCTAACACTGCATGGTAAAATAGTAACATCAGCTTATGCTCAATTCCATAGACCCTAAGTGTACGTAAAAAATAGATCCACTGTTGAAGTCTAGAGCAGAGACTTTGAACAGAACCCTCCAGCTGAGTGTATTATTAATATGAACCCCGAGGTACTAAGAGCAGACCTGAGTGATGGATACGTTGTGGATACCCATTGGCCTAAGGTCGCCCACTGCCTTCGGGTCAAACACCATCTCCTCAGTCTTCTTCACATTCAGCACAAGATGGTTAGTGTCACACCACTGCTCACATCTCTCTATTTCAGAGTGGTAAACTGATGAACTACTGCCTGTGCATCAGGCCAAGGATGGCTGTATCATCTGAGGATTTAATGATGTAGTTCTCAGGGTGGATTCTTCTACAGTCATTTGTGAACAGTGGAAGAGGACCAGGGAGCTGACACCACCCTGAGGGGCACCAGTACTGATTGACCTGGGCTCTGAGAGGACATTGTTTACCCTAACATGCTGAGTATGATTGGTTAAAAAGGAAAAATACCATTTTAAAACAAAAGGATTTACACTCATCTGTTGTGGTTTCTGAATCAACATGTGAGGCTGCAGTGTGTTAAAAGCTGAGCTAAAATCAACAAACAGTAGGCGTGCATAAGCCTTGGGGTCCTCCAGGTGTTTAGTGACCAGGTGTGTGATGCTATTGATCATCTGTGGGGTCTAAAAAGGGTCTAAAAGATACATCAACCTCTTTCTTAAGAAACAACGCCGTGATCCTCTCAAAACATTTCATGACAATGGATGTCAGTGCAAAATCATTGTTTACCTTTGGACAAGGTTTTTTTTAGAGACAGGTGTAATTATTGATTTCTTCCAGAGGGTGGGGATGGTGTGCAAGTCCACAGATTTTTGGAAGTTGGGGCATCATGTTGATGTCAACTCCTCTGCACATGTTTTGAGGAGAAATGCAGAGATGCCGTCTGGCCCTGTGGCCTCTTAGTACATCCTGCTCAGTATCAGAGATTATCTCTAAAACATCTCTACATTCAGAAGAGAAGTCCTGGATTTTAAATCTCAGGTAAAAGTCATTTAATTCATTTGCTTTTTGCAGGTCATCAGAGGTACTGAGACATTTTTTAGATGGAGTAATATTAGTGATTTCCTTCATAGTGTCCCACAGTTTTTTGTAGTTCATTGCAGAAACGTTCTGTTCGATAATCTCCTTATGTCTCCTCCTAGCTTCTCCAAGCATGTGCTTAAGCTCCTTTTGCACAATTTTCAGTTGCCATTTTTAAATGCCATTTTTTTGGCAATTGATGCAGTCTTTAACCTCTTTAGTTATGTATGGTTTGTTGTTATTTCTTTCACAAAATTGTATATAATCAGTTACAGTCTCAGTAGCATTGTCCACATCCATCTCATGAAACATACTCCAATCAGTAGAAAGAAAACATCCTTTGAGAGACTCTATGCTGTCACTTGTCCAAACCTTTGGAGTAGTTTTGTAAGTGGGGATGAGGTGCACTGTATTAAGGTCCAAGTTTGACAGCAGGCGTTTCACACAGTAAATAATTTGAGCAGCTACACTTGTAGCGTTCCCACTGGGTGGAACATAGACAGTGCAGAGGATGATATTCCCAAACTCTCTATGTAGATACATGATTCTTAGTCAAACAAACTCAACGTCGTGGTTGCAAACAGTCGTGTGTTGTCTGCACGATTTATCATTGATAAAAACACAGATGCCCCCACCTCTGCCTTTCCCTGACGTTTCACTCCTGTCCGAGTGAATGAGAGAAAAACCCTCACATTGCTGATTATCACGGAGGGCCGAGGCAGCCCGTTGCCTCTCCGTCAGAGATGCTGCTGGACTCCTCCTCTCCTTCCCCTTTCCCTGCTCAGGCAGGTTGGGGAGAACCAGCAGTACATCTCTGGTGTATGAGAGTGCTTTGTTGTTACCCCCACGTGCAGGTAGTGTTTGGCATGGTCAGAGAAGTTCCAGGATAAAAAGTGCCTGTAAAAGTTTTGCAAATGTCGTCATTGTGCTAACATACACATGCACGGTCTCTCGATTAAGAACGTGTGGGTTAAAATCAAAGAAACATTAAAAAAAAACAGCCTTGTAGCAGCATTCTGGACCTTTGTAGACGGTCCAGGGATGACTCTAGCTCAGGTTGTGATACAACAGAGTTCAGCAGTGTTTCTTAAATGAAAGAAACATGTACGGGTTAATGATTTGATATGTTGATCGAAGTACATAACCTGATCAAATGCAACACAGAGATTTCTAAGATTAGACTGTACAGCTGATGAAAGGGACCCAATACACAGAGCAACCTTGGAAGCTATGCTATCTGAAGCAATGGCAGTCACACAATTGTGCAAATGATGACAAAACAGTGTCATCAGGCTAAAAAAAGACATACAGCGGTATATCAGCAGCGTAACAGTGATAAGAGTTACCTTGTAAATTTGCTAATAATATGACTTAAGGGAAGTCCGAGCAAATAGTATAGGACCCAAGACAGAACCCTGGGGTACACCACAGGAAAGAGCAGCAGTTTCAGACATGTAGGGACCAAGCAACACAGAAAAACTCCTATCCAAGAGATAGGAGGAGAACCATCCACCCACTCAGCCTTTCATTCAGGATGCTGTGATCTACAAAATCAAAAGCTGTACTAAGATCCAGCGGCACCAAAACAGAGCATTCACCCACATCAGAAGCTACAATGAAGAGCTGTGGTGAGGGAGTGTCATGTGGAGTGGAGCAGGTGGACCCAAATGCAGGAGACTGCAGGCAGAACAAGGCTGAAGAATAACGTCTTTATTTAGGTTCATGCAGGCAAAAAAAAAAGCTGGCAAAACAGAAACAGAATACAGAACAAAGGATCCAACAAATCTGAGAGCAGTGCTAACGAGACTGCAGGGCAGGTGTGGAGAGAAGAGCAGGCTGGGAAAAACAAGAAAAAAAAAACACAAAAGGCAATAGATGCTCTGGGCTGAAGACAAATAAAAAACAACTTCATCCATGAGTAAAATAAAAGTCTACAATATAATGCACAATCCTTTTCATATATAAACTGTCATTCATTAAAGTGTCTTGGAATTACGTGAATATAACGTAAATAAGTGTCACACCAGTCACACTGAACAAACAGCAAACAAATCTCAAATCTCAAACAAATCTACATTGCCAACCGAGGAACCTTTGTCAAAAAAACTAGAAACATAAATTGCTGTTGACATAAACAAGAACCAATAAATCTGTCAAGCGCAGTGGTCTGCTTATTAAGGCTGCATGTAATATAAATTGGACTGAAAGACAACAGGAACTCTGAGTTTCAGTTTACTTTTGCACCCATTTACTATGAGAGTCAGTATAGCAAGCAACAGTATCGGACTGGTGGAGGGACACAGCCAGACTGGGACAGAACCATAACAGGAAGCTTTCTTAAACCAACTAACTTGGTGTCCACATGATTTAACTGAGACTTGACTTGATACAGTTTTCCCGATTGTGTGCTTCATTAAAACTGCAAAGAGGTGTGCAGCACCTGCCTGAAGTTTGGTGCATTTTAGAAGATATTCCAAGTAAACTTGGCTGAAGTGCTCTGATTGTGTTTTAAAACAACAAAGAAAATGCTTCAAGTATAAGAGCAATAAATAAAGCTGGAAAATTCATTTAGGGCTTTGTGGTGCAATTTAAAGACCAACAAATAAAAAAATCTGTGAAATTACATTTATCTGTTATCGGATTTTAATAACAAGCTCAACCCATCAGTCAGAGGGTAATGCTGTTTTTTCTGCTGTTTAATTACAGTGTGAAGCTGCTTTGTTAGACTGTCAAACACAAAGGCTATCTGCTCTGTCATTACCATGATGATTGTCTGTGATATGCACAAAACAAATCCATTAAATACCAATTTTTGGACATTAAATACCCAAAGCTATTAAATACCACTGGGTATTTAATATCTAGTTATTAGTGTCAGTTCTGTGATAAACAACAGCCTGCATTCTTATTATTCTTAAAGGGGAACGCCGCCAATTTTTTACATCAAAGTGTGTTTCCAGGTATTAGCGAGTACTACTGCATAAAACTGTGATTATTGCAATCAAAAAATGTGTTTTTCTGGAGAGTTAATGTTCATCAAGATGTCGCTGGTGTGTCAGCTTTTACAGGGAAAATGATAAGTGCCGTTTTTTTTTAATTTTCACAACCCACTGAAAACAAATAGGGGCAAACTTTGCTTCATGACGCATTGCTTACAGTAAGTGGCTGCGGTCGCTGGGCCAGACAAAGCTAAAGTTAGCCTACTTTGGACAAGGTAACGCTACTGTAGTTCAGTCAATTAGCAACATTTCATTTCAACAGCCACTGAAAACATTTTGCATCATGAACATGTGGTCCTGAGTCAGGATTTACTCGGGAGAAGTGCAGACACTCACCGACACAACTCCCAAATTGAAAACTCTTCAAATCTACACTTAAGCTAAAGTATTTGCAGTCATTGTATTTCCTACATCGTGCTGTATCACAGACCAGCGAATAGAAAATGTTGTGCCCAGTGTTGCCAGACTGGGTGGTTTGGTCGGGGGGGGGGGGTTTGGGAGTACATACAGACAGCAGGCAAAGCAGTTTAAAATATCTTTTCTACAAGTGTTTGATAAATTACTCTTACGCTTATTGCACTTATAGTTGTCAAGTAAAACCTTATCTTTCACTTCACCTGGTCCACTGTGTCCATGCGGGTGTGTTTGTGTGTGTGTGTGTGTGTGTGTGTGTGTGTGTGTGTGTGTGTGTGTGTGGTGGAGGAGCTCAGCCTCACCCCCGGTCAAACACCGAGCAGAGGAGAGGAGAGGACAGAGAGGAGAGACTGCTGTACAATCACGAATTACACCAGAACGCGGTAAAGAACTCTCAGCATCGTTTTTTTTCTTAGGTGCTGTGAAAAAGTGCTGAGGTGCTGCGTCTAACTAATGGTAGAGAAAACCCTGATATACAACTTTAGCACTTAATAATATGGAGGTGAGTGAAAACCAAACAAATGTAGATGCCTCACGTCAGCCAAAATCCCTTGTTCAATATAATTAAACCCAAATTTAATGGACATAATTTTAATACATTTTGTCATTGCACAGTGTTTTTAATTTCTCATATAACCAACTCAGTTATCACACAACCTTCCTGAGTTGACAGATGACGTGAACGATTTCAACTCCTCAACATGGGCATCTTTCCAGTCCTTCCCATCCATCCGACAGAGCGTGAACCTAACCAAAACTTAACCGCAGTGTTGTCACATCATAAAACTTATTTATTTCTCAACAGTGATGTGTAACACAGCCATCCTGATGATAGAGGCGTCAGATCAGAAGTCAGAAAATACACCAATGACATATTTTGTCATTTAATTTGGAGGACTTGTTTTAATCTGTCATAGTTGTAACATCTGTTCATAAGAGTGAAAACTTTTAACATTTAATGTAAAATGATCTAAAAAAAACGTTCATGCTTCCTTTTATAAACTTTTCATTATTGTTACTATGGTTTTGTCATTCTGCTTCATGTGTAGACACATTTTATTGCCATGTTAGTTTGACAGCTGTTCTCTCAAGGTGCCTTTATAACACGTGTATGATGCCACTTTATCTTAGAATTGGCACGTCAAGATTCCTGTTCTTAGATGTGTGTGGGAGGTTTGAGTTTCACCTAAATGACAATCAGCATTAATTAAAATGTAAATGTACCAGAATTAGCCAAGACTGAAATATTTCCATCTGCAGTCAGAACATTAATTGACTACCTACAGACCATCTGCAACAATGAAGTCACTTTTACAGTAGAAATTACAAAAGTGACAGTTCAAGAACAGAAACTTAATGTATATAAACTGTCTCTTAAGGCAGAAAAATAAAGAAAAAACAGCAAAAGCTACATTTAAAGCCACCTCAGTAATCCAGATTTCATTTCTAAATCATTTGCTCTAAACATAGTCCAACATCATTAGACAAGCTGAGCAACTAAAAAGCATTAAAAAAACAGCCAAAGGCAGATTCCATCATCAGTAGTCCCACACACTATTTAGAGGCTCACATCCTTATGTCAGTGCTCATAAGTCTGATTACTGATAAACCAAATATGTATTGAGTTAATGATTTGATGTTGCTTGTGGAGGAGGAGGTGAACTTAAAGAATCTTTTCTGCTTGGTGTTAAAGGACAGGTTCACAATTTTTCAAGTCAAGAAAGAGGTTTTCCTCACTGTAATCATTCCTCCTGTTCATACTGGATATTAAAAGATCCCCTTCAAATGTGCTTTAATGGAAGTGATGGAGGCCAAAATCCACAGTGTGTCCACACAGTCATTTAGTGCAAAAATGCATTTAAAAATTCATATGGAGCTTTAGTGAAAGTACAGTCAGGAAGACTATCTTTTGCCTACTCAGGTCTGTAGCTTTATTTTTCAAACCATCTGTCATCCCATCCATCACTCATGCTCACTCATAATTACCTTGTTTTCATTGACAGGGACCATCAATTGAGACATCAGCTGTTCACTTTAGCTGGTTATATTTAACCTATAGCATGGTGACACACCTTCATTGTCAGCCCATCATCTTGCAGCTGTCTTTTTAAATATGTTTTCTCCCTCTCTGCCTTTAGTGCTTTCATGCTGCCATTATGCGCGCCCCACCACCTCCCCATCACCGCCCAGTCTCTGCAGATTCATCGGTGCATCGCTTCATCAACCTCATCAGCCTTATCAGTCTCAGCAGAAGTCATCAGCCACCACCACCAGTGTCTGGACTCCATGGGGGGATCTATCTTGGTGCTGCTGCTGCTCAGGACTGATGTCCCTTGATTACAAAATCTCCCTGTAGAGTCTAAGACTTTTGACAAGACTTAATCATCAGTATCATCTGTATAATAAACAATTCTTTTTGCTTCATTCACTTGTCTCCCCTGATTGAACTGAAGCTTATATGAGGCTTCAGCAGTCTGAGTTAGTCATATCAAGTGGATATCTGCCACATTTACAGTCTTTTTAGCATCAAATTCCCTCTTTGTGTTTCCTCGGACAGTGTTTCCCTGTTGAGCTGCGGTGGAAGTATAGTAACAAAAAGAGGGACTTTGGCACTAAAAAGACTGTAACGGTGAAAGATATCTACTTGATTTGACTCATTTGGACGCTGAAGCTTCATATTAGCTTCAGATAAACTTTGAAATCCATGTTTGCACAGAAGGAGGACTGTGGATTTTGTCCCCCATCACTTCCATTGTAAGTGCATTATGAAGGGATCTTCTAATGGTCAGTATGAACAGGAGGAATGATTATGACAAAAAATAAATATTTTACTGTTTATTTGGGCATCTGACAAATGTTTTAGGAAAGACTTATTTTATATTTATTATACTCTATAAATTGTGAGTCTGTCCTTTAAGTTACTCTTTATTCCAGTGTTGTGCAGTGGATAACCCTTTATGTAGCAACAACATATATTGAGAGTGAGGAGGACACAGAGGAGACAGCGGGTCCTTCTGATCACCAATGGAAATCAAAAAATGGGCAAATTGTCTACGCCACCGCCTGTATCAGTGAAGTCCTGCTTCAATCTCTTCATGACAGCAGAGATCATCCAGTTTCTTTTGGATATGACAAACCTGCAGGGGAGATGTTCTGTCACAGATTGTAAAGACATAGATGCCACTGACCCTTCAGCCATACATCGGGCTGCTGATTCTGGCCAGTGTATACAGCCTGTGGGATGACCACACCAGACGGGCCATCTTCCGGGCCACCATGTCCCACTGTACATTCAGTCTTGTAAGCTCAACCTTGTGGGTCAATGACAGGCTGACATGACCGTCATAAGCACGACAAACCGGCTGCCTTTCAGACCATCTGGGAGAAATGGGTGCATTGTTGTCCCCTTCTATTCAACCTGGGCCAGGATGTCTGTGTAGATGAGGAGCCCTGATCCTCCCTCTTTGCCATCACCCAGACACACACAGCGGTGTCCTACATAGCAAGAAGAATGTGCTGCTCCTCAGCACCAAGTACCACGAGCCAGCTGCGAGTGACCCGGAGCACCAGAAACCAACGATAATTACCGACTACAACCACTGCAAAGAGGTGTCGACAACGTGGATAAGGTATGTGCCATTATGCATATGATATTTGTGTATGATAAAAATCTGTATTAATTTATTCATTTTTTCATTGGTCTTTTTTTTCTTTTGCAGGTTGTCAGTGACATGCCAAGACCTTCAAGCAGAGGCTGTTCATGGAGGAGCTGAGCCGCAAATGCTCCTGAGACAACACCTGGCTGTGAGACTTCTGCACTAGCAAAAAGAAGAAAATTGCCACCACCTGCATCAAGTGTGGCAAGTATATCTGCAAAGACCACACATCCTCATACTGCAGCTCCTGCTGCACATGAACTGAACTGAACTCTCACTTTCTCTCTGTCAGACAGAGAGTTGTCTGCTGCAGCCAGGCTTAAATAACCCGGAAACACCGTGGGCCTTCAGATGTTCCAGGTTGCGCTAACGATCACCAGCAGAGACAGCGCAGACAGACAGGGGAATCACACAGCAAACCATAGATGACAACAGGGGTTATCACACACACACACACACAGATACACACACACACACACATACACACACAGATACACACACATGCACACACTCTCTCTCTCTCTCACACACACACACATACTAAAAATATCTTTCTTTGGTGAAAGAGCAACAGAATGACTAATAAACATTAACAATATTTTTTTACATTAATGAAAACAATATTCTTCTTGAGGTAGAGCAATTAACTTATCTTAGAAATTAAGTAAAGTTAATAGTACTGTGTGTTAAGCACAACAGCAGCAAGTTCATTTACTTTTAGTATTTTTTCTAGTATTTACTAGTATTTTCCCATCAACTGAAACTCTGCTGTCTGAGATTCTTCAGGTCTGATAGCTCTGATTGGAAATACTTAACTTTGAGAATTACAAATGTTGGGCCAACAACAGGACAACACACTTCTCAGCAGTTTACTGGGCCACCTTGTTTAATGCTTCAGTGATGTTGAAACAGGAGCTGTCACCAACCTTTTGAAATTCTTTATAGAGGTCGGCGTGTCGGTGCTTCAGGTGCTTTGCTGAATTTGTTTCATTAGCACTGCTCTGTAGCTTTGTATCCTTTGCCTTTCCTTGTTCATTTACCTCATATGTTAAGTATTTCCAAGCAGCGCTCATGCTGTTTTCTTTGTCAACCAAAATCGGTTGCGGAGGCTCTGCACTTGCCATCTTTTATGAGATAACACCTTAACGACCAGAACGAATGAGACAAGTGACTGAGAGGAGGCGTTGCTATCTGGGCACAGTAAACACACTTTTTATGCATAAAGTAAAGACTTGTCCAGCAGAGGTAGGAGGCTAAAAACTTAAACAAAGACCTCTCTGAAAACTTTGACACAAGATGAACAGACTAACATTAAATGAAAAACAACATATATAAATAAATATATAAACACAAATAACAATCACATAAATATTGATTTTATGGGGATAGCTGGGCTTTCAGTTCTTGCTCAAAGACTCTTGAGCAGGGAAGGTCTGTAACCAGGTCAGCAGAGTAGGTGGAAATAACAGAGGCAAATGAGGACACAATCACACACACACACACACACACACACACACACACACACAGCAGATATCTGTTTCTGATCTGTGCTTTGAGTATTTATGTCCTTTGTTCTCTGTGAAACTCTCATGTGAGGTTTTAAATTATCTTTATCTCTGATGAAGAGACTTATGAGGCTGCTATCCTCTGCATATTAAACAAGCATAAATCCACCATACAAGAATGAGTCTGTTATTATTTTACATTACTGAGCTACCAAAAGTTATACACAATCTACTAAAAACAGCGTGCAGTCGATTCACGTTGGTCTTGTTTTTATCAGCTTTTTTTTAATCAGTGGTTGAAGAAGTATTCAGATACTTTACTTAAGTAAATACAACAAAAAATACTCCATTACAGGTAAAAGTCCTGCATGAAAAATCCTACTACAGTAAAAGTACATAAGTATTATGAGCTTGATGTAGTTAAAGTATTGCAGTAAAAGTACATAAGTATTATGAGCTTGATGTAGTTAAAGTATTGCAGTAAAAGTACATAAGTATTATGAGCTTGATGTAGTTAAAGTATTGCAGTAAAAGTACATAAGTATTATGAGCTTGATGTAGTTAAAGTATTGCAGTAAAAGTAGTGGTTTGGTCCCTCTGACTGATATATTATTATATATGACATCATTAGATTTTTAATACTGATAGATTCATTTCCTTCCCCTTCACTCGACCTTTTTTTCTAAATTCACTGATATAATCTGTAATCATACATTTTAAAGGGAGAGCCCACATATTCTGTGGATACTCGACAATGCAGAAGCTTTTAACGATTAAAACAAAACAAGATTTCAGGGTCCTGCCTGATGTTGCCATCAATTATGTATAGTGGTTTGAGGTCTGTCAGGGCAGTTGGTTTCTTGCCATTTTAGTTCCTTTCACTTTGGTCTGAAAGTAGCTTAAGAGGGTCACGGAGAAGCTTAACCTGTTTGGAAAACCTTCAACATGGATGACGTGTAAGATGAGTGTGTGGCAGCTGGTACACTCAAGTCACAGATACTAAAGGCTTCATTATCAAGACAGTGGGCGCAAGTAGGACGCAAACACAAAAAACAGTATTAATAATATGATCTGTGCTATCTGGAGAATGTTTTACAAAGTGCAGCACAATTCATGCTAATTATAAAATGCAACAACTCAGCAGCAGTCATTCATAGTCATAAAAACAGGCACATCAGCTAAGAATCAACCAAATGGTGGTTGATTCTTAAGCAAGGTTCACATTACATGCTCAAGTGGCCCAAATCTGATGGAAATGTGAACAAACCAAACCAGATTTTTCCATATTAGATCTGGGCCACTTGCATGTTGTCCTAGATCTGATTCCTATCTGATCTCTGAATGGTCAGATCAGACATGTGTTTTTTTTTACATCTCACTTCTCTGCGCATATTGCTTATCATCATCATTCAGTGTCGGCAACTCACAGTCCGTCCAAGATAAACATGGAGGAGAGCAACAACAGCGGCATCATCCTTATCATCTGTATTTTCTGCCGACCTCCACAATAAATAATCCATGGACATGTATGGTGCACAGCCATCGTATCCATGTTTATGACTTCACGTTATTAATGTTATTCTTGTATGCATGTGTGACAGTTTAGGACTTTGGCAGCTGCTTACGAACAATGAACAATCAACATAAAAAGATCGGATCTCATTATAATATCAGAATCGAGCAGTAAGGCCTGTAATGAGAATGGTGCCTTAGTGGAGCGCGAGAATTTGAGTCAACTTTGTCAAAAAGAAAAACACCTTCAAAATGATGTCTTATTCTTTACAAAGCTCTGGTTGGTTCTACTCTTTCTGAACAGAGAAACAGGCTACAAAGCTTTGTTCAAGGCCTTCAAATGCAGCTGGAAATGAGTAGATATACACATAGAAGGAGAGGGAATCACGCAGAGATACAAGGGGTGTTAATCAGAACAACAGGGGTGGGTGGAGACATGAAGAGGATGCTCTGCAGGGAGGCAAAGAATCCAAAAAGGAGACAATCAGAGAAATGATGTTATTAATTAGTTCAGCATGTTTCAGATGTAAAACATAAGCGGTAGACATCAGGTTCCTTCTGTGCACATGTGCAGTCCCCTCTCTGAGGAGTGTTCTGATAATCCTGTTCAGAGCAGTTTATTGTAAAATTGGATTTGACTTGTTGAATTGAGTTCATGCTGAGGGTCCCCATGCTCATAAAGAAACTAATAAAGCTGCTGCAACAGGCCACCGTAACGGCACAACTGTCATTTTTTTAAATCAGGAAAGGCACCACAAATGAAAAAGATGGTGACCCAATAACATCCACTGATAGAGGTACATTAACAGCCAATCATGGAGCTCCATGGTGAAATCAGTGATTCGTGATTCTTTCTGCTTGAGCTTGTGACAAAAACTACATTTGAATATTATATGACAATTATATGTGAAGGGACTTCCATAATCTTTGGAAGCTGTTAAAAGCCCCACTACTTTCACAACAACTTTCTATATCAATCAATATGAACAATGAAAAGTTGTTTTTACTCCACTGCCGGACTGTGTACCAGCTAATCTTAAATCCATCAATAAGTTTGTGTGTAACGTCTTTCTGAAGTTCTGAGTGACTAATAACTAGCTTCTAACTAGTTGTTTACTAAATCAGGATGCAAATTAAAATTTAAGAAATGTCTTCATATACCTGGTTATGTGTAAATCAGTTGCTAAGAAGTGACTGTAGCATCACCAGCTGTAAAATTACTTTATCAGTAACAGGGACAAAACAAGTTGTCTTTGTAGTGTGACTTTGTTTTCTATCTGCAATCCAGGAGAAACATGGTCCCCTTTACACTGTGCATTAAAATGTGTTTTGGGGGATCAGATTGCAGTCAGATAGTGCTTGACCACATTAAAGTACTGGTGTAAATGCACCCAAGATGCATTGAGGACAGATTGTGATCCAATCGGCCAAACCACCTCCATTCAGGGACGCGTTGTGAGCACACTGAACACAAGTGTAAAGGCAATTGCTTTGTCAATCCATATACAACAACTACGTGGGCGGAAAGAATTAGAGGCTGTAGGCTCCAAATATATAAAGTGAGGCTCAGCACTTTGCTGATTTATACAGTACGCACCATAAACATGTGAACTGAACACTGTCACTGTGAGAAAGTTCAGCTCTGCTTCATTAATTAAACTCTAAAAGTGCCATGTTCCCTCCCGCAGAGAGGGCTGTATTAGAAGGACATCTTTAAGTCCCATGATTAGGTATCATGTCACGTAATAATATATGCATAACATGTAGCACCCATGCAGACACACACATCAAAGGCTCCACTCAAAGGCACTCTGATCATAATTATTTTGTAACATGTGGATGGGAAATTATCTTTGACACAGTTTAATAGAAAAACAGAATTTAATTACTGTTCAGAACTGGAGTGCTGTGGCAGCTGATGACAAAACCCCCAACTGTGTGTCCTCACACACACACACACACACACACACACACACCCATCACCCATGAGCTCTTCTTCTATCTCTTTCTATGTTGTTTTGGGTCACCTGCTGTACTTAACATACACAGCAGGATGGAGGTGGGGAGCTGCGATGTTCTTGTGCTGCGCTGTAGAAAAAACCCTGGGGGGAGGGGGAGGTGGGGGTGGTTGGGGAAGTTTGGTGCTTGATGATTACATGAACAGTCACGTTCATTCAGCAGAAGCCTCCAGGGGTCTCATCAGTACCAGGGGACAACATCGCACCGAAACAGGCTGGAGAACTGGAGAACACTGTTAGAGGACTTCATCATCCACAGTCAGTCAGGTTTCATCATCTCACAGGTGTGTGATTTATTTATGGATTACAGACATAATCAAAATTGTGAAAATAATAACGGCTCATTTCTCCTTTTCTGTCAGACTTCAGAATTCGGGGCTTTTTTTTTGGTCAAATTTTGGAAAGAATTCCTCCCTAATATTTCTGTAGTTTTGACATTGTGTTAGAAAGTGTAACAGCACAGCCTGTCCTCTGTGTGCAGCCAGGTCTGCCTGTGTCTGCCCTTCTCTACAGCCAGACTGTGGTCACTCAGTTTGTACACTGTCAGTGTCTTTCTCACGTTCTTATCAGTTACTGTGGTTATGTATTCTGCCACAGTATACTGTCTGTTTAGGGCCAAATATGTTTCTAGTTTGCGTTGTGAGCCTGTAATATCATTCCAATAAGTGATGTATTTTCTTTTTCTTTAGTTATAATTTGGTCTGATCTGCTGAGTGATAAGTGTAACTGCTCTGAGGCTGGCTGGGGTTTGTGATGTCAGAAGGTGAAAGGTCAGCCAGCCTCAGGACCTGTTAGCTGACGGGACTCTTTTCTATGTTCAACTCTTGGCAGACTTTATAATGTCAACAGGCAGGGTCGCTCTTTTTAATATGGCTCCAGAATTTTTTTAGATCTTCTTTGAATACAAAAGGATATTGGACTAATTCAGGCCTGCATGCAGAGTTTGGGGGTTTTTCTTTGTACCTGTAGAATACTTTTGCAGAAATCTGCATGCAGGGTTTCAGTTGGATTTTTGTCCCATTTTGCTCAATCATTTTGTAGTGAGGGGCCCCATACCTCACTGCCATACAATGCAGTCGATTCTATAACTGACTGTAACCTTTTTGACTCCTCTTTGAGTTCCTTCACAGCAGAGCAGAAGTTTCCTGTGGAACTAATTTGTAAACCTAGGTAAGTAGGTAAGTATAAGTATTTGTTTGTTCTATTTGGGTCCCAACTATTTTAAATGTTGGGTCATTTCTCTGTAACCTTGATCTTTTTTGGAAGGTGATAATTTTGGTCTTCATGTGAACTGTGAGGGCCCAGGTGTGACAGTACTGATGGAGAAGGTCCAGGCTCTGCTGCAGACCTTCTTTAGTAGGAGACAGTATGACCAGGTCATCTGCATAAAACAGACATTAGATCTGTGTGTTGAAGAGTGAGACCAGGTGCTGCTGGTTGTTCTAATAACATCGCCAGTTCATTAATATAAATATTGAAGAGGGTGGGGCTGAGGTTGCAGCCTTGCTTCACCCCTCTACCCTGTGGGAGGAAGTCTGTGTGTTTATCTCAAGTTTTGACAGCCAATTTTTTATTTTCATATACTGATTTAATTACATCAAAAGCCTTCCCCCCTATACCACTTTCTATTAGAATAAAAAGTAATCCCTCATGCCAGACTGAATCAAAAGCTTTTTGGAAATCAACAAAGCATGCATGAATTATGTCTTAGTTTTCCTGAGATATTATTAATCTAAGGAGAAGAGAGTCCTCATCCTTGAAGCCTTTTCTCTCATAAAAATGTAAAATATGAAACAGTTCCATTAAAGCAGAATGTAAATCCCATATTTTATCTTGTGTATCAGTCACACACTCACACTCTCTCCTCTTGGAAGCGTTGAAATTATTTTCTCCTGTCATTTAGCATTTTTAAAGCTCCTCATAATCTGTGACAGCAGTTTCTGGCTGCCTGACAGATGATTCAGTCTGTGGCCCATTTCTACAGTAAAGACGTCAGAAGACGCTTTGGCACGTTTTCACTCATGCGTTTATTTCCTCCATAGTTACGTTGCCTTCAGAAACAGCAAGAAATTTTTCTTGCTGGGAGAAGTAAGGCCGCGTTCAGACCAAATCCGGCTATGCGGCACTACCACCCAGGGTTCTGCAGAGGTGTGGGCGTCACTACGTGGCCCATTTATGTGATGTATCTGATCGTAGCACAAGTAGAAATACTAACCAGAAATTCCGACTTGCAGCCTGATACAACGCCAAGCGAGTGCACAGTGATTTACGTCTTTTCTACTTCCTCATGGCAGGGTTGTACAGCTCTGGAAAGGTCATCACGGTGGCGATGACTCTCTCTTCCATCTTCACAGTTCCTGTGTAAACAGCAGAATGCTACAGTATTGGTCCAGGCTGCAATGTAATCCTTTGGGGCCATTGCGCCCGTCAACGTAAGTCTACTAAAAGTGCTTGTTTTTGCCACTGACAGGCTCAGATTGTTATTATAAGTGTCTGACAGGATTATGGAAAGGATCCATACAGAGAAATAAAATGTTTTTCTTTCGCTTGACCCGGACTGTTTGTTATTGTTTCTCATCAAGTCTCGCTTAAGGAGAAGTCTCGTTCTGAAGAGTCACAAGAGTTGAGTTGTTGTCGAAATCAGCAAAATATTCAGCCATGGCTTTGGAAATCTTTTAGATAACACTGAGCTACACTTTCTGTACTCCAACACAACAAACTCCTCCTGTTCCTCCTCTCTCCAACTATGTCATGGCCGAATATTTAGCTGATTCCAACTAAACGCTCGTGAGATTTCAGAAGGAGACTTCTTCTTGAGTGAGACTTGGTTAGACAGAATATAGGTTAAGGATTAAGCTGGAGCACTTTGAGAGTCAATCATAGTGTGCCAGAGAACTGAATAAATCTAAATGAACATTTCAATGTTTCTTTCCGCCGGCACAAAACAAACCGAACACAGCTCAGTGATGCTCAGAGGAGACAAACAACACCTAAGAAATCTCATCCGAGCTGTGTGGTTAGTCGCGTTGAAAAGGCCCTCAGCACAATAATAATAAGCAGCTGTTATCACCACAGCAATAAGGGTGACATTTGGAAGTGAGTCAGTTGGTACTGTATCTCGGAGCTAATGACGTGAAATACTTCACATTTAATGACAGTTTATTGGTGCAGCCCGTAGGGAGGTGGACTGTATTTTGAAGAATTCCTGAATACTGAAGAGTCTCTGACTCTGATCCGTATAAGAAGCTGAATTCTTGTGAATACTTATTATTAATATATCTCTGCTTTTTCATTAGCTCATTGTTAAGGAGTGGCAGGCAAAGAGGGACTATCATAATGTTTATTGTAGAGCAAAAGTGAGAACAGAACTTCAGGATTCTGTTTGAGTAGTAAGAAAACCTCATTCAAAATCACATTTACATCTGTAACTACAATAATAACTAAAAATCCAGACTTGGAACAGAACCTGTCTCAACAGTATGTCGTATAGCTCGCTTCATATGTTTAGATAAGGACAGGAGGTTTTTGAAACACTATTTAATATTGTTTATTCAAAATTTATGTTTTTAACAGCCTTTAACTAATACCATTTCCTATAAGTCCTCAATGTTTGCAGGCCAAATGTCACAGTTTGACAGAGGAGACGAGTCCATGAGCGAGTGGAGGGGTCAGACATGTCTGTAATAACAGCAGGACAGAGAGGAGCAAACGCTGTCGTTACACAGCGCAGACAACAGCTAGAAAAGATGAACAATGACTTTCCAAGAACGTTTGTGGAGTTTAATGGATACGTATGAAACCACGTTACAATGACAGAAGTACCCACGCTGCTGCACTTGTAGTTTTTTCATGGGAGTTGTAGTTTTTTTCTGTGCTCACAAAAGTTTGTGGAAAGTAAACTCCAGGAAAGACAGAAAGACAAACTATAGAGACGCTGAATGAGAGATTGCACTGAGTTACAGAAGCTAGTGGAACAGAGGCGAGACATTCATGTTCCCCTCAGGATGAATTGTAATAACGTTGATGATACTCTGACTTTTCATCTTGCGCCATCAGATTTTTAATTTGTCCCGTATTTTGGTCTATGACCAAATATCTGCAAAACTAATGATGTTCCCATCAACCTCAGCTGTTTAGTGCTAATTAGCTAACTAAGATGGTGAACATGGTAAACAAATTATACCCGCTAAACAGCAGCATGGTAGCATTATCATTGTGAGCATGTTAGCATGCTGACGTTAGCATTTGAGCCGCTGTACATCATTTCTATCAGATACAATCATACTCACAGAGTTAATTACAAAGATTTGGGGATGCAGCGACATCACTGAAAATAAGTCTAACAGGGCAAGAAACAAGAGATGCTCTCATGTTATCGTTATATCAGCCAACAATAAAAAGGTACAAATATTTATCAAAATCCAGTGGTGGAAGAAGTACTCCAATCCTTTACTTAAGTAAAAGTACCAATGGGCAATGTAAAAATACTCCATTACAAGTAAAAGTCCTGCATGAACAATCCTACTAAAGTAACAGCACATAAGTATTAGCTGCAAAATGTACTTTAAGTATTAAAGTAAAAGTAGTGGTTTGGTCCCTCTTACTGATATATTATCATATATGACATCATTAGATTATTAATACTTAAAACTGCAGCAAAGTACAAGTACCTCAAAAATGTATTTAAGTACAGTACTTGAGTAAATGTACTTACTTTCCACCACTATCAAAATCACATTACAAAAATACTCACACGACAAGAGTTTCATTAAAAACATCTTGAATGAAAGTAATTTTTTCCCAAAATGCAGCAGACTGCACCTCATTCTGTCAGGTGAATAAAAAGCCATAAAGGTCCATTGTTGTATTTTCCACCTGACAGAATGAGATACTCTAATTTTAAACCCATTTTGCCAGTCCATTTTGATAGCTTTATATTTTCTCCCCACTCAACAGATAGACCTTCCTCATTTTTAAGCACATTCGGCGGTCCATGCTGATGGATATTTCCCACCTGACAGGATGAGATATCCCACTTTAAAAACCCCACTTTTTTAGACTTCTATTTATAGATTTTCAGTTTACAGAACAAAAACAAACATTGGCAGTAAAGAACAGGACAAAGGCAGTAATTATGGGGCTAACCTGTTGTCAATGTCCAATATCTGCTGGGCTAGTTCCATAAGGCGCTTAGTTCGCTCTCTTTTCCTGAGAGCTGCATATGAGATGATCTGTCCCCTGAGGTAGTCTTTGAGTGACTCCCATATGATAGTATATGACATTCCAGGGGTGCTATTGACCTCCAAGTAGGAGTCGATTTAGTTGGAAATGAGCTTTTTGAATGCATGTGGGTCAAGTTGCCATGAGCGCTGAGGTATGGGACTGTTTGGAAATGACATGTCTAGTTGGATGGGGCAGTGTTTGGAGATCACAATGCTATGGTATTAGCAGTTAGTTACAAAGGAAATAGTTCAATGGTCAATCAAGTAGAAGTCAATTCTTGAGTATGAAAGGTGAACTGGCGAGAAGAATGAAAACTGTCTGGTAGTGGGATTGGAGTCTCTCCAACGATCGAACAATTTGTCGGCCTGCATGAATGATAAAGTCGATGCGCCTGATTTGGACACAGTTTTGTTTTGTCTAGATTTATCTAACATTGGCTGTAGTGTACAGTTGAAATATCCCTGATATTAGCAGGTGAGAGTTAAGATGAGAGAAGAACTGAGGGTTATCCCAGTTGGGGCCATAAAGATTGACAAGTACAACCAGATTGCCATAAAACTTAGTCAAATAGTCAAAAAATACAAACAAAAATATAATGGCTTTGGCTCCCTGTGCTGAACTGTTCTTAACTCCCAGGTTGCCCTAGTCTCTCCTACCCTAAAGGGAAACAGGTATTTTTCAACCTGGACCCTATTTTCCCATCTTTTGTGTAAAATGTTTTTCTTTACCTTTCGCTTAATTCCAGTCTGTTTGTTATTGTGTCTAACCAAGTCTCACTCAATGGGAAGTCTTGTTCTGAAATCTCGCAAGAGTTTAGTAGTTGTTGAAATCAGAAAAATATTCAGCCATGACTTTGAAAATCTTTCAGATAAAAATAAGCTACGCTTTCTGTACTCCAACACAACAAAATCCTCCTGTTACCCCTCTCTCCAAATATGTCATGGCTGAATATTTTAGCTGATTTCAACAACAACTCAACTCTCACGAGATTTCAGAACGAGTCAATTATGTCAAGAAGCGCCTATTTAAAACTTTTTAATGAAAAATTCTGCGGAGCCTAGTCGCACACATCTACTCCGTAGCTTGCTCTCGACTTTAAAGCCCTTGTTATCCTTCTGCTGGTGGCTCCTCCTGAGAGAGCAGCAGTGAAAGCATTTGTCACAGTGCCAGCCCCGAGAAAATATTAAATGTCTTGTCAAGAATTGGTTACAAACGTTAGCAAACTGCCAAATGATTCAGCACAATGAATTTAATTGAGTAATTATTGTCTCCTGCTGAAAGGCAGATTTTAACAGTGGTTTTATATTTATAGGCTGTTTAAAAGGCAGTATGTCTCAAAAATAATCTTAAGTGGCATTAGGTATTCTGCACTCTGTGCTGTATGTGTGAAATTTAAAGCAGTTTGTGTGTTTGAGAGATACACCAGAGACACTGAAATCACCTCCATTGCCCAGTAGAAGAAGAAGATCAATCACTAAATCGTTTTATTTTGGGACTGGCTCCTGTTTATCTCCGCTCACATCGACTCGTCCTTGTAAAGTGCTCTGAGACTTGCTTTGTACTGAAGGGTTGTAGAAATGAATGTGAAACGAACACCCCTGATATATGACTAGATGTCCAATTCAGGGTTATTTTTTATTATTTTGTGTAGAGCTGAGCAGCAGAGTGACAGAAGCAAATTTGTTATCGCCTGAATTTATCTGTTTACCATAGTTTAAAGATTATTAACAGGGTTTTACTTTTAACTTATGGGTGTAATCAGTGGTTCTGATCTGTCCTTTTTTTTTTATTGCCCTGGTTAAAAGTGCTACAGAATAAATTGATGCTCTCTTTGGCAATTTGCCAAAAGTCATGATAGGGAAATTTACACAACCAAGAAGGATACGTTTGCGTTTCATTTGGGCTAATACATAGCAGTTTGTACCAATAATGTGTTTTAATTTAAAGGATAAGGCTGGCAGTTTTTATTTTATTCCTTTTGTCAACAAATCCCATTAGGAGACCAAAACGAACAATGAATTTATCTATTAACAAGCAGTGTGTGTGTATCCAAAGCCTGATATATATCTTATTCCTCTGTGCTGTAGACCTCAGTTGTCTAAAATTATGTTAGTTTGTTTAGAAACGGCTCTAAATAGTAGTTCTGTGTAAGGCAGACACCTGGATTGAAGAAGTTTATATTTGGAGTAAAGAAGAAGAAAAAGTAGTGAAATACTACTACTATAGGTTGTTTACGTAGCCTCCGGAGCCGGGGGAAGCTTCCTGAAGGTGACCAACAGAGTGTGCTCATCAGGAGGGGGGCCTTAAAGAGACAGGAGCTAAAACAGCCTGTTTCAGACAGAGGCTGAACTGAGGGGCTGCATAAAGGGCCAGTATAAGATAAATAAGGAGTTTTTAACTGGAAATTATGCAAAGATATTCCAGTAGAGCCCAAGGATAAACATGTGGAAATTTGCAGAATATGTCCCCTTTAACATTAACTATTTAAACTATGTTACATATGAAGCATGTTTTTGCATTTTCTTTTGCTGATTTCTGGAAATTCTGTGAAAATTTGCATTAGATTTGGATGGAAACCTGACTGTAGTGTCATATTTGATTTTATCCACGGATGCATCTTTGTCCTCAGAGAGAATATGATTATCAGTCATAGTATGTTAGATATCAGATTGCTTGCTTATGCTTCAAAATGTACACTGGACTATAATGTGGGGGTCTTTGTCCATGGCCATATGTTGCGTTCTGAGCTTTTTTTGTTTTTCTCCTTTTTTATTGGATTGTGACTATAAAAGACTATACACACAGATTTACCTGTTTAAAAAAATATTGGTCTCATTGTAAGTATTCATTTCCAATCTACCTTGCTTGCTCGCTCACAATGTGATTTTAGGAATTAAATTGGCAAACAGCCCCTCTAATTATCTCATAGTATTAAAGACCAATATCAATTAATTTAGTGCGTATCAGCTGTCCCTTCTTGAAGGGTCGAGAAGTTAGAAATGTATTCAGACATCCTAAAATCTATTTATTTTATAATTTATTCATTTCATCCTTTTTCTTTTGTGCATCCTGAAACTTTTGGGACCATTTTTCTTCATCCTCTCTGTGAGATTAAAATGTCACCTGAACAGGACAGAAAGGCTCCACTCTGTGATTTTCACATTCTTCCACCCTAATAGCTCATCCATCTGTGATCTGCAGCTCATTCCACAACTTATTTTTTGAGAAGTTGTAATTAAGAAAGAATGGGGTTGAACCTGCTTCATTCAGGGGTTTGGTTGGTGAAGGAAATGGCAGTGAAACTAATTTCTTACCCAAAAAACAATGTAGTCAAGTTCAAGTTCTTTAGTCTGACAAATTAAAAATTAAAAATACATAGCATACAGTATAGTATTTACAAAATGTCATGGATACATGGGTGGATATGTGGTCCCTTTTTAGGTACTAAACAAAAGAATAAAAGAAAAAGGGAGATTGTCCTTCAGCAGGGGCCCCAAAACAACATGTTTATGTTAAAATGACAGCGCCATCTAGTGGCATTAGTAATTATGACGGGAGCAAAGCAGGAAATCAGATGACATTATTAGAGCAGCAAAGTTCATGTTGACAGGAGGTTGGGGTGTATGGATGGGTCAACAAAACATCCAACTTTAACACGTGAAATCACTGTTCACTTCCTGTTTCCAACAATGAATCATTGTTTTTTAAAAACCATGACTATGATCGACCAGGCAGCTGTTTTCAGAGAAAAAGCTGTAAAAAGCCACTGTACACTACCTGCTCAGCACCAAACAGCAAACAGACACAGTTAGCTGTAGACTAGCTGGTGAACATAGTGGAGCATTTAGCAGCTAAAGAGCCAGATATTTCCCTCAGGAGTTGGTAGAGAGCAAAAACAGCTAAAAGAGAGTGAATATTGGACTTACATTCACCAGGTGGACAGAAACACGACTCCTAATGAATGATAATGTTGCTCCATAACTGCTGGATGTGGAAATAAGCAACTGTTTGCTGACGATATGTCAGTGTTATGTTCACTACTTGTTTCTGCTGAAAACAAGTGGACAAATCAATTAGTGCAAGAATATGAACTCGACTTATCGCAAGCCAAGTGTACAGGACTTATAGAGAAGGAAAAACATGATGATGATTTTGAGTTATAACTTTCTAAATTGCAAATGAAACAGCAGGTGATGTACAGTGGGCGCCTGATGCCGGGCGGTACATGGCGTCGAAATAATGGCATTCAATGAATTGTAAGTTTGTAAATCCTGTCGTCAATCAGAACATGCTTCACTGTCTGCCTCTCCAGAGTTGCATGTTTCTCATGTCCCAACTGTTGTGCAGTTTGTACTTTACCTGAGTATTTCCAGTTCCAGTACAACTATAATAATGAGTAACTTACTACAGCTAATAAGTACTTTTAAAACTTAAGTAATTTGTTGATTGCAGGGGGAGAATAAGCCATGCAATGTTTCAATAGGCATATTGAAATGCTGTGAATGAATAGCGTTCGACAAGTTCAGGACAGCTTATTGTGAAGAAAAATGCAGATTAAATACACACAGGGTTGTGGTACACTTGGCTTGCAATATTTTAGTGCCAGAAGACTTGAAAAACTCCTCCCACTCATTTTCTGGCTTCAGTAACTCATCAATAACTTGTGGGTAACCTCACAGACACTACATTCATGTTTTTCTCTGTTTTTCTTTATGACAGCAAACAGAAAACATATCTCACAACATACACACACACACACACACACACACACACACACACACTCACACACACACACACTGTCTCCCGTCCAACTTTTTTCAAATCTTTCAAAGTTGTGTATTAGACAGAAATGTACTGGAAACCTTGTTATTCCAAACTTTTTACAGAAAGTGTAGCAACCATTGTCATTCTGTTGGGCTCCTCATGATGAATGGATCTTTGCCTCTTAGTAAACATAGCTCACATTGTAAGTTTTAACAATAAGTCCCTGATTCTCTCCGGCCCAGCACTCACATTGGATGTCTATCCTTGTCACGGTTCTGGGCTGTCGGCCTCGGACTATTTGATACAAGGAAGGTGCTCAACTGAACTACAAAACAAATTAATTTTCGTCACCGGTGTCGGGCCAGAAGCTTCCCAAACTTGAACACATTTTTTCCTTCCAGCAGGGCCCGTGGTGCCGCAGAGCCAGAGCTGCAGGCAGACGAGTGTCGATTACATTTGTTTTCTGTCCCTTCAAGCATGTCAAATTAACCGGACGCACCAGGTCGTTTGTTACACAGGACCATTTGAGAAACTTGGAAACTGTTTGGAAAAGGGCAGGCAAATTCAAAAAATACTTGGCAGGTGATTGGATGAACCATCTGTCTATCACCATCTATCTTACCTTGCGAGGCAGCTGGATTCGCAAGATCACGAGATCATGCGAGAGTCGTCATAGGACGCTGACTGGTCCGAACGACTGGCGATTCAAGCGACACAAGCGTATAATTTATAAGCCGGACAAGATGGATTTTCGTGTGATCTTGTGATGTCGTGATCTCGTGAATCCAGCTGCCTCGCAAGGTAAATGTCAAATGACTTGTGATTATGTATTTTGTGGAAAGAGCAGGTTTTTACATATTTTATTCATGGTGTCTGACCAGCATTCACTATTTGGAATTCTCTTTGTTCCCCTCAGCCTGATGTTACACAACTGTCTTGTTACGCAGACATCAAGAAAATGTCACAACACAAAAGAAGTTTGATTCTAGTTAAAGTGCTGCTCTTTCTGGCTTTTTCCACAACGTTTGTTGCTTTGTGTGTTGTTATAATTGACGTTTTATCACCATTCAAACAAACTGGGGCCCAAACTGAAGGATTTTGTGCGGAGATCAGTGGCTGCTGAACCACAGACTGCTGATTGTTGGTGAGATGTATTAATATTTTCATGGCTGTGTGTGAGCGTGTGTTAGAGCCAGTGTGTTGTTGTCCACAGATGACATTTCACTTGACATTTGTTGGTCTCAACAGGATTAAGGAACTGAACACCCTCACACGCTGCTGCCTTCAGATGCTCCTCGCTCACTGCAGATAAACAATGACATTATTAACAACCACCATACACAACATCACTCAACACAACACACCCTGTGTTGTACATGCATTCACTTTGTGGTGGCCGATAAAACTGGATTGCTTTCTCTGGCTCAACAGATTGACTGATTTTAATAAAGGTTTAGTCTTTTAACAAAAATGTTTATTACTTTTAATCAAATTGTAGTCAAAAACTAGATGGTAAAGTACAGCAGACTCCAGCTGTTAACCCACTGTGTCAGATACATTTCATCAACATTTCATACTGTATATAATGCTGCTCAGTTCATTGTCAGGTTGTGAACGTGTTGTGGTTTTAAACTCACAGCATGTCTGAGATGTACTGTGGAGCCAGATCAGTAAGTGCTTTGTAAACCAAAAAGAGGATTTTGAGTTGTATTCTAAAAACAACAGGTAGCCAGTGGATGTTGTTGGTGATGTTAGTATGATCCTTAAAGCTGAGTTCATCATCTGTGATTACTCCTAGGTTTTTAATCGGGTCATTTTAGTGATCTGGACTCGAGGTACTCACAGACAAGTTGTCTCTGGGCTTTAGCGCCTACAACCAAAATCTCCGTGTTCAGCTGAAGGATGTTTGCTGTCATCCAGTGGTTGATTTCTTCCAAGCAGCTGACTAGGGAGTTTAAGGGTTGGAAGTCATCAGAGGACAGTGAGATGAGAAGCTGCGCATCATCGGCATAATTATGGTAGCTGATGTTTGCTGATAATGTAACTATGTGGAAGCATATATAGGTTGAATAGAAGGGGACCCGGGATGGCGCCCTGCGGGACTCCGCACTCCAATTTGTCCCCAAGTGTGACAATGAAATCATGATTATGCAAGTTGGATTTGAACCACTGGGAGGACCATGGACCTTTCCAGAATACAGAGTTTAGGTCTAGTACGAGTATTAGGACTGAGGTTTTTTTATTGTCACTGTTTATCCTCATTTCATTAACAACTTTTAGAAGAGCAGTTTCGGAGACTGGAATTTATCATAGATATAATTATCTGTAAGATAGCAGTTTAGTTGCTGATATACAACCTTCTGAATGATATTACTCAGGAAGGTGAGGTTGGAGACTGGCCTATAGTAACTAAGTGCATTTGGGTCCAGGTTTTTCTTTTTTAGAAGTGGTCTAACAGCAGCAGTTTTCATGCAATGGGGGAAAATGCCAGTCTGGAGGGAACAGTTTACTACTGACAAGATGTCATCTGTTAAATAATTAAAAACAGATTTAAAAATGGATATTGGAAGTGGATCAAGCGGACTGGTCGAGGACAATTTATGGCATCAGTGAGATCACTGGAGTCTACAGTGGAGAAATGCTTGAGACTTAGCATGCAGTGGTGGAGGTATGTCATAGTTAGCAGTGAAGTTAGTAACTGGGATGTTGCATCTGATGTTAAGAATCTTGTTGTTAAAAAATGATGCAAATTCATTGCATTTAGCGGTTCAGAAAGTACCAGAAGAAACAACGGGGGAGGGATAATGAGTTTATCAATGGTTGAGAAACGGTGTTTTGGATCATTTTTGTGGGTGTCGATAAGAGTTGAGAAGAATTATTTTCTGGCCTGATTCAAGCTTCTGTTGTAGTTCCTGAGGGTGTTTTTCAAATGTGCAGTGCAGTTTTGATTTTCTCCACCTCCTCTCAGCTTTCCAGCAGTCTCCTTTGAGCTGCTTTATGGTGTCAGCATTTCTCTACGGGGCTTTACATTTGCTAGGGTTTTTTTTTTTAGATCTTAGTGGTGCAGCATTATTGATACTGTCTAGCAGAAGAGAATTAAAGCCATCAGCCAGGTCATCACAACTGCTGCTCTCAGATAAAGGCAACAAAGAAGACTTTGCACTAAGAAAGTGAGTCCAAGGTATCGTTTCTTGACATGACTGCTGGTGATAGCTCGATCAGCAGCCAGGAGTGCCCTGAAGAAGACACACAGTAATGGTCCGACAGCGCAATATCTATCAGGAGCAGACGCCGCTGGACAGTGAGCGGAATCGGGAGACGCTCCAGTGGGGCCATGGTCTGGATGCGGGCAGGTTTCACCAGCATCACCTGGGTGGTCCGGGGCTTTGTCTGGCAGAACTGCGAAGTGATTTGTCAGGTGGAGTGGTGGGGGAGAAATTACCAGCCCCCCCTACTCCTTCCACCTCTGACCGCCACCTCCGACCAGGTTGCATGTGGGCTGGGGGTCGAGCAACAGGATGGCAGAGCGCGTATTGGATCCCACGGTATGGTATCCAAGATGGCGGAGTTCATGGCCGAGATTTTCTTTGCCTGTGCAGCTGCTGTGTCGATGTCACTCGACAGCAGGACTGAGTGTCTTTCAGTCATGTTTTAAAATAGATTTTTTAAGGGGACATATTCTGCTTTTTCTGGTTTTCTGTTATTTATATCCTGTTACAATGTCAGATGTTAAACATGGTCAAAAGGTCCAAAACTTGAGATGGACGTATGTAGAAATGCTTCACTTCGTTTGCAATGTTTTTTTCTACCTTGCTGATGAGCTGATGTCAGCTTGTCGTGCATGCCCATAAATGGTCATCTGAACTGTAGCCTTGGTTGCTAAGGTTTTTCACTTGGTCCACTCCCATATTTTGGATCGGATTTCGGCTCAAACAGGTACAGATGGATTTGGGAAGTAAAGAATGAGTAAAAGTGATGAAATCCTACTACTATAGTTTATTTTATGGTTTGTTGACGTAGCCTCCAGAACAGCCAGAAGTCAGTCGTGACGCAGCTTCCTAAAGCTGACCAATCAGATCAGAGCGAGCTTGTCAGGAAGGGGGTCCTTAAAGAGACAGGAGCTTTAACTGTAAAGTTTTGAACTGTAATTAATGCAGATTAAGATATTCCAGTAGAGCCCCAGAATATAAATACAGACCTGGAAATATGCATAATATTCCCCCTTTAATTGTTTAAAAGAGTACTCACTACTTGAACAGTCCCCTCTACATGTTGTTACAAACTGTTTTAAGCGTTTTTTGTGAATGATTTTAAATAATAAACCAATCATATGGTGGCTTTGTGCATAGGCAAAGGAATAAAAGTGAAAACCATGAAGTTTGATGAAGTTTGCTTTGATGGAAATGTTGTATGAACCAAATGTGAAATAAAGCAGCGGTAAGCGAGATGTGTGTAGGTGTGAAAAGATTTTTAGTACGTATAGGATTACAAGTATTTCTAAAGCTTGAAAATGAACCATCATCAGTGAGTAAGTTGTAAGTGAGTAAGCTGTCCCGCTCATCCTTTATGCAGATTTTCCCAGATGGTGTGAGGATTTAAACATGACCTTTGGTTCATAAACACGCTGCATACACCTGTTCATACACTTGTTCCTACATACAGCAGTGTATTTACATAACAGCAGTGGATGGAAACAAGCATTCACAAGCATTTTCTTCTGATCATTTTCTGTTTGGTTTGGTTAAAATTTGTGCTACATTTGGATGAAAACCGAGCTGTAGAAAGTGAAACATCTAGCAGCTAAAGAGCCAGATATTTTCCCAGGAGTTGGAGACCAAACATTATCTATCAGAAAGTATCAGGTATCTATAAAGGAAACCAAAACATAATTTCAAGTAGATTTACACCGAGGTTTACATCACATTTTTGTTATATTATTTAAAGCAAAATAAACAAAATAATCTTTTATTTGCTTGTTTTTATTTCTCCTCTGTTGGGTTTAGTGTTATGATATATAATACATGTTTATGTATTTGCTAACTTGCCCAAAACAGGATGTATCATATAGATATTTTATGTATGTAACAAATAATATGTTACAATAATATGTTCACATATCTATTTTAATCTCTATTTTAATCTTTTGTTGGGGAGATTTCCTGCCCCCTAGTGGCCAAAAACACATTACTGCAGCTTTAAATATCCTGTCTGAGTGTCCTAAATGAAGGATTACCTTTAATCACAAATATTCAAGGACAGCTTAATCTCCTTCTGTGAGAAAATATATTAAGAACATATCTTGACCTTTCTTTTGCTGACTGAACATCCTCCAGGTAAATTGAGCAGAATCCATTTATAGCAGAAATGTGCATGAAGACACGAACATCACACAGGAAGTAAAGCAAAGAAAGAAGTGAATGACAACAAGCAGTGAGAAGAAAAGACATTAATGCTGTTTAAATATGAGGCATCCCAAATACCCCCACAGACCAAAACAGTCAGAATAAAAAGTGGTTCACTGTACGCAAACAAAACTGAGAATAATATTTTGTGTGAGGTGAAGAGTCAAAAATCCTCCTTCTCAGTCTGTCACATCTTAACACACAGACATGAAACACGTATTGATATTATTCAGTGTGATTTACACTTAATAGAAAAAATAATAGGCCTATATATTGGTGTTAGCATGTTTCCAGGTTAGCAAACATATTTTTGTAGTAGGTCTCAGTCTGACGTTTAGATTCAGCCTAACTGACAGCTAGCTTGTTAAAATGCAGACATTTATTTTCCTACTTAAATAAGTTGTAATAATAGTGTGTAATAGTGATCACACTTGATTTGATCACCACCTGCTGTGATGGGAAAAGTTCAAATTGAATAAAATAAATAAAACGATTTTACCTTGAAGTGGTGCCAGAAACAAGTAAAAAATGTGAAGTTTTATTTGACATTCGAACATCACATCATTATCACCATTTACATAAGACTGTTATGTAAAAAGTTGTGTGTAATTACAGCTGTGACAGTGGGTGTAAGGTTGGAGTCGTGGTCAGAGACGCTGTCCAGAAAGCTGCTAAATGACCAGAATTAAATGCAAATTGCAGCATAAAAGCAAAAAAATGAAATTGAACGAGACACCGACCCTATTAAAACACACACACACACACACACACACACACACACACACTCTGAGCTGACAGAAAATGCCAATTTACCTCACATCAGAACCAACACAGCAGTCTTTATGCTCTCCCACCTCCTGTTATGCTCCATTTCATTACTAGAATCCTGAAAATAATGTTTTGACACCAAATGCAAATCGCCTCTTCTCTTTCCTCTGTAATCAAAGGCTTTCCTGCAGGGCTCTCAGCCTCCCCTGTCAGACGAGCCGATTATTCAGCACATTCGAGTCAGAGATACCTGCTCTGTACCACCCTGAACTGCTGGATGTGGCAGCGTTGTGAGGCTTTATTGTTGCTTGGTGTTTGCAGTGTGGCTTTGATCACAGACGAGGGCTGTACATGGCGCTGTGAGGCAGGCCGGGCTCACTGCATAACACTTTCTCTGCCTCCCAGTACTGAACAAGGAAGTAAATTGGGCTCCATTTTTTCAGTGGTGGAAGACATTTGTAGATCTTTTATTTCATTAAAAGTGCCGATATATAAATGTGAAAATACTCCATCACAAGTAAAAGTCCTGAATTTAAATTCAATTACTTAAACACTTAATAACTTAAATGAGCACCAAAATGTACTTAAAGGACCAGTGTGTAAGATTTAGTGGTGTCTAACTTAATACCCCACTGCAACTTTAAAGTATCAAAGTAAAAGTACCTGTTCTGCAGTAAAATGTCCCTCTGACTGATATATTATTATATATGACATCATTAGATTATTAATACTGAAGCATCAGTGTGTAAGCAGCATGTTACTGTTGTAGCTGCTGGAGGTGGAGCTAGTTTCAACTACTTTATATACAGTTAGCTAGTTTAGTCCAGTGGTTCCCAACCTAGGGGTGGGGCCCCTCCAAAGGGTCAGCAGATAAATCTGAGGGGTCGTGAGATGATTAATGGGAGAGGAAAGAAGAAAAAACAAAGTTCTGATACATAAATCTGTTTTCACTTTTTGGACTTTTTCTCTAATCTTTGATTTTTGCTGAAATATTGGATCATTTGAACATTTATTGAAATGAAACCATGTGAGAAGTTTAGAGGGAAAAATCACTATTTGGTGGAGCTGTTAACAACTCATAGACATCTGAAATGTGACAAGAAGAGACAACTACACACAGGTATGCTTTTTTGTAGAGTTGACAAGCTCTTAATCTGACTACTATATAAGAATAACTCTAGCTGTTGGATAAATTTAGTGAAGTAAAAAGCTCAGTATTTCCCCCTGAAATGTAGTGGAGTATAAGGGTAAAATTATTTTTGTAAGTACTTGTACCTAAAGTACAGTACTTGAGTAAATATTCTTAGTTTCTTAGTAATATTATGGAACATTGTTTTGATTAACAGGCAGACAAAAATGAATTAATGAATAGATTAATTAATAGAAAGACACTGGCTACAGCCTGAAATCAATCTACTGTACTGACAGCTAGCTAACTAGGCAAAATCTTACAGTGCAGCAAAGGCAGCTGTTAGTAAAAGTAATCATGGAAAAGTATTTTTTTTATGGCATAAAATGCAAAGCTCTATAGGCTACATGAACCGTGCACAAGATATGTAGTTGCTAGCTAGCTAACTAGAAGAACACATGCTATATTTATATAGCTAGCTCAAGGTACAGTACAATCACATCATCAAACGAAGTATAACCATATTGTGATAATTTTATATAACAAACCAATGTAAGCAGTAGTATTAATGATGAACACAGTCGTGGTGATTCTTACCTCTATATTGTTCTTTCTTCTGCTCCTCTTCTTTCCTTCACTTCCTGCTTTGTGCTCCTGATAATTTTGTCCTTTTCTTTACTCATTTTGCTGCTGCAGCTCAAATGCAGACCTAGACACTTAGACAGTATCACTTCATGACAGCAGGCAGTGTTTATTCCATCTTGTTGTCAACTTGTGACTGACAGTTCAATGGGTGCAGTGTTTATTATTGTAATTAAAAGGCTGTTGTTGTTGATAATGTTGCTACTGTAACCATGATTAATAAAATTATGTTAGTGGCATATTCTGCTGCACCAGAAAACAAAAGCAACAATACACTAGCAGCACAATACACTGGAAGTATAGTAACAAAAAGAGGGACTTTGGCACTAAAAAGACTGTAACGTTGAAAGATATCTACTTGATTTGACTCATTTGGACGTTGAAGCTTCATATTAGCTTCAGATAAACTTTTAAATCCATGTTTGCACAGAAGGAGGACTGTGGATTTTGTCCCCCATCACTTCCATTGTAAGTGCATTATGAAGGGATCTTCTAATGGTCAGTATGAACAGGAGGAATGATTACAGCAAGAAAAAACTATTTCAATGTTGATTTGTACCTGACTGTGAACCTGTCCTTTAATGCACCTTAGGTTGGTGCATGTTGTCCTCTCCCTGCAGGAGCCTGGTGGGCAGAGTTGGGTCGTCAGGGAGATTCAGCTCACCTGAGTCCTGTACTCCGAAGCAAGTTCAACATACCCAGGATATCTTTTCGTTACCTGGCTTCGCTGAGCCATTCTGAATATGTCACATAAAAAAACTTAAAGTAAAGTCAGACTGTTTCTGCTCTCGAAGCAAAGAGTGGAAAAGTAGTTAATGAGTGATGAGATCTATCTGACCCAAATGTTAAATTTATAATCATGGGAGCCAATTAACAGTGTGTGGATTATTTTTCTCATAAAAAACAATCTTTTGTTTTTATTTCCAATTATCATCACACAGTTGTCTCATGTTTTTCTGAGCTGCAGTGATGGAGCTGTCACTCCAGAGATTAAATCAACTTTGCACAATTAAAATGCAGCTAAAATCATCATTTTGTGTGTGTCGTACATATCTATATATATATATAATATATTCCTACAGTCTAAGCAGCCATCCTTTACAGAACAGCACAGAATTCAATTTGCAGAGTCTAAAACTTGCTTGTGACAGGTGGTCCATCACAGTGAACACTGGGTCCGCTCCAAAACCCAGCCGGCGCTGTGCCGGTCTGTGCCAGACTGGTGAGGTGTGGTTTCCACTCCTTTTAAATTCATCACATGAAAAGGAGCCCAATGATCAACAGCTGCTGTGGTAAGAAAAAGATACCGACCCACAGCACAGCACATAGTAGAGACTGGGAAGAAACAGGAATGAAGATGAGGAGACCTGGGGCCTGTACTACGAAGCAAGTTCAACGTACCCAGGATATCTTTGTGTTATCTGGCTTCACTGAGCCTAACGTTGGCCGTCCAGATAAGAAGTACTATGAAGCTGGTTATCAACCAGCTCAGTCAGCTCTGGGTTTTCCAGCTACGAGTGTGTTCATGTGAAAGGTTGTTAATTATGAGCAAAATCATCAGAACCATGAATGAAGTATTTCATATGATATGAGATGAAACGATGATACCGAGTACCTGCAGGAAACTTGTGTTTTAGGGACAGAAAAAAGTCATATTCAGCGGAGTGAAAAGTAAACGAGCCTGTAATCAATGTAGAAGATGTAGAAACACTAGAAATAATTTCCACATATTAAAGTAGGCTAAGGCTTAAACATGTAGGTATTATTATATATGACTTAAGTATAGAGTGAGTATTTTTTGCTACTTAGTTGGATGATGAAGAAAACATTCTGAATATGTCACATAAAAAAACTTAAAGTAAAGTCAGACTTTCTGCTCTCAAAGCAAAGAGTGGAAAAGTAGTTAATGAGTGATGAGATCTATCTGACCCAAATGTTGTATTTATAGTCATGGGAGCCAATTAGAACTGTGTGGATTATTTTTCTTATAAAAAACAATCTTTTGTTTTTATTTCCAATTATCATCACACAGTTGTCTCATGTTATTCTGAGCTGGAATCAGAGTGTAAAATCATCCACACTGTCAGCGTCGCTCCGGAGAAAATAAACTTTGTACAATTAAAATGCAGCTAAAATCATCATCATGTGTTTAGTGTCGTAAACGATTTCTCTGTTTGTTAGAAGCTCTGTTTTAAAACCAGAGTGGAAATAAAAAGCCTGGAACAATAAACTGTTTCCACTGACCTATAAAAATATATATTGTATATATATATATATATTTTTTTACTCATCACTTTATTGTAACTTTTGTCCACGTCAGGATCCTGTAGGAATGATGACTCTTTATTTCCAGCGATCTGATTGGTCAGTGGTCGGGGTGTTGACAGGTTGTGATCTGATCCTCTGAAGTTAACCTGCTCCGGAGCAGGTTAGCTGTTCAGTATATGTTACCATGGCGATGTACCCCGGTGAGAAGTGAACCACCGTCGTAACTCTGAAAACCCAGAGTTAAACCTGAAGTTACCGCGCTAACCACAAATCCTGCCTCATAGCACAGGCCTCTAATGTCTTCTCTGAACTGTATTGTGTTCCAGCACTTCAACACTCAGTATTGTCATCAGTCTGGAATAACAAATAAATCACCATTAGGCGCTGCCATCTTACAGCAACAGGTCATGAACTACTGTGAAGCATGAAGAAAGAAATGTGTATAGTACCAAATCAAACCACCAAGACTCATTCAAGCATAAATATATTAATGAGCATTGCAATGCTCTTTTTTAGAGTTACATACAAATGAGAATATTACTCGTCAGGGAAATAAAGAAACTTCACATATGCATCATTGACCTGGTCACATAAAGTACAATGGCGACACCCTTTGGTCAGACCAGGGTACTGCATAATGGCGACCACACACAACAGACATTTCCTCCCCACATGGAGACGTTATTAACTTAACTCTTCACAACAGCATAAACAGTTCTACTTTAACATATGAAGGATCACAATAACTAACTTAATACTTCCTCCAGTCAATCACAGCATGAGCATCGTGACGATATTGGAAATATCTCTCATCACGCTGGGCACGTGTAAATATGTGGTTAAACTTACAGATATGAACATAACAACAAAGTAACAGACACTACTACAGCAGCAGCCAGAAGTCTTCCCTCGCAAAAAGTGAGTTAGAAATGACGTCTATTTGTGGCAGCGGTTTCCCTGACCTGGAATGCACCTCGTGTGTTATTGAGATCTGATCACAATGGAGGCACAATTGAGAACGCATTTTATCTAACAGATTGAATTCTTAACTCTTTTAATTTCACTTTGCTCCAGTTTCCATTGAGGCGCTGCAGCAGGCTAATGCTAATGCTAACTCAACGATGTCAAACAGCTGCTGAAGGTCCTCGTCTGACCTCTGTGAGGAAAACAGAGACTTTAAGTTAATTTTCATCAACATGAGTGTTACAGAACATACATGCTAACAAAAAAAAGCTAACTATAAAAGCAAACATTGTTATTTCTGCACCGTTTGTCACATTTCAAACTAAGTGAATGTTGCTCTGCACACCCTGTGTCTGTCTGCTCACAACCAAACCTAATATTGATTAGAAAGCGAAATTAACACTTACACATGTATGTTTCCAAATATGTGCACACGTTTCTCAAAACTGACTTGATTTTCATGCTTTCAGTTTCATGTGCATGTTGCGGTTTTTGGCGTCTGACTAGGACCACTTTTGGCCGGAGACACGTCACCGTCTGACCGTTTGCTGGGTGTAATAATCAAAAAGACACAAAATTTAGCTTAAAATGTCAAATAAAGGTGGGAAGATATTGGCACTGTGTGCATATGGATTGTAGTTGCCGTTTCCAATGATGAGCTCATGCTGAGTTTATGTTTTCACATGTAAAAGGTGTACTTAAAAAAAAAACACGAGTCGTCAATCACAACCAAAAAACAGGTTGTTGTTATGAGGGTGATGAGCAAGAACTCTGCAAGTCTTCTTCTGTCTTCTGAGAGCAAACCTGCTCCTCCTGAAAAATGTGTTGTTTTCATCAGTTCAGCTGGAGATCTCCGAGTCTGCAGTCAGCAGGAATCCAACAAACCAGACAAAAGTGCGGTTTCAGTGTGGCTGCTGTAGGACTGAGGATATGTAAAGTCGTCTGGTGGAACAGGTCAGGTGGAACTTTAATCTAAATGTTTATTAATGCACATCTGTCCAATTCAAAGCTCTAATGAAGACATCAGTTTGTCTGTGCTGCTGTTATTTTGCCACCAGAGCTTTGTGCTCCTGACAGCAGCAGCATCATTTCTCACAATTACACTCAGCTCTAATTATCATTTATTCCTCTCAGGATCTCAGATTTAGACCAACAGTGCCTCCAACAGGTGATGCCCCATCATTACACCGGCAACACAGAAGCTGTGTGAAGTGTGTATGTTCACATTTAGACTCCTTTAAGTCTGAAATAAAGAAGAAAAAATTACCTGAAAAATATTTTCACCCAGACATTTTATGTAAATTTTGATTTGTCAGGCTACTCAGCATATAAAATGTGTATTTCCAAAAGCACAAAAAAAACAAAACAAAACAAACAAAAAAAAAACGTCATTTGGCACCCTAGGCGACCACCTACGTGGCTTGTGCCACGGCCGCCCCTGCAGTCAACCCCATCACTTCATCTCGTAGATATGACCGTTAAATTCAGTACGAGAGTTGATAAAACTCCTGCAGAACCACAGAAGACATTACATAACTGTTTACTGATGAGTAAACATTCATGCGTAAAATCAGTGGAGTAACCCTTTTAAAGTTATGTCCCAGGTTAATGAACGCAGTCACACGGGGTCATCACAGGTAAAAATAATACAAGTGTGCGTGTTTGTGTGGAGTTTTAACAGAAACTCCTTAAACAAAAAAAAAAAAATCAAAACAAAAAATCAGCATTTTCTTCCAGGAATTCAAAATAGAAAACTTTTCTAATCTGATTTAAAGACGCATAATAAACTTAATCTGTCCAACAAAAAACTCAGAAGCAGCTTCTCATTGATGTAGCTTTTAATACTCGATTCTTTTGTACATCACATGTTTTATTAAAAATAATCACCTCTAAAAGAATCACATTTTCTGCTCAGACATCAACCTGAGTGACTCGCCTGATGAGTGCATTTAGAAAAGGACAGACGTCTATAAACAGTCACAGCAGGAAAAGACGAAACCATCTCAGTGCTTTTTTCTCCTTTTTTAATGCAAAAGGAGATGAAGAGACAGATCCCTCTCTTGTTCCAGAACGACTGACAGAGTCTGTTTGAATAAAAGAGGAAAAACAGAGGGAGGGAGGACGAGATGGAAGTAGGACAGGAGGCGTTTCCTGTTTCCTTTTGGCCCGCTTGCTCCCCAGCGTCTGATGCCGCCTTCAGCAGAACTTTGCAGACGATAACAAAGAGCGGCTGCTGTTCACCGCGAGGCCGTCCAGCAGGGAATGATGGGAAAGTCAACACACATCTGTCGCTTCTATTCCAGCTTCCATCGTGCTTTTTATTCACTGCTCAGTATTCAAGCTTCTCACTGGAGACTCCAGAAAAAAAAAAAAAAAATCCCACAAACACCCGCAAATTTCCCAGAACCGACACAAGCCTCTGCCATCAGACAGACGCTCAGGAATTCTCTGAATAATATCCTCAGGGACTGACGACACACACACACACACACACACGCACACACGCACACACGCACACACGCACACACGCACACACACACGGACGGCGGCTACAAGGTGTTTCCTCCAGGTGGTCCTTTCGCCATCAGTCGTCAGGTTCGGTGACACACTGCTCCACGATCTCCCTCAGGTTTGGGTTCTCCATGGCGGCCGCCACCCGCTCCTTATCGTTAATCTGTTTATTAACTGGAGACAGAAACTGCAGTTTTCTTCACTGAGCCAAAAAACAACAAAGAGACGACACAAACAACACACTAACACTAACACTCGCAGCCTCAACAGCTTCAATGTAAAACAAAACTTACTTAATTTTGGGCTTTTTAAATTTGCGCTGCCACCTTCGGATTCATTTTTTGGTGGTTTTATTTTCAGCCATGTCTTTACAAATGGTGATGTTCATCTGTTGGTCCGTCCAACAGTTGTCCAGGTATATTAATCTGGACTGCCCTGAAATTTTGAACAGATATTCCTGCCTCCCAGATGATGAATTCTAATAACTTTTTAATCTAGCGCCATCATCAGGTCAAACATTTCACCGCTGAATCCTACACACTGGTCCTTTAAATACAATAAACACAAGAATCATTTTTAGATCATTTTGACTCAACATACACTAACCATCAGGCAAAAAAATAACCATTCTGTTTGACATTTTGTTCCTGAAAGCTGTTACTTCACCCTCACTAACCTTTCATTACTAACGCTGACTTTGTTGACCATATTTCTAGCTGACATTATGCCACTGTGCAGAACACAGTACATCCCTCATGACTCAGAACATTGCCTCAGTGGGAGGTTATTTAATCTAAAGAAGCCATTTGCTGCTATTATTTTAAACATGAATAAAACAGACTTACTGTCTTCTTCAGTAGAATGGGTTCCTTCTGAAATGTAAATTTCCAACTGAGAACAGAAAGAAAAAACAGCTGATTAAAAGGCAAAGTTGCACAGTTATTGTATTATTTATTCAGCTGTTATTCAAGAAATTCAATTAAGAACAAAATAAAGACTTTTCAGTTTTAGGTTGGTGTAAAAGAGAAAAAAACAGTTGAAGACAGATTAACACAGAAATGGGACACAAGCAGAGAACAAAGACACTTCATCTAAATCTGGTGACAGAACACAGACAGTTTAAAATGACAGAATACCAATAAATATTAATATATTACAGCATAGTGTGTACACTGGCAGTTCATCTTAATATACTCTAATAGTGTAACATACACACAGTATTATATGTTGAACAACACTCTTTCTCCTCCATTTCAGAAAAATTAAAAAAGAAAAAAGGAATAAATTTAATCAATCTGTATAATTTAGTCAATTATGTTAGTGTTGGCATTTGGATTGAATATATAACATAACAGATGTGGACTAACAGATTGTAGTTTGAGTTATTAGATGCAAACTGTCAGAGAAAACCTCATTCTGAGACGATTTTGCTCACACATTTGGCTAATACGTGAATCTGCTTTTATGTGTCATACATGACAGTAAACTCAACTCTTTGGGTTCAAACTGGACATTTTAATACATCTCCTTGAGTTGTGAGACATTTTTCACTATTTTATGACAACTCATAGACGATTAGTTGAGAAAATAATCAGTAATGAAAACATTCGTTAGTTGGAATCCTAACACACGGGACACGCGTGTTGTCTCTTCAAAAATATTTTTCAAAAATACCAGGTGGTGGAAAAAGGGGGGGGGGGGGTCATCGTATATTCAGGCTCATATAGTAATAAAAAAATTGATGAATAATTGTTGGCCACAGGATGACGGTGTGAAGCTGCATCGTGTTCTCTGCACTGAGCAGATGTTCAGCAGCTTCCTGGTAGAAAACACTCCTCTAATCAAGAGTCTATTCATCTTGTTTTTTAAGCAGCTTTCACGCTGCAGAGATAAAGCTCTCTGCTCTCCACCTGCCTCAACACACCGCTGCACTCCTCTCTCCATGACCCTTGACCTCTCAAACTGGGTTATGAATAAACAGCTAATTGGCGGTGGGGGTTGTGATTGTGTGTGTTTACAGAGTTTCTCCTCTCTCTGTTTCAAACAGTTGTTAAAGGGACCTATAATGCTTTTATAATGTTACACTGTCAGATGTTCATATTAAACGTGGCCAAAGTGTCAAATAATGATTAATTGCTGTTGATTCAATTGCTTAAAAATATATTAACCAACAATGTAGAAGATGAGGGACGTACGGTGTAACTGTCTGATTTGCTGTAGTACCCGGTTACACCACTAAGTTTACTGTTTAATGAGATGGGAGTTACAGGTGTGTAAACTATGTACAAACTATAAAATGAAGGCACCTCCCTGCCATCCAAGGAAAAGTGTTTTTAGATGTTTTCTAAAATAAAATGTTTTATAAAAGTAGCGTAGCAAGCAGAGCGGAAGAAGTTCTGCCAAAAACAAGCACAGAGACCCGGGGAGCTGCTCGCTAACAGCTACATGTGTTTACAGCAGAGAGCAGGAGGGAGGACAGACGTCTCACTCTGCTGCTCTGTGCTGCGACTCTTCTGCTGCGACTCTGCTGCTGCGACTCTGCTGCTGCTGCGACTCTTCTGCTGCTGCGACTCTTCTGCTGCTGCGACTCTTCTGCTGCTGCGACTCTTCTGCTGCTGCGACTCTGCTGCTGCGACTCTGTGCTGCGACTCTGCTGCTGCGACTCTGTGCTGCGACTCTGTGCTGCGACTCTGTGCTGCAGACACTTTCAGTTTATAACTGCAGCGTCCGCCGTCCGACTAATTATTGATAACACGCTTAGTATTTTACAAAGTAGAGGTTTTTATTTGATGAACGTGGGTGCTGATATGTGAAAATGAACTTAATTGGTTTTTATTTCTATAAAAAAAAAAAAAGTAAAGCAACAGTGAGGGCGGCGGGCAGGTCATGTAATCAGTGTATGCCTGAACACAGTGTAACACAGGTAACACCTTTACACACAGCAACATGTTTCGCTCAGCACAACAATTTTAACAATTTTAAATGAAGACATTATTTTGTGTTATTTAACGTATAATTCACATAACTTGGGTGTTTACTTAATCTGTACTCTGATTTTGTGGCGAACATGGGTCACGTCAGTGGTTAAAAAATGGTTTTATTATGGAAAAACCTTCCATACCATATTTCACAAATTGTTAACGAATGGCTGAGTAACAATAAGGAAATTGCTTAAAATTTGCATCCCTGGGTTTTAACTGGAAATTCTCTTTACTAAAGAAACACAAAAACCCTATGAAACAGTTCACAGTGAGCTCAGTGGATTATCCACGGCGACAGGGACACAGATGTTGCTGCTGAATTTTTTAATCCTGTAAGCACAAACCACCCTACATTCACCTCCACTGTACTCAGGTTGAGGCAGATATCCCAAAACACGGACAAATAAAGCAAAAAGTATCTGCATGACTAGATGTGGCCAGAGATAAATATGTGTTTTTGTGATTTGGGTGCACTGACCCTCTGCACTCACCTTATGTTTAAATGGCAGACATCGCTGCAGTTTCACTTGTAAGCACAGACCTGCAGACACACAAAACATCAGCATCAGACACAGATACTGATCACAGATGATGAACAGAAACATTTCAGCACTCGGAGGAAAATTATCCAGCAGATTAGAGAAGATTATGTCAGAATTTATTGATGTCTGCTGGGAAATTATGTTGCCGCAAAAAGAGAAAACAGCTAAGATGAAGCAGGAAACAGTAAGTACGCTGCTTAATGATGAGAAATTACTATTATTTGCTGAAGTATGATTGATTATTTGGGAATGTGATTGAAAAACATTCTGAGATTTGAAACCCCAGTCTGGTGAATGTGAATGAAATCTGTTCAGTCTGAGGTTATGTGTTGTTATTGTGTTTGTGTTGTTATTAACCGTTTCCTTCACGTTCATGTTCTTCAGTCAGTAGTTGGGGAGTTTGGAGTTTGCTGGGAAACTGATTCACAAATCACGACTCTTCACTTCTACAGATTTCAGAGATCGATTCTGATCAATGTAGATACTGATACATCTGCAATGAGCTGATATCAGGCGATCTATCAACCTGTCTGATTTATCCGTCAGGCTCAAAGCTTTGCTGAATGAAGGCGTTTTAGAAATACTACAAACATGATCATCACCCAGAGACTAATGTTTGCAAAGTGGAGCACTGAACTTCAGCGCCGTCAACTGAGCTGGCTGACAACAGCATGAATGAATTGTGCTAAATACATAAACTAAAAAATGTATAAAAGAAAATCTGAGTTCAGATTTTTTGGTCCAGTATGGGATCATAACATTAGCTTTATTAAACTCTCTTCATGTTCTTTACTAACACTCCAAAATGTCCACTATCTGCATTGTATTCTGCTTTATTTTCTTCTCTTGTTTCTTTCCTTTTCTCTAATTGATTTGTGTCTGTATGATTCTTAAACTAGAATGAAGCCCTCGCTCTTTGATTCTGATGGACCGACACAATATCCTGTAATTTACTTTTGATGTTCAAAATCGCTGAAAGATTTTCTGCTATCAAACTCCGGGGGCCGGCTGGGAATGGGCAACAAAATGTTCCAAAATGGACCGAGACATGTGGGATGAACCACCAGCGGCTGTGTTAAAAAGCCTCTACCAGCAGCTGCCCGCCTCAGTGAAGAAAAGCGCCGTGGAGCGCCAGCAGCCCCCTCTGGTCAGGAAATCATCTGCTTCACAGAAGTCTCCCTCCGGCGTTCGGTCGGAGTCAAGAGAGGCCAAGATCACTTCCGGCCTCAGGAGATCCGTCAATCATTCACCCAATTAAGAACAAGGTCCTCTGGGAAAATCCGTCAGTTCACTCAGACTCAAGCTGAATGCTGGTGCTGACAGTGTACTGAGGCATCGAATAATTAGCAAGTCTACCAGCTCTCTGCATGCATTGTGTTTGTGTGTGCTGGATGATTATTCAATAACGTCTTTTACCATCTTTCCAGTTAATCTTAGAGATCTTAAAGTCCCCCTCCAGTTAAAAATATGAGTTTCTTCTTGTTCCTTCAGTTGGATGTTGTTCTCTTCTCGCTGCAGAATGATATACAGAACTGTGCAAACGTTTTAGGCACTTTAGATTCTTATCCATTATGCAACACCATCAGGGAGGCGTCTGATTGGTCCCAAATGTATTCTGCAGCATGACAACAAGCCCAAACATACAGCCAGAGTCACAAAGAACTATCTTCAGCAACAGGAAGAACAAGGAGTCCTGCAGCAGATGGTTTGGCCCCCACAGAGCCCTGATCTCAACATCATGGAGTCAGTCATGAAGAGACAGAAGCAGCTGAGACGCCGAAATCCACAGAAGAACTGTGGCAACTTCTCCAAGATGCAGGAACAACCGACCTGCCAAGTACCTGAAAACCTGTGTGCAGGTGTACCGAGGAGACCTGCTGCTGCTTTAAAGGCAAAGCTGCTCACAGCAGATACTGATTTACTTTATGTTTCTGCTGTTTACTCAACTTTGTATGAAATTAATTTATTACAAAAAACTATTCATGGCATATTTTTGAAAGCATCCTCACGTAACATTTAGTGCCTAAAACTTTTGCATAGTGATGTATGTGCAGTTTGTTTTAACGTTCATCTGCTGAAGGAGGAAAGTTTCTCTGTGCTCTTTAAAATACTTTTTGAACATATATCCTATATGGCCAAAAGTGTGTGGACAGCCTCGTTTATCTATCATGCTGTAAGTGTCCACATACTTAAACACAAGTGAAGTACGGAAGATTTAAAAAGTCTAATTAAAAGAAAAGAAGTGAAAAAGAATACACAACACTAAAAGCAAAGCACCTCCACCTCCTCATTAGTGTTCATGAGGAGGTGGAGGGGAGCTTTTTATTTTTCTGAGATGGAGAAGCATCGTCCACGCCAAAATGAAAAACAATTACCTGTCCAATCACAGCTTGGGGGCGGAACCATGGGCAGAGATTAATGTTGCTGATGGCAGCCATGACAGATAGCCTTTCACATTAAAACTGTTTCCTGTGGGCTACCTGGTTGCAGCGATGCTACTATTGATTTAACATTTAGTTATTTTAGTGACTGAGGATTCTCAAAACTGCTGACAGTAAATCACAGATGTAACTAAATGTGTAACAGCTTCCCTTGGACGATATCAGCTCAGTGCAGATATACTGGCATCAGCGTATATGTCCGCCGATAAATTACGAGTTCAGTTTTCAACTGTAAAACCTTCTGATCACAATTGTTAAACTAATTTAAGGGAACTTCATCAAAAATGTTTATTCATGTTATGCGTTGTGCAAAGAAACTTTATATCAGCTTTTAAACTTTCAAATATCAATATCAGCCTCAAAAATCCTGTATTGGTCAGACAACAGTATGTATTAGAGCTGCAATGATTAATCAATTAGTTGCCAACTATTAAATTAATTGCTAACTATTCTGATAATCATTTTGAGTCATTTTTTAAGAAAAAAATGTCCAAATTCTCTGATTCCAGCTTCTCAAATGTGAATATTTTCTGGTTTCTTTAGTTCTCTGTGACAGTAAACTGAGTATTTTTGGGTTCTGGGAAACAGTGATCGACATTCTTCAAATAATCAATTAATAAAGAAAAGAATTGAGAGATTAATTGATAATGATAGTAATGGTTAGTTGCAGCCCTGCTGTGCATAAAGTGATACTTAACAACTGTTGAATTTCTCTTTCGTGTAATGAAAAAATACAATAAAAACAAGACTGCTGGAACAAGCAGGTTCTGACTACTGCTGCACAAGAAACTGTCAAAACAGTGTAGAAATATGTAACTCTGAGGCTAACTAAGCAATTCATTTAAGGGCAACATTAAAACATTAACATTAAAGAGGTCAAAACAGTCATTTATATGTAGCACATGATTTAAAAACTGTCTCCAACTTGCTCGCTCATTATAAAACTGACATTATAAGACAGAAAATGACGGTAATTGGAGTATTTAATTGCTGAGCGACGAGAATAATGTCTATTATGCATTCTGCTGGGAGCCCAAGGGCAGACATAGAATACGAAAACAAACCACTAATTAAAGCCGGGTCTGGCTGCAGTCAGGGGTCTAGTCCAGTGCTGGACATGTGCCTGCTTAATATCTTCTAGCTAATGGTCTCCTGAGTCCAATTTACTTTGTGTATGTATATGAACAAGAGCCATTACACACAAATATTTCCCCCACGTTCCTACCATCTGTTTAGCAGGAAAACTACCAGGGGAGAAAACTCTGCTTCAGTCGGTCGGGTTTCAATTTTAATTTCAGCTCCTTTTTTCTTCCTGCATGTGTGTTTTTCTCTCCCCAGAGGACAACTGCTTTGAGGCCAAGTATTAAAACAATGTAAATAACTGATAACACGCAGTCAATAAGAAGAGAACTCAGAAACGAGTCACACAGCTCTGAATACTTGAATAAAAAAACTTTTTTTCTTCATGTTGCAGCTCCAGTTCAACTCTGTAATGTAGGAACTGAGCACACTAATTCCACAGCTGCTAACGACAGATTAGACTGATAAACACTATTACCGGCAGTAATGAGGTGAAAGGCTGAACTTTCAGTGAAGTACCCTGAGGTGTTAATGAGGGATCAGCTCCTCAGCTGCTACTTCTAATCTCAACTATTTTTATAGAACTTTCAAAAACTGTGTGTAGCAGCGCAGAAAATTAAAGAGTTTCATATGAGGCCACAGTGGCAGTTTATGTGAAAAAAATTGATTAAAAATAATAAATCACAGAGGGGTAAACTATTCCTCCAAAAGAGAAGTACTAAGGACACAGGAAGGAGAAAATATGAGTCATAGTTTTTGTGAACTTTTGTGGTCTGTACATTAATAAGGAAAACAAGCTGCTGTCAGACTACTGCAGACGTCCCCCCTGAGGACCCCTCAGGACTTTAAGTGGTGTTAATATAATGCTGTTTGTCGGGTAACAGCTAAAAGCCCAAAAGGCTACATAAGAGAAACAAATACACGGCTAAACTGGCTGATGTTTGGTAAAGTGCAGGTGATTCATTAGTTCGGATTCAGACCGAAAACAGCCCTGCAATAAAACAAGGTAGGGGGCTCGAACTAGAATATCTAACTCCTTATTTATCTTATACTGGCCCTTTATGCAGCCCCTCAGTTCAGCCTCTGTCTGAAACAGGCCGTTTTAGCTCCTGTCTCTTTAAGGCCCCCCTCCTGAAGAGCCCACTCTGTTCTGATTGGTCAGCTTCAGGAAGCTTCCTCTGACGCTGGAGGCTACGTAAACAAACAACTGTAGTAGGATTTGAATTCTTTTTCTCCTTCTTTACTCAAAATGGAAACTTCTCAAATCCATTCGTCCATGTTGGAGCTGAATCAGATCTGAAATATGAGAGTAAACAACCTGAACAACTAATTACAGAACGGACAGATGTTTACAGACATCATGACATTATCTCATCAGGAAAGTAAAAAAAAAAAACACTGGGCTCGGAGCATTTTGACACACGTTCATTTTGGAACTTTGACCATGTTTAACATCCGACATCATAACAGGATATAAATGACAGAGAATTGCAAAAAGCAGCATATGTCCCCTTTAATGTACTGGTGAAGAAGGTTAAAGACGAATCAGACACCAAAACACTGCCCAACAGTTTGTAATACTCACAGACAGGATATTGCAGCTGTCGAGCTACTGAAGGATTTCACAACTATGAAAAGTTATCACTGCAGCAACCATTTCATCTTTTGTCTCATAATGTCTGATGAAATGTAGTATTTGTTAAGCTGTTTGATTACATTTTAGTGTAACAGTGTACACCTTGAGATGAAAGAAACATTTCTGAAAAATATTGTGATAAAGTGAACTTAAAATAAAAAACCATCACATGATAAACAGCAGAAATTCCACATTTATGCTATAAAGTATTCCACCAGAAATATGCGCCTGCTGCTGATTCAACTGTTTTGCTGGACGACGCAGAGATTCACTGGATCCAGCTTCTCAAATGTGAGTATTTGCTGTTTTTTTTCGGTGTGTTTCTATCCACCTGTTTTTATTTGCATTTTCAATTTGCGTATAAAAATCTGAGTGTAAATGCAGAAAACTTGAAAAAATCTCAAAATATTGCAAGAAAGTTTTTACACTCAGCTGAGGTAGAAAAGTTGGTGTATCGATAAAAGTGAAATGCGACAAAAAGCAAATGTAAACTGACTCAGTGAATAAATGATGACGTACATGAAGCTCGTGACTTCAGTCAAGCTTCCACTGAAGAGCTGAAAACATCAGATCTGTGTGGAGCGATGAGGAGACTGTAACCTGTTGCCACTGTTTTAATGACGTCATCTCGTTGTGTCTTCTTCTGCAATGGTTTAATGACAGACTGGAGAATTAGCGCCACCAGCTGTTTATCTTGATGAACCAACTCCTAACTGTTACAGAACAGCAGTGGATAGAAACGTCCACCGATTAGAATTTTCTTTTGCTGATATTCTGGAAGTTAAAATTAGCGCTAAGTTTGGATGGAAACCTGACTTATGATAACAAACTAAATATCTTTGGGTTTTTGACCTCACACCTCTCTGCTCCAACCACACATTACCTCCAAAGTGCCCGGTCTACTTACCCCACTTGGGATGTTGCCATAACAAGACCTCAACAAGACCTTTTTAATGGGAACATTAACGTAAACTAGTCCTTCCTCCGTTAAGTGCTATTTTGATATGAGCATTGAATAAAACAACTCCCTGTGATGCGAAAGGGTTGCTACTAGCGTTGACCTTTCTACCCCAACAAGCGTGAATTTAAATTTCTTATTTATTTAGTGGGCAGCTTTTAACATATTTAAATGCTACCACATAATATCATCAGCTGCAGATTTAATGCTTCCGTCTCTTGTGTAAATGGTGTGAATAATGCATTACGCTGAGTGAAAGACTGTAAACTAATGTGCTGATTTTGTTTCAGCGAAGTTCAGATTAAACACAGGAAAAAGACTCCAAAATATAACAAACAGGTTTTTCTTTCTTACTTTTGTGAACTTTGTCGGAACAAAGCGGTGCATCAGATTCTGTGCCTCCTCGACACTGTTCACCACTTTTGATATCATCAGCAATGATCTGAGTAAGCCCCGAATAAACCTGAATGCTGCAAAAATGTAAACAAGCATGACATCTCAGCTGAAATCTGTGTTGAAAGCCTTTTGAAATAAGACAATAAACCCCAAAGTATCAGTATCCTCCCTCCAAAAGTTTCAGCGTCAGCCTTTAGAGGCACCGATCAGATCATCAGACCTCCGGTTGGTTCGTCAGCCAGCTTCACTCCGGCTTGTGTCAGTTGTGTTATCAGCAGAGTGACTCACCAATCAGAGTAGCCAGAGAGCAGTGAGGCACAGTCGGAGAGAACTTGATAATGATGAGGTACTCGTCCTCCCCAAGCTCCTGGACCTCCACACATTTCTCCGTCACCACGTCAAGCTCCTCCAGGGTGTTGGGCTTCTCCGGGTCACGGATCGATCGGATCACATCTGATGGAGGACAGGAAACAAGATGTGTCACTGTTAAATAAAGCTAACTTTATGTCTGACATTAGAAAGCAAGTAGTAACTAATAAGTGTCTGAAACCACTTAAAACATTTAACTGAAACAAACTTAAAAAAGAACATGCAAAATAAATAAAGCTTTTTTTGCTTCTATAATCTAATATAATCAACAATAAACCAAAAAACATATTAAATGTTTTTGGTTTGACCCTGCAAATGAACAAAATGATTTTAGTGATCACATCTTAACATTACTGCATTTATAATGAACTAATAACTAATAATCAAGACAAAATGAAGATAAAGGTTTAGAATAGTGCCTAATATGCAGCATGACCAGCAGAAAAAAAATAGTGAATAATCTGATGACAAGATAAAGAGTGACTGTTTGCTAAATCCATTATTTTACCCCAGTAAAGATACAATTCCAGTTTTGTACCAGTACTAGTCTCAGTTCTGCCGCTCACTCTAACTCCACCAAACTCCCCTCAGAAAATCATCTATTTGAGTTCTGCATCAGTAATAATCACAATATGTTCTGTTGACTTCAGTCAAGTCAGCCCCATTTAAACGATTTAGCTCTGAACCAGTGCCATTCTCTCAGACCACACCAGTCTATTCAGATAATTAATTTAAAACCAGTTCCAGTATTGATCGCAATAAGTGTTGTTCACTCCAATTAATCCAAACTCCACTGAGGAAATCATCAATTTGAGTTCTGTCATAACTAGTTCATAAGACTATGATGATTAATTCATGCAATTTATTCATCCATCAGCAAGCAAAACTAATGAACCTTTCTGATCTTAAGTCTTAAAGTGTGGCTGTAGCTAGAGCATATTTGTCAAATATGACAAATATTTTATTAAAAATTCAGTTTGGTTTGTTGAACCATGTCAAACATTAGTTGTGGATGTTTGCAGAAAGTAACCTAAACACAAGAAAACACTTTTTGACAGGATTTTAAACAGAGTCAGACGTACTGACAACAACCGCCTGTTCATTATTGGAGTCTTGAGCATTATCTCCACTGAATGAAAGGAAAAGAACATTTACTTAAATACTGTACTTAAGTAAAGTACAATTCCCTCAAAATTGTACTTGAGTATTTCCATGTGATGCTACTTTATACTTCCACTCCACTACATTTCAGAGGGAAATATTGTACTTTCTACTCCACTACATTTATTTGACAGCTTTAGTTACTTTTCAGATGAAGATTTGACACAATGGATAATATAACAAGCTTTTAAAATACAACACATTGTTAAAGATGAAACCAGTGGTTTCCAACCTTTTTGGCTTTTGACGTCTTACAAAAAGCAGTGTGTAGTCGGGGTCACATTTCAGATGTCTATGAGTTGTTAACAGCTCCACCAAATAGTGATTTTTCCCTCTAAACTTCTCACATTTCATTTCAATAAATGTTCAAATGATCCAATATTTCAGCAAAAATCAAAGATTAGAGAAAAAGTCCAAAAAGTGAAAACAGATTTGTGTATCAGAACTTTGTTTTTTCTTCTTTCCTCTCCCATTAATCATCTCACGACCCCTCAGATTTATCTGCTGACCCTTTGGAGGGGCCCCACCCCTAGGTTGGGAACCACTGGACTAAACTAGCTAACTGTATATAAAGTAGTTGAAACTAGCTCCACCTCCAGCAGCTACAACAGTAACATGCTGCTTACACACTGATGCTTCAGTATTAATAATCTAATGATGTCATATATAATAATATATCAGTCAGGGGGATGAAATGAGTACTTTTACTTTAATGGTTATATAATAATATATAATAATAATATATAATAGTACATTTTGCTGCTAATACTTATGTACTTTTACTTAAGTAGGATTTTTCATGCAGCACTTTTACTTGTAATGGAGTATTTTTGCACTGCTGTATTGATACTTTTACTTAAGTAAAGGATCTGAGTACTTCTTCCAGCACTGTTGGAACTTGTTTAACATTTGCAGTAAAGGCCTGTTTGACTGTCACTCACCGTACACTTCTAACGCTTTCTCCTCCATCTTCTTGGTCTTCAGGACATTCCTGGTATCCACAAGTCCAGAAAGCTGTAAAACCTTGTTGACGGTTATCGATAAAAGGCTGAACACTATTTCCATTTTTTAGAAAGCGCCATCATAAACGGGAGCGACAGTAGTGACTTTGACAGGAAAACTGAGAACTGTAGCTGCACAGCAGCGCGCAGATTACACAGATCGATATTAAATCGGGATTAATATCAGCGGCTACAGTTAGCATATGATCCAATTTTCACGCAGTTTGGAGATCGGTGGATTTTATCACAGCCAACGAGCGTCACTGTGCCGCTTCCGCTTCCTATGGTTTGGTTTCTGGCAAAAGCAATCGATGACCGATACAGAGATGACGCTAAGTATCAATATTGATCAGAATCAGAATGTTTTATTAGCCAAATATGCAACCATACAAAGAATGTGTCTCCGCAAAATAGAAGAATAAGAAGAAAAGCAAGGCACTAATAATAACAAATGAAATAAACAAAATAACATCAAAATTTAAATTTAAAATTTAAATTTAAAAACTATTGGAATAATAATAGTTGTGAAATGGGATAAAAAACTTGAAAAGAAATATGGACTGTACAAAGGAAATATGGACTGTACAAAGGAAATATGGACTGTACAAAGGAAATATGGACTGTACAAAGGAAATATGGACTGTGCTCTGGAGAAAGAAATTAAGTCTATGAAATAAATGAAGGTGACAAGTGCAAAAATTAAATGCAATAAATTAAATTATGTAACAATGGAGGTTGAATGCAATGTACAATGTAGAGTCTAGTTTGATTAAATATATGAAAATGACAAGTTCAGGGATTAAATGAGTGAAATGTGAAGTCTAGTTTGATGACAGACAGTATGGTTTATAATAAACACTTATATTTGCTTACAACTGTACCGTGTGGTGTTATAGCCCATTTATATATACTGCTCATAAATGCTAAATAGGCGGGGTTAAAGTAGAATGTTATTAACCATCAATTATACATATTCAAATTTGTGCTGAAATTTGGTTGCCTTTTGATTTTTTTAAAAATGTATATATATATATATATACATTTTGTTTAAAAAATCAACAGCCTCATCCTTTTTTAAAAAACAAAACAAAATGAGCATTAGTAAATCATCCTCACTCGATTAAGTTGACTGTTTTATGTTTTGCGTTTTTCTATTGGTCAGAAGCGGTCAGCTGACAGCAGAAGACAGGGCATGTGACTGCGCTGACCCAACTGCTGTTTACATGACAGGAACATCTCTGATACTTTCGCCTTTATCGCTGTCTGGACGCGTTTATTTGACTGTTTCTTTTAGAAAATGTCTCCTTAGCCAACAGTTGGACCCGCAGTCTGTGTGAAGCGTTTTGCATTCAACGTGTCACGATGTTGGAGGCTCAGCGGCTGGAGAAGATCTCCATCGAGGTGTCCGTGATCCCGGAGAACCAGCACTGTGGAGAGGTAGCGGACATCCAGAAAGCTGAACTTGCTCCCGGAGGCTCCCTACTCGGCTGTCTGGATGTCCGGGGGAGGCTGGTTGTCTGGGACCCGGCGGACAGAGAGGCTCCTCCGGCTACAGTGGACGGCTGCTACGGAGAGTGAGTCCGACTGTCTGAACACCCTTCCTGTTAGCAAAATACTACATGTGGAAGTAACGAAGTACATCTACTCAAGTACTGTACTTCAGTACAATTTTGAGGGACTGAGGGATTGTTAGTTGCAGTCTTATTACTAACAGTGCATAAACACAGAAAACAAAGAAATGAATTTTTTTTCTTATTCCTAGCTTCTCCTGGGAGGAGGTGAGCATCCACAGTCGAGGTGTCAGCAGCTTCAGACTGCTGGCTGTTGGATCCCAGTGCGACCTCAAGCTGTTGGAGGTGGAAACAGAACGACCAGCCTCCATTTCTCTGCTCAGTGTCTATGAATGTCCTGCAGACCGCCTGCTGCAGACTGTCAGAGAGAAGGACCACAGTGAGTACCACGACCAGTTCACCATCACAGGATCAGACTCCAGTCCAAGCACGAAGGCACTGAAACAGAAACGATGCTTCAGAATCACAGTCACATGTACCAGACACAGACTTAACTGTAAATGATATGCTCATATATATTATTAATGTAGTGGGTGGTGGTGGTGGTGTACTGGAGTGCATTATATAGAAAAGTGTTCCTAATATTGTGTCGACCCTATATGAGGGGGGCAAAATATTAGGGTATAATGCACCCCCACTACGACCTCAATAATAAACATAAAGTATAATTATCACCTTACTGACAATGTCAACAAAAACTAAAAAAATGTATAAGCTTCATCAAAGTAGAATTTATGGCAGAGGTGTTGTATTGGATTGCATTAGATGCACAGGTGTTCCTAATAAAGAGCTCTGTGAGTGTATATGTGAATATGTATTAATGACCGAGTCTTTATTTTTAGGTGTGTGTGAGCTGCAGTCGGTGTGCGTGTTGTCGTTTTCTGCTGGCCGGTGCTGCGTGCTGCTGAACGGCGACTGGCTGCTGCAGCTGCAGTGGCAGCAGACGGAGCAGGAGCTGCAGACGTTAACCTGCTGCAACATCCGGCTGACTGACAGCAACAGACACAGTGCTGTCCACCACTGTGTGTGCAGAGAAACCCTGTTCATCCTCAGCTCCACTGGACTCATATGTATCCTCAACTCACTAAGGCTGAATCTATTCTAATAATACAAATACTACTACGAAAAGTTATAATAATATCACCAAACTATCCCGGCTGTAGTATGTGGTGCTATTTAACTGAATTATAACATTATAACTGAGAAATGTTTCATCTCACTGAAATAATTGGGGTGGCTAAATAAATTGAAAAACAAACAAATCAGATAAACTACAGTAAGGTGAACTAATCAAAATGCAGATAAGTTAAACTAAATGAAACTTAAGTTAGCTAAAGTAAACTAAACTAATCTAACTATGTTAAATTATTCCTAAATAAAACTAAGCTGTTACTGAATAAAGTTAAGTTACATGAAATTAAGCAAAACCAAATGAAATTAATTGACTGGCAACTAATGTTGCTAAACTAAAGGAAACTAAACTAAGTAAAAAGTTATATTTAATGAAACTGAGCAAACTAAAAATAACCAAACTAATTTAAAACAAAGAAAATTCAGTGACTTAGCTTAACTAGAGTAAGCTAAACTAAGGCTAAGTAAAATAATAACTGCAGTAAAGCTAAATTAAACTAAGATACATGAAACAGAGCTTAACCCAATAAAGGTGAGTGACTTACTAAACTAAAGTAAACTAAATTAAATGAAACTATGTTAGCCTTGAGGAAACGTAGCATAATACAATAGTAAATCTAAGCTAAGTAAAATTCTGTGACTTAGCTAAACTAAAATAAGATAAACTACATAAAACTAAACTAAATCAAGTTTAAGTATACCAAACTAAGTTAAACAAAATAAACAACAACAACAACAAACTGAGCTAAACTAAAGTTAGTGACTAATCTAAACTAAAATTAGCTAAATTAAATGAAACTAAGCTATCCTTGAGCAAACTAAGCTAAATGAAATAAAATGCTAAAGTAAACTAAGCTACGCTAAATGAAACTGAGCTACACTTGATGAAATTAAGCCAAATCAAACAAGTGAATTAAATAAAAAATGAAATTAAGCTAGCCTTGAAACTGAGCTGAAGTAGACAAAAAATGAATAGAACTAAGCAAAACATAATTAAACTGAGACTGAGTTTAACTATTTGAGCGGGAAAGTTCATTTTTGACTTTGAAAACAGCAGCATTATTTAAACTCTTGGCTTTTTATCACATCTCTTGGTCTTCCTCAGCTAACTGAGTTAGTTAAAAAATCTTACCTAAACTAAGAAAACTATATGAAATTAAGCTCGCCTTGATGAAAATAAGATACTAAGTTGAAGATAAAGTAAATCTAATTATATTTAAGTACACACAACTAAACTGAGATCTAATCTAATCAAACCTGAATCTACTATCTGTAGATCTCAGCAGTGCTTTCTTTAACTTTGACCTCCAGCTGTGTATAATATCACTGACGGAGGTCTGCTGGCCACCGTTGACCTTCTTGCCTACCTGAACTCTGGCCTGGCAGACGAGGAGGTCGTCTCCTCCTCACCCTCCTTCTCCTCCTCGTCCTCCTTCTGTTTCCTCCAGGTGTCAGCTGATCTCAGTACAGCTGTAGCCGTCACTCAGTCTCACAGCGCCATCGCCGTCGACCTCAACCACTACTTCAGGTACTGCAGCAGGAAAATGAGAGAAAATCTCCTCATTTCTGGGGGGTAGTTTGCAGTGGTGGAAGAAGTACTCAGATCCTTTACTTAAGTAAAAGTACCAATACAGCAATGTAAAAATACTCCATTACAAATAAAAGTGCTTTATATACAGTTAGCTAGTTTAGTCCAGTGGTTCCCAACCTAGGGGTCGGGCCCCTCCAAAGGGTCAACAGATAAATCTGAGGGGTCGTGAGATGATTAATGGGAGAGGAAAGAAGAAAAAACAAAGTTCTGATACACAAATCTGTTTTCACTTTTTGGACTTTTTCTCTAATCTTTGATTTTTGCTGAAATATTGGATCATTTGAACATTTATTGAAATGAAACCATGTGAGAAGTTTAGAGGGAAAAATCACTATTTGGTGGAGCTGTTAACAACTCATAGACATCTGAAATGTGACCCCGACTACACACTGCTTTTTGTAAGACGTCAAAAGCCAAAAAGGTTGGAAACCACTGGTTTCATCTTTAACAATGTGTTGTATTTTAAAAGCTTGTTATATTATCCATTGTGTCAAATCTTCATCTGAAAAGTAACTAAAGCTGTCAAATAAATGTAGTGGAGTAGAAAGTACAATATTTCCCTCTGAAATGTAGAGGAGTGGAAGTATAAAGTAGCATCACATGGAAATACTCAAGTAAAGTACAAGTACCTCAAAATTGCATTTAAGTACCATACTTGAGAATATGTACTTAGTTACTTTCCACCACTTTTTTCCATGTTAAGTTCTTGTTTTGTTGTTTATTAGTCTCATTGTAAGCAAAATCTCAGCAACCAAATGAGCTGCACATTAAACAGATAACATAACACACGGGAACAGTTTTGATCCTGATTGGAGAGAGCATTGCAGAGATATGACCCACTGCCTGTTTGTCTTTCTGCCAAAAAAATCTCAGCCAAATGGTCTGATGTGAATGTTCCTGACTCAACTGGAGGAATATTAAACTGATTCACCACAAGAAACACATCGGATCAGCCCATTCAACTGCTCTCCACTCTGAACCATCTGCAGTTTAATGATGTGCAGTATTACACTGCTTCAGATTGATATACTGTCTTCCAGGATTTATCCAGACCACCTTCTGTGTGCTGTCCCGTCTGCTGGCCCCCCCCTCCGGCCCCCGAACCTGAGAGATGAGGATAGCCTGTCGAGCTCCAACTGCAGCCTCGCCGCCCTCGGATCAACCTTCAGTACTGATCGGTAAACTACTGAACACACACAGACTTCACGTTTATTGATTGTAGATTATGAGACTGTGGGACCCCAGAGATAGCTGCCAGCACAAGATTTGTATTTAGATTTGTTGATGAGCAGCAGCTCTCAGCTTCATTATGACGTGATAATACCTTTGCCAATCTTTCACAAAAATAAAAGAGGACATTTATTGGAGCTCCTAAAGACTAATGTTAACACCTCAACAACAGATGATGATCAACCTCATATTACTTTTTTCCCCTGTTGTCTGACAACTGAACAAGCGTTAAAAACAGTAATTTGATCATTACTCATAAATACTCTTCCACTGCTGCGGTCAAACAAATCTGTTTTATAATCACAAAGTCATGTTAGGATAATGACAACAGCTGTGCTTTTGTGATCGACTCTATTGACATGTAGAGTAATCACAGAAAGTTTCCTTCTTAGCTTTACTGCTACACAGCCTCGACTGTGTACAGGCAAGAATATTTCACAGTTTTCCAACAGCCTGGTTCACCAAGTACACGCTAAAATATGAAGCTGGCATTTTCTGATTTCTCCCAGAAAAATTAAAATTTCTGGTGTGAAAAAATTTTTTCGGCTTAGTGTGGATGTAGGGCCGAAACAAACAAAAAAAAAAGATACGTTTTCAAATGTAGTCGGCATAGTGTAAACATGTGCTGAGGCTCAGCCGGTGCAGAAGTAGTTTTACCATTTGCAGCTAATTATGTGTCATCAGTGTAAGCAGTTATCATGTGTTTGTCTGATAGATAATATCAAAAAATTTAATCCTGATGTTCTATACAGAAGAATTTTAATGATTTCACTATTAAACACAAAAATATGGTTGAATTGTCAAAAAGATATTTTTATTTTTATGAATTTACTACCTCTGAACTCTTCACCTGTAGCTCCTGGGAAGCTCGTCTGGCCTCCATGTACAGCAGAGCCCAGCAGCCTGTGTCTCTCCCCTCCTCCTCCTCTTCCTCCTCCCACCCTGCTGGGACCTGCTGGTCCTCCTCGCTCCCCCACCTGGAGTCCCACCAGGCTCTGTCTTCGGCCCACAGCAGAGTTCCTTGCGGTGGGGTGACCGTCGCTTTCTCCCTCCCCGAATCGTCCAAACTGTCTCTGCTCACTGCCTCCGAGTTCTCTGCCCTGCTGACCTTCGTCTCCCCCGGCAACAGACAGACCACAGTGGCCTTATGGGATCTGGAGTCAGGGAGTGTGAGCTACCACCAGGCGGAGGGCGAGGCGGCTCCGGTTCAGCGCTGTGGAGAGCAACATCACAGACTGCTGCTGAAGAGTAAGTCGACCTCTGACGTACAGTAAACCTCAGCAGCAGGTTAGACTCAAAATCTGTTACGCTGACGTCAGTGTGAGTTTTTTTTATTGTGTAAGAGGAGGAGAGGGGTGAAAAATATCTGTGAGATTCATTTAAGGGGAGAATTCTCTTTATAGTCTTATAGTCTTATAGTCTTGGACATTATTCCTATTGTTTATGACAACATTTTACTCACCAAATTCATTGAGATCTTGGGATATCATGACTTTGCCATAAAGGTCCAACAGGGCAGGAACACAAACGGTCTTTAAATAAAACTGTAACTTGAGATCTCAGCAAGAAATTGAGTAAAATGTTCTCAGAACTGATAGGAATGACAGCTGAAACTACAAACTAAGACCCAGGTTGTTTAAAAGAAAAAAGAGTAAAACACATTTATACCAGGTTGTAATTAGCCCCAGTTTGTCTGTCATGTATTAGCAAACATTTGGGTCACAGAAGTAACCATCAAAAACACTTAAAGCTGCTCTGAATCCAGAATCCTCAAAGACTTTTCTAACCATCTGGATGAGAAAATATTCCATCCGCTGCACAATAAAAAAGATTTTTAATCCGTTTCCCAAGTTGTGACCCTGTTTTCTATCCGGTAGCTGGAGGGATGCCGTCTTCAGAGGCACCGGCTTGGGAAATGAGCTAAAAATATTTTTTGTCGTGCAGCAGATGAATATTTTTATTAATCCAGATGGTTCGAAAAGTCTTTGAGGATTCTGAAAATACTGTCAGATGAACAGTAATTGTTTTTTGAATAACCTTCTGGGTTTTAAAAAAATAATTGATCGAATTAATTATCTTTTGGAGAATTTGATGTATGCTGAGACATGAGAGATACAGACTGAGGCTAGGTTGCAATTATCTGTTGTTTTTTTTATATCTGTCTCTCTGAAAAAATCTTATGTCCATGAACTTTTTGTATGTAACTTTATGTTCTCTGCTGTGCAGTAAATATTGTCTTGTAGAGGTGTCTTGGCCATGAGATGGCAGGACATTTAAATAAGATTCATTCTTCATTTTTCTGTACATTTTTGTCCAAGTTCATTTCCTGCTGTCTGCTGACACTGGCTGTCTTTATCTGTCTCCAGAGTCCGGTGTGTTCCAGGTCATGTTCTCAGTTTCCCAGCAGGACTTGCTCAGCAGGCTGATGTTGTTTGGCAGCGCAGCAACAGTAGACGCAGTGTGTCACCTGAACAGCTGGGGGCGCTGCTCCATCCCTATCCACGCCCTGCAGGTAGGAGGCGGCGCTCACCTTTACTGACCACACATCCCCTCCACCTACAGAGGCAACTGTTACTATATGACTTATTGTTAGACCTCTAGATGACATTTAGATCAAACAATCTACCTTTGGTTTTGTGTTTTGCAGGCTGGACTGAAGAACCGTCAGCTGGACACGGTGGATTTTTACCTGAAGAGTAAAGAAAATGTCCTGAACCCTCCGACAGTGTTCAGCTCAGCTGATCAGCCAGCAGCCTCCACACTGAGCCTGACAGACAGTACGTATACAAGCATCATAAACTCTCAATAAAACACTTCATACAATTATAGTCTGTCCTGCCACTATCATATGAAACTAAACTAAAGCCCAGTAGTTACATTTAGGAGCCAGTATCAATAATTTTTAAATATAATAGTTTTTAAAAAATCAGGTTAAAATATATCAGCCAGTTTTTATTTTTTAACATAAACACATTGCAAACAAATGACTATTAATCATTGCAAAATTTGATAAGAATTGCTTCAGTGTGGTTATTAAAGAACAAAAGAAAGAACATTTTACAAAGTTTATTGTTACTTATCAGCCAACATAAACAGATACTGATGTAAATGTGGTAAATTAAAATTAGCCGATAAAGTCGGCCATTTTGTTGGGATCTACCAGAACATCTCAGAGACATATTACTACATTGACTCATGTAATCTTTCATTTTAATTGTGTTATTGTTTTGCTAGCATTTATTTAAAGACTCCCAGTGGTGGTGTCACCCCTCCCTCCATGTATGTAACCCAAGGAATTCATATGAATAGACTGAAAACATAGTGGCTTTGATAATTGCAGTTGGGTTCATATTGCTTTACATAAAGCTGTGTGTACTGATGTGTGTCTGTAGGTGTGCAGGAGTTGTGTCCTGCATTGGACCTGCTGTGTACGGCCGTCAGAGACTCAAACAGTGAAGCTCAGAGCCGACAGTTCTCTGAACAGCTGCTCCACATCACCATGAGCTTCGTCAACACACAGATCCGCTCCATCCTGACAGACACACACCGTAAGACCACACACACACACACACACACACACACCTCTCTGTCCACAGCTGTAGATACTGAGTGCAGTTTTAACACATTTTCATTCGTGCAGACGAGGACGCAGGCGTTCAGAGCTGCGTGGAGGTTCTGGACCGGTACGTTACTGAACTGAGGAGATACATGAAGAGATTCCCCTGGCCTGCAGGGGGAGACATCTCCAGCACTGACACTGCTGCTCCTGCTGAGGAGGAGGCGCAGGAGGATGAGTGGGAGCTGCTGTCCACAGAGGTGACGTTAGTCACGTAACTTAAATTCTGTCTTTATGTCTTTTGTTAGGACCAGGTTACAGGAAAAATGTTGATTTGTGTCACACCATCATCAACTGTGTCTATATGTGTGTGTGCTGCAGGAAGTGGTCCGTCAGGCCATCCTGACCAATCAGATTCCCAGAGCTCAGGCCGTCCTGAGGAGGCGGGGCCAGCCTGAGCAGCGGCTGTCCTCTCTGAGGACGGAGGGTCTGCGTCAGGTCTTCTCCTGCCTGCAGCAGCGAGACCTGCAGACCGCCAACACGCTCCTCAGCAACATGGTGAGCTACAGCACAGCTGAGCCGGATTTACTCTCAAACTGTGAATAAAGTTAAACTGACAGGTGACTTTCTTCATCGTGGTCAAACATTAAACTGCAGCCATTTTTGTTTTTTCAGGGTTTCAGTGTGAAGAAGCAGCTCCACAGTATCTGCCTCTACACCGACGACAAGGAGCTCAGGGAGTTTGTGGTGAGTCGGGCATTTTAATCACAATCTTCTTCCCACCTGACAGCATCGTTATTTATTCATCTTCTATTTAACAACAAAATACTGTTTAATGCAGCTTTCAGTCTGTTTTGGGGGGGCCATTTCATGCGGAAAAGTTCAGTAATTTAGCAAAATTGCAAGCTCTTGCAAATATTGCAGAGATTTCTTGAATTTGCCTTAATTATTGCGATTACAAATGGCAGTTTCCTGGAGGGACTGGCTAATGTCAAGGCAGGTTTACTTTAAAAGGCTCCTGAAGAGCTGAGATTTGTGATTTACTGCTCCTTGCCCTACGTCTTAACTAACGCTCTGATTGGTTGACTGCTCAGGTTAAGGAGCTGTCGAGGCGGAGTTACTTCCCTGAGGAGGAGATGCAGAATGTTGAGTTCATCAGGGAGATGGAGAAGCTGGGGTCCCTGCCGGCTTCCCGCTGCCCAGCGAACACCACGTCACACAGGTAAAGATGAACACACTGAATCTCCCAACACTCCCAGTATATATCCTATTTGCAGTGGGGACATATTCTGCACATTTCTATATTTTTATTCTGGAATATCTTTGCGCGATTTCCAGTTAAAAACTCCTTATTTATCTTATACTCAGTTCAGCCTCTGTCTGAAACAGGCCGTTTTAGCTCCTGTCTCTTTAAGGCTCCTGATGAGCCCACTCTGTTCTGATTGGTCAGCTTCAGGAAGCTTCCTCCTGCTATGTAAACAAACAGTAGTAGTAGGATTTCACTTATTTTTCTTCTTCTTTGTTCAAAATGTGAACTTCTTAAATACATCTGAACATGTCGGAGCCCGAATCAAATCTGAAATATGAGAGCGGACAACACGAACAACCTCAGCATCAAAGATTAAGGAACGGACGCACGTTTATGGACACATGCGACAAACTGACATCATCTCATTGGGAAAGAAAAAAAACAAAGTGTTCAGGGCAGCTGAAACTTTGGCTTTTTTTAAAGGGAATATTTTTACATACATTCACCTCAAGTTTTGGAACTTTTACCATGTTTAACATCTGACATCATAACAGTATAGTAATGACAAAAGAATCACAAAAAGCAGAATACGTCCCCTTTAAAAACTCCTTCTATACATAAAATATATTATTATTGTTATTATTATTTAGTTCTGTTAAAAACTGCCTGTTTGAGATGATGAAGCACTCAATAGTAAAAACTTCTGTTCTGTTTGTTGAGTTGATCTGCAGTCATTCTCTCTCCTCCTACGTTTGTCCTCTCAGTCACCTCTCCGATCTCTGTCTGAACATCCTCATCATCTTCTTTCTCTGAATCTTCTTTGTACCTCCTTTGAACCATCTTCTTTTTTATCTCCCCTAAACCTCCTCTTTAGCTCCTCTAAATCTTCTCTTATCTCCTTTGAACCTCCACTTTTTCTCCTCTTGGAAAGAAGTCCTGATGAGTCTCCTGTGTTTAAACGTTTGATGCTTCTGGGTAGAAATGAGGTCAAGTCTCTGTCTTGACTTAAATAATTAAAAAAAACTTCAATGTTCTCGGAGTTACCTGGTTCACCTGTCCTTCCTCCTTCTCTCCAGGGTCGTTCAGATGGTCCGCAGGGAGGCGGGAGGTGAGGAGGTTCTGGAGGAGCTGGTGGGACGGAGGAGGTCTGAGGAGGAGGAGGGGCTCTGGAGGAATCTCAGACTGGACTGGGTGAGGAACTGGGACCAGAGCAGTCAGACCGCCGTCCTCCTGTCCAGACTCCAGCACACAGGTAGAGCACTACCTGTGCTCCAAAAGCAGAACCAAGATCCCTCTGTGGTTCTTAAAGGTTGTAATTTCATCTTAAGAGGGTTCTAATTTTCTTTCTCTGTGTTTTTTGTCCATCAGAGTTGAGTTCCTGTGACTTGGTGGTGTTGTGGCGTTACCTGACCGCCCTCCACGACCAGCGCCGGGTGATCGACTGGATCCAGAACAGTGAGGCCTCCGGCGCCACCCGGTGGCCGGAGTTAACCCCAGAACTGGTCAACAACAACACAGTCTGCAGCAGCTACATGAAGGAGAACATCCTGGACCTGCTGGCCAGGTATAGCAGCGATGTTCACCTCCGTGACCGTTCATTACTCCAGAGATGTTGAATAAATAAGTAAAAAATAGGGCAAAACAATAAATGTCCAAGAATCATAGGAGATTTTTTGACTTTTTAATTGTCTCTGTACAGAAATGACCTGTTCAGATAAAAAGACAACAAGCGAGCGCCCTGCCCACAGTTTAACTCACCGTCTTCCTCTTTTGATATTTGTTGTCAAGCATCACTTATCTGTTAACACTCTCTCACATTCATGCGACCTGCTAAGTGGAAACACCTTTGACCCTCTGCGCTTCTTGTTCGGCTCATTTCGCTTTATGTGTGTGTTTTTCCTGCAGGAGAGGTGTGTTTATCCCGGAGGAGCTGGCAGACCTGGAGCAGCTGTTGTGGAGGCTGGCTCAGGGTGGAGGGGTGATGGCTTCGTCCCCGCCCGTCCCTCAGTACCGCTCCCCCCTCGGACTCGACCTCCACAGCCTCTTCATCACCTTCTGCCTGGACCGCAGCCTGCAGTACCTGCTCTACACCTACCTGGAGCACTACAGGTGTGTGTCTGTGTCACAATATGCAGCTATTAGCTTCATTATTATGCTGCTCTGATTGAGTTATTCGGTTGATTGTAAAACATACATTAGTAAGTTAATTACCTGACTCCACAGGTTGACGCCCAGAAACTGTCCCCTCTTGGCCAATCAGAGCCTGTCTGAGAGTCAGCCGTGGTTTGAGATGCTGGTGAAGATCCAGGAGATCACCAGAGATCTGTCAGGTACTAACAGGCTGCTTCAGGACTGCTTCTCTAGACGGACTGTTTTTGATTATTTCAGTAACATTAAGTTAGGCACATTTGTTTAGTGGAGTTAGTTTTTTAGTTCAATATAATTAGTAGTGATGAAAAGATTAAATGAAATTTCTGATAACTGATTTATTATTTAAAGTAATTTATGAAGCAAAAATCCCAAAAACATTCTCTGGTTGCTTTTCTCTTTTGTATACTATTGTAAATTCAATATTTTGGACCAAACAGCATTTGAAGATGACATTTTTTAGATCAATACATAAACAGTTCATTGATTAATTGACGGATTAATCGATAATGAAAATTACCATTAGTTGCAGCACTACTTTATTTACTTTTGTTTAGTTTTTTAAAGATTAGATCAGACATATTTGAACTTTTCAAAATTTTCAAAAATTTAAAGTGTGAAGATTTCAAATGAGACAGATTGAGCAGACTTTGGTACTAAAAAGACTGTAACGCTGAACGATATTTACTTGATTTAACTCATTTGGCTTCATATTAGCTTCAGATAAACTTTTAAAGACATTTGGGTTTTGTCCCCCATCACTTCCATTGTAAGTGCATTATGAAGGGATCTTCTAATGGTCAGTATGAACAGGAGGAATGATTACAGCAAGAAAAACAGGTTTAATGGGGCTCCTGACTGTTGTTTTAAAGCAGACTTGAAAAATTGTGAACCGTCCTTTAATCGATTAATTGAGGAAATAAGGAGAAGATTAACAGATGATGAAAATAATCATTAGCTGCAGTCCTAGTGTTATTTATGTAGTTACACTTAGTATACTTTACTTGAACTTAATTTGAGTAGATATTAAATTTAATGGATTCTGAATTACACAGACTCTGTTCCTTCTTTTAGACTGACTCTGTCTCTATCTGTTGTTCTAGACCCAGGACTGGTCTTCCAGGCCAGTCTGACCAGCGCTCAGGTGCTGTTACCAGGCAGCCAGGCGTCTCTCAGCAGTCTGCTGTTAGAGGGACACAGTCTGCTGGCCCTGGCCGCCATCATGTTCGCCCCCGGAGGAATCGATCAGGTAAACATAAACTTTAATCCCACCTGCTAACCAGGACCTCTGATCCCACCTGGTTTATTTCAAATGTCCATATGTGCCTCTGCTTCTGCTGTAATGTGAGACAAGATGAGAGGATTTCATAGATTTAAAAGAGCTTCCTGTTTTAGCTTTTATTGCAATGGTTATACATTCATTTGGAATGAAGAGAAATATGCCCTCAGGTTGGTGGATTCAGAGCCTAAAATAGTTGTAGTGGCAGTTCAGTTACTTTTTTAAACATGCATAATGAAACAATAATATGCATAGCATTAAAACAGTATCTGTGTGTTATATTCGGGGTGGCTCAGGATGCAACATGCTATAAATGTTCCTTTGAAGGTTCTGTGGTCTAAAAAAATTGGGGAACCACTGAAGTAATATACAGTATGATATGCAGGATGATTTGTATGTGCATCCTGTGTGCAGGTGGTGGTTCAGGGTGAAAGGTCGGGCAGGTCGGAGCGGACAGTTGACCCTCAGCTCCTGAAGATGGCGCTGGCCACCCACCCCAAACTGAAGGCTGCCCTGTTCCCCGCCGGGCCTCGAGGAAACAACCAATCCTCTGATGTCTCTGTCTACCACCTGCTGCAGGTAAACTCACATCTGTCAGCCTGTAGCTGGTTTAATGAGCACTCTAACATCCAGTCTGGTTTTTGCTGAGCAGAACTTGTTAACACTTGTTAAGGTCAAGTCGAGTCAATTTTATTTGTATAGCCCAATATCACAAAACTCAATCTGTACAGCAAAACTTCCTAAAAAAGGAAAAACTCCCTAAAAAAAACCTTTAACAGGGGAAAAAATGGAAGAAACCTCAGGAAGAGCAACAGAGGAGGGATCCCTCTCCCAGGATGGACAGACATACATTAGATGTTGTGTGTACAGAATAGAACAAGAAAGACAAATTACAGAAATACAGCAGGATGACAAAGTTATAATGGATATATAATATAAATGGATTTATAATATATGAAGAATGTGATCAAGAGGACGCTGGGCAACTTCCAGGTGCCACCAAAACAGATAGGACCTGAATTGAATGTGAATATAATGTATATTTCAGTAAATTTGAAAGTATATAAAGTAACTGTACTGACTTAGTGTGTTTTTCCAGTCGCTCCAACCTCTGGACCCGTCCAGGCTGTTTGGCTGGCAGGCAGCAAACACCCTTAACTCCACCGGTAAGCTCTGAAAACAGTCATCATGTCACTATGCAGCCCAGCCTGAACCAGCAGATAGTAAAATAAAAAGTGTGGCGGTAGAAGAAGTACCATCAGTGGCAGCAGTAGCACCAATAGAATTGTATCTGCAGCACTTAGTAGTGACAGTAGTAGTAGTAGTAGTAGTAGTATTAGAAGTAGTGGCACTTTGATATTTAGACGTTAAAATCCTGTGCATTAATTTTTGGGGGGTTGGTCTGTCTCCATAGAAACGACAGAGCTGCCTCATTTCTCCAGCTCTCACCTAGTCAACAAGTTCGCTCTGGTGGAGAACCTGGACTACCTGTTCTACCTCCGTCATGGCCGACCGTCCTTCGCCTACGCCACCTTCCTCGTCCAGCAGCTGAGCGGCTGCGGCGACGTCAGCCTGCTGTGAGTATGACACACTTCTCTTCCTCCATCTAATCCTACAAGACGCCCTCAAAACGGAGGCTTCCAACCTGGAGACCATGAGATAAATTCGTAGATGGAACAAAAAGAGGACAAAATCTTGTTATGCTTTACAAATTTCAGTAACGTGTGTGTGTGTGTTTTCAGGCTGCAGCAGGCCTGGCAGCAGGTGTACAAGTTGGCCCTGCAGTGTTTTAACGTGGCGTCTGTGGCGTCGGCCACTGTTTGTTTCTGCGAGCTGCTGGGAGTCTGCAGCCTCAAGCTGAGAGTCGACATCAGAGCCATGAATGTCATCCTGCAGCACTGGAACCAACACAACACACACACCACTCCGACGCAGCATCTACACACACTGGGTAAACGCAACACACACACACACACACACACACACGCACACACACACACTCTAGCACAGCATCTACACACACTGGGTAAACATACACTCATCCTCTCTGCTGACTCTTTTCAGTGTCTAAAGGTGTAAAGCTGGTGGAGGCGGAGCCCGGAGCAGTGGAGGAGCTGATTGGCTACCTGGAAGCTGCAGTGACAGACAGTCTGGAGCAAAAGGGCATCGGGAGGTAAGCCCCGCCTCCAACCTACTGATGTCATCATAGCGTTTTCTGTGACTCAGAACAGAATTTCGCGCATGTTCTTGCAAAGTGTTTGATGCTGAGTGCTTGGTTATGTGCCCGCTACTGACTACACATGCTGACTGAAACAAAAGGTCTACATGGAATAAAATTCGGATTAATTGGTGTGTGACAAAATGATTTTTTTATTAAAAAAATAACCTGATCCGGATCCGGCAGAATCGCAGCTGTCATTTGAGTCTGTCTCAGGTCTGATGCGCCGGGTCTATTTTTGCCAAAATGGATAAAATTAACAAAAATCCAGGTTAATGACAGCAGCTGTGCTGTGAGATCAGCAGTACTGACATTAAAAATGAGTGATCACAGAGGAGGTTAGAGGCTCAAAGGGTTGAAAGCATCTAAACCAGCTGCAAACGTGTATTCAATATGCTGTAAAACAAGAAAAATGTTGGTAAAACAATTCTGAAATATATTATAAATGTAGCTGCCGAAGAACAGACAATCTTTTTCTGAAACGTTTCCAGTGGACGTTGAAACAGCGACTGAGCCGAGCCTGATAACTACAGAATCTAAAAGAAGAGAAAGTGTTTAAAAGACTCAGTTTAAGTGTTAAAATAGCATAATATACACAATATAAAGGAGTTCATACATATTCATATGTTCGTGTGTGTGTGTGTGTGTCAGGTCGTCCTATGAGGCGGCTCAGGAGTGGGCGTTGCCTGTACAGTTCTGTCAGCTCCACCGTCTGAATCTCAGCTCTGTTTACCCCGCTCACTGCGCGGACGATGGGCAGTTCATCCATTTCCTGTTGTTTGTCCAACTGCACAACTTCCCATCACATCAGGTGAACACACACCTCCACAACATCCTTCAGATTAAAGCTGTATGAGATAACTTGGCACAACAGCACCACCATGAACAGTTAAGCAACTGAATAAGCATCGGCAGTCTGTTTTGCTGATGTTAGATAACAAACAGCTTACCGTAGATCACTTTTTTAATGACTTATATGTATTAACAAAAACTGAATCACCTTCTGTGCAGCACTGCAATTTTACATCAGGTCATAAATTGAGCTAAACACTTCGTTCTCCTGTAGGATTAAACTACATCTCCAGTAAAAACTTAACTTAATATTTTACTGTTAAAAAGTCATCACATAGAGCTTTTGTAACCTTTTATAATAAGTGTCTAATTGGTGTAAAATATGAATACATATGTTAAAGCTGACTGACTGACGTAAAAAACAACCTGTTTTCCCCAGGTGAGGTCACTGGTGGTTCAGTTTGGCCCCGCCCTCCAGGCCCACCTGAGCCTGGTGTTTCAGGATCTGCAGGTGTACAGTCAGACGAGGGGCAGTGGCCCTGAGGGGCAGACTAGGTCTCTGAACACAGAGGAAGCCCCGGGTTGCCCGGAGCACCCAAGGGAGCTGTTCCAGGTTCTTCTGCAGAGTCAGGAGGAGGCGGCGGCCTCCACGTACCTGCTGCAGGAAGCACTGGTGCAGCGCTGCCCGACGCTGGCTGTACTGGCTGCCTGTCAACAGGTAAACTGATTAAATACACAGGGAGACTCCTGCTACTCTACAGTAACACTAAAAGATTGTGCACAGTTGCACAATTATGAAACAAAATGCTAATCACTGGATGACTTGATCAATATTGAGATCTCAAATATTATTGACATGGCTGGATTAATGTGTTATGACGCCCCAGGGAAAACATTTACAGTTGAACCCCCAAAACACACCCTCCACTGTACATTGTATCAGTACCTTGTTGTCTCCTCCTTCCTTTTAATTATAGTGTACACAGCAAATTACACACAGCAGTTTCATTATCTGTGCGGACCCAGAAACTGTTCACTGCTCTTATGCTGGAATAATACGAACTGACCCCAGATTTTCTTTGTCATTAGTGGTAATTTGATTAAACACGCCTTCATTTTGGAATATGCACCAGTTTTGTTTTTTTTAATTAAAAAAAACAGACACCGACACGCCCGTCCAGCTGCTGTTAATCAAACGCAGACACCGACACGCCCCTCCAGCTGCTGTTAATCAAACGCAGACACCGACACGCCCCTCCAGCTGCTGTTAATCAAACGCAGACACCGACATGCCCCTCCAGCTGCTGTTAATCAAACGCAGACACCGTCACGCCGCTCCAGCTGCTGTTAATCAAACGCAGACACCGACACGCCCCTCCAGCTGCTGTTAATCAAACGCAGACACCGTCACGCCCCTCCAGCTGCTGTTAATCAAACGCAGACACCGACACGCCCCTCCAGCTGCTGTTAATCAAACGCAGACACCGACACGCCCCTCCAGCTGCTGTTAATCAAACGCAGACTTCTGATATTTCCCCAAATATCTTTTTTTTTATTTTAATAGATAAAAAAAACAAAAAACTAATTTTTTATATAAATTATATAAAATTTATATACATTTTTTAAAAAACACGTTGAGGGATGATTAAATGTGGTTTCAGTTGGACTTTAAAATACAAGGACCTTGCTCCAGACTGGATTAAAATCACTGACCAGTGTAAAAATCATCACACCTTCCTCAGAGAAATAAATCTAGTCTGAAGTTTTTACCTAAAGACTCAAAATCAGGTGTCAATATTAATGCTGTTTATGAGGTGTTTCACGGTGCTGTCACCCCTGTTTGATTGACAGGTGCCGGAGCTGCTGCCATGCCTCTGTGTGTGGGTGCTCACTTCCGTTGATGATGTCACAGCTAAGGAAGCCACCTCCCACCTGACTGAAGCCCCCCAGCACCATGAGTGGACCCTGCATGACCTGTCAATCATCTGGAGGACACTGCTGGAGCGGGGCCACATTAGGCCCCTCCTACGAGGCTTCGAGCTCTTCCAGAGGGTAAAAACCTGAGACAAGTGGGAAAAATTAGATAATAAAGAGAGTGAAAACATCAGATGAGTGTACCACAGTTCTTCTGTCTGAAACTGTGAAGGTCACCTGTGAATTTGAAGTTACTTATATAGGTCAGGTGCCTGATGAAAGAGTCATGAAAAGTGGTTCAGAAAGGATTATACGCACTGGATCAGAGCTCCTTCCTTAATACTATACTCAATACAGTGCGACATTTCCACCCTTTGCCAAGACAAAACAGCTTTTTTCACAGAATATATCATACAACACGCTTTCACACTCATCCTGTTACAATACTATTAATCCAAAGAGGAGAGAGTTCTCGTCCTTGAAGCCTTTTCTCTCATAAAAGTGAAATATGAAATAATACCATTAAAGACGAACGTAAATCCAACATTAGTGTATCTTGTCTATCATTCTCACACTCTCACAGTTAGGCATTTTTCAGACTGTCTTTTTATCTTTTAAGCTCCTGAATCTTGATTCAGTCTTTGCTGTGTTTCTGCAGTAAAGACGTCGTTTTCACTCACCGTGAATTTATTTCCCTCAGCGGCACAAAAACATGTTACACGAGCCTTCAGCAACTCCTGCAGGTTAAACTGAGCTAATCAAACTTTCTCGGTGCCACAGACTTTGCTGTATTTTGTTTGTCTCTCAGGACTGTCCTCTGGTGTTGGTGTTGAGGATGTTCGAGTTGTGTTGTGACTACAGGAACTTCTCTGAGGCCAAAGCGAAGCTGCTGGACTTCCAGAGGATGCTCATCACTGTAAGTCCCAAACACCTCGGTGACAACAGCCGCTTCATTTATTAAAAATGTATAAAATCCACTTGCAGAAATGGAAAACCTGTTTGAGAAGATAATCACTGTGAACATGCTGTAGGTCTTATGTTTCATCTTTTTCTTGATGTTGTTGCGAGTGGAAACCGTTTTGAAGACGCTGCATCGGTGATCCCTTTCAGAAAACTCACATATCTGAGATTTGACAGCTGCCACATTTTTTTATTGTTGGGAAATGAAAGCAGGAAGACAGACAGGATATCGTAACTGTGGTTGTTTTCGGAATTTTAAAGGGCTGTTGCTACAAACCATCAGAGTAGATGATGAGTATGTCCATATTCTCTCCATCAGTTAAGCATATTGTCAGTGGGTATTGGATAGGGATGGAGATGGAGAATTGAAATTCAGCATTGAATCCACTTATCCAAATCCTTTTGAATTCCTTATCAAATCTTACTGATTTACCTTTCAAAATCTGCAAATAACTAAATGGTAAAATAACTCCAACTCAAAGATGAGAAGCAGAAACAGAACAGTTTTAATGTTCACAACCTGAAAATGAGATGAGCAGCATGATGTATGAAATGTTAATAAAGTGTATCTGTCACATTCAGTTGACAGGCTAAATAAAGGCATTTTAATATTTCCTTTCCTTGCTCTGCCTCAGAGTGCCTGAAGAACAGTTGGTTTTCTTTTAGCTCTGTTTTTGCTCTCTACCAACTCCTGAGTGTCTGTTTGCTGTTTGGTGCTGAGCAGGTAGTGTATGGTGGGTTTTTAGAGCTTTTCTTCTGAAAACAGCTGCCTGCTGTGGCTGAAAATGCTATGAGAGCGAAACAAAACAGTAAAGTTGCAGCCGGACAGCTAAACAATGAGCTGAAACTCACTATAAAGCTCCGTAAAGCCGAGGGGAGCTGCAGAGTCTCTGATAATTCTCTGTAGGTTCATCACTACGAGCCACGACCAACACATTACACACTGACAGCTCATTCTCTATAATCGGCCTTCTCTTCCTCTTTGCTGATCTAGCTGAGAAGCGGTGGCCCAGCGCCCTCCAGTGGCTTCTCCCTGCAGTGGGTGGAGAGCCAGGCCTCCGTGCTGCTCCTCACTATGCTGCAGCGCTGCTCCTCCCAGTACGACCTCCACCGGCTGCTGCAGCTCCTGGCCGACGTCGACAAACTGCTCAAATCCAACGGTGAGATCTGAGAGTCTGTCAACTTGACCCTGAGCAGGAAATGACAGGGATTAGTATTCTGTCAAAAAAGATGTTCATTCTTACTTCTGACCTGTCTGTAGGATTAGTATACTTCACACTAAAACACCAGTTTAAAAAACCTCCTACTTTTTGTTGTTTTTTTATTTAAAATGTTATTACTTGTCATTCTGATGTGTTTGAATCTGCTGTTTGTGTGTGTGTATATAGGTCCAGACTTCAGAAAGCTGAGTCAGCTCAGTCAGGTGCTGCAGGGGTCAGAGGTCAGCCTTTCTCCCAGGCTGCTGCAGTGCAGTTCTCCCTCCGTCCAGCAGGAGGAGTTCCAGGCCGCAGTGGATGCTCTGCAGGCCAGGGGGCGCTACAGCCAGGCCAGGCAGGTCGCCCTGCTGGCCGGCCTCCCCATCCACCGCCTGCTGCTCAGCCAGGTCCGCTCCACACCGAGATTTATATTTACATTTTAGATTCTGATTTCACATGTAGATTTAAGAAGCTTTAGATTTTACATTCTCATCCATATGTACATGAATATATCACATTTGGCTTTAATTTTTAGCCATGTTAGCAGTAGTGTCAGCTGATCCACCGCTTTGCTCCAGACTGAAATATCTCTAACTAACTATTAGATGGATTGCTATGAAATTTTGTTCAGACATTCATGTTCAGACAAGATCCCCAGAGGATGAATCCTACTCAACCAATAAGGTTAACTTTTGTGCTTTAGAGTGAATTGTCTCGATATTCAAGCTTCCAGGAGGAAACATTTTAACCACTTTGGTGATCCTCTGACGTTTCCTCTAGCGCCACCAGCAGGTCAAATTTTTTTACTTATGCTGTGATATATCTCAACCTTTTGATGGATTGGTACAAAATTTGTCCCAGACATTCATGGTTCCCAGATGACTGACTGACTTTTGACTTTTCTCCTAGCACCACCATGACGTTGACTTTCTAGTTCTGTCTTGAAATGTCTCGACGACTATTGGATGGCTTGTCATGAAATTTGGTTCACATGTTCATGTTTCCCTCAGGATCAATAGTAATAACTTTGGTGATGCTCTGACTTTTCATCTGACACCATAATCAGGTCAATAGTTTGGTTTATGGCCAAATTCCTGCAAAACTCACCACATTTCCATCAGCTTCAGCTGTACTTTTGCAACGTGCTTCTGTACAATATGATCATAACTGATAGCGCCGATACTTATGCTTCTCCTAAGGCTGCACAAATGGAAAAATCATATCATGGTCATATTGTGGGTCGTAATAAACTTTCTCACCTCTGAGGCCAGTTAGAGTATTTGCTTTTACATTTTATATTTAGATTAGAAAGATCGATAGATTATAAATAGATGTTATGGATTTTAGATCATATTTAATTTTCTCCTAGATTTGACACACTTGATTTGGATGTTTGATGCATTATTTCTGTCGTCTATGTAGCTTCTCCAGGAAGTAAGCTCCCAGAGGGCCAAGCGGCAGTGGGGAAGGTTGGAGACGCGCGTCAGTTTCTGGAGGAAGTGTCACGAGCAGCTGAAGGCCGACGGCACTGATCCAGAATCAGCCTCCCAGTTCTTCCTGTCACAGGCTGAAGCCGGGCCTGCCGGCTCATCGGCGGCTGCAGAGGCTCAGACTGAGCTGCTGGATGTCCAGGAGCGGTGCCTGCTGCTGGGGCTTGCCGCTCACTGGCTCTCCCTGGACAGCCCGGCTCCTGTGGACAAAGTGGAGAGCCTGGAGAAAAAGCTGTGGATGAGCCAGGTCCGACAACATATCCTCACGGTCGCCATGGAGAAAGAGCGCGTTTTCAACCTGCCGCCGCCCGCCGTCACGCCTGAAATGAACACATATGAAGTGCTAATGAAGGAGTTCTCCTTCTCAAACATATCAGACCTGAACACAGAGACATGCCTCCGTCTGGAGGGACTCCCAGGTCCCACTGAGGAACACGACGAGCTGAATATCAACTCAGCACTGAGTCCAGAGGAGAGGAGGATTCTGGCTGTGCTAATTGGTCAGTTATTAGATGAGGGCAGTATCCATGAAGCCAGCCGAGTCTGTCGTTACTTCTCCCTGTATCACCCGGACATGTGGGTGGTGCTGCGCTGCCGTGGCCTGGCATCCGGAGAACTGAACCCCGAACCACAGGAGGAAGCATCAGAAGCTCCGGAAAGGAAGGTCATCACCAGCTGTAAGCTTAGCTCTGACTTTTTTTACTAACTGTCATAAAAAAATCATTGACCATGAATATTTAAGTCCCCCTCCTTTCAAAATGTGTTTTTCCTCTTCAGGAAAACTTGTTCCTCTTTTCTTCCTTCAGTTGGATGTTTGAGTTTCTCTGTGCAGAATGATGTATGTTCACATTTCACATCTGCTGAAGGAGGAAGGTTTCTCTGAGCTCACCTTAAATCTCAGTTTAACTTGTGTACCTATGAGCAGGATTTGTGACATCACAACTAGTTTGGAGCCAATCGTGGTCCAGTATGCAATTGCAAAATCACAGTTTCCTGGAGAGACTGACTAATCCGCTGCCATATAAAAACTGTTTGTATCTAAACAAAACATTTTTTTCTAATCACTTTTCTCTCCGTCTCCTGTAGCTACCTCGTTCAGCAGCCTGTCGTCATTTGTGATGCTTCCCCCTCTTGATGACGAGGTAGCTGTCCGGCTCCAGAAACTGGTGGAACAGTGTCGCCACGGCAACAACTACTGCAAACAAGTCCTCAGCCTCTACCAGCTCTCCAAGGTACCATCGATCAGTCGTTTTGTTAATAAATGTCTTGTTTTGACAACCAACAGTCCAAAAACCAAAACTATTTAGATTACAATCATAAAATCATAATTTAAAGGATTGGCAGCTAAAATAAAGCCGATCAAATGCTGATCCTTTATTTACTCCCTTACAACAGCCTACAGTGCAGCGTATTACGAGTAAAAAATTATTTGGGCACAGTGGGACAAGAGACTCTGAATTCTAACACCTTGATTGGCAAAATACATGAATGGACTCTGACTCTCTCGCAACACAACACCTTTTTTTACCAGTCAAACAGACACAGCAGGACCAGAGAAGCAGCCTCTGTGTCTGGTGAGCTTTAGCTACTGTGGCCGTGACTTGCTATGTTAACATTAGCTCGTCCATCTGCTGACATGCGGCTAGGTTATAGTCACTGTGTGCAGGATGTTTTTGGTTCTTTCACATCTATTAACACCCAAAACCGATCAGAACATGCAGAGAATCTAAGAGACATTAAGCTGCATGTAAAATAATTTCCAGTCAACTGTCTTAAACTTTAAACAACGAACCTGCTTTTTTTTTCGGGTGTTTTTAATGTGTTTGATGTTGCAGCAACATAAACTGTGTGTGTGTCCCTCCGTCCTCTCCAGGAGCTGCAGTGTTCCTTCAGTCAGATCTGCAGGGAGGAACCTCGCTCGGTGTTGGAAAAGCTGCTGCTGTCTGACCAGTCGGAGCGTTTCAGGAAGGCTCAGGCCTTCATCAAAGCTCAGAGCTTCTCTGCAGACACCGTGGCTGAGCTGGTCTCCTCTGCTGTGGTCCAGGCGCTGCTGGCCTCCACCCAGGAGCTGCAGCCGGGTGAGTGAGGACAGGACGTGTTTGAATAATGGAACTGAAATTCTGAGAATGTCTTTCTGTATGTTATGTTATGTTTTATATTTATATATGTGTGTGTGTGTGTGTGTGTATGTTTGTGTGTGTGTGTGTGTGTGTGTGTCCCAGCAGAGAGGCAGGTATTCAGGCCGTCGGAGGGACGGGACTCGCTGGTGCAGCTGATCAAATTGTGTGATGACCCGAACCTGGTGGGAGTCAAACTGCTGGAAAACCTCAGCAGTGTCCCACTGAGAGACCTGAGCTGCAGTACGACACACGCACACATACACACACACATGCACACACTAGATTAACTAATTAGGCAGTTAGTCGAGTAATCGATTAGTCGATCGACAGAAAAATAATCTGCAACTATTTTGATATTCGATTAATCATTTACATCATTTTTCAAGCAGAGATCCACTTGTAAGGATTTGCTGCCTTTATTTGGTTCATGTGATCATACATTAAGTACAATTAGTCAGTTAATCAAGAAAATAATCAGCAGATTAATGGACAATGAAAATATAACAAATAATAATTTCTGTCACAGAGGACAAAGCAGGAAGTGAAGCCAGTAAATAAGACGTTACCCACTTTAAGGTGTCCATATGAACAGTGAAACTCGCTGTAATCATTCCTCCTGTTCATACTGGATATTTCAAATGTAAGTGACAGGGGCCAAAACCCACAGTGTGTCCAAGCATCAGGTGTTTTAAATGTTATTATGTGTGATCTTCCTTCCTCTCTGTAGTTGTGGAATTGCTGATCGTGGCCCACGACTGTTTCAGTCTTACCTGTAACATGGAGGGGATCGTCAGGGTGCTCCAAGCCGCCCGTCACCTCAGCCACACTTACCTCGCACCAGGCGAGCACTACAGCCTGCTGGTACGAACCCTCGCTTCATTAGTGTGTAACTTGAGTTGATGTTTGGTAATTAGACAGGTGGCAGAAAACAGTACAGTACCTGAATGATGCTAAAAGGCGTCTGTATGAACTTTGTGTGCTTTCAGGTGCGTCTGCTGACAGGTATCAGCAGGTATAATGAGATGACGTACATCTTCGACCTGTTGCATCAGAACCATCGCTTCGAGATGCTGCTGAGGAAGAAGGTGGACACGGACAGAGGACAGGTTGGACACACACACACACACACACACACACACACACACACACACACACACACTGGATGCCAAAACTGGACTGTCAGAAGTGCCAGTTCAATAAAGTTTTCACCTAATTTATTATCCTGCAGCTAAATAAAGGGCGGGATGTGCATAAAACTACTTTTCTTATTCTCATATTTATCCAGTGATAACTCCTTGTTACTTATGCTGAAATCATGTTAAATCTGTTATTTATCTAACATCATTTTAGTTTTGCATTAAATTCTCACAATTCCTACATTTTCCCATTTTCATCAGTATATTTTATCACTTCTAAGTAAGACATACAGTATATGCCTGTTTTCTGATCTGCTCCTGATGCTGTTTGATGTTGATGCCGTTTAAAGATTCAGTATAATGTACATTTCCACAGCATCATATTCACCACTCTGCTGCTGTTTTACTTTTTAACAGAAATACTGTTTTCATGGATCTACTTTGATGTTTTTTCGTTCGCTGTGAAGCTATGAGACTCGTCCTGAATAGATGTTTCACATTAAAAGCTTCCAGCTGATGACTCTGACTTTTAAAATATTTGCAGAAAGTGTCTTTTATCGATGATCTCTTCACAGCAATAAAAAAAAAAGGAAAGATGAAGTGATTGGAATGAATGAATGAAAACATTATATTGCTGTGTTGTGCATGGCCCCTGTTAAATAAACTAATTAACTAAACCAAACTTACATTACAATGTGAGACATTGATGCTTACCTGAGAATTTACAGGAAACCAGTTTTGACACCATTTTAATTTAACTGAATGATTAAAGATTCCCTCCAGACATGTATTAAGTCATAAAAATGTCACAAATCATGCTTGTAGGCCCGCCCCTAAAAATCAGATTTTTAATGAGCTCAGAGAAACTTTCCACCTCCAGCAGATGAATGTGAAAACAAACTCTGCACATACATCATTCTGCACAGAGAAGCTTAAACATCCAACTGTAGGAACAAGAAGAAAAACATATTTTTGAGCGGCGGGGGATGTTAAAATAACCCACGTTCAGCCCACGTTAACCTGACATTCCCTCCTGTCGCAGAGCTCCAGTCTGAAGACGGCGCTGCTGGACTACCTGAAGCGCTGCCTCCCTGCAGACAGCGAGAAGCACAACATGGTGGCGCTGTGTTTCAGCATGAGGAGGGAGATTGGAGAAAACCACGAGATGGCTGCCAGGACGCAGCTGAAGATCATCGAGTCTCAGGCCTGGGGTGAGCCCGGAGAATGCTAACAGCTATCCTACAGAAGAATCTACTTTTTATCTGACTTGAGTCAGCCATACTGTTGTTTTTGACCTTGAATTTTGCTGACTTGTCTTCAAACAGTTGTGACTCCTGATCTGAAGAGTTCGTTGGTGAAGGTGTTGGGTCTGCTGAAGGACGGTGCAGAGAGCTTCTCCAAGGTATCTGAACTCCTCTACAGGCTCTTCAGCTTATACCTTTATCACAAAGAGAGATATTAACTCTGTGTGTGTGTGTGTGTGTGTGCGTGTGTGCGCACGTGCACGTCCAGGACTCGTGTGTGCGTCAGGCGAGTCGCTGTGTTCGGATGGCTAAGCTGGTCACTCTTCAGCTCCACTTCCTGAACCAGGGATCAGACCTGCGCGTCATCAACCTGCGACCTGCAGAGCTGCTGAGCGCCGTCATGGCGCTGCCACGATGCTACCAGGTCTGTTTCTGTTATACCTGCATTCCTCTGTTCCATAAAACACTGACTCTGCACTAAAAGAGTCCTCCACACATGTAGCATTGCACCTCTTTAAAAAAAAAAAAAGGATCAAAACCACTGACATCACTTGAGGTAATTTGAGTTTTCACACAGCTCCCTCTGGAAGCTTTATACTACTTTTTGGACATATGCAGTCGTACTCTGCAATAACCGGAAACACAGGCTGAGATGGAAAACTTAAAGTGTCCATCGTGAGTCAAACAGTGTTACAGGAGTGCAGTCTGACTTCTTGTTAGCTTTAGGCATGTTAGTGTGCTAATGTGCCACTAGCTGTACTGTAGGCTGTTAGTGTTGTGAGCAGTTTTATGAGAACAGTGCTGTGCACACAGTGTCTTTACAACACAGCAGGAAATGATGAAGGATTTTAGTCGTCAGACGTCTGGATCTTAAGTTATCAGAGAAACAAGCTGAGCAAACGTTAGCAGCAGCTTCAACCATAAACAAACATGATGGATTTTAACAGTTTATTGTTGAAATATATATTTATAAGAGATATTTGGACAGAAGCGTTGGGTGATGTGAGTTACTGACAGTCAGGATCCACAGCCTCAGGCCTCCACATACAAACAGACAGTAGATCATGTCCAGTGTTTTCTGTCTCTCAGGTGTTTGTTGTGTCGGAAGCGTACAGCTACAGTCCAGACTGGGTGGAGATTCTGTACCAGAAGGTGATCCTGAACGGTGACTTTGTTTACCTGGAGGAGCTCAAACGTCACCGTCCGCTCACCTCCAGCCTGTTTGAGGACATTTTCAAGAAGTAAGTCGGTGCTCGTGGATTTAGGAAAGCGGTTCTTATCTGTCAAACAAGTTCTGTCTGTCAGTAAATGACCTGTATGTGTTGTGGTTTCAGGCTGGATGGCGCTCCCAGCAGCGTCGCTCCGAATGTGAAGCGCCTGCTGACGCACTGTGACGACGTGTACAGCCGCTACAGGCTGGCCTACCAACAGAACCTGTATGATGTCACCAAAACGCTGCTGCAGGACACCAAGACCTCCAGCTACCTGAACGACAAGCTGGCCAGCTGATCAGCTGACTGAGTCTCTGGATTACTTACTAACTGACTCACTGACTGACTGGCTGTTTAAGAGGACAACGGAATCAATAATCAATTACTGAAATACTGTCAGTGTGCAACACTTTTGTCTTTCCTAACCTATCTTCTGTGGAGATTCATTAAAATCTTTTCAAAAGATAACTAAATAGAATAAGTTTCTATTGATAAATGAATGAGAAATGAAATAATGTAGATTTTCTGATTTATGTTTATTTCAAATGTAACAAATAAAAAAACTGAAACAAAACAAGAATAACTTAAAATAAACAGTAAACATATACAGCAAACTCTCAATAAACATAAATATTAATATAAAGTTTATGGAGAAAGATGGAATTGAAAACATTTATCAGATCTTCACACAATTGACATAATTGTATTAGAGCTGCAACAATTAGTCAGTTAATCAATTAGTCGGTTGACAGAAAGTTAAACTAAATATCAGACGTGCTGGTTTCAGCTTCTCAAATGTGAAGAAGTTTTTCTGTCATTCATGACAGTAAACTGAATATCTTTTGGTTTGTTCATTTTTGTAATATTTACTGATATTTTATATTCTGCAGATCAATCATTAATGAAAATAATTGTTAGATGTTCTGAGCCTGAGCTTCAGGTGGTACATTTGGTGAAAAAACATTTTTAGAGATGAAAGGAAACATAGTTGAATGCAACAAGTTCAATTTACTTCTGTGAGACTTTTTTTGAAAGGCTTTCTGGGAAATGTAGGAAATCGCCAATTGTAGATGAAAGGCAGGTTTTGGGAAAGTGGGTTAGTGAAAATCACTACCAGGATAAAGCTGACTTCATTCAACATGTTTCTATAGTAACTGTCAACAAATCACATGAAAACAAACAAACCGAACATGTTTGTCCGTCAATAAACGTCACTCAAACACGAGGAAATAGTGCATTTTTTGGGGACTATTTTCAGTGGTGGATTGATCGACATTTAGTGCTCCAGTGAGTATTTCTGGCAGCAGGACGGTGTGTGTGAGACTGACTCAAGTGAGTGTTCATAGTGATGAAGGAACATGTCACCCAGTGCAGCCGTGTGTCACTGATGTGTTTTTAATAGTTTTTGGCCAACAGAGCTCTTTAGTACCGTTTGTACAACCATGAAAAACCCTGGAAAAGTTGTGGAATTTGAAATTTACGCAACCACTCAGATAAGATCACAGGTAAACTCTATTTCCTGTCATTCATTTGTGTTATGCAGGTATGCCAGTGGGAGGTTGCAGTTCTCTGTTCCTCCATTAGAGGGCACTCATTGCTCAGTGTCAGTGTTCGTTATGTTCAACTCTCTTCATGCTTGTCTGTGATTTCCTCTAAATAGTGTGAAAGCACACAGACTCCTGCTGTTACAGCAGGTTGATTTGGTCTTTTTAAGACTAAACATTACAGTGAATTAGCCAAAACTAACATCTACAGTTTACCATTATAGTTTTAATTACAGCTGCAAATGTTCAAATCTTTCTTGTGACTCCAGTGTTGATGTTTTTACTGACAATAAGTGACACTTCACCAGCTGTAGAATTCCTTATTTTTTCTTCCTCAGCTTTTGTTCATTTCCCTTCAGCCATGAACAAGATTTTAGAGAGTTTTAACTTGCAGAAAATTGCAGATGCTCTGCTTTTATGTTTGTTTTTTGCTCATTACCGCTGCAGGCAGTGCTGGTAATAAGCTGCCCAGCGTGCTGAGCGAGAGAGGATGCTGGGAAGCATCCTCGAATTAAACCCATCTGTCTCTGGGCGGCGTGCACAGAAATATTACTGCTATCAGGTAAACACACAACCTCAAAACCTCCAGAAAATGGTATTTTAAATGACACCCATGCATTATTATTTTTTAACTTTCTTTCTAAATAGCAACTTCACCTCCAGCTGAGAAAAACATGCTCATTACAGTTTGGTTTTAAAGTTGCAGCAGTTATAAATGTTTGACGTCTCTCACTGCCTGTTTGTCAGCAGTAGCGTCTCTAATGGAGAGAGTCATTAGGAAAATGATCTCATTATTCAGCTCTAATTAGCAAATTAATCAAGAGTTTATATAGTGCTCAGTAGAGCAGAGGAAAGCCTTCACACCGGGGATTCAGCTCAAAATGTCATTCATTTATTCAAGGTTTCTACCCAGAAATGAGGATAAATTACATCATGACCTTTTGACCTTGAAAGTTATGATGACAGCTTCAATGAAAGAAATATCTAAAAGTAGAATATTGAGGCTTCATACTTTAATCTGCAGCAAAACAACATGTACATGCAGATAATAAGTAGCAGCAGGTTTCATCGTTATTTTCTTCACATACTGTTGTCAGCTCAGCTAAAAATATCAGAGCTTGTTTTCGTTTGCAGCTGTTCATTTCTGCTCAATATGAAAAACTGCTTTTCACAGAGCTGAAAGGGAGAATTCACACATGCAGCATGAAGTAACTTCATGTTTCATCCTCATTTCCTTCTTCTAGAGTCGAGTGTTTTCATGTCAGAGCTGCAGTATGTTCCTCCCTGCTCGCTGTCATCAACCTGAGACACATGAAGACAAACTCCAAGAAATATTCCTGCAAACATGATGAGAAACAACTGAGTGTCAATGCATCCTATTACATTACAGTAAACTCTACAGGTAAGGAAACTTGAATGGGTGAGTTGGTTTTATATTTTGCTCTTTTTTTTACAGCATCACACTGTTGTTTCTTTATTTTCACTCATTGATCGTCTTGATAGAAATCCAAACAAGTGCCAACAAATCACTTGAATCAAGACAAAAAAAAGACAAAGACAAAAGTTTATTTGCCTTGCAAGGCATCCTGGTCTTGATATCTAATTTTAACGTCTCTAATCTGTGTGTAAAATCAAAGTTCAACATCTTCTAGCTTCTAAATTTAAGTAAGGTTCATGTTAACGTCTAAGTGTTAATTACACCTGCTCGTCTGATAAATCTGACTTGTAGTATGATGAATTGCCAGAAAATCAAACAATAAGTGCCTCAGTCAAGCTAATTAAACCTGTTTTGTTAATGCTGATTAAGTAAATGAACATTATCTGTTCAGTATGTAAATTACACTCATTACAAACAACACTGGCAACCGCCATCTCAAATTCTCTGATGATGTGAACTTGTGAGTCGTACACATTTCCCTTCTCCTAATTCACATCTGATGTGCTGTAAATACACAGAATTAACTCCATATTGTGTGTTTTCAGATGTGAAACAGTGACATGATGATGTGTGTTGTACCAAAGGAAATAATTATGTAGTATTTTCATTGTGATGTTTGTGCTTTGTCATCTATGTGATCTTGTATTGTTGCAGCCTGGTCACTGCCTTCCTGTTTTGGGATTTAGGTTTGTGGATTTTTTTGTAAACAAAAGATTTAACGTAACACATAAGAGAGATTTGTTGCTGATTACATGACGGATTAAATGGCAAAAGAGGCAAATATTCAGTCACACCTTTAGGTCACTAAGGGGGATATTTACTAAAGATTTGCTGCCCTGTTTTAGACGCCAGTTTGTCAACTTGTGTTTCCTCTTATTCACTTAAGGACCTCATTGAGGTTTTGTGCTAAAATTGAATAAAAGCAGCACTGCTGAAAAATTGAGTGTTTGGTCTCATGCAATATGTATTTTACGGCGTTCCTGTTCACAAGTGTGAAATATGGGAGGAGGGAATGTAAATTTATACAAAAAGCTGCTGCGGCTGATTTATCGCCACAGACTGACCACTGCTGGAGAGGAAACTGTGTTTGGAGTTAGCTTCTGAGAAAAGCAGGGGTTAAATCTAAAGTAGAGAGAAGCAGTGGGAGACAGAACAGAGAAATGCAAATTAAAAGATGCACTCGCTCAGCAGCACAAGACATAAAAGCAGCAATGCAACAGTCTGTTATTTTTCACATGACTTAACCTTTCTGCTTCCCTCAGTAATGCTTATTAAATAGGTCGTTTAAAACCGGTTGACAGAAATTTGTCAAAGGAGTTAGTGGGATATCTAACTCATGTTTCCTCATAGCTGTCTTCTTGTGGGATTCTCACCTGCAGCGTTTTCTCTTCAGCAAAAATACACAAATCAGCAGCAGAAAACACTTTCTGTTTGTATCAGGTCTTATTTAGCAGCACTTAAAGCAAACAGATGAACTGCAGCTGGCTTATTTACCCTTAGGACCTTTTTTAGGGTTACTGTGTAACATCTGTCCAGAGACTGCAGATAAAAAATAGCCTCTTGGCTAACTCTGGAGCATTTACAGTAACATTTATTAATGTGCACAGTCCCTGTTTAAACTAATGAATAAATAAAATAAAATAAATACAACAAATCCTCTAAATTAAATGACCAAATACATAGTTTGACCATGTGACTCCAGAGCGACACATAGGAGCGTTTTCTAATCTGGTGCCCATCACTTCTAAAACTGTTACACATCACTGTTAAAGAATAATGATATTTTATGATGTGACAACACTGTGGTTAAGGTCTGGTTAGGTTTAGGGAAAGATCATGGTTTGGGTTTTGGGAGGACAGTCTCAATAAATACAATCTTAGTAAATTCTCCGCAGGAACAAAACAAATGTGGTGATGCAAAATTTGGCGTCCCTTTGTGATAATTTGCGACAGGGTTACTAAATGTCCCCATAACTCCTTTTAGGCGACTCCAAATCCAAATCCAAATCTCCATCTTCATTATCTACTGTAGACATAATCATCTTCTAAATCACCTCTAAAGAAAAGTCATAACTCTCTGCAGACTGACTGTACTGAGAAATACACGCTAGAAGGATTTCAAACAAGCTTTAGAAGATTTTTTCTGTTTAAATATTAAACACAGAAATTTGTGAAAATGTTGCTTTAACATATTTCCCAGCCTGTAAAACATTTACTTGTCTCAAGTAAGCAGCTTCCCTGCAGACAAAGAAAAGCCACCCAAAATGTTCCAGAAAAAGACACTTAGATTTACATTTTGGGATTGTGTTTGGGGTTGTTGTATATGTGCTTTGTGTCAATCAACTTGTGTCTCTTTTAGCCCCAGTAGGTCTTGATGTCTGTGGTTTTTATTCGCCTGATGGTGCAGTCAGCAGTGAAGTGTGAATGGTGTCTGAAGGTGTTTTCACACTTGGATCAACTGAGGAGGTTTTTCCTGACCTGAGGCTGTTTGGGCTGAGAGTTTGGTCTGTTGAAGTGTGAAAACTTGAGTCTGCACTGACACAATTCAGAAAGATTCAGTGTGTTTAAAGAAAACCTGCAATGACAACTGTGATTTTACAAAGGCTGAGAGGAATAAACCTGTAATGGTTAAATACTGAATTTAAGGAGCATTTACTTCCACCGATGAGGATACAGTGTGTTTTTAGTCCTGATGTTTGAGTGTGTGTGTGTGTTAGTTAAAACCCAGTAAGCACTGATTTGGTGATTTGCAGGTCAAAAGACGTCTGCATGTCTGAGTTAAAACTGGGTGGAATTTAGTTGAAACGTTACCAAACTTGTTAGAGCTCTATGGATTACATATCATTTTTGTTTAAACAGCATTTCAGTGACTTTATTTCGAGTTAAAGCAGGTCTTCAAACACTGAACAGTAGTAACTTAAGCTGAAACAACAGTTAGAAATGCTGTGCGGTGCCACTGTGGCTGTTTTTGATTCTACCACTGGGAGGCATCAAAGTCAGAAATATTCAAATTCTACTAAAACGGTGGTCACAACTCGAAGTGACATTCATGCATTCATGATGTCTTCATTTAAAACAATAGAAATGTAGTGGACCAAAGGATTTAACCATACTTTAACAGAGGTTAAATTAAAGTGATCAGTGCAACGCAGCTAATAAGCTACGATAGCTTCGTCCATAGGTCGAAGAAAATATTAGTTATAGCTGCTTTAAGGAAATAATGTGTGTAGATATTTTGTATATAAAGTTCTAGTTCGTACAAATGTGTTCGGACCACGCCTAAAGTGTTTTTTACTGGTGTGAAACTTGAAATTTGTTGGACAGTTAGGCCACAGACCAATAAGGAACAGGTGAGTTTTTCATGCAATTTCCCACGACTGTCACTGTGTGTATTTTGATGCAAATCCAGTTTCAGATTCCAATTTTCTAAACATTTCTAAACACAAATTCAGAGGACTGTGCAGCCTCGGCAGACGCACACTTGCAAGCTCTCCAGTGAGATAAAAAAATGAGACACATTTGGTTGTCGGCAGCTTCTGTAGAAAAATCTGGTATCTGTGTTTAAAATCCCTTCAATCAAACCATCAGATTAATCATCCGATGATCCACCTTGCAGAGGACACACACCCTCCCCTCTCCCCCCCCCCCCCTCCTCAGTGTCTCCAGCTGCCCAATCTTCTCCTTTGGATGTTTTTGGGGGGAGGAGCATCCCCTTCTCTCCCCCCCCCCGGAGCAAATCCTCCACTGATCCTACCTCCTCCTCCTCCTCCTCCTCCCCCTCTCTCTCTCTCTCTCTCTCTCTCTCTCTCTCTCTCTGGTGTTATCCGCCGGTTCAGGAGGAACTCCGGTCAGTTTTGCATCTCACGGCTGCTGCTGAGGATGGACGCTCGGATCTTCACCCTGCACGTCCTGACGCTCTGCTGCCTCATCCACGGTAAGCTCAAAACACACACACACACACACACACACACACACCTCAGCCTGTTCGCCCGTCAAATCAGTCCAGTGGTTTTTTAGTTTTATTTCTGTTTAATTCTCTGACTGAGCAGCAAACAGAATGAATAAGATCTGTCACTAAGATAACCAACAGCAACACCCCTCTATCATGTGGCTGTTTTAAAAATCATTAAAATACTTAAAAAATCTATTAAAGAAAAAGAGAAAAGACTAAAGTAAACAGTCAAAAGGTCAATTATTAATATTAATGAAGCATTTTTTCCCCAAAAAACCTGGAGAACAGTCACAAGATGCACATTTTGATGGAGCTACATTTCTGAAGATGCAACACTCTGAGTGTCTGTAATATATCACAGCAGGACGAAATATGGAACATTTGTATTTGTAACATAATGCAATCCAACACAACAACACGAACTCTGGCCTGTGAGGGATAAAAAACTTGACAGAAGTCCAGTTCACACATGTAAATCCTCAGCGGGGTCAAAGTCATTTAGACTCAAAGGTTGAAATCAAAGAGTCTAAAAACACCACGTTTAAGTGCCAAAGCTGCACTTAACATTTCTTTTTCTTTGAAAAGCTGCATTTCTACAGATGAAAGGTTTCTGTTTGACTGATTCCCTGAATGTCTCAGATCTGCTGGATGGACAAAAAAACATGAACACCTGCACAATACAGCAGTTTCAAAAATGACTTTGACAGCTGAAGATGTAAGAGGAAAGAGGCGTAATCAGTTTCAGATCACTGTGTGTACTGTCTCATGTTAGACAGGTAACATGTTTGGATAAAAAAGACACAAGGGATTAAAAAAAGGAAACAGTACTTCAGTTAAGAAGCTAAAGACAATTTTAAACTGCAATCATTTCACAACACAATTTCCAGCACACTTATTAGAGGACATGTAGAGATTAAGACTATAATGATTTGCTGAAAACAATGATTGACTCAGTATTTCTAGAGAGAAGTTGAGGTTTTTTGAATGGGAGTCAGATGGAGCATCCAGCGACTGTCGTACTTTAAGGTACTTCAGCCTCAAGTCGTGGTAGTTGCTGCTTGGTTCTACTCTTCACTTTAAACAGTGTTGGAAAAAGTACTCAGATCCTTTACTTAAGTTAAAGTATCAATACCACAATGTAAAAATACTTCATTACACATAAAAGTCCTGCATTTAAAATCCTAGTTAGGTAAAAGTATGGAAGTATTACCAGCTAAATTTACTAAAAGTACTAAAGTAGAAGTACTTGTTTTGCAGAAAATCAGTGTGACTGATATAACTCTGTTATATAAATGTAACAGAGTACATCATTAATACTGATGAGTCGATGCATCAGCAGCATTTTACAGTTGTAGCTGCTTTGAGCTGCTTTTTGAGGGTCACGAGATAAATCTGAGATGACAGGTTGGGTAAGAAAGAAGAAAAACATAGTTGTCCTACATACATTTGGATTAATTTTTCAGAACTTTTCTTTAATTTTTGTATTTTTGTGGGTTTTGACATCTGAAACATGACAAAGAGACACAAACACACACTGACTGTTTGTAAAGGGCCACAAACCAAAATGTTTGGGAACCGCTGGTTTCATTAATGCAGTGTAATTTATAAGCTTATCACTGTGTTATTTCATGTAAATTCTTTAATCTGAAAAGTAACTAAAGCTGTCAGTACGAGTACCGTAAAATTTGTACTTAAGTACAGTACTTGAGTAAATGCACTTAGTTACTTTCCATCACAGACTCTAATGACTGAGATCTGTGCAGCTGCAGGTAAACTCTGATAAACACACAGAATTAACATCAATATAATATTTGTTTCATTAAATTGCACGACAGACAAAAAACTACATAATACGATTGATACACGTTCTTACAGTAAAGAAGAACAAGTCGTATCTCCAGTTGTCTTTTATTCTTTATTTGGATTATTATTATTAGTCTTCCTGAGGTCCTCACAACAACATTTTCAAATCACATTGATCAATAAAACCAGCCAAATAGGAAGATCAGAATATAAGTGAAATAATTCTGACTCACTCATATGAAAAGCTGGACGGTAGAAATTAAAACAAAAACAAAAGTGTCAAAATAAACAGCAGTAAATACAAAATAAAAACCAAACAGCAACATCTGCAGTCTGAGATTCATCCATTTTTGGTTTTTTAGTGACTTTTTGAAAGAAAATCCTTTGATATCGTCTTAGAAAAAGAAAAATGACACAACTTTGAACACAAAAAGTTTTAAACTGCTTTTTTCTGTTTAAAACTTCTTGTGTTCAAAGTGTTGATATTTTCACAGAATCCGAAGGAAAACCTCTGACTAATATGAACACTTTGAAATATTAAAGCTTAAAGTCAGCTGTGTTATTATCTCTTCTGCTAAGACTCGAACAAACAGACACTTCACACAAGAGTCTAAACTGAGTTCTTTTTCATCAGTTTTATTTAAACTACCTACTGGATCTCTAGTTTAAGGATTAAAGGACCAGTGTGTAGAATTTAGTGGCTTCAGTCTTTCAGTTTGGGCCATGTGACTGCAGAAGCGTCTGCCCGACCTCAGCAGTCTGAACAGTCCATTGTTGGGGTCTGAAGCGTCTCTTATGATATTTTGGGCTCTCACCCTCCTGGTGTCAGTGTCCTGCAGGGTGGGAAGAGGTGTTCTGGTGCTGCGTTCAGCTAAACGTACCACTCTCTGCAGGGTGCGGCGGTCACAGGCAGAGCAGGTCCCACATCAGGCGGTGATGCTGCCTGTCAGGACGCTCTCCACAGCCGAGGAGCAGAAGGTCTTCACGATGAAGGATGAGTTGTATTGAGTGAATTTGCGCAGCTGTCGGAGGAAGTAAAGTCTGTCTGGTTTTTCTGAGTGTGTGCTGGGTGTGACGAGTCCAGGTGAGGTCCTCAGTGATGTGACGCTGAGGTATCTGAAGCTGGAGACCCTCTCTTTAGCAGGGTGTATCTACTGACCTGGTTCCATCCATTAGTGAAGCAGCCTGAGAGAGAACATAAAACAGTCGTCTGTGCTGTCATGACACTTTTAATTTACATCTCGTGCACCAGGTGCCAAATATCACGCTTTCTGTAAATGTCCTGTCATGTCTGAATGAAGCTGTAAAAGTCATTACTGAGGGACAAAAAGCTTAATGAAACCAGCCATGTTCTGTATTGTGTGTCAGAAAAAGGGCTTTACTGGACACCGCCTATAAACTGAAGCCAGAATGTCTCTCAGAGACAGAGAGAGAGTAACAGGATTAAACAACCTGACCTGCTCTCACACAGCATCCATTTACATGTGTGGCTTTGATCCAGAGCTTTTATCCAGAAAGATTCAATGAGTGCCACAATCAAAGAGGGCTGACAGTACAAACAACAGCGTGTGCTCTCTGTGAGGTGGAGCACACACATTTTTTTAATGCTTTTACAGATACAAGCTTCATGAATACCATTCAGAGAGCCGATCACTGATCTGCAGCTACTCAGGTACATATATGAGGCTGATTTCTATACTGTACGTATATTTAAAAGTCCTTGAGCTTTAGAATTGCAGTGTCGTGCTGAGGAGGTAACTGTTCAGTCTCTTCTTGAAGGCATGAACACTACTTGGCGTGATGTCTCTGACGACAGCAGGGCGAAGGCTGTTCTAAGTTGTTACAGCAGAGTGGAGAACGCTCCTGTCAAGGCGTGTGGTGTTAGCCTCGGGGGGTGACAAGGGATGGCTTGGTGCTTCGACCTGGGACATGAGCTGAGGTTTGTGAGGGAGGAAATTTAAAGGGTAACTACAAACTAAGTCGTAAATATGTTGGCATATGATGTTAATACAGGTGATTTTTCCAACAATATGCATAAACTGCTTTTTCTGCTCAAAATTAAATTTGAAAATTCAGTTCAGCCGGATTCTCTAAACGTGACATAAAAGACAAAACTCCAAGGTCTATTTCATATCAGCTGCTGCCAAGTATAAATATCACAACACTGATAACTGTAGCCTCAGTTTGTGCCTCTCACACAGAGCTGCTGGGAGCGTTAATAAGCCTGATAAGAGACGGCAGAGAGGCGACGTCGTGCTACTCAGAGAACTGTGATTAGACAAATAACCCAAAGATTTCTGTGGCAGTAAGCACAACACGTGTGTACGCTGATAAATAACTGTGCTATATTTAGGGCTGACAACGGTAACGTCAACAACGATAAACAGCAGGGCTGCGGCTACGTCCTGACACTCCCCCACAGACACACTCACACTGGAGAGCCTCATGAGTGGAGCTGCTAGCTCAGCTATAACACAGGTACCACACTGAAACTTTTATAAAGGGCCACGAATGTGCTTCTAGTGACGGTCAAAGCTCCAGCAGACTCTCTGTGTTTCCAACACGGAGGGTCTGACAGCAGCTGCTCATGGCTGGTTAGCTCTGACTACCAGCTCTACATCTGTTCATGCTACACTGAGCCGCGGTCAGTCTGTGTCCCCTGACCTCCTGTGTTACACACTACATAGCCACGAGGTCACGCCCCCTGCAGTCGTCCTGTGCAGACCTCCGCTGCTGGGATGGAGGAAGCTAGCAGAATTTGGGTGTGTAGTTACCCTTTAAGGGATTTTCCAACAAATATACAGTCAGTAAATCCTGAAAGGACACATTTATATTGTTTGTGTCCTGAGTTGAAGCCTGAATTTAAAGGCTAACAGCTGCTGTTACATGTGATGTTTGTCTCCAGGCTCTCTGCAGGGCGTGTATCAGCGGCGTCTCTACAAGGAGCTGATGAGGAACTACAACCCGCTGGAGCGACCGGTCAACAACGACTCCCACAGCCTGACCGTCCACTTCAGCTTCAGCCTGCTGCAGATCATGGATGTGGTGAGAACACACACACACACACACACACACACACACACACACACACACACACACACACACACACACACACACACACACAGGATTACATGACACGTAATATTACAACATATAAATAACTTCCAATGATTGACATTCATGTTCCAAACAGAAACAATCATTGCTGCAAACCACAGACTGAATGTAATATTGGAAAAACATGCTTTACACAAAACAAACAAACAAACAATATAAATGCTACCTGTACCCTGCTACCCTATAAACATTTTTTTCTAATGACCAGGCGTCCAAATACTCACATAAAGCAAAAATGTCCATTTGACAGTGTTTTCATAATTTCAACATCTTCCATGCATAAGTAGTTGTTTTTAGTTTTTTGTAATTATAATACAAAGAACCATACAAAACAAAATGCACTTCATTTTCTACCTCATTTAACATAAGCTGATCCTGTTCTTCAATACCAACATGTCCCATTTCTAAATGTAATGGTAGGACACCACATCTCAGTCAGACATACAGAGATCTTTTCCTTTTAGCCAATTCTGCATAATTTTCAGTACTAAACTAATTTTTAATTAAACCACATTAGTTTTGTCTTATTCCAAATCTCATTCACCCATTTTTCTTTAAACTGATGAAAAACAAGATCTTTAATCACACCAATATTCACTTCGTCTTTCAGGAACAATGTGTTACAAAATTCATATTTTCATTAAGATAAAATTTATATGAATTTATGTACTCTAAACGCTTATCACCAAATAAATTGGAACTTGTGTTGAGGTCCTTGTAAGTTTTTAATCTAATTTCGATTTGATTGGGCAAATGATTTGTGGCTCCCTGCTGGTATTTTGATGCATTCTGGAGCAAATCAGCCAAATGAAACCAGAAACCAGTGTGAATAAAATCTCAAACCAGGATTTCATTTAAAAAAAGGGGAAACAAAGTCTGAGGAAACACAAAGAGGGAATTTGATGCTAAAAAGACTGTAAATGTGGCAGATATCCACTTGATATGACTAACTCAGACTGCTGAAGCCTCATATAAGCTTCACATCTACTTTTAAATGCATTTTTTTTGTGGATTTTGGCCTCCATCACTTCCATTAAAGCACATTTGAAGGGGATCGTTTAATATCCAGTATGAACAGGAGGAATGATTACAGCGAGACTTGAAAAAGTGTGAACTTGTCCTTTAATGCCTGTAGTTTTCATTTTAAAAATTAATGTGAAGCACAAACGTCAAACAAACTGCTCAGGTTCACATCAGATCATTACTCTAATCAGCCCCAGCAGGGTTTTACACTCATCACCAACTTCAGTGATAAACTTTCCCATCATGTAGTCAGAAGGTGTAGCACATACATACACACACACACACACACACACACACACACACACACACACACACACGAACTGTGATGAAGGATCAATTAAATGAACTCAACTCATTAATTTATAACTCACACACAACTTACATCCGCTGTAACAAACACTCACTCTGCCTCCTGCCAGGTACTGACAGCAGGAGACGACTTTCATCTGTACGATCACAGCGTGTGACCACACACACGCACACACACGCATGCACACACACACACACACATGTGCGCACACACATGCACACGCACACACGCACGCACGCACAACACAAAGCCTCTGTTACAGATGTCAGAGTTGTGGCTGCAACATTTCACTCTCGCTGAGTTTCTTGTTTGGTCGTCGACCACAGAGACTGACACACTGTTTATCCTGTGTGTGTGTGTGTGTGTGTGTGTGTGTGTGTGTGTGTGAGAGTTTGTGTGTGTGTACCTGACTGATTTAACACACACACACACACAGAAACACTGATGTACCCGAGTCTTGGCATGGGCACTGACTCACTGCAGGGAATCAAGGCCGCTTGACTCGTCTCATCTCCACTGCCACAGCATGTGACAACAGACACGCACGCACGCACACACACACACACACACACACACACACACACACACACACACACACACACACACACACACACACTGTTTGACCCAGCTGGTGGCAGTAGAGTCTCTACATGTAGAAGAATTCAGTGTGAACAACAGCACTGTGCTGCTACAGTCGGATATCAAACTTTTAATACTTCATGAATCCAGACTGAATTATGTCTGTAAATATAAACTGTCAAACACTGAAAGTTAACAGTGAATACTCGGTCGAGTTCACACATACGGACTCAAACGCTGGGACAGTGACGGCTGCTTTTCATTGTGAGTGAGACCTGGTTCTGCAGCCCAGCACCCCGCTGAGCCAGAGAGATTCAAAAAGCTACACTACAGGGGAAAGTCGAGAGAGGCTCAGTCACACTCGTTTTGATTCCTGTGGAAACTGAAGCACACAGTTATTTAATACTCCACTATGTGAAATAACTTTAAACAAAATGCAGGAAAAGCTGATCATCACGGTCTCCGGTTTCTCTACGATGTGTATTTAGTGAGCTACCAGGACTGTTAAAAGAAGGACGACGTGTGGACAAAGTGCTGACATTGTTGGTTGATTAGTACGGCGTCTACATGACAAACACCTGTCCAGTCGTAGCATAGTATGTACATGACACACACACAGACCTAGAGATTCATGAGAGGCCAGAGACTGAATACTACTTTCCATCTGAATGTGTGAATGTGTAAGAGCCACAAGGCTGCAGGTGCATGAAGCAACATATACATTTCTAGCAGGTTACTTTTTTATTTTGAGAGAGAACCTGAGAAGGATGGAGAGATGGAGAAAAGTCAGTGAGTAAGAACTCTGAGAGCAGATAGTCAAGTCAAGTGACTTTTGGATTCTGCTGACAGAATGAAGTTCGGTAACTCGTTCCACCGGTGAGGGAGCGGACAGGAGAAGACTTTGGATTGAGATTTCCTGCCTCGCAGTGACAGTAGGACTGGTCGTCATTCATTTGCAGATCATAGGGAACGAGAAGGCTCATAAACCTGAATGAACCTGAATGAGTTCAGGTGTTCGTGGAGCATTAGACCATGTTACACTAAGTCAGCTAAATTCATAAACGCATCTTTTTCTCTCCGTTTCGGCCCTCCATCCAGACTAAAACGTCATCTTTCTCCCCTGAAAACAGAGCTCTGAGTTTCATGAAATCAAGCACAAAAGGTGGATGTTCTGCAGCAGCCATATATCATGAATTAGGGGAAGCATGACAAATTTAGCTCTTCACTGAGGCCAAAGGATTCAACTGTGTTTCTGCCTCCAACCCAGTGTAATGCAAGTAAATGGAATTTAGTTTTTTTATGCCGACAGCGTTGAAGAATGACAGTGAGAGAGAGAGAGAGATATTTTGTGTACTGTCCAAATATTTTGTCAATTTGTACTTTGATCCTTTGGCAAAAGGAGAGAGAGAGAGCAGGAGGAAAGAGAGCATAGCACAGTGCAACATAGAGTATATGTATGTATAATAATAATAATAATAATAATAATAATAATGATAATTGCAGCAGTGGGTGTTTTGCAATCACAGAACCAGATTCTACAGCTCCGGAGGCAAAAATACCTGCAGAAAGCAGAGGAGAGAGACGAGAAAGCACAAACCTACAGGAGAGAGAAGATGCAGAGTTAGTAACATGCATTAATGGGACATGAATGCATACAGAAGGAGAGGGAGAGGAGGAGAGAGGAGCTCAGTGCATCATGGGAAGTCCCCCGGCAGTCTAGGCCTATTGCAGCATAACTAAAGGCTGATCCAAGGCGAGCCTGGCTGGTCATAACTAGCTTTATTAAAAAGGAAAGTTTGAAGCCTACTCTTAAATGTAGAGAGGGTGTCTGCTTCCCAGACCCAAACTAATCCTAATTCTAAACCAAATTTCCAGAAAATCTGTAAAAGAAAATTTGTTTTAATGCTCGTCCACTGTAGTATAGTATCACTGGTTTCTTACTCTCATCATAGTCAGTTTATCAGTTGATCAATTGTGAAAAGACTTCATCTTTCTGGACCCTCCAGGGAGCAGTGGGCTTCATCCATTTTCCAGTTTCATCATTCACAGTGTTAGAATCCTTATTCTTTACCCAGCCTCGTATTTCATCACTTATTAATATCAGATAATGACACAGATTCAGATTCAGCAGAGCATTGATGCAGATTTTTCTCTCCTGCAGTTTTTCTTCAGACTCTTCTAGATGTCAGAGAAATCTGATGTCTGATTGTTCTGAATGTTTTATTTTCTGATCTCAGGTGACTGTTGTCCTTTAGATCAGTGGTTCTTGTCAAGGACCCCTGAACAGACAGGGGGCTTTGGTGGTCTTGTGACCGGAGGGTCGCTGGTTCAATCCCCTGGAACCGGCAGGATAAATCTGGGTGGGGAAAGTGAAGAAGCAGCACTTGTCCCTCCCTCATTACCCCCACAGAGGTGCCCTTGAGCAAGGCCCTTAACCCCAACTGCTCCAGTAGAGCCAGTCAGTGGCCGGCAGATCAGACTGTGGTTGTACTGGGCAGCTTCCAGGTATGACTGTGTGAATGTGATCAGAGCACTGCTCTCAGAGAAACTCTCCTGAATAAATAAAGGTAAAAAAATAAATAAATTAGACCATGGGGGTCTAATCTGATAAGATTTTTGCTGGGACAATATGGCAAAAATACCATATCACAATATTTTTCACAATATTGACAGTATTTGTTTTGTTTTTTCCCCAATCCAAATGCTGAGAAATGAAGCAGCAAACTTGGTTTTCTATGAAAATTGTTAGCTATGTCTACTTGCTTAAATAAATACAGCTAAAATATAGAAAGAAGAAAAATAAAAGGATCAATAAGGATCAATCAAAAATGCTGTAATGAATTTTTTTTTCTTCCACTTGTCCACATCAAGTCCACAAGTGCACTGTCAAGCTAATCTAAGGTTCTGTTGTTCTGTCTGACCACACGTCCGTTGTACAAACAAAGTACGCTGCATTTTGTATTTTCCCTCCCAATGTTTTTTTCAGCACTTGTATTTATTTGGCAAAGCTGTCTGGCTAAAATATTTATGATAAATGCATACCTTCACGTGAATCAGTACGGGTATACCTTAGAATAAGATATACAGCCCAGCCCTAACTCACACTACATATTTTAATTGGCTGTTAAACCTGCAACCTTTATTTATGACCTGCCACAACTCCAACCAATCATCCGAGAGCCAGATTACCGATCGACTGGGTAATTAAACCCAGTCGTGACCCCCCTCAAACCAACAAGTCCTCCAGATTAACCAAATAAGTTGTTTTTCCATGAACTCTACTACTTCCTTTAGGTTAAGAGAGCTTCTTTGGCATAGTTACAGTAATAATGACTCGGTTAAGGTTCAGGGACGATCGTAGTTACGTTTTTTAAAAAACTGTCCCGACTCGTGGTTGAAAATGTGAAACATGCAGTTGGAAAGGAACAGCGGTCTCCTGTGACAAAGTCCTCTGTTGTGTTGAGCCACTCATCCAGCCCGACCTTTGTCACATTATATTCATCTGATTTCCTGCTTTGCTCCAGTCATAATTCCTACGGCTGCTAGATTGCATCTGTCACTTGAACATAAATATGTTGTTTTGAGTCACTGGCATTTGTGGCCTACTGTGTTGTTTTTCTTGGGGAAAAAACTGCATGTGAAACGACAAACGGTCTGGTAGAAATTCGTCCTGATATGACCAATGCAGGGTTAAAATCAGGCTGAATCTGTGCAGCGTCTGCCCAGCCTAACTCTGCTGACAGGAGGCTGTCGGGAGACTTCGAGCTCTGAGTGTTCGGTGCTGACAGTTATCAGCTTGAATCATCTCGGATGCTGAGCACAATCTCACAGTTGCTGCTGTTTTGCCTCGCTGCTCTTAAGTTTTGAGCCTGTCCTCCCAAGAAAAACAACACATAAGGCCGTGATGTCAGTCGCCCAAAATGACCTGTACAGTAGTTACTTTTTGAGTGACAGACGCAGCTGTCGTAATTATAACCCGGAGAAGTGATGCAGTTCAGCTGAGGTCTATATAAGGTGACAAATTTCCATATTTGGAGGTGGCGGGTTGGGTGGCTGGTTAGATCCTAACTTGCAAAAAGTGGACTTAGTGGACTTTGCTGCAGGAGACCCCTGTTCACCTCCACAGTTTTTTAAAAACCATAGCAACAACTGTCTTGTGGCGCTTACTGTTGCCATGACGACGCAGGTTGCCTAACTTTAAGGAAGTAGTAACTTTAACCCTCACCATGTTTCAAGTGATCATTTTAAACCAAACCATGAACCAAGTGGTTTTTGTGCCTAAACCTAACCAGACCTTAACCACAGCGTTGTCACCTCATTAAACATCATTATCCTTAACAGTGATTTGACAAATGTTGTTATCCTGATGATTACTGCTGATAGAGGCGCCTGATTACAAACCGCTCCTATGGGTTGTTGTGGAGTGCCTGGTCAAACGACCGGTGTGGTTATTTAATTTGGAAGACTTGTTGTGAGTTTTATATTCAGATGAGTAGGTTTTCTTTCTGGCTGGCCGCCCTGGTCTCCCAGGTGAGGGTGAGGGTGAGGTTGAATAGAGCTCCACTCTGTTTCCTCCCTTCAATGCTGCTGTTTTGTTCTTTCTGCAGCCACGGAAAAATAAGCTTTATATTCAGGCTCCTGCTGCCACAAGACATTGATAAAACATCTCTGCATACTTTAAATACTTGTGCTGCAAAATTATTTATTGCGTCATTTCTGTATTTTAGTCAGGCACATACTTTATCACAGTGTGAGAGCATCTTATATCAGCACAGGTTTACATCATGGTCCAGTCGGTCCAGAGCTGCTGCAACAAAAACAAACAAACACTATCAATCCAAAATACAGAGAGGATGAGAAGGATCAACAGTCTAAACTCAGATAAATGAAGTATTGACTCTGCAAGAGTTTCAACATTTTAATTTTTATGAACTGCTCTGCTACACACAAGTCACAACCACAGCTTCAACAGAGCTCAACCCACACAACCCTGTCTCCTAGAAATTATGCTCATATATGACTAAACTGTTTTCCCAATTATGTTACAAATGTAATTGCTGCCTGGATTATGTTCACAGGTAACGTTTTTTTTTTTTGAATGAATGAAGCGCCATATTTATATATCTCGCTGAAGTCGGAGGGAGGAGGAGGTCGGGCTGGATGGGGGAACGTACAAGACGCAATACTCTGACAACAGAGACCCGAGTTCACATCATGAGTCCCGCATGTGTTCAGGTTTAGGCAACAAAAGCAGGGTTTGGTTAAGGTTAGTGAAAGATGGTGATGTGCCTTAAATGTTCATTAACATGTGTTAATTGAAGTCATTGCAGACTTTTTTTCTGTTTTAAACCAAGATCACAATCTTTCCCCAATCTTAACCAAGAGCGTTTAGAAGAGAGAGTTTAAAACACAACCGTAAAAAGTTTATTATTGCTGTAGTTTATTCTAGCAGATATTGTGCTGCAAGATCTGATATTTTGGTGGGAAAAAACAACCAGACACGTTGTCTCTATGTCTATCAACATATTTGCAACTTGCCAAATATGGTAATTAACATTTTCTTGTCATGTTGAGAGAAAATGTGATGTAAACATTGTGTTTCTAGCAAAACATTTTTGCTGTTTTAATTAAATTTTATATGAATGTAATTTCTGGGGGACAGCGTCGACCCACAGCAGGCAGAGCAGCCACAGCTGTTCTGTAATCTGTCCAAAGGACTAATGAATGATGAACTGCAGAGTGACAGATGTTATCTCCTTTCTTTAGTATCTGCAGAACATTACCCATAACTGGCAGTGACTGACCCAACACACTAACTGATCCAGATCAAGGGGAGAGCGTAGCTGGCCACTGTCGTTTTTAGCAAACGTTACTCAAACAGGAGGTAGAAGCGCATTTTTGGGAGACTATTTCAGTGGATTCATGCACATTTTTGGACAACAACGGAGCTCTATGGCACATACAGTACCAGTCAAAAGTCCAAACCTTCTTATTCCCTTGAATGACAAAGTGGTTCCAAACTTTTGACTGGTACTGTAGGAATAAGATATATCGGGCTTTATATACACACTATACTTGTTAGTAGATTGATTAATTTTTGAGCTAACTGAAGGTCAGTCGTTTATTAAAGCATTGTAACGTTTACCTTTAATGTCCTTACCTTGAAAAGAATCTCCCCTCTGCTGCAGCTTGTTTACATCCCCCATCCTTTAATTCTCTCTGTACGCTCGACTACCTGAGAATGAATTAACAGGCCGGACATTCATCAAACTGACGTTATTCATATTCATCTTCCCCTCTGCTGGCACGCTGCCACGTTTAAGATTAATTTAAAAGGATGAAAGAGACAGTGGAGAGTGGACAGACTTTAAACCATGACTGCAGTGACTCAGAGGATTGCTGGTTCATCTGCATACAGAGCAGACGCTGATTGTTCTGTTCTTCTGTTTGTAGGATGAGAAGAACCAGGTGCTGACCACCAACATCTGGCTACAGCTGGTGAGTGTTATCCTTTATCAGTGGACAAAAACATTATCAGGAATTATACAACGTTTATCTCCTTGAATCACATTTCTGTTTTCAAAAAGTCAAATATTCTTTGTCTTAGCTTTTTTCTTACCTATTGACCTGTTGTTTGAGCTAAAAGTATTTTATCTGCAAACCATGTCTGAGTATTTTCACTGTTGTTTTGAGGAACATCCTGAACAGGATGCTTTCCCCAAAAGTGTTGCTTTCTGAATATTGTCAGAGGTTTCACTAGAAGAACTAGAAGAACTTTATGTGTTTATTTGTTCCAGTAGAACTTTGTGTTTCTAAAGCTGTTATTCACAGTGGTGGAAGAAATATTCAGATCCTTTACTTAAGTAAAAGTACCAATACAGCAATGTAAAAATACTTCATAATAAGTAAAAGTCCTGCATGAAATCCTACTTAAGTAAAAGACCCTAAGTTTTCACAGCAAAATGTAGTTAAAGTATTCCAGTAAAAGTAGTGATTTGGTCCCTCTGACTGATATATTATTATATATGACATCATTAGATTATCATTAATTATATACAGTTAGCTAGTTTAGTCCAGTGGTTCCCAACCTAGGGGTGGGGCCCCTCCAAAGGGTCAGCAGATAAATCTGAGGGGTCGTGAGATGATTAATGGGAGAGGAAAGAAGAAAAAAGTTCTGATACACAAATCTGTTTTCACTTTTTGGACTTTTTCTCTAATCTTTGATTTTTGCTGAAATATTGGATCATTTGAACATTTATTGAAATGAAACCATGTGAGAAGTTTAGAGGGAAAAATCACTATTTGGTGGAGCTGTTAACAACTCATAGACATCTGAAATGTGACCCCGACTACACACTGCTTTTTGTAAGACGTCAAAAGACAAAAAGGTTGGAAACCACTGGTTTCATCTTTAACAATGTGTTGTATTTTAAAAGCTTGTTATATTATCCATTGTGTCAAATCTTCATCTGAAAAGTAACTAAAGCTGTCAAATAAATGTAGTGGAGTAGAAAGTACAATATTTCCCTCTGAAATGTAGTGGAGTGGAAGTATAAAGTAGCATCACATGGAAATACTCAAGTAAAGTACAAGTACCTCAAAATAATACTTAAGTACAGTACTTACTTACTTTCCCCCACTGAATGTTTGTTGCCATAGTAATAAAGTTCAAACTCAAGTAGCACTGTCACCCAGTGGTTGCTTACTGAGTGGATGAAGAAAGACAGACCTGACCAATCAGCAAATTTCTGCGCTGTCACACTGCTCTCCTGGACTACAGTTACATCACAGAAAATTTAACCTGAGCCGCCTCTGACAGATGGGTCTATTTGTGCCAGTCAAGCCGCTGGGGATGGTGTCTAAACAGACTCTGGGGGAAGAAACCCAGTAAACATTGATAATGAATGGAAGCCTGCAGCCACATCATCCCATCCTTCCTTCAGCTCGGCTACCAGAGGGACTCTGGAGGAATCACACAACTCCAGCTCTGGTATTTGACCCAGATAAGTTTGCTGTGATGGAGAAAAACTCGATCCAGCAGGCAGCGAACAGAGCGCCAACTTCTGTCTCTGTTTCCACAAATACTTCATCTACTGTTCCGTTTGCTGTCAGAGTCAGGCTTGAAAAGCCTGACACATGCTGCGCTTTGATGCTTTACACCTTTCTGACATCGACTCCTGCTTCGTCTCTTTCCTCTTGAACTTCATCTCACTCCATGAAAAGCTTTTTTTTTCTCTGCCTTTTGTTGGCCAGAATCAACTCTGGTGTGAATGTCAGAGCTGATGGTGAGCGCAGGAATTCATTAGGAGAGCTTCTTAAACCCATTTCATGCAGCTGTCCAAATTTAATTAGGTTTCATATCAGGTCCTGTGGAATGTGTGTTTGTAAAGTGGTGATGCACTAATCCGGACTAATCTTCTCCTCTCGGATGGAAAGGTTGGTTCCTCCCCGGAGACTCAGCATTTCCTCTCCGCGGCACACTCCCAGGACCAACTAGTCTTTTAGCTTAATTTAATTTGGCGTTGGCATCTCTCCTCCTTCTCCTCCTCCTCCTCTTCTTCCGCTGTTGCTGCTGGAGTCTTTGTGTTTTTTGGTGGAGGGGATGAATATCTGTAAGCGAGAGGAAACATTTCTGCACAGGGAGCTGTGTGGGTTTTTTAATGTCAGAGTGTTACCGCGGCTTTTGGAAGTTTTTCTCCTGGCTAACTAGAAAACTTTGACTCGCTCGGTGGATAAAAAAAGACTCGATATCGACATTTTTCAGCAGATTTCTCCCTTCAGGGGTCTCATGACGAGCTTGTTTTTATACTTTCAATTATTTAGTTGAGTGTTCTTTTTATTTACACGCTATTAGAAGCCAGACACATATCACTAAGCACAGAACATGTATATATTAATACTTAAGATGCACAATTCTCAAATGAGACAGATACAAGGACCAGTGGAAGAAAAAAGCAAAAGAAAGGACATATTTTAATAGTTAATAAAAGACTTAACAAGGTCATCTATAGAACAGTGTCATGACTTCCTGAACATCATGAACAAAGGACTACAAACCACTGTAAACATTCTTTGAGCTACATGCTAACATCAACCAGACAACATGCTCACAATAACCATGCTAACATGCTGATGTTTACAGGTATGTTTGCCATGTTCACTTAGTTTGGTGTGTTATGCTAATACGTGCTACTTAGCAATAAACACAAAATACGTCTGAGGCTGATCAGAATGTCATTCGTTTTGCTGCTGTTTGGTTATAAACCAAAATATTTTTACCTAAACTGTATGAAAAGTCAGGAAGGTTCTCACAATTCATCCTGAGTACAAATTAAACAACAAAATCTGTGGTTGGTCCATGAACTCCACATCGACACATAGAGGTGTTTTCTGATCTGACGCCTCGATCAGCAGGACGATGTCTGTCAGCGCCTCCAACATCACTGTTGGAAAATAAATAGGATGTGATAACTCGATGGTTAAGGTTTGGAAGAGGATCATGGTTTGGGTTAAAATGACTTCTTCCTTAAGGTTGGAAGACCTTTGTCGTCATGGTTGCGATAATAACCACGTGGTTAAGGTTAGGGGATGATGTGGTTGTGGTTTTAAAAAAAACAGTGTTGACTTGCGGTTGGAAACAGGAAGTGAACAGCGATGTTTTGTTGATTCATCCATCCACCCCGACCGCCTCCCTACTGCTGTATATTAACGTCACCTGATTTCCTCCTTTGCTCCCATCATAGTTACTACGGCTGCTAGAGGGTGCTGTCACTTGAACGTAAATATGTCGTTTTGGGGCACTTGCTGAAACAACTGAACCTGTGGTTTTTCTTGGAGGACAGTCTAACTAAAGGGGACATATTCTGCTTTTTATGATTTTGAGGTGAACGTAAGACAAAACCAAGGTTTCAGCCTGAACACTTTGTTTGCAGTGTTTGTTTTTTAACTTTCCTGACAAGATAATATCAGCTTGTCGTGCTTGTCCATAAACAGCCATCTGTTCTATAATCTTTGTTGCTGAGGTTGTTCACGTTGTCCACTCTCATATTTCAGGTCTGAACTGAGGGGCTGCATAAAGGGCCAGTATAAGATCCATAAGGAATATAAATAAAGGGTGTTATGAACTGTAAGTCATGCAAAGATACTCCAGTAGAGCCCCAGAATAAAAATACGGACGCAGACGTGCAGAATATGTCCCCTTTAAATTAGGATGTACTGGTGCCAAAGGAGAACTGGATGAACAGGATGTGTTGTACTGGTTGCAGCGGCTTCTGTTTGACATTTATTGTCAGCTTGTTAGACCCATTTATGTAAGATGACGCACTTTTAAGTCACTGTACTATGAAATCACTGAGTGGTAAAAACCTAAAGGGGACTGTCGGGACAGCAAGTTTAGCTCTCAGTTAGCTGTGCTTTGTCCTCGTCTGCAGTCACCTTGCAGTATGATGCTCACCTATGGCTCCTAGTAGGTGTCTAATAATACTGTTGGTTTCTGGTTATTGTGTCTGTAGGGGCCAACTGTGGATCTTTACATGTTTCTTTTCAAAAAGGAAGAATTAGTGAGCTCACAAACCCAAATTTAACCATTAAATCTGTCAGAGTAGAGTACCAGTATCACATACTGACTAAACCCAAAATACATGAGATGATTTGTTTTATCTGAACACATCCTACCAGTTAATGCAGCACTGAGACGTCTTGACTAAAAGATTTTCTGTTTGTGCATTTTTCCGCCTTTTTGAATCTTTTTGTAAATGTGTAAGTGAAATATCTTTTTGCATCAGCTGGACTTCTTTCCTTTGTAGTTTGCAGGTTTCTTTTGGTCTCGTCCTGTTTTGACTCTTTGAGCCTTTGAACCTTTTTCCACATGAGAGAAAAGAGCGCAGATATCCTCACCTGCACATTAAAAATACATGTAAATACTGGATATGAAACTGTTTCTGATCTTGCTTTTGATGTTCTTTGAGGTCTCAGTAGTTTCATCAGCTTCTTTAGTTAACTCAGGATGTCCATATATTTGTGTTAAATTGCAAGAGAGCAGTGATGTCATTTACTGACAAAATAAGTCATTTGATTAGTTGTGGCGTGTAACTTGAAATCAATAATAACAGTTTAAACTATAAAAAAGTTTTACGTGGATTGAATTATTAAAGAAACTAAAAAACCAAAAAAGAGTAACATTCAGGTCATTTCACAGGAAATGCTGGAATTGGGATGATTACCGATCATTAGCACCACAATCATCAACAGTTGCAGTTAAACTGTGTAGTTTCTTAAGTAACGTGTTTTTATATGCATTTATTTTACAATAGTCTGCTGCATGTTCACTGCTGCAGATGACCTGCAGGGTATCTGTAGGTCTTGAAGATTTTAATTAAAATCTTAAATCTTAAAAATTGTTAAATTTAATTTACAAAGGTCTTGAATATTTGCTGTAGACAGTAACATTAGTTGTAAGTTTTTTTTTGTGCGTGTTTGCGGCTGTCGGGAGACGTGCGACGGTGCGACAGTGGATTGTGCTGCAGGAAGCTGTTTAATCCTTTTTTGTGGCGTTTCAGTCAGCAGCATCAGACCTGCAGCGAACACTGTCCCTACTGCAGCTACAGCAGCAGGAAGCTCATCCATTATTTAACCAATTTTAAGATAATTAAATAGATAATCTTTCTGCCACTTATCTGGGTCCAGGTCATGTTAATTTATTAATTAGATGACTAGGAATTATTTTTAAAAAGTACTGGCAAACATGTGATGTCATATACTTAGAGGATAGATTCAAGTGTGTCTTTAAACAGCAGTCAGGTGTCCATATGAACAGTGAAAGAGGTTTTCCTCGCTGTAATCATTCCTCCTGTTCATACTGGATATTAAAAGATCCCCTTCAAATGTGATTTAATGGAAGTGATGGAGGCCAAAATCTGTGACTGTGTCCACACAGTCATTTAGTGCAAACATGTATTTAAAAGTAGATGTGAAGCTTATATGAGGCTTCAAATTCCCTCTTTGTGTTTCCTCGGACAGTGTTTCCCTGTTGAGCTGCGGTGGAAGTATAGTAACAAAAAGAGGAACTTTGGCACTTTTGCCCCCACTGGTTTTCAGTCATTGTTTGACCATGAAACAGGTATTAAATTACCTTCTATGTTGGATTAAAAAGGTCTTCAGAAGTCTAACGCTGCAGAAAACCTGCTCTTCATAAATGCAACATCCAGTTTACTGGAACTTCTTAACTTTGACATCTAAAGTTGCTTTCATGTGACTCTCGTCTGCATGTAAACAGACTCACTGCTTCATGGGGAGAAAGCATGGTGCAATTTAAAAACTCAGTCTGTCGCTTCATTTTAACTTATTTTTGAAATATTTTGTACATTTTTGGGGGCCTGAAAAGTCAAATACATTTTTGAGAACATTTCTTTGAAGTTTGTTTTAAAGAAGTCATCAAACTCTTAGTTTGGCTTTGTGGACGTGAACTTCATGAGTCTTGTCTTCCGATTTATTTATTTATTTACTTATTTATTTGGCATATCTGCAGCTGCAGCAACAGCTTTCAAAAGATTCCTTTGGGAGAAACATTTCAGCTCAGTGACAGAAAGTAAACAAGACAAGGAGCGATGTATGTGACCTTCAGCCAGCGTGGCCTCAAACCATCAACACAGACCAGAGCTCAGAGCGGCTCTGAAATGTAATGAGGCCCGAGCCGGCCAGAAGAGCTGTGTATGCAAATGAGATATCAACACAGCGCTGATGTTTCTTGGCAACACTCTCTCACAGCTTCCTAAAAACACACTGAGCTAACAAAGGCAGTTATATTAGATTCATCAGTGTAATCTAGAGTTCACCAAATGAAAAATGGAAGTCAAGCGGAGACGAGCTGCTGCTTATCAGCTGCTTTCAGACGTGAGATGCACAAGTCATCGCTTCTGGACATTTTTACTGTCCTCGCATTGTTTGTGGAAATCTCATTTCTGTCTTTATCGTTTCTCTGTGTAAGTTTTCCCAAAATATGAGCCTTATTGTACAGAAAACAATCCTGAAATTATGCCTTCAAACTCCCTAAGAAATGACACCTTTTGGCAGTGGTGGAAGAAGTATTGAGATCTTTTACTTAAAGTAAAAGTAGCAATACCACCAATTTACTTAAAGTATTGAAAGTAGAAGTACTCATTATGCAAAATGTATATATTTTATGTGTGTGTGTGTGTGTGTGTCTGCCACCCACTATAATAAATATAACTCAGTGTTATATTCATTATATACAGTATATATACAGATATAACCTGTAGTGACTGTAAAAAGTATTCACCACTCTTGGAATTTGTCATGTTTTGTTGTCTTAAAATATTGAATCAAAGAGGATTTAATGTGGATTTTTGACACTGATCAACAGAAAAAGACCCTTTAATATTAAGATGAAAACAGATCTCTACAAAGTGATTTATATTCATTACATATATAAAAATATAGAATACATCCTTTGTTTTACATGTAAAATATTGATTAAAAATGATCAGTAGTAACTATAACAGTGAAATAAATGTTGTGTGGAAGTATAAAGTAGCATGAAATGGAAATACTCAAGTAAAGTAAAAGTACCTCATAACTGTACTTTAGTACAGTAAATGTACCTGGTTACATTTCACCGCTGCCTTTTGGATATGATGGGAATAAGATTTGAGTGAGAAAATGAATCCTGATCATAGTGAAGTTTAATTTGAGTCTGATTAAGCCTCAAGTCTATAAATGAGGGAAATAAAAAATGAATCCAAAGTAGAATTGTTAGAAGATTTTAATCAATCATCACTTAATTATTCTCAATAGTTTGATTGATTGGAGCTTTGAGAATATATTAAGTGGATATTATGTTTTTTGCACATTTATCAGATATTTCCAGTCAGTGGATTTTTGCTTAATTTTCCATACAGCTGGAACAACAGTACAGGTGTCTGTGTCTACATGGATACAGCTCCCATTGTTTAGAAAATTCCTGCACAAGAATTAAATGTTTTAGTAATTCATTAACTAGTTTTTGTTATTACATACACAGAAAAACACAAATTGTGGTTGTGATGTTTTCAATAAGTTTCATTTTCACCTGTAACTCAATGAAGAGCAAACAGCATTTTCAAAACCGTGTTTTTAGGTGACTGAATTATTTCTATGTGAGAAGTCAAAAGAAGAAAAAGTTTTGTTTTTAAAAAAAATGAACTCTGTGAATACAGCTGTAGTATCTCCAACAGTGTGTGTGTGTGTGTGTGTGTGTGTGTGTGTGTGTGTGTGTGTGTGTGTAGTACTGGACAGATTTCTACCTGCAGTGGAACATGTCGGATTATCCAGGTGTGACCAACGTCAGATTCCCCGACAGCCAGATCTGGAGGCCGGACATCCTGCTGTACAACAGGTAAACAACCAAACAACCTCCCTGCTGCAGACAAACAAACAGTGTTTTTACTTCTGAATTTTGCAAAATTTATATTAACACTAACAGCTTTTTTAAAATTAAAAGTGTCAAAATCAACCATCTTAATAGATAGATAAATATGACTTAAAAATGATGTTTCCTAATTGAAAAATCACGAAAGCTATTTTTTTGTAACATCTTGGCAGTAAGACTTACAGTAGTTACGTACATGAGTTTAAAGCTTCACTTCTTATGAGCGGTGGGGTCTCACATGAGCACAAAACTTTCTCCCAAAGTTTGAACAGTTTCAAGTTGGTTTTAAGTGGGCGGGGCTTAGCTGTAAAAGACGGTGTCATGTCCAAAGATTTCATGTCCAAAACAGGTTTCCAAGGTCCTGCAGAAGATTTTTTAAAATTGAACTTAAAGGACGGGTTCACAATTTTTCAAGTGTGTCTTAAAACAGCAGTCAGGTGTCCATATGAACAGTGAAAGAGGTTTTCCTCGCTGTAATCATTCCTCCTGTTCATACTGGATATTAAAAGATCCCCTTCAAATGTGCTTTCAATGTAGGTGATGGAGGCCAAAGTGGATATCTGCCACATTTACAGTCTTTTTAGCATCAAATTCCCTCTTTGTGTTTCCTCGGACAGTGTTTCCCTGTTGAGCTGTGGTGGAAGTATAGTAACAAAAAGAGGGACTTTGGCACTAAAAAGACTGTAACGTTGAAAGATATCTACTTGATTTGACTCATTTGGACGCTGAAGCTTCATATTAGCTTCAGATAAACTTTTAAATCCATGTTTGCACAGAAGGAGGACTGTGGATTTTGTCCCCCATCACTTCCATTGTAAGTGCATTATGAAGGGATCTTCTAATGGTCAGTATGAACAGGAGGAATGATTACAGCAAGAAAAACAGGTTTCACTCTTCATTTGGGCTCCTGACTGCTGTTTTAAGACAGACTTGAAAAATTGTGAACTCGTCCTTTAAATGTAAAACGTCTGAACACAGAAGAACACCCTGATCAGTTTGTCTTCTGGTGGATTTAGGATGTTTTATTTCACGGTGAGACGACTCACTCTGTTTGAAGTTTATTTTCATACCTCGGTTCTTATTCAGTAAACAAGCTAATTCAGCTAATTCCCCTCCTGTTATCAGCGCTAAAGATAGGTGCTCTCCCTGTCAGGATTAATACCTCACCGTTAACACACACATCAGAGCTGCTGGCTGTGGGAGGCGACGAGCGTTTCAGCTCATTAACTGAGCTGCGTTCAGAGTTTGTTCCTGGTGGGGGGAGCGAGCTGTCGGAGGGAATATTGACCTGGCTGTTTTTAATGAGAGGGGGCCAATGAACAGTTTCAGAGCCTGACTTTGAGTTATTGTTGGGCTCTGTATCGACTTTTACAGCAAACTTACTATAGTTTTACTTAGTTAGTTTTCTAGCCAACAAACTCTTCTGGCCACTAACTCCAGTTCATGCACACACACAAAAAAGTTCAGATAATATGCAGCAAATGTGGAGTTCCTGTTTTTAACTACAGGTTATTATGTAATTACAAAAATGTGTCATGGTGGTAAAAGACTGAGAGCAAATATCTTTTTCTGTCCAGACCATAGCCATTTATATAAAAATCTTATCTCATCAAACCCTTCATTTAACCAGGTAAAAGTCTTATTGAGATTAAGATCTCGAGTGACCTGGCAAGAGAGCAGCATAAACATTGTTACAACAATAAATACAAACAAAACCGAAATCAGGTTCCTTGCTTGGAGGGAGAAACTTTATTCCTGAAGAAGAAACTTAATTTTAGTTTTAGCTTGGAAACAAGGTTTTCAGTGTGTGATTTGAATGACAAGTTCTGAACAATAATAAAACCTAAATACTTATATGTTGAGACCATTTCAGTTTCAACCCCTTGAGCAGTTGAGAGCTTAGAAAGATTAGATGGTAAGTCTTTGCCATTTGAAAATAGCATGATTTTGGATTTGTCTGCATTTAACACCAATTTCAGTTGAGTTAAATGGGACTGAACAACATCAAAGGCAGACTGCAGGGATTCAAGGGTTTGTACTACTGAAGGGGATGAGCAATAGATAACTGTATCATCTGCATAAAAATGGAACGCAGCATTTGATAAATTATCACAAAGATTATTTACATATATGGAGAACAGCAATGGTCCTAGTATGGAACTCTGGGGCACGCCCCTTTGATACAGGGAGGAAGGAAGAGGAAGACCCAGCAAACTGGATGCATTGAGTTGTAGCTGAAAACTAGCTTACAGCTTGCCCAGATGAGCCAATACTGTTTGAGTCTATTCGCCAAGGTGACACAGTCAACTGTGTCAAAAGCCTGGACAAATCAATAAAAGAGCTGCACAGTATTTTTTGCATTCCAGTGCCTCAATAACGTCATTCACCACTTTAACCGCAGCAGTTATTGTGCTATGTTGTTTTCTAAAGTCTGACTGATGCTGAGATAGAATAACATTTGTATCTAAAAAATCTTTAAGTCGTTCACTAAGAAGCTTTTCAAGGACCTTAGCGAAAACACATAATTTAGAGATTGGCCTGTAGTTATTAACAACAGAGGGATCCCCTCCTTTCAGCAAAGGGAGAACATAGGCAGAGTTTCTTATATTAGGAATCTCATTATTGGAAAGGAGATTAAAAGTCAGAGGTTCTGCTGTAACGTCTTCAGTTAACTTGAGAAAGTGAGGATCAAGCTTGTCAGGACCTGCAGGTTTATTAGGATCCAGCTGCTTTAAGGCTCTATGGACCTCTGTCACATCAAGAGGAATAAAATCGAACGGTTGAACCATAGAATTAATTGGGGGTGGAGAAAAGTGAACCCTCTGCTCATTTGGCTCTTTTGGATCAGGATGTAAAGACTTAAATAAGGCAGGCTGGCAACTCATTCGTGGTAACACTCCCAAATGAAGATTTTATTACTTACTAAAATTTCTTAGGACCATTTAAGTTTCTAGTAGTTTTAGAAAGGTAGAACTCAGATTAAGTCTTTTTGATGGGAGACGTAGGTGATTTCAGAGCTGTCTAAGAATCAGCCAGTCAGCCTGGATTTGGATTTTCTGTCCATAGTCCAGCCTTTTTTTTAGTAGACTGGACAGCTCAGAGGAAAACCAGGGATTGTTTCAGCCTTTCACACTAAATTTGCGGAAGGGAACATGTTTATTTATTATACTAGTAAAAGCATCATGAAAGTATTTCCAAGCCAGTTCTACATCATTAATGAGAGAGATCTTGTTCCAGTCAAAGTACCATAAATCATGAAGAAAAGCTTGCTCACAGAAATGCTTAAAGTCTCGTTTAAGAACAATTCGTGGTCTTGATTTTGGTAGCTTAGGCGAAAGTCATAAACTCTTCAATCAGTAAATTGTGTGATCGATTGGGGGAGCTCCTAAAAGATTTAAAATCCCAGTATCCACACCTTTCATGCACCTCATGTAGATAAAGTACAGTCAATAAAAGCAAAAGAGGTGCTGAAGGAAAGATGCTGATCGTTATGTGGTCGGTGATTTTGTCGGCTGGTGTTAGGACCATAAATGAGTGATTTGGTCAGTTAGCCGTCTGTCCTACTGTTGTTCAGGTGTTTCTCACTTTTAGGAAGAGAGGATGTTTTTGCACAGTGAGGACACTTTTGGAAAATTGAGGACAATTACATAAGTATGAACATTTTTGTAAAGTGAGGACAGGTTGATAAGTAAGGACATTTTAGGTAAGGTTTTGGTAAGTTGAGATATCTTAGGAAAGTAAGGACAATATGAAAAGTGGAGACATTTTGGGAAAGTAAGGACAATATCTTGTCCCGACCTCTTCAGAGGGCTGTTTGAGGGTTTGATGATAGAATTAGGTTTAGGTGAAGGTTAGGGCAGGGGGCTAAGAAATGAATTCTGTCAGTGAGGGTCCTCACAAGTACAGAAGTACAAACGTATGTGTGTTCAGCTGTAGCCTTGATGAAATGATGATTTAGTCAACTCTCTGACCTTATGTGCTTCTAACGGACACTGACTGTTAATCTTTCTCTCTCTCCACAGTGCTGATGAAAGGTTTGATGCTTCCTTCCACACAAACATCCTGGTCAACTCCACCGGCTACTGCCAGTACCTACCACCAGGTAACACACCCACAGGCACCTCCCACTGCTAAACATGCCCCTCCTACTTCCTACCGCTAAATAGCCCCTCCCTTTCCCTCTTTAAGACCCTCAAACGTTTCAAACAAAGCCCCCAAAAATGTCTTATATTTCTATCAGATTTTACTGCCTGGAAAGAAGTGGTTATTCCAGGGGTTGAACAGAACATTTACACCTGATAAAGCCAGAGAATTTTGAAATTAGGTGAATCTAGAGCATTATAATGAAAATGACTGAAATGCCCTCTCAGTGGAAGTTATAGACAGATGCAGATGGATTTATTGTTGTCAGAATAAAGAGCACACACTTCCCCAGTGGGGTTTTAGTGATTGACTCCATTAAAACCTGAGAGACATGTAGTTTTATGGAGGTCTAAGGGAGGAGGCGCAGAGAGTCAACATGAGGTCACAAGGTCAACAGGAGGAGGTCAGGAGGAGTTATGGTCCTGATTGACGACCTGAGACTCATCATGACTTTCAACCAGGCTGCTGAGGGAAACGTGACCGTTTTACACTAAGAGTTAAGGGCTGTTGTTGTTATTTTTATTATGTTTTGGGTTTTTTCCCACTTTATTTTATGTTTTATTTGGATTTTGGGTAAGAGTCAGTACATTTTAGGAAAATGACAACATTTTGGTAAGTGAGGACTCCTGTAAGGTGGGGAAATTATTTGGAAAGTAGGGACATTTTGGAAAAATTTTGGATTTTTTTGGAGAGTAAACATTTAGAAAAGTGAGGATATTTTGGGATTTGCGATTTATATTCATACACGAGGAAAGAAAATAACATAAATCTGCAGACTGAACAGTAATTTAGAGCCAAACCGTAATATTTTAGGAGAAGGAGGGAAACCAATCAGCTGATCAGAAATCAATAACTAATAAAAGTCGTAACAGCTCTATTACTACTGACATTGATTAGTGTGAGTTGGGGGTGTTGTTGGGTTTGATCCCTGCAGCAGCCAAAAGTCCTGCTGAAGTGTCCCGGAGCCAAAGACTGAGCCTGAACTGATGAAAAGATGAAACTTTATTGATCCCTCTGCGGTGACAACGACTCACTGAAGCAGGAACTCTTAGATTTAAGATAGAACGACAGCTAGAAAGCTAATAGAAGGAAAATTTAAAAAATGAAACGGGTAAAGCGTCTCCGCTTTGGCGGTGACATTATTTGGTGCCTCTAGAGTCTGAACAGCTTTGTTGTTGTTGAGTTAAAGGATGAAACAATGCAGAGTTTAAATATAGAAAGAACACAGAATCAGACTACATGATATTAGCTCAATAATTACTGAATCTGACTTGACTTCACAAGAAAAGCCGCCCAACAAGTCCTCCGAAATTAAACAACCAAATACATTGTTTGACCATGTGACTCCAGAATGAAACACTAGAGTGTTTTATGTTTTGGCGCCTCTATCTGCATCATTTCAACATCATCATCTTTTGAAAACTACGGAAGCCGAGAACGGCCGTGCTTGCGATGATTTTTTTTAATGCCCTTATCTCGAGATAACGAGATAATTTATCGTAAGATTTATCACGGGTGGAGCTCGTTCTCATTTGTTCATTCCTGTCTTCTCCTCTCCACGTCTCCCTCACATGAATAGCTCAACTATTCAGATCAAGCACAAGAAGCCTTCAGGTGGCTCTTAAGGACATCTGTCATATGTTGGTTCCTTTTTCCCTCTCTGCACCCCACGTTCCTTTCTCTCATTAAGTCTATAAATGAAAATGCTTGACAGGTATTGTTTAGTACTTCTCCTACATGAAACATCCCATCATATTATGAGCAGGAGTTAATCAAACTGTTAATAATAATTGATACTCCTTGATCTCACATTTTCAGCTTAAATCAGTTTCTCAAGATAACAAAGCTCATTTTCTCAAGATAACAAAATAATTAGCTTGTGATCTCGAGATAACGACATTAAAAAAATAACTGCAATCATGGCCGTTCTTGGCTTCTGTAGAAAATAAATATTTAGGGTATCTATCTGATTATTAGCTGTTTGAACTCTGATAAAATCTGTCATAACTAATCTTAAATTCAGATTTTAAACAAGTGGCAAAAATGTTCTTTGTCATTTTATTGATCCTTTACATGTGGAATGTACTATATTGATACTTTCATTATGCCATCACTCACATTTTTGCTATTTTTGTGTATATTACTGCCAGGATACATTATGTACATTTGTAGTTAGTTCAAACTGTAAATATTCTACACTTCCTGCTTCCTTCCTGCTCATAAAACTAATCACCTTCATCCTTAATATTTCAGTTTTACCCAAATTGAATTTCTTCTTTGCTGTATCCTGATACTTTCTGCTGCAGAAGTGTCCTGATTTCTCCTCAGGGATCATTAAACTTTCATCTTTTTTTGGGAGGAAGCAGGTTTGGGAACAGATTGGATTTCCCAGCAGATCCACACAAAGTTAATTGAAACCTAAAACAGAGTCCTCCGGAGCAGAATGATGGTTTCCCACGAGGAGACCAGACACGTCTTCTTGTTGACCTGTGAAAAAAACACATACTTTAAATTATGCTATGTACTTTTCAAAATAGAGTTTGTCCCATGGTATCTTTAAAATCTGTCGGGAAACAGCAGCTCGTCCTCTGTCTGCACAAATCCATTTACTTTCTCAAATCATCTTTGTCTCTGTTGTCTGTAATTTATTTTCTCTCAACTTTTGTTGTTTTATCTTTTTCATGAATCCCCAGTGGGTGTTTTTCTTGTTTTGTCCACATTGCGTGAAGCTTTTTTTGGTTATCATTTTTTGTATGTTTTGATTTGATATTGATCGGAGACTGAGAGAAAACACAAAAAGTATTTTCATTTTATTGACCTTGTTTTGATCCCCTTGTGCATGTTCCCCCCTCACTACTTTAATCTTTATCTTTTCATTTCTTTATCACCTCCACACAGCTTGCATTCATTTGTTTTTCATTTCTAATCACAAACTGTTATCAGTTCTTTCACAACATACGTTTGAATCTCTATTTTAATTTCAGGAATATTTAAGAGCACCTGCTACATCGACGTCCGCTGGTTTCCGTTCGACGTGCAGCGCTGCGACCTGAAGTTCGGCTCGTGGACGTACGGCGGCTGGTCTCTGGACCTGCAGATGATTGAGGCTGATATCACCGGATACATCGCCAACGGAGAGTGGGACCTCGTGGGTAAGAGGACTTATCGTGCTTTTTGTGATTTTCTGTTATGATTTTATTATGTTTATACTGTTCTGATGTCAGATGTTAAACATGGTCAAAGGTCAAGTTTTGTTTAGATTCTATTAATCTTTTCAATCATTGGGCCTTATACAAGAACCTTTTTATATTCTTCCCCTAAAACTCTCTTTGTGATCCAAGTCGGTCCAACAAACGAATCTCTAGTTTCAGCCTGATGAATGTCACATGTTCACGGGGAGGTGAGATTTCATCATTTTATCATCATTTCATCATCATATTTTAGTATCTAAAATGAAATATATGAATATTATGCATCATATTTAAACTCCAAATTCATTCAGATTAAGACATTATGGTTCTCTCCTCTTGAGAAGAAAGTCAGACTGTCAGCTGACAGCTCTGAACCTGTACATTTTGTTTGTACCTCAGAGAGAGTGCCACAAATTTTCTTAAATCACTTGTACGTGCCTCTTAAGAAGAAATCTGTTTGTATGAGCGCTTCTGTAAAGTAATTGTAGTTAATTCCACTTTTATTTGTTTCACACTTGACGCCACACACGCACAAATCCGTACTTCATTTATTTGATGAGGGCTTATTTGAGACTGTTTCTGTAATCAGGGCTGGAAAGCTAAGCCTGGCTTCACTGGGGACATGGACAAGAATAAAAAAGAAGGGAGGGGAGGAAAGAGATGCAAGAAAAGAAAACTCCATTTGGTCTAACTAATCGATAACCAACAGGATATTTAATCTAATCTATCGCGCACCAAGAAAAGGGAAGAAACTTTGGGAAGCTTATTTCACGGTGAGATCCCTGACTGATCGTGCTGCAGGTTCCTGGCAAAATAAACAAATAGATTTAATTAGCTTCTGAAAAGTTTACATTTTGGTGTTTTCTCCCCGACAGCTGCTATATTTAAACGTTCGAGCTGAACGCGGCAGCCTGCGTACTCGGCCGTTAAAACCTCGGTGCAGCGAGCAGCTGAGATGCTGCCGAACCTGTCTGGCTGATGAGGAGTGGAGGGTTTCATATCAGCGCTCCCATCCAGCATTAATCTGCTGGTAATTAAATCCTCCTGCTGCTGCCGAGCACAGTGGGCCTGCAGGGCGAGCAGACCACCGCTGCTGCTGCTGTGTGCAGCTCAGTGAACCTGAAGGCTGATGGGAGCGCTGCTGCTGCCGCTGCCTGCAGGCCATGTTTATACCGCCGGACCGCTCACAAATGCCAGATCACGCAACAAAGCGTGACCAATGAGTGACATTTATATCGTCAAATTTCAGGTCTGATTCCTTTTACTGTGCTGTTTTATCATGGAACACACGCTGGGAGGCAGAGACCTGCGGCCCTCAGGTTCCTCCTGAGCAGATGACACGCAGTTTAATGTTTAAATAGTGTTTTAATAAAGTAACACACACACATCTGCTGCATGTGCACTGTTTGTGCAGAAGACTGTTCACACAGGATTGCATGAGAAGCTCTGGAGATTTAGAAGTCATTGTTTTTGTCTCATGCATCTTTACCCTAATCAAGTTAAATCAAAATCAAAATAAAACTTACATGTTTCTTCCGCTCCCAGAAAAAAAGGTGCATTAACTGTATTATGGTAACTGGTGATGACAGAAGAGGGTCACACTCAATGACAAGAAGTCACTCTATTTACAGGAGACAAAAAGACAGATTGTTTTCAGCCATCCAGCCTTCATCAGTGTCACAAGCATGCAGGATAGATGCATCTTCAGGCCCCTTTACAGTCTGAGATGAAAGTTGACAATCGTGACAGAAACGTGGTGAAATCTTTGGTCGTCAGTCCAAAACAGTGTTTCTAGATCTCAGAAACAAACCAAAAGTTTGTGTGACTTTGCCGCATTTTCAAACATCAAAGCGCTGCAGATGATTCACGACACATGTAAGCTGTGTCTCAGTTCAGGGGCCGCATCCTTTGAAGGAAGTGTCCTTCGTAAAGGCCGAACCAACGTTGTTAAATGAGACAGTTTTGGTCTACAGAGGATTTCTTATTTGTCGCCTAGCAACTTGACAGCTGCAGTTGACATTCGTGACACAGTTAGAAGAAATGGAGCCAGAAATTTTAATTTCATTATTGTGGCAGCTGATCCAGGTCCAGCAAAACCACCAGAGACTTCCTGCTCAGCTGAACCAAAATATACATAAACACAATTTCTAAAGCCTATATTATATTATATATATATATTATGTTATTCTACTTCTTATGTACTTTATTTATGTTGTAAATAGTTTAAAGACCGCTGTAAATAAATAAACAATGTATTTAACAATTACTTTATTTTAATTCATTCATTCAACATTTTTAGTTTTCAACTAATGTCTCGAGTAGAGAGAAGAGCCTGTTCATTCTCTCTGCTCTCTTCTGTCTGCAGTTATTATGGATCTCACTGCTTTTCTTGGCAGGACATGACCTGCATAGCATTCAGGCGCTCGGATTGGCCAGGCGTCCATGCTCAGAGTGACAGCAACGGCTCAGCTTCAACAAAACTACCTGACTGTACTGTGACAACATAATCTCAAGTCAAAGCTCCACTAACACTTTGTTTCTCACAAAAAATAACCTCATTGACAGAGAGTCACCAAAGAGCTGCACAGATCAGTTCATCCGACCATGTTCTCCTGGCTGGTCAGCAGCTCCTCACATCTCTGAAAACGTAGCAGCAGATTTACAAACAGGCGTTTTTTGGATAAACTGAAAAAATATTAAAACTTAATAAAGTGACATAATAATAATCCTACAGCGAAAATTACAACAGCTTAGCCTGGTTCCAAATCTCCACCATTACTGCTGCTGGTTGGCGTGAAATGCATTCTGGGATAGGTTGGGCTGCGAAGGATCCATCCGTTGGATCGTCCAAATTTGGGTAAAGACGGCTGCATTTCTCTGCTGCGGCCCCAGAATTGAGACAGCTGTAGTGAATCAAGTGGAGTTGCATTGTGGGTAATGTAGGTGCCAGGTATTGACACAGAGGAAGAATGTGTGAATAAAAAAGACAATATTTCTTCTTCTTCTGATTTTGATCCTTTTTTTTACTGTCCATCATGAGTCTGATAATGTTAAAGTAGTGTAATGATAAATCAGTGGAGGACTCGGTGACACTAGGTGTGTTTCCATCCACCTGTTTTTATTCACATATTCAATTTGCGCATGAAAAATTTAATGGAAATGCAGAACATTTTTAAAAATCCTGACAAATGGTGAAAAAAATCTTGATGGTGGGAAAATTTGGTGTTCGATAAAAGCAAAATGCACACAAAGTGAAATGGAGACAGATTTAGCGAATAAATCATGACACATGAAGCGGGTGACTTACTGTAAATGTCCACTTACGTTTCTGCTCCACTGAAGAAAGCCAGACGACAAACAGCAGCAGATAAAAACATCAGATCTGTGTCATGAGGAGACTGTAACGTTCCTCCAACTAATACATAAAACAAGCAGAAATGTCATATTTCATCATGTTTTCTATGTTGTTTTTCACCGTTTAAGGTTTGACTGGTGCTCTTTTTTATGACGTCATCCTGTTGTGCCCACTTCTTCTGCAAAAATAGAGCCACCAGCTGTTTATCTTGATGAACCAACTCTAAATATTCACAAAATGCAGTGGATGGAAACGTGCATTAATTGGAATTTCCTTTTGCTGTTGTTTTGGAAGTTTTGTTAAAATTTGCGTTTAATCTGGATTGAAACCAGCTTCAAAGAGATATAAAACCAAAACTGTGTGAGGTAGATGAGAAAATATCTTTAAAAAAATATTGATAATTTGGGTGAACACTTTATTTTTTATTTATTTTATATTATTATATATTTATATTTATTTTCTTTTGCTGATATTCTGGAAATTTGGTTAAAATTTGTGCTAAATTTGGATCCAACCTGGCTACAGACATGAGACCATTTTTTCATCTCACTCTTGGAAAGAAAGCAAAGAAAGTGTATTTCCCAAAATGTTACTATTCCTTTAAACAGCAACATCTCTGCAGGACATAATTGGCATTGTGGATCCTGATGTGACTGTGTAGTGTAACACATGGTTCAGCCTCTGCTGGTTCCCAGCAGCCTGCAGATCAAAGGTCCAGTACAGAGGACGGACTCGCTGCTGCATCACAGAGCTGCTGTTGGAAACTAATGATGAAGGCAGGATCGTCTTCGGTCTCAGGGGAGCTGAAGCTTCTCTGTCTGTACCAGCTGATGAAAGAGAGTATGAAATGGAAAGAAAGATAGCAGAGAATGAAAGCGAGCTACCTCCAGAGACGCTGTTCAGCCAATGGGCCGTTCAGAGTGAACTTAATTGAAAATCCCAGCAGCATGTTTTCCATTTACCCCTCTGCCCCTCCCCTCCATCACCTACCAGAGATTAAAACCAGTGTACTGAGCAATGTAGCGATGTATAGGCAAATGAAACGCAGCCAGGCATGCTGCACGCTTGTGCAGAGGGATAAAATAAAACCAGGGAGTTTTAATCTGCCACCTCTCCACTTCTTCCAGTAATTAATCAGTAAAACAGCCAGAAAAAGGGGAAGGTGGAAGTGAAGGAGGAGACTCACTGCAGCCAAAAAACATGGAGTACCAGTCATCTGAGTCTAAGTGATCTAACACATTTCTCTATTCAAGCAGTCAAAATACTGCCAATACTGTACATCAGGCAGTGAGGAAAAAGGTCAGTCTGTGGGTGTTTTATTTGGATTAGTTTTAGGGTCAAGCTTCAACTTCGTTGAATATTATTGGTTGAATAACTGGATGAACACTATTATAACTACACGGTACCAAAGGCATCATTTCCACATAGGAAAACAAAATGTAATTTGGTTTGGCTGACATGTTTTAAGGTAAAAATACTGATTAATAATTTCACCTTTCACAAAAAAGTGATTAATAAATCCATAATCAATAAATGTGTAAATACTTTTCATTTTAAAGGTTTTCCTGCTGGACACCAGGTGTCTCCTCCTTCACTGTAAAGTCTCAGTGTTTGTGTACTGAAGGCTTCAGGTTTCCACATCACACTTGTGTAAGCTGCATACTGGACCACGATTGGCTCCAAACTAGTTGTGATGTCACAACTCAGGCTCGTAGGTTTAAATTGAGATTTAAGGTGAACTCCCTCAGCAGATGAAGGTGAAAACCTGAGGGAACAACACATTTTTGAGTGGAGGGACACTTTTTGTAATATTGAAGATATTGTTGGGAGAAAAAATTGAAATGGGAATACAGAACAGCTCCGCACACTTTGCAACTCTACTGTGAGATATAAAAACGTTGCAGTTGTTAGAGTGAGAGGTTTAATACTTTTTAAAAAAATATGTATAGATTGATTTTAAGACACTAACCTGCTGTTTTATCCAGTGAGACGTCCGCTGTGTTGAGCTGAGGGGTCCAGACAGTAGGTGGAATAAATATGTGGAATAAATAGGAACAGATAGAGTAGGGATCGGTAGAAATGAGGAGAGAAAATAAAAACCTTTTTTTTGTGGGTTGTGATTATTATCCTGTCGTCATGTGTGCTTATTTGAATTCGTCATGTTTGGATTTTTCTAATAATCTCTCACTGGTGCAGACAATATGGCAACAGATTATTATTCCAGTAATAAAACCCGAGCAGGCCTCATTACTGTCAGTGCTCCTCGGCAGGCGGCTTCACGCCTCCCTGCAGCAGCGACGGGGGAGGATTTGATTTTCTGTGAAATGTTTAAATACTTCTCCTGTGGAGGAATAAATTACGGTTCTGAGCCATTTAAGGTGAAATGGCCTCGTTCCTGCAGGTCGAGCAGCGGATGTGACTGGAGCGAATGTTCAGTGTTAAACTGGAGGGAAATTACTCCGTGACTTACACGTTGTATATATTTTATAGCATCAGTTTTCTACCAACACGTGTCAGTGTTACTTTATTTACTGTATTTATTTATTAGAAGCCATTGTCAGGAAGAGTGTGCTGTCGCTACTTTACCAGCCAACCAGGTGCTCAAGTAAAAAACGAACAACTCGCCACAGCCGACTAACTGCAAGAATCTTCTTTAATACAGGATCAGTCAACACAGCAGCACCAGGAGGACTTTTCTCTTCTTCTTTTACGGGTATGGACCATAGATGGATGTAGCGAGGTGTGACGTCACCTCTTGGTTTCATTGGAGCCGGTTTAAAGCCCAGAGTTGCAGTTTATGGTCGGCGCCATCTTTTCCATTTGGAGGCAGGAGCTTCCAACCCAGTGCCTGAATCTATCTTCTGTTTTTTATGAGGGAAAAAAGGATTTCAACAGTCGAAACTGCAGGAGATTCGATTAAATCTTGATAAACAAATTTGTGCCTTCATCTCTTGTAGGTTTTACTTCTATAATGGGTTTTTGTCAGATAAAAGCTCTCAGAGAGCTGCAGATCATTCAAAACACTGCTGCTTGAATCTTATTAAAGACCAAGAAAGCTGCACACATCAATCAATTTCTCTGATCTCTGCGCTGCTTCTAATCTGTTACAGAATTGATTTGAAAACTCTGCTACTGGTTTTTAAATCTCTAAATACGCCTCTGATCTTCTATCAGACTTGCAGACCTCTTTGAGTTCAGCCGTGTTCAGCTGTGTTGCACACGTCTACCATTTTATTCACAAAGAAGTGCTCCGTCTCCTCAGTTCTGTTTTAGCTGCCTGTCTACGCAGGAAGTGTGAATGTGTTTCGTTGTTTTGATTGACTTTTGCAGCTTGTGATCACCTTCCACCTGCATTTTAATAAATATCTGAGTAGGGCTCCAACTAATGATTATTTTCATCATCTATTAATGTGCTGATAAGTTTCTCAATTAATCGATTAGTCGTTTGATCTTTAAAATGTTGATCATTGCTTCACAAACCCCCAGCTGATGTCCTCAGATGGCTCCTTTTTGACTGGACAAATCCATAACCCAGATATTCAGTTTACTATCTATATACAATAGAAGACTAAATAAATCACAAAATATTCACATTTGAGAAGCTGAAATTAGAGACATTTTTTCTTAAAAAAATGACTTAATTATAAAAAAAATAGTTGACAACAGGACATACAGTGTGAAGGACTGACAGAGCTGGAAGAAAATTAGAGACTTTCTTCTACAAGAAAACAAAACAAAATAAGCAGAAAAGTGTTATTATGAAATAATACAAATTAAAGATAGTGCTGCCTGTCTGTGTATGTGTCAAAGGTGTTGGTGCTTTGTTTGCAGAGGTTCCTGGGCGGAGGAATGAGCGTTTCTACGACTGCTGTAAGGAGCCGTACCCTGATGTGACCTTCACCGTAGTGATGAGGAGGAGGACGCTCTACTACGGGCTAAACCTCCTCATCCCCTGCGTCCTCATCTCCACCCTCGCACTCCTCGTCTTCCTGCTGCCCGCCGACTCCGGAGAGAAGATCTCGCTGGGTGAGGATTGTGTGTAAAACTTTTGATGTTAAGTTGTGCTCATCGCGCCGGCTGTTTTACATTCTTAGTGCAACGCAAGTAAGTTCAAGAGTTTGTAACTGGTTCTCTACATAAAGCCAACTCACTCTCAAGCTGTATTCACATGAATACTGATGTTAGTGAAGTTTTCCATTCAGTATAAAACAAGACTAACACTGTGTCTACACAGGAGGCGCAGTGCAGTGGTGGAACATAACTAAGTACATCAGATGTCTATGAGTTGTTAACAGCTCCACCAAATAGTGATTTTTCCCTCTAAACTTCTCACATGGTTTCATTTCAATTAATGTTCAAATGATCCAATATTTCAGCAAAAATCAAAGATTAGAGAAAAAGTCCAAAAAGTGAAAACAGATTTGTGTATCAGAACTTTGTTTTTTCTTCTTTCCTCTCCCATTAATCATCTCACGACCCCTCAGATTTATCTGCTGACCCTTTGGAGGGGCCCCACCCCTAGGTTGGGAACCACTGGACTAAACTAGCTAACTGTATATAAAGTAGTTGAAACTAGCTCCACCTCCAGCAGCTACAACAGTAACATGCTGCTTACACACTGTTGCTTCAGTATTAATAATCTAATGATGTCATATATAATAATATATCAGTCAGAGGGACCAAACCACTACTTTTACTGCAATACTTTAACTACATCAAGCTCATAATACTTATGTACTTTTACTGCAATACTTTAACTACATCAAGCTCATAATACTTATGTACTTTTACTGCAATACTTTAACTACATCAAGCTCATAATACTTATGTACTTTTACTGCAATACTTTAACTACATCAAGCTCATAATACTTATGTACTTTTACTGCAATACTTTAACTACATCAAGCTCATAATACTTATGTACTTTTACTGCAATACTTTAACTACATCAAGCTCATAATACTTATGTACTTTTACTGCAATACTTTAACTACATCAAGCTCATAATACTCTGCTATTCTTCGTCATCAATTATCAATTTTTGACAAGTCTGTTTCCATTGCACTTTGACGCATTTTACTTTTATCGATACACCAACTTTTCAACCTCAACCAAGTGTAAAACATTTCTTGCAATATTTCAAGATTATTTCAAATTTTCTGCATTTCCTCTCAGGGTTTTTATGTGCAAATTGAAAATGCAAATAAAACATACAATGAAGATAATTAGACTTGTTTGTGGTGGACGATTAAAGCTGGACAGAAAATCTGTTTTATGTTATTTGGTTGACTGGACCTTTAAAATAAGTTTTAACCAAACAGTGTTTGGGTCAGTCAGACAGCTGAAGGATCTCGGCTGGCTGTTCCCTCTGCTGAGCCCTCAGATGACTGATGGCTCTGAGTCGATGCTCATCAGCCATAAAACATCCTGAAACAGGAGGTTAGAGCTGCAGGGAGGCTTCCAGCTGCTGAGATCGGATACATGTCTTTCACTGGAAGTTTGATTTACACACTCAATCAAACCTGAATGTCAACAGGACTATCAGTCTTCACCTCCTCACATTCAGCTCTTATCTGGAGCGACTGTTAATGAACAAGCAAGTAGAGATTTGACAGGAATCTGATGTAAAAACGCTCTGTTACAGGACAGAATCAAGACATAAATATCTGATCTCTGTCTTCATCTTTCTCTTTCTCTCTATAATAATTTAAAAAACACTTCACGTAGCTTTTATGTAAAAATAGATTTTAGAAAGTGCTTGTTAGAAGAGATGGAAAAACAAACAGATACAATAAAATGTATAATGAGATAAAAAAAAAAGGAATTCTTTATTGGCTAAGTATGTTTACGCATCCACACAACAATCTTCAGAAAGATACACAACGACAACAAGCCGAACAAAGATAGTTAAACAAACATATATCACTTTTATCTACAAGCAAGTGAAAAAATAGATACATAGAAACAACATACAGTGTCTCCTGTGAGAAGTTACTTTATATATGTACAGTATATACAGCCTGCTCAAATATATATTTAACACTTATGGATGATATGTAGACACATTTTTACACATTATGTACAAACTAAAACACATTTTGTAAACTAAATTAAACATTTATAATCTGTAGGTGCAGTGGGTATTATAGTGCTGCACAGTGAGTTAACTGTGTATCAGAGTGATGACGTGCAGGAAGAAACAGTTTTTGTGTCTGTTAGTATTTGGTATGTTAAAATAAAATGACAACAGAAAATAAGATCCACATCGCACAGACGAAAACCAAACAATAGCACGTCTATAAACAAGTTTTATGACACACTTTAAAAGATGATACTCAGTGAGGTTTTGTTGTTTTTATTGATCCAGCTCCGTTCATTAGGAAGCTTTAGGAGGCAGAGAGGTTTTGTGTATCTGTCACCTTTGACCCTTCACCCTCTCACAGAGGATCGTAATGTTTGTGATCACAGAATGAAAGCTTATTGTGCGGGCAAGCTCACTGGAGGTTTATCACCAATTATGAGTAAAAATGGATATTATTAATATTAATCATTAGTCTGGTCAGTGATTATGATCACATTTACTTTTTCTTCATCAAGTAGTTCCCAGAAACAGGATTTGGACATTTTTAGACGGTGTTCTTATAGTCAAAGTTCTTATACGGCTGATTGTGTTTAGACAACATTCAACATTTAACAACTTTGGCTTCTTTGGTTAAATGAAAAAAAAAGGTATTTTTAGAAAAATGTTCTCAATTTAAGATATAAATATATACTGTTTTGGTATCAGTAGCCAACACTGTCTCCTAGAAATTATGTTTGTATTCGACTAAGTTGCAACAGATAAAATATGTTTTGCAGGAAACATGAATTATGTTTTGTCTCAACATAACAAGTTGCAAAAATGTTGATACTGAACGTACAGTATGAGTGAAATGTTCAGAGACAGTATAATATTTAGTTGCAGCATAATATGAGCTGGCAGTAAAATCAGCATTATTAACTTTTTAATGGTTGTGTTTGGACTCTGGCAGCACTTGGTTAAGTTAAGGGAGGTCAGGCAAAGATCAGCAGAGATATCAGCCTCCTTCTCAAAACACTGGAGGTGAAGCTAATTCAGTTTGCAGATGTCCCACTGAAGCTTTAGCACATATTCAAGACAATCCTCAGACTGTTTTCTGAACTTAAGTTTAGTTTGGTTAACTCACATATTTAAGAAGGGGAGCTTTACTGTTCTTCTCCTGCTCAGTCGTCCCTGGTGCCTGTGAAATCTCCTCCTCTCTAACTTTCACAGAAATTGGCAACACAATACAGATTCAGATCCTCATGTTCAGTCCGGGGAATTCATCCTTTTAACTCATATCTTTCTTTTTGTCAACACTTCTTCCAATTTTCTCGAATCCTGAGCTGAGCAGCTGTTCGCAGAAACTTCTGCCAGACAGCTGAGGCCGTCCAGCTCAAACATGTAGCGCTCTGGGACTCGGTGCTGCTGCTGTTTCCAGGAAAATCAGTGAACACAACACAGTTTATTAGCAGCTGTGACTCTTTTCGTGATGAAAACTGTAAACACATACCTTTGTTTGGTGGTGATGATTCTACCCGACGGTGGATGGTAAATAATCACGTTCTGTTTTCTCTGCAGGAATCACAGTGTTGCTCTCCCTGACAGTCTTCATGTTGCTGGTGGCTGAGATCATGCCGGCGACCTCTGACTCTGTTCCTCTCATAGGTGAGCACTTCCTTAGTCCTTTATCACTTTATCATCCCTTCATCACCTGAGTCTACCTCTCTGTATGTTACCCACATGTGCAGGTGGTTATCTATCCAGCTAACAGGACTCAGCATGTAAATAAGATGACTTTACCTGGAGTTACCTGGATGTATATTCCACCTGGAGTCTCCACCTGTCCCGGACCAGTCTGTCTAAACTAAACTGATAAGAAAATACTGCAAAAAACAAGTAGACCCCCAAAATGTTGAACGCAGTGTTAGTGGGATGTCTTTCTTCACTTGATCCGATGTGTCGTCTCAATCACAAACAAGAGCGTAAATGTAAACTGACCGTTTGTGTTTCAGCTCAGTACTTTGCGACCACCATGGTGATCGTGGGTCTGTCGGTCATCGCCACCGTTCTGGTCCTGCAGTATCATCACCACGACCCCGACGGAGGACACATGCCGCAATGGGTCAGTCACTCATCCTCTTCCTCTTCTCCACTGTGATTCTGTTGTGGTACAGTATGTGCTAATTTCCAATATGAGCTCCACATTCTGCCGAGTCAGCTTTAACGAGCTTCAGTTCCCTAACGAGCTGTAGGCCTCAACAAGCTCTTAACGAGCACTGTCAGTCTCTACAATGAGAGCTGATTGGATGTTAATGTGTTCATCTCGTTTATTTATTTTACAGCAACTTGCAGCTTGAATACTTCACACATCTGGTTGTTCTCAGTCACACATTCTCTCACACACACACACACACACACACACACACACACACACACTCACACACACACACTCACACACACTCACACTCACACACACACACACACTCACACACACGCACACACACTAACTCCCCTATGGGAATCTCAACAACAGAAATTCCATTAAGGTGGAATTTAGTTTGAAGGTCAGAGCTATTACCTGATCTGTGTGTGTGTGTGTGTGTGTGTGTGTGTGTGTGTGTGTGTGTGTGTGTGTGTCAGGGTCAGGTGGAGGTGGGGAGGTGACTGTCCTGATCTGACATGTGTTATGAATGTAATGTTCCTGCTGAGGTGTGAAAATGAAGCTGTTGAGGCTGAAAGGACAAATCTGTGTCACGTTATGAAATCTGGACTCCAGCAGCTGCCGTTTGTTTCCAGCAGCTCTGCTCAAAAAGTGTTTCCACGAGCTTAGATTAGAAAAAAAACGAATGTCTTTTCCTCACAATTAACTTCTTTGTATGCATTTCTGTGATTTTTTTTCACCCCAGTTTTCTCAGAATTTAGTATTAATAATTAATACTGTTATACTGTTTCCCTCTGTCACTGCTAACCCGACTGTCACGTCACGTCAGATTTATCCTGACAGTTCACAGATTGGACTCCGACCTCTCAGCCTCAAGGTCGCTTCTTAAACCTTTAGGATGAATCCACCATGAAAAGGTGGCTTTAAAAAACAAATGTATGTACAACAAAAACCTATTTGATAAAGTTGGAAAAGGTTTAGGAAAGTTGTAGGTTTTTAAAGCCTTTTTTTTTTAAATATATCTTTTTAGATTTTAAATTTTAAGCAGAGAAACATTTTCTATAAAAGGAAAAATTCACAAACCCTCACTACACAGACATAAAACAAAAAGAATAATAATTATATAAATATACAGTATATATGTATATAATACCAGTCAATACCATTGTGGGAAGTTGTGTCCAAACTTTTGATTGGTACTGTAGATACATTAGATATAAATCAGACGAACTGGACTTTACATCTTTAGTCTTAGTAAATAATCTGCTAAATAAAAAAATTGCACTGACACCAAATCTTACATCTGACAGTAATTTGTGACAGGTTTAGTAAATATAAGGTGTTATACACAAAATGGAGACATGACGCAGGATAAAAACACTAAAAGTTAAAAAGACTTGTTTCCATTCTGGTCCTGGTTAAATTAAAACATTTTGGAAACCAAACTTTCTGTGTCAGCTCTGAGTTTCTGTAGGTTTGAGTGTCTTTGATAGAAAAATGGGAAAGCTGCAGTTCATTATGAAATAACTGCTGCAATGTAGAACCGAGGCAACCGCTTTAGTTATGTGTGAATACTCACCACTGATGATAAACACAGCTTCAGACTCTGCTGTAAGAAAATGTATGTACATTAGAAAGGAAAGGAAGGAGGGGAATCTGTACACTATCAAGGAAAAAAGAAGAAAGGAAAGGAAATCTATGTGCACTTCAAAGGGAAGGCAAGGAAATGTACACTGGGAAGGAAAGAATAGGAAAACAAATCTGAGGAGAGGAAATCTGAGTAGACTAAGAAGGAAAGGAAAAGGCTGAATCCACATGTGCAGACTTCCATGAGTGTCGAGGTTTGTCCAAATCCACTATTCCATAAGTCTTCCAGAGAGTCCACTCGGAGAGCAGAAGATTACCCATAGTTCATAGCAAGGATGTCACAGCATAAAAGTTGATATATATAAAAATAATAATTTAATTATCACAACAATAAAATAGAATAAATACAATTTACAATAAAATTGTAAGCCTATAAGTTTACTGATGAGAGTTTTATATTGCATATATTTTTAATGCCAGTACCATTAAAAACCATTCAGAAACATTTTTTAAAGTAGGTTATGGGGTCAGGAATTGATTCCTCACAATGGAGATGAGTGAGGTCTTAAATCCTCTCTATTAGCACCTTTTATGCCCTCGCAGACTTGACGTGATGACAGTGAACACGTCATGGTGGGTGGACATTTAATCACTCTGCAAAGGGAAGAAAAGCAAAAGGGGGGAAATATAAGTAAAAGGAAGGCAAAGGAATACAACGAAAAGGAACATAAGTGAAAGAAAAAGTACAGAAATTTAGGGCCAGTAAATAGGAAATAGGAAAGAAATTTGTACACAACAAAACTGAAATGAAATGAAAGTGATCTGTGTTGTTAAAACATTTGGACAAACAGCAGAAAACCTGACTGTCACTGTTGGGTTTGTTGTCACGTTGGGGATTTTTGGTTAAACTAAACCTTCTCATTGATGTCCCTCCACGAGTCACAGAAGTGACCAGACTGATGCAGTGAAGTGTTAGTGGTCTGACTGATGCTCAGACTCTCAGACAGTCAACAGTTAAGAGTTTGACAGCTAAATATTTAATGAGCTGGATGTGAACTCAAACATTGGACTGCAGGAGATTTCCTCTGAGAGCGGAGCAGCTGCAGATCCACTTTATTCATGCTCTATTTTTATCTGCCTGCCTGCTCCTGCTGCACACTCACACAGACATACATGTCACACATGAACTCATATCTCTCTCATGTGCGTGCATGTTTTTTCCGCATAAACACGTTTCTGCATAAATGAATTTTAATCAACTTGTTTTTATGTAACTATTTTTGACTTTGTAAAGTCATCTTTTAGAAGTACACTACGAATCCTTCTCTTCTTCTTCTCGTCTTTAGGTGTGTTTCCATCCAAAAGTTGGTGTATCAATAAAAGCAAAATGCAACAAAGTGCAATGAAACAGAACACTTACAAACAAATCATGTCAAATCAGTTAACGTACAGAGAAATATTTTAATCATTAATCATGAGTGAGATTTATTTTTCCATATTTGTAAACATCTTCTTCGTCTTCTTCAGACTCGTGTGATTTTGTTGAACTGGTGCGCCTGGTTCCTGCGGATGCGGCGTCCCGGCGAGGCCAAGGTCCATCTGGCGTGCCACAATGCCGCCAAGCGTCGGCGTGGCAGCCTGTCCAGCCTGGAGCTCAGCGTCAGCCAGGGGTCGCTGCGACATCATCCCCAGGTAACCAACGGCAACCTCCTGTACGTCGGATTCCGTGGCATGGAGGGGTTGCACTACGCCTCTCCCACCGAACCTGAGCTCCTGTGCTCGCGGCTGGTGGGAGGTGGCGTTGGCAGCGGGGAGGAAGTGGTGAGAGCAGGAAGTGGGGCCGGAGGAGGAAGAGGAGGAGGAGGAGGAGGAGGAGGAGGAGCAGTGGGGGGCTCGGCACTGGAGGCGGAGCTGAACCAGATCCTGGAGGAAGTGAGATACATCGCCAGGCGTTTCCGCGGGCAGGACGAGGAGGAGACGGTCTGCAACGAGTGGAAGTTTGCTGCTGCGGTGATCGACCGGCTGTGTTTGGTGGCGTTCTCGCTCTTCACCATCCTCTGCACCATCGGCATCCTCATGTCGGCTCCCAACTTTGTGGAGGCCATTTCCAAAGACTTCTTCAGCTGAGGATGAGGAGAAGAGGAGACGTCTATATTTTTCTTATTGTCAACAAATCCCATGAAAACACCCAAACCAACAATGTGTTCATCCATCCCTCAAAACTTTTCTCCTTCCCTACTCTGTGTCTCTCAGCTCCAAGCCCATTGGTTCCTGCTGAAGATGTACATCTTTAAAAACACCTCACAAATGTTTAGTTTCATGTTTAAAAATGTTCAGTAATTTCCTAAAACAGTTATCCACTGTAGATTTTAACAAACAGGAGGAAATAGTACATTTGTTGGGGACTATTTTCAACAGCAGATTAATCCACATTTGGTGCTCTAGTGAGTATTTCTGGCAGCAGGACGGTGTGTGTGGGGGGGATTAAGTCACAATAAACGACAGTGTGTGTGTTCATGGTAATGAAGGAACATGTCATCCGGTGCAACAGTGTGGCTCATTTGTTTTTAAAGATCCTCTCCAGACATGTAATTAAGACGTATAAAGATAATCTGCTTGGAACAATAATGTGTCTAATATGGTTTTTCTCCAAAAAAAAAGTATAATTACCACTTTAAAATCCTTAAAATGACATCTACTCCTTCACCATCATTAAACATTCCAGCATCTATGAATATGCAAATACTGTATATTCATGGCGGCGTGCAGGAGTACAGCAGCTTATTTGGCTCCCGCTTATGGTGTAAAGAGTGTTTGGGACTCTTCTCTTAAGTAAGTGTGCAGATAACACGACCAGTGCTACTAGGCCAAGAAGGTACAGCCCAACCAAACTTCTCAACATTATCAACAACTCGCCCGCCTCACTTCCACCGAAGCTCAGAGCGGCGCTCAGCAGACTGCAGCTCCTGAGGCTCTGCAACTGGTGTAGCAGACTACAACGGCTCAGAGGCAAGAGGAAGAGGGGTTAGCAGGCCGGTCTGTTAGCCAAACTAAAGGTGACCAGGAGTGTTCATCAGGAGATAAAGAACATCAGATGTGAATATCAGTATTTATTTAAGCTGCTGTCTGCAGGTCAGGTTTCATCTCTGCTGTCTGCTCATGATCCAGGCCTCAGAGCTCAGTTTCCTCCTTCAGACTGACGGAAAACAGACCTCAGAAAATGGACTGTGGACACCGGTAATCTCCTTTAACTGCTTCAGGTTAGTAAATAATTGTACATATGTATCATGAATTTTGTTGAGTCATGCTAAATTTTTGATTTCAGAGCAGCTGCATTAACTGATATAAAAGTGATATGTAAATAATTGCTATTTCTGTCCACAGTTGGTAATCATAGACATAGAATAATCCAGTGATTCCTTTCATACATTTTTTAAAATAACCTTTTTTAACCTTTCGCACTTGTGTCATATTTGAACCACAGACTAAATTATTATAAATAAAAATCACCAAATATAACCAGACAAATATTTCAAGGCTCACAAGAACTGCAAACCTTATTTCATATGTACTGTATATTGGAAACAAAAGTGCTGGAGATCCGACAAGGGAACCAACAGCTTGTGTTAAATTCCAACTGAAATGAAATTGCTTTTCTGCCACAGAACATCTGCTCTGTAAATCACTTGTCCTGTTTTCTCCTTTGAGAAAAAAGAAGTCAAGCAAAAAGAAATGTCTAAAATATGATTCCAATTAGACAAGTCAGACCAATTGTAGAGACTTTGTGGTCTGATATAACTCATGTCTGATAATTGCTTTTGTTTTGTTTATCATGTTGAGATGTTAGCTAGCAAGCATTAAAGTGACAGAATTAATCAGCAATAAATTAAAATGACCTACAGTAGTTTATCCACATATAAGCAGAGTTTCTAAGATGATAACAGTGTAAACTAACGATAAGACTTTCTACAGAAATACTTTATCCAGCTATAAAGAAAATATTCTGTGAACATTTGAAATGTTGAATGATTTTTTTTAGTCAGATGCTGTATATGAGTTAATCACAGTGCAGAAATATACAGTATATATACCATTAACATGTTCTAAAAATGCTTTATTATTATTTATTCTTGAAGAACAAAATATTTTTACATCTTAGACGAGCACTGTTTGAAAGTGTGAGATATTATAGAGGTTTACACTCAGCGCTATGGTAACACTGCAATTTACGTTGTAATTATTCTCAATTTACTGTGTAACTTTTTTGTCCTAACAGTGTACCAGTACAGTACGAACTGATACATACATGTAGGTACAAGGGAACAAGATGTGAAGTTAGGGAATAAGGAAGTGACAATCTGGCAGTTAAAAAAGAATAACTGTAGGTACTTTTTAAAGTAATGGGCACCTATAATATTATGGGTATACTTATGACCTACTGAGCAATAATCTGGCATTGGGGAGGAACTTAAAGAGAATTTATACTGTAAGTATTTTTAACCACTGAGCATTTATTCTGTTACAGGTTACATTATGACCATTACTGAGCAGTAAAGCTGGAAGTTTGGGGGAAGATGTAATGAGTTCTGTGGCGCTTTATAAATCTAAATACATGCATTTTTAATGAGGTTCCTACAGTAAATACAGTTAAACTGAAAACCAGGAGTGTCCATCAACGGCAAAGGCAGTTGTGAAATAGCGGCCCGTGGGCCAAATCTGACCCTCCAGCAAAAACATTTGGCCCCTGAAGAAAGCTTAACTTTTTACTTTCATAGTTTACATCAAAACCTTTATGTTATTTTTCACAAATCAACTATCATTAGATGGCAAATCTACTATTACATCAGTAGTCTGGTAGTGCAAAACAGACCAAACATTTTCATATAAAAGTAATTGTTGCCAAATTTGCTCCAATTCTGAGCATGAAAAACTTATGGGAACAATTTTACATTTGAAAAACACAGGCCTCTGTTTTCACCAAACCTGTGAAATTGAATAATGATAAAAAACTGGCCCATGGTCCAACTAATTGCTGACCCCTGTGATACTGTTAGTACAAAAAAATTACACTGTAAATTGGGAATAATTACGCTGTACATTGTGGGCTGTAATCTAAAGCGGTACCAGCTCTTTGACATAATGCGCCCTAAATGGGACCTCAATGATTGTGTTTAAATGAAACCCTGTATTACAAAGATGAAATGAAACATTTCTCTATTCGTTCCTGCTGGCAGTGTGCGGTCTGACCAGGTTGTGAGTTCAGGTATGAAACCTGAATGATTCTGGTTCATCAGTTCATGATGTGTTTGTTGAGGTGAAGCAGTCAGTCAGACTGTTAACAGTCACAGCTACTGTATCTCTCTGTTCACTCTGCTCTTTGTAAATAAATGTATTTTCTTACACATCTGGCTCTGATGTGCATCTTTCTGGATATCACGTTGAAATGTTCCAACTTTTGCGTCACACGGTCAGTCAGAAAGACACTGGCAGATTGCAATGCACACTGCATTCACACTGTTAGTTAAATCATGCACCACTCTTCTTCCACACATTTTACTTTTTGGAGACGCAGCTCTGGGCCTCGTGTCCCAGAAGTTAAGAGTGTTTCCACAAACGCTTTTAAATTTAAAGGACCAGTGTGTACGATTTAGTGGCACCTAGTGGTGAGGTTGCAGATTGCAACCGACTGAATACCCCCCTCCCCTCCCCCTTCCAAGCGTGTAGGAGAACCAACGAAACTTGTGAGAAATGCGGAAGACCCTCTCTAGAGCCATTGTTTGGTTTGTCCGTTCTGGGCTACTGTAGAAACATGGCGGGCTCCATGGAGGAGGACCCGCTCCCTCTGTAGATATAAAGGCTCATTCTAAGGTAACAAAAACATGATTCTTATTTTCATGGATTTATACACTAATGAAAACTTGACTTGTAAAGTGTACAGAGACTTTCAGGGTGATGTGCTCTTTAAATAAAGTTTAATAAGAAAATTTTGAAAATTGAATCAGTTAGGACGACGTTTCGATCCTACTTGGATCTCCATCAGGTCAAAGTGTTTTCTAAAAATGGATAACACACCCATATTTATACATCCATGTACACCAAAAGGCTGACAAGCTCTGTGATGACAGGTGTGGTTAACTACACAGGATAATCAAGCACATCTTTATGTCCTCATTTAAAGTAGTCATGAAATATACTTTGTCATATTTCTCTTCTTTACATCTGTACACACTGTTATTTGTTCGTTTCTCCAAACTGAAGCATCAGTGAGGTTGTTCTACTGTATGATTATGCTGGGAAGCAACATTTTAATAAGATTGTGGCTCAAAAACACACAACATGCAGCTTCAGATCAGCTGATGAAGTTTCAAACCTCCACAAACCAACAAAGACACAGGAGTTATTGTTTGTGTTGGTGGAGTTGTGGGTGCCAAACCTGGATTAATCCAAGACTTGGCGGTGAGACGCTGCAACAGACAGACAGAGAAGCAGGGAAAGCAGCAGATGTTTTGAGACTGTGCTGATAAAAAGCGACAAAAGCTGATCGGCTGTGAGAGTGTGTATGATTTTGTCAATATTCTCTGTGTCTGTGTGAATAGAGAGTAATTTCCTAGATTGTTCTCTGGGGAAACTCGTTTCCTTTCCTCTTTTATTGCGTGTCATTTCTAATTTGGCCCGGCTGTGCAGCCTGAGCCGAGGCAGAATGAGTCCCGCTGCTGTTCACCCAACACTCGAGAACAGCCAGCAGCTCCTCCAGGAAAAATTCCACTCCACGCATTTTAAAAGAGGCAATCAGCGAGGATTTTACTGCTTAGTGGCACAAATAGACTGGGAGACAATATATCTGCCGGGTTTCACCAGCTGCTCAGACTTCTGTCTGGCCTCAAACCTGCTTTAGAAGAAAATTTCATGACAAATCAGAGAGCAAAAGGGTAAAAGCATCCTGAGCTGTGCAGCAGGAGAGAGCTGCCAGACACAGAGAGTTTAAAAAACCTTTAATGAGCAATTAAGATGATACATTTTTAACAAGACTAACTGTTTAAAGCCCCTTTAGCGCCCCCTAGAGGCTGCAATATTCATTACAGTCCCGATATGGAGCTGTTGGATGGAACCAACCAATCATGTATCTCTCATTTACTGTTTCTCACACACTCAGAAGTTATTATGCAATGTACAACTGACCTGTTTTGAACTGATTAAGTATGGTTAATGCACCACTGACTATTTCTGTTGTTTTTCAGATGGATGAATAATGTAGCCTGATGTTATAACCTTTTGTAGATTTACATGTCCCGTGAGTGTTTAGTGTTTATACAAATCAACCTAATTAACAAAGATTCTTAAGGAGACACAGTACTGAGATGGAGGCAACTAGGGAGGAGATGGAGGATGAGTTAGTAAACTTCAGACTCATGGATTTTTTACTCAGATTGGACTTCCTGGATCATATTTCACCAAGTCACTGATACCACATGTACCACAATTAGAGCCACAACAATTAGTCAATTAATCGATCAGTCAATCAAAAGAAAACTGATTTTTGATCATCTCTTTTGATAATCGATTAATGAATTAATAAATTTTTCAAGCAGAAATACCAAACATTCTTTGGTTCCAGCTTCTCAAATGTGACTATCTGCTGTTTTTCTTTGTCATATATGACAGTAAATTGAATATCTTTAGGTTTAGGACTGTTCGTCGGACAAAACGAGCAAATTAAAGACATCACAGTGGGCTCTGAGAAACTGTGAATGCCACTTTTTCACTGTTTTCTAAATGTTTAATTGATATGGAAATGCAATTGCAGCGCCATGCATCCTTTTGTATTGCATTTTGATTTTCTCTCTTCTTCAAGCTGTGTTGTTTTCATGGTCTGGCGGCACTTGGAGTCTGTCAAAACACCCACGTTTGTTATGTAATCAGGATCAGGATACACGCCTGTCATACTTCCCAACGTTGATGTGTGTCAAACCTCCAGAAAATCATACATTTCATGATGTTTGCTACCTGAATGAACACATCCTACAGAACGTCTATTTGATGCGTTCAGGCTTTGTTACGGACACCACACACTACAACACCGTGGACTTAAAATGGTCAAGTGTGTCTTGAGTGGCATTAGAGGAAATTAGAGGGCTTTTTTTTGTAAACAATGTTTTTGGTCAAATTTAAGGCAATATGTCCATTAGCTTTAGTTGTTTTTTGTGTAATTGACAGACCTTGCAGTGAACAACATCCAGTTGACAATGAGATCTCAGTAACCAGACATACAGAACTTTTCAAAAGCCATTTTTTAAAGCTTTTATCAGAATAAACCTGATCCCACCTCACCATCCCTCCCATCACCTCCTTCACAGGCAGGTATCTCAAATCCTGAACACATAAATCCAAACTTGTCTCTACATACCATGAGGTGAGTGAAATGTCTTTTGTGAATGTGATTTGTGTGAACTGACTCTTTAAAGCAGTGGTTCATGTCAAGGACCCCTAAACTGACACAAGTTAGACCCCGGACCCCCATCTGATAAGACTTTTGCTTTTAGATGTTTTATTACAGAAAGTGTATGAAACCCATGACCAAACTAGTCATACATTCTGTCACTGTGTTACTTATGGATGGAATTATAGTGAAATAAATTATTCCCCTTTTTGCTGGAGACCCCCTGGAACGATGACCACTGGGGGTCCCTGGACCCCACTTTGAGAACCTCTGCTTTAAAGCATCAATCTCAAGCAGACTGAGAGAAATAGGCAAATGAAGTTTAGACATTTGGCAGGCTCCTGTAGAGATTTATCTGTTTGTTGATGTTAACAGAGTCTCTGCAGCAGTTTTTCACCTTCGACCTTTTTCATTGTAAATAACAGAAACCAGGTTACCTTTGAATGTTTGTCTGCTACAGTAAATATACAGTAACTGTATCACTGCACTGTTTTAAACCCTATAAATATACAGATGCTGCCCTCTAGTGAGCAGCTGAAGCAGTGCATCCAGGGGAAATTTAGTTTTCAAATTCAGGCTCTAAAGACACAGTCTGTATTTTTCCACCATGTAAATTACTGGTGTATAATTACTGTACTAAAAAACCTGCCAATAAATTTGGGAGAGTTGATGGTCTTTCCCTAGATACCAATACTAATATATCCAGAGATGTCGGGGGCAGAGAAGGCAAAAATTACAAACAAAACAAAACAAAATTATAGTTTATACATTTTCAAAATATTATAACTTAACCGAATACACTTCAATGTATTAGATAAGTAGGATACTACGATTATTGATCGACAGAAGATTAGTCAGCAACTATTAATGGTTTTATTGTCATTTTTTAAAAATGCCAAATATTTGCTGGTTGCAGCTTCTCAGATGTGATGTTTTGATGCTTCTCTGTGTCACATGTGACAGTAAACTGAATATCTTTGGACTGGTTAAGAAACAAGACATTTGAAGACGTCACCGTGGGCTCAAAGAGACATTTTAACAAGCATTTTTCACTATTTTTTACATTTTACAGACAAAACTTTGGTGTCCCTGAGGTGCAAAACACGACAACATTGTTGTGTTTCCTGATATGTTTTGTGTGTTTTGCACCTCAGGGCCACCGTACAAAACGATTAATCGGTAATGAAAATAATTATTAGTTGCAGGCTTCATTCAAAATGACTCTTATGAACATGAAACTTTGCTAAAATTATTATTAGTTTGATCGAATAGAGTCTAGTTTGTAAACAAACAAAAAACTCTATTAAACATTAATTTAACTCAGACCAAATTATATTAATTAAAGCACAAATAGAACAAATACACCGGCATGACGTCACTTTCACAACACGAGGAACATTATCTGTCGCCTGTTTAATCACATCCATGCTGGATGTTAAGTGGGTATCATCCTCATCATTTTGGTGTGAGAACTCTCTTTTCCCGGATATTGCCTCGTTGTGATTGGAAACATACTGAGTTGTTGGTGGTGTCACGCGGACAGGTGTGTCAGATTGTTGTCTGTGGAGATTCTCAGCAGCTCATCGTTATCAGTCGAGGGTGGGGAGTCCCGGGTATTTAACCTCTGTGGGGTCAAAGGTGATACCACTTGGTTCGTTAGTGCTCCTGGCTGATATAACGACAGTCGTTAACGTGTCGCTGGAGTCACCTGAGATGTGTGTCAGATTGCACCTGTTCTCACCTGTTCTCACCTGTTCTCACCTGTTCTCACCTGTTCTCACCTGTTCTCACCTGTTCTCACCTGTTCTCACCTGTCTCTCCGCTGACATCACCGCCGGTTCTATCTGCTCCTGCCTCCCTCTCTCTCCGGCTGTTTGTCTGGATGTCGGGATGGGCAGCGGAGCATCCGTCAGTGAAGTATCCCAGCCGGAGAGGCTGGAAGCCGGTGTGGAGGCTGAGCCTGACCCGCCCCGAGCCTCCACACCGGCGGGACGGAGCGACGACACCCTGCAGGTAAATACATGTTTATTTCATGCAGTTTATATAGAACAGATGAAAAATACACTTTATTAGTATCGAGCAGTGGTGGAAACTAAGTAGGCTACATTTAGCCTAATGCTGTACATAAGTACAATTTTGAGTATTTCCATGTGATGCTACTTTATACTTCCACTCCACTACATTTCAGAGGGAAATATTGTACTTTCTACTCCACTACATTTATTTGACAGCTTTAGTTACTTTTCAGATGAAGATTTGACACAATGGATAATATAACAAGCTTTTAAAATACAACACATTGTTAAAGATGAAACCAGTGGTTTCCAACCTTTTTGGCTTTTGACGTCTTACAAAAAGCAGTGTGTAGTCGGGGTCACATTTCAGATGTCTATGAGTTGTTAACAGCTCCACCAAATAGTGATTTTTCCCTCTAAACTTCTCACATGGTTTCATTTCAATAAATGTTCAAATGATCCAATATTTCAGCAAAAATCAAAGATTAGAGAAAAAGTCCAAAAAGTGAAAACAGATTTGTGTATCAGAACTTTGTTTTTTCTTCTTTCCTCTCCCATTAATCATCTCACGACCCCTCAGATTTATCTGCTGACCCTTTGGAGGGGCCCCACCCCTAGGTTGGGAACCACTGGACTAAACTAGCTAACTGTATATAATTAATGATAATCTAATGATGTCATATATAATAATATATCAGTCAGAGGGACCAAACCATCACTTTTACTGCAATACTTTAACTACATCAAGCTCATAATACTTATGTACTTTTACTTAAGTAGAATTTTTCATGCAGGACTTTTACTTGTAATGGAGTATTTTTACACTGCTGTATTAGTACTTTTACTACAGTAAAGGATCTGAGTACTTCTTCCACCTCTGTTATCGATGACATTAATAGAAATCAGTGACCTTCTCCTCCATCAGATATTGTTTCTGATGTGTTTTCAGGCAGATGAAGAGGCTGTGAAGCCTGACAGTCACACTGTGGACATCCAGTCTTTAAAGAGTGAAGAGATCAACACTGAAAGGAAGGAAGAAGAAGAAACAACACAAACTGTCATGAATGCAGCAGTGAATGTGAGCAGCTTTTTAAAATATTCACTCAAACATTAATAATGCATCTGTCATGTTATCCATTACAACTATTATATCATAGTATTAGTTTCTGTTACACCTGTTATTTGTATAGAAATCTTTACACATACAGCATGTAACATTTTAATTATATGTAGGATTATACAGATTTACAAAATACAAAAAAAATACATCATAACGTAAAAATATTTAATATTAACATTTTAAATGGTAGAATAATTATTTTAGGACATTTGTGGAAAATGTAAATATATGAACGCATATTGTATCTGATGTGTTTCTTTAGATTACTGATACTAATAAAGAATACTGATTGTCAGGAAACTGTGGAAGAAAGTGAAGAAGTATCTCTGGATTTTGAGAGTTTCCTCCACAACAACGGGACGCTCTACAGCTGCTTCAATCACCATGGAAACAGAGTTTATGTTGATGAGTCACAGGTAGGAACTCGTGGAGAAATAAAACATATACTGGAAAAATAAATGCATTATAGACCTCTGGAAAAACAAAAACAAGCTAGTGTGCATGTTTACTAGCCAGCAGGTCAAACCCTCATTTTTTTGTATGATTAGATAGAGATTATTATTTAAAGGACAGGTTCACAATTTTTCAAGTCTGTTTTAAAACAGTCAGGTGCGCAAATGTAATCATTCCTCCTGTTCATACTGACCATTAGAAGATCCCTTCATAATGCACTTGTGCACTTGTGCATTATGAAGCTTCAGCGTCCAAATGAGTCAAATCATGTAGATATCTTTCAGTGTTACAGTCTTTTTAGTGCCAAAGTCCCTCTTTTTGTTACTATACTTCCACTGCAGCAACTAAAGATTTAAATCCAAATCTGCCTCTAGAGCCTGACAGTCTTCTCTGCTTTGGTCATGTCAGAACTTTACATCTGTAAATTTAAATCAGAAATTTGATTTTGTTTGTCTGCCTTATGTTGACCGATTGTGGTAACTATCAGTCAGCATAAGGAGGTCAAAGTTCAGTTCTGCATGCAGTCTGGTTTATGATTATTTTCACACATGTCTTTACCAGAAGCTCCAGCCCTTTCCAAAGGAGTGGTACAGTCAGGGACGCTTCATCACCCCCAACAATGAGGTGTGTCTGTTGGTAATTCATTTCACTGCAAATGAAATAAATATTCTGAGAGTACTTTTGTTTTTATTGTTAAACAGGGATTGTTTTTTGTGTGTGTGTGGGATCAGAAAAAGCACAGACAGGATATGTTAGTGTACATGGAGAACATGCTGCTGGGTGAAAAAGTATTTTGTCCCTTTAGAGCTCCGGTCAGCTGCAGACTCAGACCAGCAGCCAGCCGGCGGTCAGGGAGGACGACCGCATCGGCAGCATCTACATCCAAGGCAAAGGGACCGTCATTACCTACATGTTTGAGGTGAGCCAGAGCTGAGTGTCGACAGGTGAAACTAAACCAGACTCAGAGTTTACAGCCACACTATCAGCTCTGAGACTCGGATGCTAAATGTAATTAAAACCAAACTGTTACATCAATAGTAGATTTATCTAATTTGTCCAAATGATGGGAGGCAAAAATCTGTTTCAACTTTAAGCTGTAAAAAATGCAAACTTTGGCACCTCCTTTTGTTTTTACCAAACCTTGTTTGTACCAAATTAGCCAGCACACTTATATTTAGTTATGTGTTTTATGCTGCTTATAGTGCTATAATGGTGTTTTTTTTGTTCAGTTTAGTTTTAAGTGAAGGGTTTCAGTTCTTGAGTGTTTTATCCACATCCACATGCTCTTCTGTTATGTTCTGGTGTTTTCCAGGAGAGGGTGAATATCTGCAGGTTCTGGGATCTTCAGTCGGGCGTCTGGCTGCTGCTGCCGCTGCAGTGGGAGATGAATGTCGAGTTCGTCCAAGCCCGAGTCCAACGAGTCATGGTGAGGAAGACTCTGATGCTGCTTGGTGTGTCTTTCCTCTAAACATTTCTCAGTTTTTTGTGATCAATCGAGGCTCACTGGAGTATTAGTTCATTCTAATATCTGCCAGTGGACAGTTCAGTTTCCCTCCTTTTTTGGACAGTTGTGGAAGCTGTAAATGTGCCCTTGAGCAAAACACTGAATGCCAAGCACCTCTATACCTGTCATCTTCCAGTACAAATGATAAACTGTGAATGTAAACTAAAAAGGAAATAAAGACTAAGGCTGTGCTTGGTTTTGTGTTGCAGTCCGCCCTGCCAGGCCTGGTGGACCAGAAGGAGATCACTGCAGCGCTCAGACAGTGTAACTACGACCCCGAAGAGGTCATCTCCGTCTACCTCACCATGTTCGGAGAAATCCTCCTGCAGGCCTCTCCCAGCGCCGACCACAACTACACCGACCTCAACTCCTTCAGGTCTGCAAGAAACGCAGGATTAGCCCTGAAACATGCCTGTAATTCTGCAGCTATGCTAAACCCTGCACATTTTAGGATAATTTATTTATCATCTCTAGAAAGAGAACTGTCAACTTTCTTGCACTCTGGTACCCTACAGCAAACCCTACACATCTGGGAGCTGGTTTCAAACAAATTGTGAAAAGTACTGTACTGAGAGCTGCAGAATGCACCTTTTCTGGCCTGATAATCAGACCAATTTGCCATTTTATTTCACTTCATTATTCAGTCTGTCATCATGGTCATGTCTGCCTTGGAGGGGAGGTTATTTTATTAAGTATCCATCCCGTTGATGTCATTGACTTTGGCTGACATGAGGCGTCCATGTTCGTTTGGTTTTCTGTATTATTAAGTGCCAGCTCGGATATATTGGAGCTTTCAGAAAAATGTCAGAGTGTCCCGGTCGGAATTATCACTTGGAGGTTGATGTGAACGCAATTTACAAGTCAGAAACTCATAATTACGGTTACTCGGACATGAACGCAGCATTAGAGCGGCATCTATCTTGAAAGCAGGAGTTGCTTTATTAAACTGACCAAACATCTCGCTTTAACCCAGCAGAGCCCTCCTGGAGAGGGACCGGGTCATTGAGGATCTGAGGCAGAAGCTCCAGACCAAAGAGAAGGAGGTGGACAGTCTCTTCCAGAAGAACAGCTACCTGGCGAGGGAGGTCCGCTACCTGAACGACGTCATCCAGCACCTGAACCAGAAGCTGGCCGAGCTGGAGGCCGACCAGCAGGAGGCACGAGAGAAGATCCGATCCCTCCTGAGCCGCCGGGCTCCTGCTGTCCCACCTGTGAAAACCATCACCAAGCCCACCGTGGACCCCGGCCAACTCCGCCAGGTGAGCCAACTGACTCGTGAGCTGAACGTCTCCAACAAGCAGCTTCGATCCACAGTTCACCAGGCGCTGACCGACATGAAGAACCAGCTGGAGCAGCTGAACGGCAGCGTGGGGAAAGTGGCCCAGGTGGAGCAGGAGGCAGCTCGGGAAGTGGAAGAGCTGCAATCCCTCTACAGGAAGGAAGCGGTGGAGAGGAAGAGTCTGTACAACAAGCTGCTGGAGCTGCAGGGAAACATCCGCGTGTTCTGCCGCTGCAGGAAGAGCTCAGCATCCAGCTCCTCCCTGGAGAAAACCGACGACCAGGAGGTGGTGGTGGTCCAGAAGGGAAGCAAGAAGAAGTTCCAGTTTGACAAGGTCTACCCTCCCAGTAGCACACAGGTAACACCTTGACCTCTTCAACCCTTCTGAAGCCACTAGTGTGTCCATGTAACCTGATGGGTGACCCAACAATTCCAAGGTAACGTAGGGTGTTATTGTGCTCACACAGTGTGCAAGTGAAAATCAATGAATGAATGAATGAATGAATGTAGAGAAACACTGACAACATCATTTTCATTATTTATTTTTATTCTCTTCACCATATAACCTCAACCATTTTGGCATTTCCATTCAAACAGTCGGTTCAAACATAAAAAATTTCAATGAAAATTTAGCTTGTGTTCTGCCAGATGAAAAGATTCCCATGCTTTTGGTTGAATGTGCTTAGCCTAGCTTAGCTCAATAACTGGAAGTGGGAGAATGTAGTTTGACAAGTAATATTAGCTTTTTAGAGGAGCTAACTCATAGTCAGCTAGACCTGGAAGAGAATCTTGACAGAAATATCAGCTGTCATTATATCATGGTACAGGGAGTTAAATAACATAAGGCTTACAGTTAAATCTAATCCTGCCAACTGTTATGTCTAATTTGGGAAGACCAGCAGCCTTAACGAGCTGCAGCACTTAACGACCTCTGTGCCTTTTACGAGCTGTGTACCATCACAGAGCAGCAGGGCATGTCCTCTATTAAAACTGATTGGTTTTTAATGTATTTGTTCAACAGCCCTTTAAAAGAATGACATAGTCTCATAAGGTTTAAATTAAACATTATTTAAACAGACGAGTCCTGCTGGGATCAAGAATCTCTTTCAAATGGAACAGAAAACTTAGAAAAGAGACATCAGTCCAACATCAGCCCTTCTTTATTATTTTAGATTTCGATTTTGTAAGACAAATTTCTTTTTTACTGATTTCCATCCAACATCGTCTTCATCTTCCCCCTCTGCTTCCTCTCTGCAGGAGGAGGTGTTTGCAGGAACTCTGCCGGTGATTACTTCCTGTGTGGACGGATATAACGTCTGTATTCTGGCCTATGGACAAACTGGCTCCGGGAAGACGTACACCATGATGGGCAGCAAGGGGAACCCTGGAGTCAACATCAGGTCAGAGATACTTGAAAGTTTGCAGAGATGAAACAGATCATTTATTTAATCTGATTTACTTATCAAATCTTGGCAGAACACATTTAAACTCCCTCTGCAGTTGGCAGTAATGAAAAGTAACTAAGTACATTTACTTAAGTACTGTACCTAATCACAATTTTGAGGTACTTGTACTTTACTTGAGTATTTCCATGTGATGCTACTTTATACTTCCACTCCACTACATTTCAGAGGGAAATATTGTACTTTCTACTCCACTACATTTATTTGACAGCTTTAGTTACTTTTCAGATGAAGATTTGACACAATGGATAATATAACAAGCTTTTAAAATACAACACATTGTTAAAGATGAAACCAGTGGTTTCCAACCTTTTTGGCTTTTGACGTCTTACAAAAAGCAGTGTGTAGTCGGGGTCACATTTCAGATGTCTATGAGTTGTTAACAGCTCCACCAAATAGTGATTTTTCCCTCTAAACTTCTCACATGGTTTCATTTCAATAAATGTTCAAATGATCCAATATGTAATTTTACTTATTTTTATGCAGGACTTTTACTTGTAATGGAGTATTTTTACATTGCTGTATTGGCACTTTGACTTAAGTAAAGCATCTGAGTACTTCTTCCACCACTAACAGTTAGTTATCTCTCTGCTTGGAACATGAATTGCTGTCAGGGGCCAAATGAGACTAATTGCGTCTCATTATGTGATGTGTTACCTGACAACAGTTTATAAATATGTGATGAGGCGCAGCGCTGACAGAAAGAGAGTCAGTTTACAGAGAGGTCGAGTTTCCTGTCAGAGAGGAGACAAACAACAGCAACACAAAACTCTGCTCATCACCGTCTCCTCTTACCTCACGTCTGCAGTGACAGAGTAGTGTGTGTGTGTGTGTGTGTGTGTGTGTGTGTGTGTGTGTGTGTCCTCAGGTCTATACGAGAACTGCTCCGCCTTTGTGCAGAAAAAGAGAAGGTGACCTACACTCTGAAGGTATGATAGTTGATTTAGTCACAGTTGATTTAAAAGGGATTTATGGAAAACAAGATTTTGTTTTCATTTGGCGCTCTTCACTGTAATGAATGTTTTTAAAAATGAGTTTCAGCTTGTTTCTTACATAAAATTCATGTCTTGTGTAGCTTCAAATTTCCTTCCACCATTTAAAAGTAGAATCATCACAATTCATTTTCTGTAGTCACAACCAGACGGATGAATCTACATACGCTATTTTTAGATTTCCATGTTGGAGATTTATAATGACAGCCTGAACGACCTGTTGGCCAAAAGTCCCGGCGCCACGCTGGACATCCGAGTCCAGGGGAAGTCAGTGTCTGTCCCAGGACTGACCCAGGTCCAAGTCCAGACTGAGGCCGACATCCTCAACGTCATGGAGACGGGCGAAAAGAACCGAAAGATCGCCTCAACCAAGATGAACATACAGAGGTCAGTAATACAGAAATATCACTGATTAAATTCATTATGTTGTCAGTGACATAATCCTCCTCATCCTCAGTTCCCGCTCTCACCTGGTGGTGGCGTTGGAGGTGGAGGGTTCAGACGAGGTGTCAGGGCTGATGTCTCGCGGTACGTTGACCTTGTGTGACCTCGCCGGATCTGAGCGGATCTCCAAAACCGAAGCTGAGGGTCAGCGGCTGGTGGAGGCGGCGGCCATCAACAAGTCACTGACAGCGCTGGGACAGGTGCGATGACACGTACACACCTGATCCAGTTAAAGGCTTTCAGATCATCACGTCACTGTTTCAGGTTAAACTTGTAAACATGATGCATCATTCCTCCAAGTTATAAAATATATAGCTATAAAAGGTAGTGAAGCAGTTTTTGACTATATAAACCGATACTCTGTAATATACAGTACTGTGCAAAGGTTTTATGCACTTTAGATGTTTAGATTGTTATTCATAATATAATGCCATCAGGGAGGCGTCTGACTGGTCCCAGACTGACTCCATGATGTTGAGATCAGGGCTCTGTGGGGGCCAAACTATCTGTTGCAGGACTCCTGTTCTTCTTGTTGCTGAACATAGTTCTTTATGACTCTGGCTGGATGTTTGGGCTCGTTGTCTTGGTGCAGAATACATTTGGGACAATCAGACGTCTCCCTGATGGTACTTATTTCAGATAAATGAACAAGTGTTCAGTCAGGTCAAAGGTCACTGTTGTCTCTTCTTCAGGTGTTCAGTGCTCTGAAGTGTAACGCCCTTCACATCCCGTTCAGAAACTCTAAACTCACCCACCTCCTGCAGCCCTGCCTCAGTGGAGATGCAAAGGTAAACTCTAATACTGAAGACTCACATTTGTCCTTTAACAATCATCATATGTTTGCTGCTGTGAGTTTACAGTGTTTACATATGCAGCAAACTACAGACAGCATCCGCTGTCTCATCACTAACAGCTGTGTCCTCTGGTTTCTCTGCAGTGCTGCGTGTTTGTGAATGTGAGTCCAGACATGAAGGACGTGGTGGAAACTCTGAGCACGCTGCAGTTTGGTTCCACCATACGACAGGTTTCACTTGGCAAAGCAACACAGAACATCGTCCCAGCTAAAAACAAGACTGTCAAGTAGACGACAAACTGAAGGTCCAACCACGATATTTATTTAACAAAATTATTGGAAGTTTGTTCTTTAATTATCTGTGTGGAGTGTCACAGCTCAGGGATTTAATACTGGTTTTGTATACATATATACATTTTAGGGGGATTTTATGACGTTAGACAGATTACAGGAAGTGAGGGGAGGGAAAGATGGGGAGGGACCCAGAAGAATGACAACTTTCATCAGGGTGCCTGTTGTCTAAAAAGCCACTGTACACTACCTGCTCAGCACCAAACAGCAAACAGACACAGTTAGCTGTAGACTAGCTGGTGAACATAGTGGAGCATTTAGCAGCTAAAGAGCCAGATATTTCCCTCAGGAGTTGGTAGAGAGCAAAAACAGCTAAAAGAGAGTGAATATTGGACTTAGATTCACCAGGTGGACAGAAACACGACTCCAAATGAATGATAATGTTGCTCCGTAACTGCTGGATGTGGAAATAAACAGCTGTTTGCTAAGTAGTGGACAAAACTTCAGTTGATGCAGGTTTAAGTAAAAAATAACAATATTCAAGATAAACATCAAAATGCATCTTTATTGTTTGAATGGACTTTAGCAACTGAGTCTGTACCTGGAGAGACTTCTGATGGCTTTTAAAGTGCACGCTCTGGCTGAGCACAGTGTAAGTGCTAAAATATTTTCAGAAAAATGGTCTGTCCATGAGTGCTCCAACAAAAAAACAGAAGGTTTATTCTTTGTGTGGCCACCCGTCTGATGAGAGGAAGATCTGTCCAGAAAATAAAGAAGTTCAAACTGTGCGCCTGTCGTTCTAGCTGCAGGAGCCTCTGTTCTTCAGCAGCTGGTTGAGGACGCTGGTCTGTTTGAGCGCTGTGAGATTTGAGATGTCCTCTGCAATAACGGGGATGTCCTCTCCGTGATTTGCCTCGTCGCTTTCATCGTTGTCGCTGTCAGACAGCGTGCACAGGAGGGCGTCATTCTCATACGTGGGGAAGTAATACCTGAGGAGAGATTGAGGTCAGACGTTTACTTAAAAACTCTAAACTCTGAATATTCTGCTTTTAGTGGAGTCTCTGCATGTCTTAGCCAGGCGTGTCATGTATTGTTATGTTCTACTATACATGTTCTAGGACAGTTTATTTTTTAAAAATAGTTTTATGCAATTTGAAGTAGTCTTTGCGTGTATGCTCACACGTTTTAACACACCACAAATATCTGTATGAAGAGGAAAACTATATTTTCCATCTGTAACACAGTATCACACTAATGTGAATGAGTGAAAATACACAGTGAACCTTGGTGGGATTATCTCAAATCACCTTTTCTCTGTTTTATTTAGTCATTTTTATTATGTATGATATACATTCTGAGCTTTAGTAAACAAAATATATATATATTTATCGTGCAAAACAAAATAATTGGATTTTGTCACTCCTATTGTTCTTTTTTGTCTTACCTCCCTTTGTGGGGATAATCATGCTGAAGTTATGGAACTACAGTTCCCATCATGCTTTGTCAAAGAATACAAATAAAAGTTTGGAATTGTAGATTTTCCAACACTGGCGTCCCCCAGTGGCAGCATCAGAACAAGCGACAGGGAGGCAGAAATGTATGCTGCAATGACATCATCCCTCACTGGCTTCCCACCCACAAATACAGTTTGTTGTGTTTAAAGGGGCCATATTATGCTTTTTTTGTTACCGCTGACAATAATAAAATAAAATAAAAGCGAACACAGCTGCTGGACTCACTGTGGTTGGTCCCAGGTTGACATCTCCGGCAGCTTCATGGCATGACTCTCAGCCACGATGTGACGCAGGACGTCGGCTTTGGAGTCGAACTTCTCCTGGCAGCCGTAGCAGCGGCTCTGATGGATCTGCCGCCGGATGAAGTTCACCAGTTTGACCTGCTGGTAGAACCTGAGATCTGAGGAAAGACGCAGCAGAGCCAAACATGAACAATACATAATATGTATCGATGACATAGTTTTTATGTATCCATCCCTACACATAATCACATAATATTAAAAAACAGTCTGCAATTTAATACTTTTTTTATCCAATTTTCAGTCAGCTTTTGGACATTAGTGTTTATTTTATAATGAGGTTTTACTCACTGAGTTCCATCCTCAGCTTATGGAGATCAAAGTCATGAGTTTCCTGAAAAAACAAGAAACACAAATGATTAAAAAACAGACAAGTTGCTTGTTAATCATGCAAAAATAATGGTGTGTTTTTGCTGTACCTTCATGTGTGTGTAGATCTGGTCCATCGTCTCGGACTGATGATCACAGAACAGACACACAGCAGAGACGGGATGAGCCTGCCAGTCCGACCAATCACTGTAGACGATACAGAGATGTCAGACAGCTGGGAGACCAGACAGATATGACAAAAATAAGGTCTCTGTGAGAGTATCAGATCTATTTGAGAAGGGTCAAGAACAATAAGCTGGGTCACTTTAAACTCCAGAGGAGATAAATGAAACAGGCAGTCAGGTGTGCACAGACTGTCAGTGAAACCTGGATGTTTTGGCCCCAGACTGAAGTGCTCCGACCCTTTTGGTTCCTGTTGAGAACACTTACTCATCCTCCTCGTCTACCAGCTCTCTGTCGTCCTCACTCTGCACTTCCTCCCAGGTCTTCCCCAGCTCCTGTCGAGAGAGTGGACACAGACATTTTAAGGTCAGACAGAGAAAATAAAAAAAAATAAAAAACTCCTGATTCTCCACCCTATAATCAGAGAAAATTAATCAACAACTTTGATAATGAATTAATATATTTTATCTTATGTGATTTATCTTTTGTGAAGTAAAAATGCCAAACAGTCTTTGGTTCTGGCCTCTTCGATGAGAGAATTTGCTGCTTTGTAAACTTTTTGGGGTTTTAGATTGTTGGTCGGACAAGATAAGCAACTTAAAGACGTCATCGTGGCTCTGGGGTTATTTGTTCACTATTTTAATCTAACCAACAAGAAAAATAATTCAGAAATTGATCAACCAACGCAGGAACTTTCCCAGGGGATGAAGAACATTTGACTGAAAGAACCAGGGACTAAATTTAGTTCCTGCATGATAGTTCCAGGTGTAAAAAAGTGGTTTTACTCTCCAAAAGCTACAGGAACTTTAGCCTCAGTGTGTTGAAGGTTTTTTACCAGATAGTTGATGACGTAGAAGCGGTCGTATTCGTGGTTGTTGGCGTTGATGCGGCGGTGAGCTTTCTTCCTCATGTGATCCTTCAGTGTGGTTTTATCTCTGAAGGTTTTCTCACAGTACAAACACTGCAGACTGACAGCAGGGAAAAAAAACACAAAGTGTGTAGAGCTTGCTTATGTCTGTCACGTCTCAGTTTGGAACAAACCTGATTAAACACTTCCTAAACTAAACTGGGAAGTTTAGTTTAGGAAGTGTTTAATCAGGGACCATTAACCCTTTGAACCCTCTGCTTTTTTGCTGTTTGCACTGTGACCATGGATATACTATGGATTTAATTTAAGACAGTTTTCAAGCAACTTTATCTAAAGTTTAAATCTCAAAATTAACTAAATTGGGGTTAAGCTTTTTTTTTTACTGCACATAAGTGTTACAAAGATATGAGATGAAACTGGTCGTCACTGTCTCAGTGTGTTTGGTTCTTACTTGTCCAGTTTGCTCTGCAGAGTGTCGAGGAACTCGTCGCAGTAGACGATGTTGTCCGGCAGTCCGATGCTGAAGGAATGTTCTCTGGCCATGTGGTTCAGCAGAGACGACCTGAAGACATGATGGTGGAAGGATTGTTTTTAAAAGTGGAACTATACTGTACATGTGTGCGTTTTTAAAGATTTACGTCTTTAGAGAGAGCCACAGACACAGTAGGGAAGTCAAAAAGAGAGAGACTGACTAACGCATTGTTGGTTTTGCTCTTTTCATTAGATTTGTTGACCAAAACTAAAATACAGAAAAACACCAGTCTTATGCTTTGCTGCTACTGACATTTTTCTGTGGAATTAACGTCAAGAAATAATTATTTAAAAGGAAAGACAATAAGAAACATATCTGTCACTTCTAACTTGTTAAAGTTAATCAAGGTTGTAGAGAATGGCGACGGGTTGGTATAATACTGTTAAAGTGCTTCCCTTTTTCCTGATTTAGAGATGAAAGCACAGAGAAACCCCCACTGCTCCAGCATTAATACAGTGTTTAGTTCTGATAGATGTCGTTACTGATGCAGTAACATTCAGGAAATTCGTTTATTGAAGTTTTTAACAGCTGATGGAAATCTGCTTCACATCTAAAAGTACAGAACCTGTTTCCGGAGAACTCCTCGCTGCAGAACATGCAGAGACGATGGAAGCTGCTGTCGTCTCTCTCCTGCTGCTGCTGCTCCAGCACCTCCTCCTGCGGGAGAGCAACACTGTCAGAGAAACACCACTGAAGAAGAGCAGGACTTCCTCCTGTGATTTTATGGTTGGGATAGTGTGTATGTCAAACAAGTGGAAATGAGCTTGGACTCAGGTCTTTTTAAGCACAGATTCACAATTTTTCAAGTCTGTCTTAAAACAGCAGTCAGGAGCCCAAATGAAGAGTGAAACCTGTTTTTCTTGCTGTAATCATTCCTCCTGTTTATACTGACCATTAGAAGATCCCTTTATAATGCACTTACAATGGAAGTGATGGGGGACAAAATCCACAGTCCTCCTTCTGTGCAAACATGGATTTCAAAGTTTATCTGAAGCTAATACGAAGCTTTTTAGTGCCAAAGTCCCTCTTTTTGTTACTATACTTCCACCACAGCTCAACAGGGAAACACTGTCTGAGGAAACACAAAGAGGGAATTTGATGCTAAAAAGACTGTAAATGTGGCAGATATCCACTTGATATGACTAACTCAGACTGCTGAAGCCTCATATAAGCTTCACATCTACTTTTAAATGCATTTTTGCACTAAATGACTGTGTGGAAATCTGTCTGGAAATGACAGAAATTAGTTTCGGTTTTCGATTCATGACAGAAAATCAGAAGCCGATTGCTGCCTGATGTTTGAGATGACTTAGATGTCTGATGTGGTGTTTAATTCCTCACCAGTCGTTTCTGCTGGAGCTTCTCTCGGAGGATTCGGTCTTCAGGAAGGACATCACACAGCAGGAAGTAGTCCTCCTGTTTCTCTGCGGGAACAAGACGAGCTTTAAATTAGCCGTGTTAGACTTTTATTTAAGAATGCATTCACACACTATAATCCCATCACATGCAGAAGGATCACACATGAACTCAACACATGAAAGAAAATTAATCTGCAACAATTTTGATAATCAACTGATAGTTTGTAATTTGTCAAGCAAAAATGCCAAATATTTCATGGTTCCTAGTTAAATGTGACAATTTTTTGCATCTCTTGGTCTGAATATTTTGGGGGTTTATTAGACAAAACAAGACATTTAATGATGTCACCATGTGCTCCAGGATATTGTGATGGGCATTTTTAACTGTTAATTGATGTTTTATAGAGCAAATGATTAATCTATCAATAGAAAAAATAATCAGCAGATTAATCGATAATAAAAATAATCAATAGTTGCAGCCCTAAACTCTACTCACCGACTGGGCCGGTGGAGTTTGTCTTGATGACACTGCAGAAATCTATGACGGGTTGCTCCAAGAATCTGCCTTTCCAGTACAACATGTACCTGACAGAGGACAGGAAACGCATCAGCAACACTCACAGTCAACATGATGGAGAAGATTTTACTTAACAGGCTGTTATATTTTCAGAGAACTGATCATATACTGTGATACATGTCTACCATCCAATATTCAACATATAGTGTAATAAGCAGTACATCTGAGGTCATATTGTGCAGCCCTGTCAGCTCTGAGAAGAAACTTCTAAAGCAAATGTGTCATTTTAATTTTGCTCATCATAATATCATCTACATAAATGATTACTACCAGAAAAAAGACATCAGTTATAGATGATCTCAATAAAGGTCAAACCAGAGTTAGTAGGACTGAGTTATATTGTTGAAATCAATATAAATATTTCTCTCACAATGAGAAATTACAATGAGGAAAATGTACTCAAAATCACATAAAATCAAAATGATGTTTGATGAACAGAAATTAACTATGTTGTATTGATCTTCATGTGTAAAACAAACTTATTTTAATTCCAAATTACAGCATTTTATAACTAAACTAGAGCTGCAACAATAAGTTGATTAATTGATCAGTCAATTGACAGAAAATTAATCACCAAGAATCTTGAAAATCAAGTAATTGTCATTTTTTAATAAAAGATGCCAAAATTCTCTGGTTCCTTTAATATTCTGTGACAGTAAAATGAATATTTTGGGTTCTGGCTTGTCGGTCATTTTTATATTTTTAAAGTCTTAAATGAAGCCTTCTGCACAGAGCTGCTGAGCTTTGTAAATAACTTCAGGGTTCAGGGTTCCTACTTTGGGAGGTCTGCGATGAGTTTGACGTCTGCGATGACCAGCTTGTGTTGCAGCAGCAGATGTTTGAGGAGGACGTCTCTCTGCTTCAGAGGAACAGACTCGGAGCAGAACAGACACACCAGCAGCTCTGCACTGGGACGCTGCAGACTGGGAGCACTGGAGCCGTCAGCTGGCTGCTCAGGAAAACACAGCGGCTCCAGTATACTGTCCTGACCTGAGAGGGACACAAGGAACTCTGATTAACTAACACACACATTACTCTGACACAGTGTACTCGGAGGAATGTCTCAGGACTCTAGGGCTGCAACTAACTTATTTTCTCATCATTGTCTATAAAAATGTCAGAAAATTGTGAAAAATGTCGATCACTGTTTCCCAAAGCCCAAAATTACGTTTTCAAATGTCCCGACCAACAATCCACAACCCAAAGATATTCAGTTTACTGTCATAGAGGACTAAAGAAACCAGAAAATATTCACATGTGAGAAGCTGGAATCAGATAGAAGACATTGGGTCATAATAATTGTACAGCCAACAATGAATTACTACCTTTCTTCAAATGAAAGCAGACTGTTGCGTTGATTTTTACTGTCGGTCTTTTTAAAACAGTTAATTAGTTAATTTAACAGTTGCAACTGCTGGTTAGCCTGTTAGCATAGCCGGCTAGTTACTAGCTGTTTAGTTTCAGACATTACAAACAAAAGAGCTGAACATGTTTCTGCTGTCCGACACGCACACTCGTTATTTTATTTCCAGGTTTAAAAACCCGCTCAGAGAACAAAACAGCTTCATTAAGTCAAATTACACGTTTAAAACTTCAACATACCATCTTTACTCCCGTCGCAGGCAGCCATTTTCCTGCGTCACGTGGTCAAAACAGCGGCTAACGGACCAATCAGAGGCGAAGAAATGCCTACATGCTGCCTTCAACGTCTCCTGGTAAACACATATGTAACACGGTGCGTTCACGTGTTTTTTGAAGGCTTACACTTGATTAAAGCGATTAAATGGCAATGAAAACAAACATATTTACATACAGAATGTAGCCGACAAAATATTATTAAAATGTATTATTTACATGAAGTACACTGATAAAATGTAAATGCAGGTTAAAGCTGTTTGTTACTGTTTTCCACTTTTTAAATCAAAACTTATCATAGAAGAGATAAAGTCAAGTCAAATTTATTTATAGAGCACAATTTAAAACAACAGGAGTTGACCAAAGTGCTTTACAGAAAATTGTAAAATACGGTTAAATAATGAATACAAAACAAAATAAATAGATAAATTTTAAGTGGGAACATGGAACAGAGAGGACTAACTGATCAGAGGATGTAGAATATGGACTGAGATCAGAGATGTAGGCTGGTGCCAAATCATTCAGAGCTTAAAGACTAATAAAAGAATCTTTAAATCAATCCTATATTTCACTGGTAACCAGTGGAGGGAGGCCAGTACAGAGGTGATGTGGTCTCTCTTTTTGGTGTCAGTGAGGAGTCTCGCTGCTGCATTTTGAACCACCTGCAGACGAGACAGGGAGGACTGACTGACTCCCACATAAAGGGAGTTGCAGCAGTCGTGATATGAAGTGATAAACGCTTATAAAACTGTCTCCAGATTGCCAAAAGAAAGAAAAGGTTTTATTTTTGCCATCAACCTCATGTCAGAAAAGCTTCTGCTAATTTATTTGTTTCTCAAATTTGAATGCAGGGCCAAAGATGACACGTAGATTTCTTGCATGTGTGCTGAGATTTGAGGACAGAGACACCAGAGAGCTGGTAATATCAGAAGGGACAGTTTCAGGTCCGATAATGAAGACTTCTGTTTTGCTTTCAATTAACTGAAGGAAATTTTTGGCCATCCAGCGTTCCCAGCGTTAACATCCCCAAGACAGCTTAAAAGAGACTGAAGATTTTGAGTGTTGCTTGGTTTCAGTGGGAAATAAAGAAGAGTAGATGAGTCACAGATGAGATTTTGCACTTTGAAATGCTGTTTGTATAAAGGAGGCCTTGACTTTTGGTACATTTTTTTTTACATGTAATGTGCAATAACAGTAAATCACCTCTCCACTCAGATGCTGACATGATTTTCTGAATTGGTAATGAAAGCACCATAAAAAAATCCCCACTTAATAAAAGTCTATTTAATGGATCTAATGGATGAAAAAAAATCCTATGTTGGGGGCCTCTGGGAAATTTGAGGCACTTCTATTAAACACAACAATATAAGAACAATATAAGAACATCCACTATGTGAGCACGATGTCAGCTAAAATAAGGAATAAGGTCTTAAAGGTTCACAATTTTTCAAGTCTGTCTTAAGTTAAAACCTCAGTCAGGAGCCCAAATGAACATTGAAACATGTTTTTCTTGCTGTAATCATTCCTCCTGTTCATACTGACCATTAGAATATAAACCAGTCTTTCAACATTACAGTCTTTTTAGTGCCAAAGTCCCTCTTTTTGTTACTATACTTCCACCGCAGCTCAACAGGGAAACACTGTCCGAGGAAACACAAAGAGGGAATTTGATGCTAAAAAGACTGTAAATGTGTCAGATATCCACTTGATATGACTAACTCAGACTGCTGAAGCCTCATATAAGCTTCACATCTACTTTTACCTCAGTTGATATTGTATTTAAGTGGTGCAAATTCCTAAAAAAAACTGCATTAATCCTACTATGTACAACCTATTGAAACACAGTGAATTGGAGGTTTTGGGGTTTTGGCTTTGCACATTAGGTAATCCAGCCTTGATTTTGATGGGATTCAGTCTATGTAATGTACACTATGTCAGGTTTTTCTGAGTCTGTCCACTAGATGGCACAAACAGCCCAGTCTCCATCCTGCAGTCAGTCTGGTTTTTCCCCACTTGTTGCTTTTATTCTCCTTTTTGCATTTCAAGTATTTCTCTAAAATGTCAGATATTGTGTTTTATTTCACCGCAGTAAACATAACAGTTATACAGTTCTAGTAGCAACATCGACACTACCACAGCTACTGTTAACAGTTTTTAGTTTAGATATTTTCTTTTCATTTTACACTAATACAACCAGCATAAAAACAGATAACAGAAGTAAAACAAATGTAATCAAGTCAAGAAGCTCTATAGGCTTTTTACTTTTACTCCACTACATGTATTTGACAGCTATAATTGTCATGGTTCTGTCCCAGTCTGGCTCTGTCGCTCCACCAGTCCACCAGATGCCCTCAGACTTTTTCCCTGTTTGTTGAACTGGACTGAAATTGAAGTTTGACACACCTAGTTATACACCAGGCAGTTCATTTCACATCTTCTGTATTTACATTCAGGGCATCTAGCAGACGCTCTTATCCAGAGACTGACAGGTGTTTGTTCAATGGCTGGACTCTCTCTAACTCATCCTCAACACTTTATGAAAAAATGAATTTGTTAATATTTGTTTCTGTAGATTTGAATAATTTGTATTTACAGCCTCTGTGTGCCATGTGAGAAGAGCTGTTTTTGCTTTGGGATCTAAAGGAGAATGTGGATGCTTGTGTTTAACTAGTCTGACTGAGCTCACAGTCTTGCCACACATAAGCACCATTATCTGTCTCATTGTGTTTTCTGGGTTTTTGGTTTTTCTGTTTGCTCTGAGTTTTTCCTCCTGTGTCCCCAGCCTGCCTTTCTCTCCACGCTTCCCTCCACACCTGCCCTGCTCCCTGTGTCTTCCCCAACCAATCAGCTCCCTGCCTGCCCTTGTGTCTTGCCACCTGTTGAGTTCGGTCTTGTTGGATCATTTGTTCTGTATTGTTCTGTTCTGCTCAGTTCATGTCTTGTTCTGATTTGCCTACATGAATATTGAGTTATTCTTCAGTTCTTGCTGCTCCTGCGTTGTTTCACCTCCTGCTGCTCTACATGACAATAATTACTGGTTACTTTGCATTTTGAGTCAAATTTCCAAATTCTCTGATTCCAGCTTCTCAAATGTGAATATTTTCTGGTTTCTTTAGTCCTCTAAATATCTTTGGATCTTTGTGGACTGCTGTGAACAGAAGCAGACATTTGAGGACTTCAGCTTGGGTTTTGGGAAACAGCGATCGACATTTTTCACCATTTTCTGACATTTTATGGACCAAACAACTAATCAATTAATCAAGAATGAAAATAATCGTTAGTTGCAGCTCTAAATATGAGGCATTGTTATAGATTAAACCACTTTGCCACAACATTAAATTGATGATTACATGTTAATACAACAGTTACAATAATACAATAATATAATCTGCAAAAAAGGGCCATTCTGTATAATCAATACTTTTACTTTTGATACTTAATATATACATTTTGTTGATACTTTAAAGTGTTTGATGCAGAACTTTTACTTGTTATTTAGGATCTGAATACTTGTTAGACTGCTGTATAAAAAACATGAATTGGTAAAAGTAAATATACATATAAATACAAACAAATATGTGTGATAACAAAAGGTACACAACAGAACAATGCAGCACAAATACTACTGTTTAACAGTAATACTACAAATAAATGACACGACAATACAAAAGAGCTTTTAAAATATGAATATTAACTTATAAAGAAACAAGATATGTCAAGAAAAATGCTGAATAATAAAAGTGAGACTGTTCTGGTAGAAGATACAGTTTTACATGTTTATTATAATGTTGTGTTGATTGTGATGATTAAAATGACATGAAAACCTTTAAATCCTTTAAAGTCATTCCTCTAAACCTGCTCACCTCTCTCTCTCTCTCTCTCTCTGTCTGTCTCTGGAGGCGGTGCTCTCTCGGCCTCCCTGCAGTTGTTCTTTCTGCTCGAGCAGCCCACTCAGGTGTGTTCAGGTGCTGCATTATTCACACGGAGCTCAGCAGCTCTAATTAAACCCTGGAGAGAGGCGAGAGAAGGCAGCCGCAGACAGACGCAGGCAGGATATGATGTGGATTTCTGATTTAGACCAACTCCCACATGAGCCACATCAATTTTCAGCTCCAAACAGGCAGAGAGATATTGTTTTGTTTTTTTTTAAGCTCTGACAGCATCCCACATAAACAGAGCAGTGTGCATATGCTTTTCAAAAGAACCAAGAGGATGTTTGGTAATCTGTCTCAGGTTACACACTAAAAATCACTGAGTTAACGTTAACATAGAAAACCTAGAAAGCCACTCAACACAAGGGTTTGTTTTAGTGTTATTTTATTTTACTGTTGAGTTATTTACCCAAACTAAAGCTTGTTATAATCTACTCTACTAAATGTACATGTCACACTTTGTTATTGATTGTTAATTTTTTGAATGTTATATGCAATGTTTTACAGCAGTGGAAAGTAACTAAGTACATTTACTCAAATACTGTATTTAAGTACAATTTTGAGTATTTCCATGTGATGCTACTTTATACTTCCACTCCACTACATTTCAGAGGGCCTACAGGGCTACCACACCTGGAAACACTGAGCTGAGTTGAAAAATTGGTGGATTTCTGCTTTAATAGAAAAAAGAACCTGTAGGAGTTACTGGTTGCTGTGATCATTCCTCCTGTCCATACTGGCTTTGAAGTGATTCCTTTGTAGAGCGACTGCACTGTTAAAGATGACAGACAAAATCCACTCTCGTTCTGTGTAAAAAAAACTGCATCCTAAAGCTGAGTCGAAGCTTCTTTTAGGGTATTTGTGTGTAAGTTTATTCCCAGCATTGTGTCGTGGCAACAAACCTAAATGCACCTACCAGGATGAATCCTTCAGCTGTCTGTGGAAGTGCAAAGACGGAATTTGGTCCAAAAAAGACGGTAACTTTGGAAGAAAGAAAGTGATTTGTCATTTTACCACAGAACAAGGAGCCTGTCCTCCCAAGAAAAACAACACATAATAGGTCATAATGTCAGTCGGCCAAAAACCACCTACAGTTACGTTTGAGTGACAGATGTGACAGATGCCATCTAGTGGCGAGAGATTAGAAAACATTCCTATGTGTCGTTCTGGAGTCACATGGTCAAACGACATATTTGCTCGTTTAATTTGGAGGATATAGGCTCCATGAAGTGATAACTTCACGGCCATTACGGACTGGAGAAACTATCACAACGACCAATAACTCTTTTGATTAACATATGGCACGTCAGTATCATATTATCATAGACTTTAATGGTGAGCTCCACCAATTTTCCACCTCAGCCTGTGTTACCAGGTGTTCTCTGTGTTAAAAGTACTACAAAGCCTTTTGTGTCTCCAGAGGGAGCTTGTGTGAAATCTGATAAATTGACTTAAGTGATGTCAGTTGAGTCTGAAGCATCAGTTGAGGCTGAAGACTACACGTTTGGAAATAAAAAAAAACTGTGAGTGTGGAGTTAGAAAGAAGTGAGGTTACCAGACCTCTGTGTATTGTGTAAACAAACTTTTCATTACAGAACACAGTAAGAAGCGCAGCTCACTATAGAACATACTACAGTGTATTTTACAGGAAAGAGTCATAGAGATGCAGCAGTAACATTTCAGAGCTTTATTTTTGACAATTTTTCTTGTTTTTTGGTTAAATATAGATGTATTCCAACGTGGGTTTTTTGTGCTCACTGTATTTACCACCTGTTCTCTGATATATCTTTACTGTACTTCACTTTGCTGGTGCAGTGGTCCAATTTCTCCCATTAAGCTTTCAAATAATCAAATCTACTGACAGCTCTCCTACCAGCGAGCTGCAGAAACACTGGTGAACCTCCGGCTTTTCAAAACACAGATTCAAACCTCCTCCGCCTGTCTGCTGCTCTCCACTCAGGTCCAACCTGAATGCTGCCGGCGACGAATTGTTGCATAGCAACTGCCTGCTCAGCACCTATAGTGTTGTTCCTGCTCAGGGCCGGGGAACCTCAAAAGATGTCATTATGTGGGCAGAGGCGCCGACATGGGTCAATGTCAGCCAATAGCCAAGAGGGCTCTTATTCCTCTGCTCTCTCGCTCTCTGTCCGTCTCCTGTACACACACACACACACACACACACACACACACACACACTGCAGGCTGCAGGCTGCAGCTGTAAAATACTGTAGAAGCAGCTGTGGTGACCTGCAGTGAACAATAACCCATAAATATATAAACTAAATATTAAATTAAACTTAAATAAACTAAAATAATAATAAATCCACATCGACAGTGTGTTCTTACTGCATAACGTCAGTGTTTCAGTTCTCTATCATATCAACAACAGGAAAACAGGACATGAGAGAGAAATATAGCAAATAGGCCTAAAGAAATAACAAGGAACATACTTGGCATGAGCATGGAAGTTTATTCTTGACCTTGGGATCAAGATATGAAACAAAATAAGTTCCACACTTAGGTCACATCTCCATGACTATGTGCAGGGAAAAGTTAAGACCACTGAGAGGCCGGAGGAGACGTCCATGTTGAAGCCGGCAACTGATTATGGTTTTGTTTGTGTGTAAAATTTTGCCCTTCGAGTTTATTAAATAGCCGTCATACAGCAGCAGTGCACATTACACACAAGGCACAGCATGGTTAACTTAAATAAAATCTTTCAACACGCCTACAGGATCAGTGAGGATATAACAGTAACTGATCTGTGTTTTTCTGCACATCAGACTGATACGATATTACACACAGATTCAAAGTTTTTCTAGTGAAGGGATTTGGCATAAAGCGGCCGCCCTCAGGATGAGTCCTGAGCTGCCTCAGAGCGGCAGTGGAAAATTACTTAGTAGTGTATAAGTAGAAGAAGCATAAATAGAAGTTCAAACTGTTTCCTCTGCTGAGTTAAATATTTTCCGTCCTGTCTCGTTCATTATTACGGGGGTTCTCAATTTTGCTGCTTAAATGCTTTTCTCATAATATTTGCAGTGACGTTAGAGGCTTTATCGTGCGCATGAAAGCAACTGTCCATAACTTACTTTATGTTGTTTCATGGACAGGAATATCGTGGGCTGAATCACAAACAGGGCTTGTCACTAGCCTAGGAATGCTAGTGATTAGCATTACTAGGATCATTAATAGCCCAGCTCGGAGATGATAAGAAGGAAATCCTGCCGGTCTCTCATTTACCACCGTTGTCTTATCAGTGATTAGATCAGTTACCAGCTTTGACACAGACGTAGGCTCATCGGGCCTCTCACTAGTCTTAATTTTGGCACTTTCCCTGCACCATACATGACAACGGAGGAAGGGCGTGACATGTGGTGGAAAGTTTCCAAAACAACAACTAGACCTGTTGAGATTTTTTTTGCCGAGTAAACTTTGGTTAAAACATGTTTCTGATGAGGACAGTCGTGTTGGCTAATTATTTGCAGTCTGCGGTCTGTATGTAACCTGAACAGGTTTCAAGTCTAATTGGTTCCAGCTGCTGAGGCTAAAACTGTTTTAAACAGTCAAAGTTTTTGTCCCTTCAGTCTGTCCTCTGAGGTGGCTGATTACCTGCAACAGCTGAAACCATTAAAGAGGAGCTCTGTGGGATTAGTGTAAATCGAGACAGATTGTACACATCAGTCAGGTGATTATAGTCAGATTAAAATACATTTTATAAACTGCTGCTGAAGCGCTGTTCTCATTTTGTTGTTTTTATTTCTTATTTGCTTTATTCAATAATATTTTATCATATTTTTTTTATCACTGTCCTTTTATTCTGCCTTTCATTATCTGTACTATTCTTTATTTGCTCTATTTCTCTTTACTTCTATATGATGTGTGTGTTTTCAGCTGTATTAAATGCTGCATAATAGTAGAATAGAATTTCAGTGCATTTACTACATAGGTGGGTTTCTGTTTCATATTTTTATATTTTACTTTTTTATATATTATATAATTCTTCATTTCTATAGAACATTTCTATTCTTCTGTTCTATTCTTATATTATCTTTTTGTTTACTGTACTTTGCTTTTTCACCACAACTTTGTTCTACCTGTGTAAATCCTTTGTACATCCATTTTAAAAGGTGGTGAAATGTGACTTCTACCTAATACTTCTAATCCTTCTACTTATTCTACTTCATTAATTTGACAGCTTTAGCTACCAGTTATTTACAGTAATTATAATCCAATAATATAACACACAGTACCAGTCAAACGTTTGGACACACCTACTCATTAGAGGTTTTTTCTTTATTTTTACTTTTTTCTACATTGTAGAACAACACTGAAGACATCAAAACTATGAAATAACACATATGGAATTATGTAGTTAACAAAAAAGTGTTAAACAAACCAAACCTCCTCTCAAAGCAAAAGGTGGCTACTTTGAAGAATCTAAAGCAGATATTTTGGTTTGTTTAGCAGTTTTTTGTTCACTATATGATTACTACATGATTTACTACATTATTACTTGAAGAGTATATTTTGATGCTAATACTTGGCTCGTAGTGATGAACCTACAGAGAATTATCAGTGACTCTGCAGCTCCCCTCGGCTTTACGGAGCTTTATAGAGAGTTTCAGCTCATTGTTCAGCTGCAGCTTTACTGTTTTGGTTCACTCTCAGCGCTCTTATAGTGTCATTTTGGGCCGCAGCAGGCAGCTGTTTTCAGAGAAAAAGCTGTAAAAATCCACTGTACACTACCTGCTCAGCAGCTAAAGAGCCAGATATTTCCCTCAGGAGTTGGTAGAGGGCAGAAACAGCAAAAACAGAGTGAATATTGGACTTAAATTCACCAGGTGGACAGAAACACGACTCCAAATAATAATATGAATAATAATGCTCTGTAACTGCTGCATGTGGAAAAAAGTAACTATTATAGAAAATTTCTACACTGAAATTTTTACTTAAGTAAACAATTGAAATACTTTTTCCACCACTGGAGACAAATACATCTTTATTAATGTTACATACAGTAACCTACATTCAGCCCTCAGCTGAAATGTGCCCTGTAACCTGTCCTCATCTGTAATATTATATAACCTCTCATTTGTGGTTCCTCAGCAAACATTGTGGAGTAGTGGGAACTGTGGTGTGAGGACTGCAGGCTGCCCGTCTGATAATGGCTTCTTCTTACATTCCAGTTTTAATTAAGCCCTGAAGGAGAATCCAGACTCCTTATCATAAAAGAGCTACGCCTCTTTTAAAACTTGAGTTTGTACGAGTTCGCTTCCCAGTTTCAAACCTCACTTTCCCTTCATCTCTAATTCCACCACTGCTCTTCTTGATCAGGCAGGAACTGTTGTGCTGTCTGAATGTTCTCTTAACCGCAACGTGTTCAGTGGAGACAGTTCACTTGTCCATCAGCATCCATTTGCCTTTTAAAGTATTTTGACTTTTCTAAAGTATAATTAGTTCTCCTCCATAGAGGCAATCTGTGTTTTTCTGATGAGTATCAAACTCCTCAGTATAATAAACAACACAAGCTTCACAGAGACCTTGGAGCAGAATGGACAAGAACTGAGTCACAATACTATATGTTAGTTGTGTGACGTTATTTTATTTTCCCATAGTCATCATTATTGATCCTGTAAATCCTGATTAGATTGGACTACTTTTTTTGTCAAGTTTAGTAAGAATTATTAGTGCTGTTCATACATTCGTACCTATGTCTGAGACCGAGACACAGTACAGTAGATGCTCATAGACGAGCTTAACAACACTATATTGTATTGTTTTAAATTAAAGACCTACACATTTATTAATTCATAGCGGTACTGTTGTTTTCTTTGCAGTAAATGTGAGTTGTTGAAGTTCATTTCCTTTAATCACACTTTGCATCCACAGTTGCCCTGCTGTCTGATGGGCTGCAGAGAGGCCTGCTGGGTAAAGATGCTGTTCTGTTCTGTAACAGAGAGATCACACATTTTAGTCCCCACAGCAGCCTGTACAGTATGTGTCCAGATTTGTGTCCTTGAACGTCTGTGTAAATGGCTCAGATAAGAGCTTCTGTTAAATCACTGAAATGTAAATGTAAAGGCTGTAGTGTGAAATTAGAAGATATCACAGCAGTCTGTCCTCCAGCTTCTAAAAAATATTCTTATAAGTAAGTATAAGGCTGGCCTTTTTGCCATGAAAAGACAAGAAACAACAATGTATTAGTCTGTCTCCCACTACTTTCTGACATCTCTACTTTCTCAGATCCAATCAGTTACTGAAGATATAAATATTTTTTTAAAATAAATAAAAAGACTAACAAATATTTACTTTCCTTTTTTAAAAAGACTCACTGAGTTCCTAAAACAACTGACCACTGTAGTATTTAACAAACAAACAGGAGGAAATAGTGCATTTGTTGGGGACTATTTTCAGCAGCGGATGAATCCACATTTGGTGTTAAATGTTTGGTTTTGTATTTATGTTATTTGTACTTATTTTGGTTTATGGTGAGGACTCTGCTGTGGTTGATGTGTGTGAACAATGTTAACTGATACAAGTGACACTGTCATATAGCAGTTGTTGGTATAAGGGAAAGGACCCCCCTGATAGAAATATGGTTCTGCCCAGATAGATTGGAGGGCCTATTTAAGGGGAGAGTTGTTGGTTTGAGAAAGAGCAGAAAGGAAAGAGGATATCAGTGCTGCTGTGTTAAGGTAAGTCTGATTATGCTTGATTTCATTTGCTATTCTCTGAGTCTGTCTCTTATCACCTTCCTTAACACTCTGGCAAAGCTTCCTCACAGGTAAAACTTTATTTTACAGTAAAACAGCAAGTAATTGTAAAAAGAGAAAGGGTTGCAGAAATGTTTCATTTTTCTTGTTTCCTATCTCATTAATCATCTTTTTGACCCAAAATCCTTCAGGTTTTTGGGGTATAGAGGTACGTCGGTGGCTTCACATCCTCCTTATGAGTTCAAATTCATGAGAACTTTGATTTTATCTGAGAGCCACAGTCTAGGAGTGTATCAGTGATTGTTATTCCAGATGGCAGCGAGAAAATAACATTTGAAGGTTTTATTACTTTTCGTTAAAACGGTTCGCCGATGCTGTCTTTGCCTTCTCACTGACGAGGCTGACTGACATGTCGCCGCTCCCTCCATGTGTCATTGTTTTAAAAGGTCTTAATTGTATTACATGCAAATGAAGAGATTTACTTTTTGCCCATTTATCTATTCATGTAAGAGAATGCACAGAACATTAGTGGGTCACCAAATGAGGGAGGGGAGGGAAAGGGAGGGGAGGGGAGGGGTGAGAGACAGACAGTGATGATCAGTAGATACAGAGTAAAAGAGAACAGGCAGCTTTACATTATGATGCTGTAATGTGTCTTAACTTTTGGGATTGTACTAAAAACAATCCTTTCATCCCCGTGTCTAAACTGTGTGAGTGTCGGCGTGTGTGTATGTAATACTGAAGGTGAAGGCTGATAATTAGTGTGATTACTGCAAGCAGTCACACTACTGTAGCAGCTTGTGATGGCAGCAGAGTTGGCACACGTCTGCCTGGACAGTGAAATCAAATCAAATCAACAGGTGAGTTCCTTTTTGCTTTGCTTGGTAGCAGGCAAAATACATTACATTTACAGTCAGTTTGCATTGTGCTATATGTCCTTACTTTTGTCATGATAATGATTTGGTACCATGCATCTGATCACAACATCAAACAAAAAATGCTATTAGATTTAGTACTATAGTGGCCTGTATGAAACACCAGCAATTTACAGCAACATCCCAGTCCTTCATTGTAGCATCCCTGGATGGATGCGATGATGATGATGATGATGACACCCCCTTTGAACACACTTTTTTTTTTTTTTTTTTTGTTTTTCAGGCGGTTCATAGGGATAAACTCTGAGAGGCTCCCCAGCAGAGACAAAGTAAGTCATACAGAAATAGATGACATAAGTCAGCCTTTGTGTCTACTAAAGAAACTAATGGACTTTTGAGTGGGACTTTGTGTAGGTCAGTGAACCCTCTCACCCACCCACGCAATCAGTCTCTTAGCCACACTTTTCAGTTACTCACTGAGTTATTCTTGTCTTTCACTCACTCACTACAAACCCTTATAAATACAGACTTGGACAGTTTGGTTCCAACTTGCTTTTTTTTTTTTTTTTTTTTTTTAAATGTAAAGTTTTTTTTATTGAAAATGGAAAGAAAAACAGGCAGGTAACCAAACAGACACTGATATAAGAGGCAGTTATTTGGTTACAATGATGTGGTGAGCATTAGTACATGGCAACAGTAACAGATGTACTGTACCATTGTGTACAATGTTCAGACAGACTGCACTACTTTAAGTATTTACTTTTTAAATGACTTTTGAAGGTTTAATTACCAGAATGAGCTCCATGCTTTGTTTTTTCTACAACTTTCTAATTGTGTACAAATTTATTGTGTTTAGCATCATCCATTTAAAATGTTAAAGTAAGACACTGTTTGAAAGAAATACCTTCTGAAGTTGTATCATTTGTGTTAACATTTTAAGTCACAATTCAAATGGCTGTTTATTCACTGTTGTAAATACTGTCAATGAGTAATTACATCAAGTAACAAGGTTTGTGGGAAAATATTTAAAATGTAAACTCAATGTAGTCATCACTATTAGTAGTCAGTGACACAATAGTGTGTCGAGTAGTATGTCGTACATTTTGCAGTTTATAGTAAAAGCTGGTCCAGGATACCCTGCTACATGCTGGTGCTGGAGCTGGTACTACAACGACAACGACAGCCGTGGCGTCTCTCATGCCCCACAGGCCCAACAGGTCTCAGGCGTGGCCCGAGAGCCGCGGTGTCTCTCATTTAACAAAAGTTTTCTGTCCTCCTCCAGTCAAAAAAATGTTGGGAGGGGGTGGACTGCACTACACTCGTTACTGTAAGTGCAACAAAATTGTTACAATTTAAAAAGCCAATAAGTACCACAGCGCGTTAAGGTACCCCGACACATATCCCACACAGAAACTGAGAGACACCCGTTTGATTTGTATCACTGTGAAATTGGGAGATTGACGGGACAAATTACCAATTGGGAGCACATCGGGAGAAAGGGTTAAAATAGGGAGACTCCCGTGAAAATCAGGAGTGTTGGCAGGTATGATACTTCCACCGCAGCTCAACAGGGAAACACTGTCTGAGGAAACACAAAGAGGGAATTTGATGCTAAAAAGACTGTAAATGTGGCAGATATCCACTTGATATGACTAACTCAGACTGCTGAAGCCTCATAAGGTTCACATCTACTTTAAATGCATTCTTGCACTAAATGACTGTGTGGACACACTGTGGATTTTGGCCTCCATCACTTCCATTAAAAGCACATTTGAAGGAGATCTTTTAATATCCAGTATGAACAGGAGGAATGATTACAGCGAGGAAAACCTCTTTCACTGTTCATATGGACACCTGACTGTTGTTTGAAGACAGACTTCTTAAAAATTGTGAACCTGACCTTTAAACTACTGAGCCACTCTGCCGCTCAGATAACGGGGCAGCCTTTAGGACCCGGAGGCGGCACGTGACGTAGGACAACAACAGGAAGACGGAACTCACGTTGCTGGTAGGTGTGTGTGAGCTGCTGCAGCTTTCATTTTACTTTCACAGGCGGGTGAGATTTATTTTAGTAGAAAGACTTCCAGTGTTTCTCTTGCATGTGTCACTGACCCGCTGTGACCGACACCTTGTTGTGTCCTCTACACTGTTTTAAAAGTTAGCTCGCCGGTTAGCCACAGCGGCTAGCTGTTAGCACCGTTAGCACAGAGTGACAGCTGCGGGCTCAAACAGCATAAAGGTCGTAAACGGGGATTGTTTGAGGATAATTGTTGTTAAGGTGGAAGTGAGGGGATGCTGGTTTGTTCCTGACTGACTTTATTTGCAAGTGTGAGTCTGTGTGAAGAAAGTTTGATTTTTATTTTTAGATTTACAGACACAAAAATTCAAGGTAGCACAACATAGTTCCAAGTTGTCTTTTAACATCTTGGTAGTCGCAGTATATTAAAAGAAATATGAAGAAGTATAAGACATTAAACATAAAAACTAAGCAATACAATCATGAAATCCCCAAAACACATTGCCACAATTTTAAATAATGAATAATAACACCCACATCAAAATACAAGGACAATTTGATAACTAAAGTAACAAGGTCATTACAGATTTCATTATAAATCTGTGACCCTGATCCATAAATAATTCCTATCTTGACTTCTATAAGCCCCTCCATATTTAAAAACTTTATGTGTAACGGAGGACGATTCCACAACATGGCAGCAGTGTAAAAAAAAAAAAAGAAAAAAAAAAGAACCTTCTGGCTACATTATTCACTGGAGACACTTTACATGAACGCACACCGGCCCTGGTATTATAGATATGCTGTGTATGAACCACTGTTATCTGAGAACACAAGTACTGAGGAGCATTGATAATAATGTACATATGAGCTGTACTGGGAGCAGCTCCACACTTCTGAATCCGTCACTACCAACATGAGTTGGAGGGAAAGCGTTTAATAAATACAGGATAATATTATTTTGCATCACTTTGTTCCTAAATTTAGCGGTCGAACCACCAGCAACATGAAAAAGTTTGTTGTTGCTGCTGTGAATCACTGAGAGACATTAACAATCAGGCAGTGATGGAAAGTAACTAAGTGCATTTATTACTACTTTATACTTCTATCTACATTTTAGAAGGAAAAATTCAACTTCACTGCATTCACCTCAGTGCTGGAGGTATTAAAAAAAGATGCACTTATGAAATATAATTCACTGTTGATGATAAAACCAGTGATTTGTAACCTTTTTGGCTTGTGACCTTTATGGGGGGAAAAAAGCAGTGTCTTGCTGGGGTCCCTGGTGACATTTCAGCTGCTGTTCTGGGCCCCTACAGACTACACATGGTAGTACTTTAGAGCTGAAATTATACTACTAAATTCATCGCTAACCATTTTAATAATTGATTAATCGTTTTGAGTAATTTTAGAAGAAAGGTTCCAAATTCTCCTATTCTGGTTTCTCAAATGTGAATATTTCTGGTTTCTTTAGTCCCGGCGGTTTGTGAGACAAAGGAACACAGGATGGAGGATGGAGGACCTGTCAGAGTTCAGATTATGTAGGCTCACATGATATGGACTAAAATAATAACATAAATCATGGCTGCACTCCATTTGTATGTGCAGGTGCATGCTGGCTCGCTGGCTTTGGAACAGAGCCATTGATAATGTTGTTAGTTACACCTGTCTGTTCCTGCTATGACAAGTCAAAGTGTATGCTGTGAAAAACGTTTTTATACTATATTTTTCAACTTTATATGACTTTGTAGAAAGACATATAAAACCATGAAGGTTAAACCAGAAAAAAAGGAATTCATGAATATTTGAATTAAAAAGAGGTTTTCAGGGTGTTATAGATAATCATAGTGCTGATGGCTTTCTGATTTGTTTGTCCTTGTAGTGCTTCAAGTCTCATCTCATTGTTGAAGGCGTATGCTGGGTTTTCTTTGAGACGTGGCATATAAAATAAGATTATTTAAATAAAAACATGACTTCTGTCCATATAATTTTTTTTCCATTAAAAATATGACATCTCTTTTCTTTTCATATCAAGTGGATATCTGCCACATTTACAGTCTTTTTAGCATCAAATTCCCTCTTTGTGTTTCCTCGGACAGTGTTTCCCTGTTGAGCTGTGGTGGAAGTATAGTAACAAAAAGAGGGACTTTGGCACTAAAAAGACTGTAACGTTGAAAGATATCTACTTGATTTGACTCATTTGGATGCTGAAGCTTCATATTAGCTTCAGATAAACTTTGAAATCCATGTTTGCACAGAAGGAGGACTGTGGATTTTGTCCCCCATCACTTCCATTGTAAGTGCATTATGAAGGGATCTTCTAATGGTCAGTATGAACAGGAGGAATGATTACAGCAAGAAAAACAGGTTTCACTGTTAAATATGGGCACCTGACCGTTGTTTTAAGACACACTTGGAAAAACTGAACCCGTCCTTCAGTCAGCATCGCCTGTGACATCATGAATGCAGGTGGGTGTGAGGTTTGATGAATGGGACAGCACTTTGTGAAATAACACATAGACCTGAAACAGTTCGCCCCACACTGAACAATATAACGCTGTCATGCTGCTGAAAGGCTGTTGGAGCAGCTGAGTTGATTAAATGTCAGATATTACAGATGTAATCAGCAGAGCTGCTGTCCTCTTTTCAGGAGGATCAGATTATTTCTTTTTGTGGACACATGGAGCTGAATGACATTATTATTATTTTTTATCATACAAACATGTGACAAAAAGATAAAGAAAAAGATTCAATGAAAAACGGGCAGTGAGGTAATCAAAAACACATCAGCGGGTGACTCAGAAATACAGTATTTTTTTAACTCCTTGCTACAAAAAACCTTATTCGGTTTTTTAGAAAGCTGAAATATATTTAATTAGTCAGATTTACATAAAAATTTAGCGCAAATCTTAACCAAATGTCCAGAAAATTGAGAACGGAAAATTCTAATTAATGTAGTTGAGTGTCCAGGCCGTAACTTCTTAACACAGAAGAATAAACAAAACATATTGTGTTTGTGTCAGCGCTGTGACAGACTGGAGACCTGTCCAGGGTTCCTGCCCAGTGTGAGCTGTGATGAGCTCCAGACCCCCTCGACCCTGTAGAGGATAAGTGTAAATACTGCTTTTATATTCTGAATACGCTTAACCAGGAATCTTGTGTGCATGTAGACTGCAACTAATGATTATTTTCATTATCAATTAGTCTGTCGGTTATTTTTCTGATGACTCGATTAGTTGTTTGGTCTGTAAAATGTCAGAAAATGTGACATTGTGTAAAAAGTATTGATCACCATTTCCCAAAGACCCAAGATGGATCCTAAAATGTCTTATTTTGTCCCGACCGACAGTCCACAACCCAAAGATATTCACTTTACAGTCATAAACGACTAAAGAAACCAGAAATTTTTCACATTTAAGAAACTGATGATCAAAATAGTTGGTGATTGACTTTCTGTCGATCAACTAATGGACTAATTGTTGCAGTTCTAGTTTACAAATCTCCACAAAATCTGAATGAAAGCTAAAACCTGGACATCAGCCCAACAGCATCCCTGTGTTGTAATGTGTTACGGTGGTGAAGACTCTGCTGCTCTGTGATGTTTGGCTGCTAAATAACCTCAGCAGGGAGGCAGCCGCACTGCTCTGGAACAACCAAACCACATTTTTATCAAAAATATCAAACTCAGTAACGTCTCCATCATTCCTTCCTTTCATTCATTATTTTGCCGTCACGTCTGCTGACAAGTGCATTTTGACATCCGGTATTTTCTTCCAGAACCAGCCACATGGAGGAATATGTTCAGTGGTGGCTCAGCCTGGTTATTTGTTTAATTTTTGTGCTGTCAAGTGGCTTTCAGCCTGTATTTGTGTCCCTAAGTAGCTGCGTGAGCTAATGACTGCATCACTGGCGGTCCAAACTGCCATTTAGCCCTCCAAGGTGAGCGGAAGCAGGGATTTCTGTAATGCTTTCTCTGCTGCCGTGGCCTAAAGAGCCACGTCTGATGTTCTGCATGAGAAACAAATCCCATTTGTGGCCCGGGCGGTGGGCCTGGATCCTCCCAGCTTATCGTTAACACTGACAACCGTCCAATAATCACCTTAGCTGTGGCTGAGCGAGCACGGTCATAGGCGGCATCACACTGGAGATGAATAAATATTCGGTGATGAGGTTAAAGAGATTATCCAGTTAATGACTTATTTGGTATGAGCACCTAATTCAAAGTCAAGTGAAGTGTCCCACTCATCCGTCCTTTTTGTTGCCCCATTAGAGGCGGGGCCAAAGGATGGCCATGTCAGTGGGTCAGTCTAGTCCAACGCTTTGGTCCAGAGAACAATGTCTGGACCACTACCAGCTACGTGACCTTAAAATCTGCTGTGGATGTTCATGGTCCAAGATGATGAATCCGAATGTTTTCAGTGACCTTTCCCTGAGCACCAGGATCAGGGCAAATTTACTTTTGCACCAAAAAGTCCTTTAAATTACACAACAAAAAACGTTGTTCCATGCACTCACATCAGACGTTTCCTTAACTTTCAATCAATTAATTGATTAATTGTTTCAGAACTATTTTTAGATGAGGTTAAGGGGCTAACAAGACCTGTTTAAAGGTGACATATTCTTCTTTTTGTGAGTTTATGTCACTTATATACTGTTTTGGTGTCACATGTTAAACATGGTCAAAGTTCCAAAATGCTGCCTGTAAGTCAAAACCAGGGCTTCAGTTTTTCTGAACACTGCCTTTGTAATTTTACCTGCTTTCACACAGAACTGATGTCAGATTGTTCGCACATTGCCCACAAATGGCTGCCTGTTCTGTAGTTTTTGTTGCTAAGGTTGTTCACGTTATCCACTCGCATATTTCAGATCTGATTCGGGCTCCGACGTGTACAGAAGTTTATATTTTGACTAAAAAATGAGAAAAATAAGTGAAATCCTGCTACTATTGTTTGATTATGTAGCTGGAGGAAGCTTCCTGAAGCTGACCAATCAGAACAGAGTGGGCTCATCAGGAGGGGGGCCTTAAAGAGACAGGAGCTAAAACGGCCTGTTTCAGACAGAGGCTGAACTGAGGGGCTGCATGAAGGACCAGTATAAGATAAATAAGGAGTTTTTAATGTAAATCATGTAAAGATATGGACCTGGAAATGAGCATATTTCTGATGGACATTGGAGATAATGATCCTTGGGAAGTGCAAGTCACACTGAATGATATCAATGTGTTTCATGTTCGTGTGTTCAGATTTGACTGAGTTATGACTCCGAGAACGATTTTTGACTCTTCTTCACCTCTCGCAGTATCTTTGCTTCATCTTCAACTCTCTTTTACAAGATGCTGTTATTTCTCCGTGGTTAAAATGCCGTCCAGAACCATGAGTTCAATTACCGAGGACCACAGAGAATATTTAATTCCCCACCTCCTCCTGTGATGTTCACCCTGTCTGGATGACTAGCTAAATGAGTACAAAACTTTTTGTGTGTGTGTGTGTGATGTGATGAATGGTGCAGCCTCTAGGGGATGCTAGCAGTTCTTTATATTTCATCATGTTATTTTTAGCAGGGCCTTCCCCTGCACTATTTCCTCGCAGCACTGTGCGTTCGAGGCCGGCCACCGAGCCGTCAGATCTCCATCTGCAGACGCCTCTCCTCCTTAATGAAGCACTCATCAGGAAAAATCAATCTGCTGCCGGCTCTGGGCCTTCTAATGGAAAAAAAAACTCTTTCATGTTGATAATGGGATTCTGTAATTAGAGCTTCAGTTGTGCGGCGGGCAGAGAAGCACAGAGGACAGAGTTGACTTGTTTATCTGGAAGTCAGTAATGTTTGCTGTGATGTTTTGAGTGTTTTCAGCCGTCTGAGAGACAAATAAGAGCTGCTGACTTTTGGTCTGGATGAAAGCTCTGCAGAAGAGGCAGCAGCTGAACTCGGGTCTGAGCTGTATGCCAGACTGTCCTGCCAGTAATTATGGGTAATCCGCTGAAAAAGTCTCAGTGATAAGAAGAGGGAAATTCCATTTCAGTGGCCACCTCGTACTTATGGAAGCAGGTGGAGGTGAACTTTGGGTCCCGGTCAGACTGACATTTACTGAACATCCTGGAGCTCTGGCCTTTTAGATTCTCCTGAACATGAAGGCAGCTTCTGTACCCGACTGTAAAGGACACTTCAGACTTTCTGCTCATCTCCTCCGCTTGTTTCAGAGCTGTTGCCATTTTGGGAGATATTTTGTTTTTCTTTCATCTTTGTTGCTTTTCTTTGGAAGTTCATATCTGACAGGAAGACAAAACAAATGATAAAAAATTAGTAACAATAATACTCATGGAAAGTCAAGATAATGTGGTATGTAGTCATTTTGAATTTTTTATATATAGATAGAAAGTCAAAATATCAATTATTTTGATTATCAAAAGGTTTGAATTAGTGCAGAACTTTGATTTATAATCCACAAGATATTCTTGGCAAAAATGAATTTCCATATTTTTCAGAGACATACTTTGTTAATATTAGAATTTCAAGTTGTAACTCTGCAATTAATGATTATTTTCATTATCAATTAATCTGATTTGTTTTTTCTGACCAACAGTCCAAAACCCAAAGTATAGTATAGTAACTAATAATATAAAACAGGTTAAAAAGAGGTTCGAGCACATGCTCAGTGGTGCCACAAGGAACCTCTCTCCTGAGAGTTACAATCTTATCTCTATTTTTACTCTTTGGAGCCGTTTCTAAACAAACTAGGATAATCACTCTCTTCGTGGTGAAGGAACATGTCACCCAGTGCAGCGCTGTGGCTCACTGATGTGTTTTTAATAGTTTTTTAGACAACAATAGAAGTCTACGGCACAGAGGAATAAGATATATCAGGCTTTGGATACACACACAATACTTGTAAGTAGATCAGTTCATTGTTGGTTTGGCTTCAAACATGAGATTTGTTCACAATAATAAAAATATAGAAAATCTCCAGCCATATCCTTTTAAAGTCTCTGGGGCTCCAGGTGAATCTAACCAAATAACAACCTGAAAGGGACGGGTTCAGCAGAGCGGCTGCCCTCCCTCCTCAGGAGCATCAGATTACTTCTTTATAGTGCACTCACCAAGCTGACTGACATTTCTTATTTATTTTTTTATACTAAGATACAAATGACAAATAAGTGTACCTGACAGGATATATGAGACACAGACAAAAGAAATGCACTCAGTCCATCATTATATGGACAACCACTCACTGACACTCACTGCTGCCATGAAGGTCATTATATTCTGTGTTGGTGCAGAAGTAGGGCTGCAATTTTCTGCAAAAAGATTATTTTCTGCTCCTTTTTAAAGGTTGCAGCAATATGCTGCCGTACTCTGTAGACTGCATTTTTATGATATTGTATCTTAATTGAAATTCTAATTAGCAGCTGCCTGTCAAATAGTAAGTTTAACGAAGCAGTGTCAATAGCCCTCTTCTTCACCCTTCTCTTCCTCTGTAGCTCTCACTCTCTTAAGTCTCAATCCAACTTATTTGTGGGTCAGGGCTTTTATACCACTCCCCGTCTGCTTCCCCTGCAAAGCCCAGAACTGCTGCCGAGGCAGAAGTGGAGCTGGTTTTGGGGGAAATCTCACAGCGCCTGGCTGTAATCAGCGTCCCTGCTGCCTTGCTGCATCCTCCCCTGTGGATTTATTGGTCTGGAAAAGCTGTGGAGCGCCAACATTAGTCACCGGCTGAGATGGAGTCCAGCCCAGAGACCCAGAAATTCAATTCTAGTAATCAGAGCAAAAGCACACCACAATGCCTTGGCTTGATAGGGGCCGATATGCTGACCTGAGGTCTGCCCCGTGCTCTGTGTTCAGTGAATTTTATATTTATACCTTCTGTATCAGCCTCATCTGAATAAATTGGAAACGGTTAGTGGAATTGGGTTTGTTGAGCTCCTGCCAGATCTGTGAGACGCTGCGTTTAGACAGAAGAGGCCTCCTCAACCTGAGATGACATGGTGCACCGTTCTTTTACTCCACTCTTTGCTTTTATGGTGCTGTTATAAAAACAGCAGCTCTTATTTCTACGGATGCCGCAGTCTAATAACCCCCAATAAGTGTTTGTTTATGATAACCTGTCTAGTCTATTGCCACAGCTTGTTACGGAGCTGCTTCTGCATATTGGGTGCAGGCATGAATACCAATGCAGAGAGAGAGATGTGCTGCATTAACTCGTTTGTCACTATGTCAACAATATTAATACCTTTTCTGCAGACTTGATAAAGACTGTTCCCCCAGCGGAGCTCACTTTAATGTGGTGGAGTGCAGTTGTCACCGTGTCATAAACAAAGCCACAGCGAGGCAGGCAGCTCATTCAGAAACTGTAGAACCACAGCCTGCATTTATTTTGGACCACAAAACACAGAACTAGAGAGGAATAATCTTACAAAGGTCTTCTATTATCTCTCATTCTTATTCTCTTCATGATTTCCTTCAGGTTTGCTGCCTAGACCTCATCATTTTCTTTGGTTTCTGTTTTTCAGCATTAATGAGTTTTGATACAACAGGAGCTGTGATTTGCGCTTCCTCCTCACGTTCCACTTTAGCACAAACAAATGAAAAACAAAGTCACATTTCGGATTTTGTTTTCGGCGAGACCAAGAAACACATTGTTGAATGATTTGCTCAAATAGATGTGGTGCTGCGGAGCGCTCTTAAGTAATTGCTGATGAAACTATTTAATAGGACAGAATCAAAGATGAAAGACCATCAAGCAGTTTTGAATCAATAAGTTTTTCATTGTCAAAGTTATTTATCAAATCAAATTTTCATTTGATTAGTCTAGTTTCTAAAATGTTGGGCGAATAGCTTTTCTTTGTTTCATATCAATGCAAATTTGAAATCCAACTGAAATCACATTTTTTAAATCCCATTTTGGAGTCAAAAATTATTTAAAAAAATATTAGTAATTTTCATCATTAGAAGGAAGAAAAAAAGGTCTTTAAATGTCGTCTCAGCAGCTGGGGAGACAAAGTTAAACAAAGTGCTGTAGCTACACGTCATGGACACAGTGTGTTGTTAGCAGTGGCATTTAAGAGTAAGAACCAAACCAGCATCTAATGGCTCCACAGTGACATTTCCAGGTATGTTAACATGCTGTTTAATGTGCTGCAGCTGAGCAGCTAATTGGCTATCTAGCTGCTAACTGATGTTAGCGGTGCACTTTTCCCCTGAATGTTTGTTTGGTGGCTCGTTCAACAAGCTAAGCTGCAGGACAAGACGTGTGTTCATGTTTGTAAGTTATATAAGAAGGAGACTTTAGCAGGAAAGCTAACGTGGGTTGTGGTTCAGAGTCTGTGGCTCTTGTGTTGTGTAGCAGGATGCTATCAGGCTCAGTGTGACCGTCTGCTCTGCCGATGACAGAACGACACGTTATGGCTTTATGCAAGAATTGATTTGCTGTATTGAAATATGGCCTCCAGCTATATAGATGGATAATGGAACAGTATTTAATCAAATTAAGTTAAAACTAGAGGACGCCATCATAATACCAAAAAATATACCATATAAATGTCTCCCTTTTGGTTTCTGATTTTTTTTCTCAAAGAACACAGGACTGATGATTTACAGAGCAGATATTACCTACCATACTAGAAGACTTTGAAAAGTCGCTGAGTTTGGTCACAGATTATAAGATTTTGCAAAGACTCTGGATCTTGCAGAGTCACTATTTGCAAGGCTACAAGTAGATTCCTTTTGAGATTATGTCCCATCCTGCTCCTGGTGGAAATTTACAAGAAAAACTGAAGAGGTTTGGAAGCTTTACATTCCTGTAAGTCACTATAAACCACAGACAAATACACATATTGGAATATTAGCTACCAAGATTTTTACATTGGATTATCAGCTTGTCTTGTGAATGTGAATAACAAAAAAATGCATAAATGCTTCTGCAGTGTGCAAATGGACAGCAGATTTCAGACTGAAAAGTGTAAAATGTTTTAATGTTACACAGCTGTGAGCTGTTTTTTTTTTTTTTTTGCAAAGCTGCACTACATGCATAGGACAGACACATCTGATTAGTAAAATAACAAATACTGATTGTATGTGCAATAATTTCCCAGAGATAAACCAATCATCCTAAGTGTGATTCTTCAATTATACTTTAGATTGCGGTCATCTCAAAGTCATCACATTTCTCTGGTGCAAAACAAGCAACACAAGGGAATAACAGCATATTTCCAAGACAACACACCTTACAAACAGGACTGAAGAAAACAGACTCACAGCTGGTTAAACAGGTGGCTTAAAAAGTTACTGTAACTGTAAAGAATTCCCACAGTGTGTCACCATATATAACTTGTAGTTAGAGCAACTATCTTGTTCATACTACTAATTGCATGTTGATATAGCCAAAACATTTCCCTTTTCACATGATGCAACAACATTAATATGTACATAAACGTTGTCGTGTTGACACTCAATGATGCCAACTACTCCTGCACATTATACACACATTCAAACACACACTTACACACAAAGACTACAATAAACAGATACTGTAGTCAGTGTGTTGTGTCCAGAACAGAACTGTACAACCTAAATCTCACTCAAGAAATCTGAAATCTCGCGAGAGTTGGGTTGTTGCAGGAAGACAGCTAAAGAATCAGCTAAATATTCAGCCAGGACTTTGAAAATCCTTTACAGAACACTAAGCTACACTTTCTGTACTCCAACACAACAAACTTCCTGGCCCTCCTCTCTCCAACTGTCACTTTCCACCGTTGTCTCCCTGCAACAACTCAACTCTTGTGAGATTTCAGGGTGAGACTTCCCCTTGAGCGAGACTTGGTTAGACACAAAAAAGAAAAACATTTTATTTCTCTGTAGGGATCCTTTCCGTAATGTTGTCAGACACTTATAATAACAATCTGAGCCTGTCAGTGGCAAAAAAAGCACAAGTTGCAGCCCGTTTTGTGGCTCCTGGCTGAAGCGCCTTCATTCAATACTGGACCAATTTCAAAAATTGTTGACCCCATTAGTCACTTAGACACAAAATGATGGGAAAATAGGGTCCAGGTTGAAAACTCCCAAAGTTTCCCTTTAATAGTCCACTATCTTGAGTCATCGCTACCTGCACTGTAAGTCACACAGCTAAAGCAAAAAATAATTTCTTGCCTCAAGAATCACACTGATTACACCATTACTACCAGTGCTCCATTTCGCTCATTGATGAGTCTACTGAAGTTGTGAGTCAGTCATGAGTGGGCATTCTGCTGCTGATGCTTGTGATTGCAGTGCTTGTTGTGTGTGGTCCTCCTCTGTATTGTGTAGCTCCAGCAGTTTCAGCATCTCCTGCGCGACGGCCTGAACGGCTCTACCAAGGTCCTGGCTGCTGTAGTCCTGCTGCTGCCTCCTGGTGGAGGCGCATGGACGAAGGCAGAGCGGCCCTGTCCCAGGTACAGAGACGAGTAGTAGGTACAGTGACAAAGATACCTGTCAGACAGCCCCCCCCCCCCCACCCAAACCTTTCCCTCTGTTTTAAATACATGTTAAGGATTGTAGGGCTGCTCCTGCTATTCAGAGTTTTCCAATTAGATTTTAAAAACGGACTGACTTCTGACCCCCTCCTACACACACACACACACACACACACATCAGGGTGGGAAATTAACTTTTTAAAATGTGAACATCTACCAGCCACGAAAAGATAAATGTTCAAATTCACCAGCCGCTCAATAGTAAATCGTTATTTTGTGTCTGAAATCTAGCAGCAACTTTAATATTTTACCTATCCTTGACATCACTTATGCCAGAGGTCAGAGGTCGTTGGGTCTGTGTGTGTGTGCTCCTGCACCTACACGGACAGACTGTTAGACCATAATGTTTTTGAAAGATTCAAACTTTTCTTCTGTTCCTGGGTTCGTTATCCTACAATATTATGATGTGGACATTTAGCTAACAAGGTGACAGTCATTTTTCATTCCAGCGTGACTACGATGTAGCACCTGCTGTGTCAGCCACTTCATTTAAATGTGCCGACAGGAAACTACTGGAAACAGGGTGGTTTTGTGAGCGCTGCGGGGCTCTGAGGTGTCGGCGTCAGAAACGACTCGACTGTAAAACTGAGCGGAAACCTTGAAGCTCCACACGGAGCTTCCTCTGATGATACACTTGTTCTCTGTGAGGGGAAATTATGCGGCGGGCTGTATGGAAGTGTAATGGCAATATGCTCATGTCAGGATGGATTGTTATGCTAGAATAGATTTTCTGCTCTGGTGCTGGAGTTTCCTCCCTCCAGCACATGGTGGGTAACTGATGTCTTACAAAGCCCGGCGGAGGCAGATCACTGTGGTTAATAGGACGTAACGTATACTGAGGCTGGAAACGCTCTCCTTTGTTTGAGGAGGCTGGAGCTCTGTGTGTGTGACGTGTGTGTATTACTGTACATCTGTTTGTTGGTGTAAGTATTGGTATATCTGTTGGTATATCTGTGTTTTACTACACATTGGTATCAGTGCAGCCACAGCTGCAGGTTTTGTGCCTTGCTCAAGGGCTGCTATGTTGTAACCACACATACTGGAGTAATACTATAATGCAGGTTGGAAAGAGGAAGCACTTAACTCTTTTTCACCAGAGGGACGCAATTTTTGTCAAAATTCGTACCCCGTAATCTGAAAATCATAACTCTGTCAAACCAGAATGCACAGATATCAAACACGCTGTAAAAATCAGATTTAAAAAGACGTCTGTTTCTCTGTAATCTGTTAAACTCTCCCTCTGCTCAAAAATGTGTTTTTCTTCTTGTTCCTACAGTTGGATGTTTAAGCTTCTCTGTGCAGAATGATGTATGTGCAGAGTTTGTTTTCACATTCATCTGCTGAAAGTGGAAAGTTTCTCTGAGCTCATTGAAAATCTGATTTTAAGGGGCGGGCCTACCAGCATGATTTGTGACATCATAACTATCATAACTAGAGCCAATCGTAGTTGAGTATGCAACTTGAATGGACTTTACAGTGAAGTAGGAGACATCTTGTGTCCAGCAGGAAAACTTTTGAAATGAAATATATTTGCATATTCATAGATTAATGAGGGAGAAGGAGGAGTGTGAAAATTACCGTTGTGCAACTCTCCTCCTGTTACTGATTACACAAAAATGTTAATGATAAGTAGTGACTATCCGAAATCTCTTTACTGCTCACTATAGAGTAAACCATTGAGTGTCTATTATGTAGGAGGTGGGGAACGAGTGAATGAGGGAGTGATTTTGGACACAGCCTTTGCATTTTTTTCGCATCCATCGAACTGGGGACGTTGCAGTTATGTGCTTATATGTCTTAACCGCTTGACTACTGAACACAGCTGGGACAATGAAGTTAAAGTTGAAACTGCTATGTGTAATATTTCTTTATTCTTTTCCTCCTGCCATACAGCTAACCCCTGTGTGAAGTCTTTGTCTTGCACGTGCGCTCTGGGAAAAAACCCTGTGGAAATCCAGAGTAAGTCTACGTTAAGCCGGCTAAATCCTACTAGCTGTTTTTGAGTTAAAGCAACTATTTCCGTTTCTGCGGCGGCTTCCTGACATTTTTTTATTGCATTACAACAGTTTCAGCAGAGAAAGGTGGTAGATAGCTACGTTTAACTCCAAACAAGCTATCAAAGTAGACAATAAAAAGAAAAAACACTCGCACGAAGCCATCCACCATTGTTGTCATTGTCGTTGTGCTTTTTCTTCATCCTCTTCCAATGAAACGCCACGCTACTGCCAACATCTCTTTTGTCACAGATATGACAGTGTTTTTACACAGCTCCATTTTTCCTGTACGCACTACAATGCCAAGCTGGGGTTTTCATATTTACATGTCCTGGAGCTCCATTTTGGGGGGAGAAAAACACCATTTTAGTCTGGACGAAGGGCCAAAATGGAGAGAAAAAGAGGCATTTACGAATTTGGCCGGCTTAGTGTGGACATGGTCCCAGTTACAAGTGGCCAAGACTTCAGTTTTCTCCAAGGGAAATGTAGTTGTACTAAATGAGATTCTCTAATCTATTTCTGATATGTCTTTCCACCTACTGATGGAGAAAGTGTTGAGGGAGTACAATGTACTTTTGATTATGTTTCATTTGAAGTCTTGTGATGTGGAGGTAATAGCAGTAGCAGATCTCCAGAGTGAGGACAGCGGTTGTCCAGACGAGGCTGTTAGCTGTTAGCCAAAGGCAGCGGTGCATGGCTGCTGCTGCTGCTGCTGCTGCTGCTGCTGCTGGCTGGTCGGTCATTTCACGCCTGTCTGGGCTTCCTGGAGCGCGTTGTGAAAAGCAAAGTGGATGAAAAACTGTGTCAGGGGAGAACACGCTCAGTGTGATGTGTTTTCAGTGTCCATTTGCCAAACCTGCAGTGAAAATTGACAGAAAGATGACTCCTTTTTGTGACGCCTGAGCTACTGCATGTTGTAGTCAATCAGACTCATGTTGTGATTAAGCTCCACCATCATATGTTAAGTGTTACACTGGTATGTGGGACCAAACTGTCCTTTTATTTGAGCAGTATGATGTAAATGTAAAATTGATCAGTACCAAACCATATCAGATTCTAGTGAGATCACTTTGATCAGATTCTGCTTGAACATTATGAGTCTTATTTTATTCTCATGGTTGTTGGGTTTCAGTGGAGAGTCACAAAGGTCAGTCGATATGCAAAGAAGGTCACATACAACTGAGTTATACAACTGATATTTGTTGACAAAATCATCTGAACCAAAATAGTAAAGTTTCACTTCATCACTGTTTCAAACCTGCACCTGCAAAACTCCGTACCGGAACCGACCCGCCATTATCTCTAAATCCAATCCGAACCCGTTAATATAAATCCCATAACTCCACCCAAACCCCTAAGTAAACACATAGGCAACAGTCATTCACTTTAAAGTACTTTATTTTAACTTGCGCAATTTGTCAACAGCCTGAGGCTTAATGGATGCCTGAATACATAGCTTAAAGGATAAGGCTAGTGATTTTCCATATTTTTGTTGTTGTCAACAAACCTCATGTGCAGAGCCACTGATCTACATACAAGTATTGTGTGTATATCCAAAGCCTGATATATCTTATTCCTCTGTGCTATAAAAAAAACCTCTTAAAAACACATCAGTGAGCCACACCGCTGCACTGCACATGTTAGCGCGTAGTTACTGTAGTCATCATCGAGTTTTCACTCTCTGGAAAGTATTTCCGTGTCAGGAAGAGGCCACTGTGCATGCTCGAGGACGTGGGTCTGTTTACACTGCTCTGCTAGCTTGTTGTGCTACGTATCTGGAAGTCTTGACTTTGTACTAAACTTCTTTGAGAAATTTACAATGTCTGGGTCAGAGTCTGGTCAATACGACAAGCTGAGTGAAAGCTTGACGCTTGAAAGAGTAATCATCCCTCCTGTGGAAATTCTTACCAAACACAACTACACTGTTGTGTCAGGAAGGGATCACAAACGGAACAAAATCCTTGTTTCGTGCAAAAAAATGCTTTCTAAAATTCAGCTGAGGTCAATATGACGCTTAGCAGTCTGAGTTGGTCAAATCAAGCGGTTGTCTTCATTCCTGGTGTGTAGGCTTTTTGACAGTGTTGTGTCACAACTGGAGGAGACGGGAATCGAACCGCCAATCTTCCGATTAGCAGACGACCCGCTCTGCCTCCTGAGCCACAGCCGCCCCAACAAACATGTGGTGTGCATGTGAATTTTGGGACAGAAAATGGGATCATGAGCCAGAAAAAAACCTCCATCTGAATTCTGCCTTAGACTTTTTTACCCTGACAAGAGGAAGGAAATACAAGAAATACATCACATACTTTGAAATTTATAAAATTGTTTTGGCAGTAAGTAACTTCAAAACTACCCATAGTCAGTTGTTGTTTGAACTCAATTGTTGTTGTTGTATTTTCATGCACTTCCACATATCAGGTTAGTACAGTAATTGTCCTCTGCTCCCCTGTTTGCTCTGCTCTTGTTTCCTTTGTGATTTTTCTATTACTCTCCTGCTGCTGCATCGACCCGCTCTCCCCACAGAGATCAATGAAGTTTAATCTAACGCAGTCTAATCTAACCTGAGAGGTGTTTAGTTTCCTGTGTGTCGTCATGGTTCTGCTGATGTTTTTATTGTTTTCCCGTCCAGGCGATGGCTCAGCAGGCAACGGCGGGGCGGCGATACCTGCGGGCGTTTGTTAGCGGCTTCTTCGTCGCCGTTCCCGTCACGGTCACCGTCCTCGACCGGTTCGCCTACGTGGCGCGAGTGGAGGGAGCATCGATGCAGGTGAGACGTTACAACACATCCACTAATCACAGTGTGAGAGAAAACCTCACACTGTTGGTCCTCAGAGACGTCAGCAGGAGAGGAGGCTGCAACTTCTAGATCTCCAACTTTACAAACCACTGACAGTGTTAGCTTGGGTCCGAGGTAGCGGGGCGTAGCGGGGCCAGAGAGTAAATGGAAACACACCGCACTCCTTATTTGGAAGAGTCTGGCTCCAGACAGAAAAGATGGCGCCGACCAGAAGCTGCAACTCTGGGCTTCAAACCAGCTCCAATGCAAACCAACGGGTGACGTCACACCTCGCTACGTCCATCTTTATATACAGACTAAGGTTGGAAGAGGACAATGGTTTCTGTGTCCAACACAAATAGCTGCTTTGTGGTTCTGGTGTGAGAAATATACAAACAAAAGTAATAAATTGATGTTTTAATATGAGATGTTGTGAACGAGTCACAGTGAAAGTGCTATTCCAAAGTTACACCTGCTTTACCTCTGCACACAAAGCCAGCACTTTCTTTTAAAAGTGGTAACCAGTATTTACAAGACGCCGTGTTGTAAGAAAGATAATGTCACAAACACACCATGCATGGCCTTTATTTCTCTCATCCAAACAGTAAACAACCTGCACTCCTCTCATCTAAGAAGCAGTGATGTAAAAAGATTTTTTAAAAGTGCCTGTTGGGTTTTGACCGAGTTTGTTTCCTGTCGTGCAGCTCATTATCCTCGACATGTGTTGTATTATGCATAAAACAATCTGCTCTCTATTTTTAATGAGCATGAATATTAAAAATGCATGTTGCTCTTTGGTTCATGTTGTATATTCATGTCGTTCTGTATGTTGGGTCACGAAGCCGACCTCAGCGAGAGCGTCTGAAGAGTCAAATCTTACAAAATCCTTAATGGAACCAAACAAAGGTTGTTTTTAAAGGAAGTCGACTAAATGAGATGTTTACACTAAGGAATACTGACTCTCTGTTTCCATACTCACAGTAACGCAGCTCCTGGGTTCACTCTGGTTACAGTTTTATCACGTTTAATCTGTTTATGTGAAGCTTTGATCCTCTGTGATTTAGTCTGTCTGATGCATGAACAATGCATGAACAAATGTTCATATTTACAGCAAGGAAGTCTGCAAAAACAATGTAAAAATTGCGTCTGGATTACAATGTCTTAGTAAATAAATTACGCATTATTAGATATTTCACACTTTTAAATGTTGTATATTTAGGCCCAATCATTTTTTAAATAATTGTGGTTCTAATATACTGTTTAAATTGAATAAACATTGACTACATCATATTTTAAGACCATGGGATGTTTATGCATGGTCTAAGGCAGTTCTAAATTTGTTCACAGAGTAAGACCAAATTCAGGTAAGAACATATTGATGAATCCCAGATTTGTGCTTAAAATGTCCGTACACGCTGTTTGTGAATGAGTTCCAATGCGTCCTGTCTGTGGTCTTTATAATATAAAAAATCTCCTTCTGTGCTGTACAGTCCAAGACGCAGTGGAAGTGATAAAGTGATGACAGGTCATCTGCGAAAACAGAAACTCAAAGAAACAGCTCTGTGTGTTGTTTCTGGGTTTTTAGATAAATTATTGAGACTGAGCATGAAGGTGTTTTGACACATAAATCAGTGCTTTTGGTGCCTATCACACTGCCATCAGGTTTATTTATTTATTTATCATTTATTTAACCAGAAATGTCCCACTGAGATCTCTTTTGCCAGGGAGGATTCATGGCAAAAAATGGCACTTGTTAAAAGCAATAACATTGTTCTGTAAAAACTGCCATATTTTTAAACATGTCAAGAGAGGCTAAAGAGTCCATGTTAAGTTTTACTTGCAGCTCATTCCAAGCTTGTGGGCCGTGAAAGGAAAAGGCAGATTTATCCAGCTCTGTTCGAGTGGTTGGGACCATGAGGAGAATTTTCTCTGATGATCTGGTGTAATAGCTACTGGAGTAATACTTCAGTAAACTGGATATGTACTGTGGTTTACCCAGTAAAGATTTTGCAATAAAAATTAACATGTTGGTTTTTAGGGCAAAAAAGGTTTGGTTTCTAATTATACAACCCTGTCTCCTAGAAACAGCATTACTAGGACTGGTACTACTCAGACTATTAAATTGCAGTAACGTATGTTTTGAAGGAAACGTCATGCTGCCTAAATTACAGTCTTGGCCTGAGTATAATACACGTTTTTATTTTTGAAATTATGTTTGAAAATGTAAGAGTCATCTTATATTCGAGGACGAGACAATTACGTGTTCACAACATCCGATCTTCTTTTTGAATAGAGTACCGCTGTAAGACTGGCTCCTACAGAGAGTGTTGCATTATGGGTTGTGGCCTTAATGTTGCTAGGCTAGCGAGTTTCTTCCAGTGTGTTTATAGTGAGTCTGTTAAGCCGAGCTCAGACTACAGGACTTTTAAAATCCTAACCGTACATAAGGAGAAACTTCACAGATGTTTTCCTCTCTGATCTCAAACATGCACAAACTACAAGATTTGATAATAACGCGCATCACGCATCGCAGCATATTAAGATTGTCGTGCCAGAGGGAGCAATGCACCAGCTCACATGATCTCACGGGGAAGCAGATGTAAACAAAATGGAGACTGACATGGTGCAACAACTTAATGCTTTGCAGTGAGAAAAAACAAAAGCAGAAGGCTAAATGATGAGAAAATGGTTTAGGAGACGCGGTCAACACGGGTTGTCTGTTCTTCAGCAACAACTGGAGGAGAGATTTTAACTGTCAGATTTAATATCTTTCAACAGTAGTATGATGGCTAACGTTAGCCTCAAGGGCTAGAATGTTTACTGTTGCTTAGCAACACAGTCAGCACGAAAAGTGTTTGGTTAATTCAGTTTAACCTTTCTGAAGGCTTGTGTAACACGCTTTCTGCCGCAGAGGAAATAAATTCATGACGAGTGAAAATGAGTCCAGAGCGTCTGTTTTAACGTATCTGTCAAGACTCCCAAAAAATCAGTGAAGTGTTCAGTGGCAACGCATTTCATTTGTAGACTGTTCTCCCTTTCATATGTTCAGGTGACAGCACCCTCTAGTTGCTGTAGACGAATCAGACGACGTTATTATAAAGCAACAAAGTCCACATAGGGAGGAGGTTTGGGTGGAGGATTACAGCTTCACAGGCTGATAGTGTTACTGTAAACTTTTAGTTTTGTGCACAGTACGTCTGTTAATTAAAATAAACCTTTAAACTAAACCAACAGATTATATTGTCAATAGTTCGGACTTTCTCTGGTCATTGTACAACACTGTACAGTAATAACATCTGAAAATAATATATTTATTGCTTTATAGCTATATTTATAGATTGGAAAACATAATTTCTGTCATTTTGAGAAAACTGCAAAATGTTTCAAAACAAACTGTATGCTTATTTGTCAAATGCAAAAGGTCTGAATTCAGTATCATCACATCTATTAAAACACACAGTGATATTATTCTAACATTTAACTGAAGTCAGACCAGTTGATAAGAGAGATTTTCACAGCAGGGACCAAACTCTAAAGACACACACAGAAAGACAGAGGAGTGTGTGTGTGTGTGTGTTTGATTTGTTGTCATGGAAACAGTGTTTTCTGAGCTCCTAAGTAACGGGTGGTTGTGAATATGTACTGTTTGACTTTTTCATTTATGACAGATAAAAAGACGAGCATGCATGATCAAACTAATGATCATTATCTCAGCTGAGGTCTGATTAACATTTTTCAATATTTCTGAAAGAAAATACAAAATGTGCATCATAAAATATACATACAAACCCCCCCACCCCACCCTAAACCCCACCACTCATCATTACCACATACACAATTGGTCTTAGTTGTCAACATAAATAACCTCCATCACATGCATTGGACACGGATATTTAGAACTAAACTAAACTAAACAAACAAACCAGTGAAAAAACAAGGAAGCCCCTCAGTCTTCCATCCTCTGAGAACAGTCTGTCTGTCTATCATGATACTAGTTTGGACTCAACTTCTAATGTGTTTGTTTCCTCCCATTAAGACTGATCCATCACCTAAAACAAATAAATCTGGGGCTGAACGGAATTTGGGCCTCTGAAATCTCACAGAGATTATCATATATCCTGGCTCAAAATTCTTCAACATTGTCACATAAAACATGCATTAGGTGACCTTTCTCAGACTTGCATCGCCAGCAGTTTGGCGTGTCTCTGAACCCAAATCTAAACAGTCTAGAGGGAGTCCAGTAGAAGCGATCCATGTATTGATTCTGTGAAATTTCTCTGCATAAACTTTTCTCTTTAATATGAGAAGTTTCTCAAACTCCTGCATCCTCTCTGCAAACCGAAAATTAATAATCAGACAGTCTGCTGCAGCCCAACTGTCAAACTTTTACATCATCTAAATTCAGACTCACCACAGCAGGAATTTCAGAAACAATTCAGCATGTAATATGGTGAAATATGACTGCGAGGGAGGCTGATGAAGTATCCAACTCTAACTGATAAACTCGCAGGCTGACAGCACTCACATGCATATTTATTTTGGGGACTGACAGATAAGAGACATTCTGTCAATCAATCCGGCAAGCGTGAAATGGCCTGCGTCCTGTTTAATGAAACAGCCGCCGCGTGTCGCGTCGCTCGCCGGTGTGAGCGGGCTCCGTCACGCGTGGATCCTCCGCAGAAGTGACACAAACAGAGTCGTAAGAATAATGATTCTGTTGTTGTTGTCGAGGGGGGATGGTCATAGACAAGCGTGTGATAGAGCTGTCGTCGAAGACACGGTTGTTGGGATCCTTGGTTTAACACTGTAATGGTGAAATTTTAGATGAAGTGTTTTATCAGGCGGATCACTAAAGGAGAGAGAATCGACCAATCGGATTCTGTTTTACTGAGAGAAATTTAAAAAAGAGTGAAAATGGACACTCACTTTGAAGGTCTGACATGACAGACCTGCCTCCTAGAAATTACTTTGTTATATATTACAAAATTGTTTTCCCAATTATGTTGAGATGCAATCACTGCCTGGATTCTGTTCACAGGCAACAGATTTTTTTAATGTATCTCACCGGAGTCGTACGGAGGTGGTCGGGGTGGATGGTGAGCGTACAAAGTGCAGGACAACAGAGACGAGGTTCACATTCTGACTCTCGTCTGTGGTCTGGTTTAGGATGAAATAATTAAAATCTGGCTGCCTGGAAGGCAGGAAGGTGGGAAATCAATCTAAAATGACTGATTATATGGAAAATGGGAATATATACTCTATTCACTGTGTTGTTAATGGTTTTAAATCATAGTCTGTATATAAAGCTGGATGTAGCGAGGTGTGACGTCACCCGTTGGTCTGTTTGAAGCCAGAACCTCCCAAATAAAGAGTGCGGGGAAACACGCCCCGCTACCTCAGACCCAAGCTAACGCTAGCTTAGTGGGAACACTGAGTGGTGCACACTTGAGCTAACGTTAGCTACTTTAGCTAACTTGTGCTAACAGGGCAGGTATCATAATCAAGTAACATTAAACTGAGTGAAATATTGTGACAATAGTCTAATAGTTAAGGTGGTAGGCCATGGTAGTTTCCGCTTGGTTTAAATATTGCGCCACTATTGTTCAGCTGAGCCTAAGATGTCCTAATATGGCCACCGTACTGAGGAGAAGAGATAACAACCTTTCTGTGCCACATCAGAGCAAACCCTAAAGACAGAATATATAAGAATACTGTTGCAAAGTTGTCTGTCATCAGTCATCGTCCAGTTCATCCTTTCAGCTTTTGTCTTCTGGTGTATTTTTATCGATGGATTTTTTTTAACCAGTAAACTTTATGTCCCCTGTTCAGCATTGAATGCTTTTTTTTTGTATGTTTTAGCATAACAACCTCACTGGGGCCCTCGTGTTGCTACAGACAAGTGTGTTTTTATTTAGGAGTGGCCTTTTAATGCGTCTTTGTCTGTGTGTGTGTGTGTGTGTGTGTGTGTGTGTGTGTGTGTGTGTGTGTGTGTGTGTGTTCGACCTTTTGACCAAACTATATTTAGAGTGTTTACTTCTGGTCTATTACACGTTACACTGACTCACCACTGCTCACCACCTCCTGTGCCTTTGTCTTTGTATTTACTGCATGTGTTTATGAGGTGAGGGTGGGATGTCTACTGTAAACTGCATCATTTAACATGTGTATATTGCTCATATTTGTATAAACAAGAGCTGCAAAGGTTAATTAATTAGTCAGTGGACAGAAACTTAACATTTAAATCATTTTTTAAAATCAAAAATGCCAATTATTTGCAGGCTGTCAACCTCAAGATATTCAATTTACTGTCATATATGACAAAGAAAAACAGCAAATCATCACATGTGAGAAGCTGGAACTAGAAAATATTGGACATTTTTGCTTGAAAAATGACTTAAATGATTATTTTGATTATCAAAATAGTTGCAGATTATCTTTGTGTTGATCGACTAATAGATTAATCGTTGCAGCTCTAAACTGAATATTTTGGATTACTGTATTGGCTCGAATAAGACGACCCCCCGTTTTCCTACAGCTTCTCTCTTTAAAGTAAAATATTTCCATTAAAGCAGAACATAAATCCCACACTTACAATACACATACTCAGACTCTTGTCTCGTCATCTAATATAAGACGACCCGCACTTTGAAACGTTATTTCCAGAAAAATGATCATTTTATATTCAGACCAATATGGTACATTAGATTGGTGACAAAAGATATTTGATGACGTCAGGTTGGGCTCTAAGAAAACATCAGTCACTACTTTCTGGCATTTTGTAGACAAAACGATGAAGCGATTAATCGAGAAAATGGTCTGCAGATTAATTGATAATGAAAATAATCAATAGTTGCAATATAATATAAACTGGAATTCTACATCTCTGTGTGAGCAGCCGTTCCTGAACCCAGATGGGGGGTCGGAGTGTGACATCGTCCTGCTGAACCGTTGGAGTGTGAGGAACTACCAGGTCCAACGAGGCGACATCGTCTCCGTCATGTGAGTAACTTTGAAAAACACAATGAAGAGTTTTTACTTCACACAACGCAAAACGTAAACATGAGCTCACCTGCTGCAGCTAAGTTACTGAATGATTTTAAAAATGACTTGAGGGGTAAAAGCAATCCAAGTATCCTTCATTTAGCATTTTAGTGTGTTTCACTGGTCAAACGAAGATGACCTTAAAGTCATGTTTCAAGCTGGTTCATCTAAAGCCTCATTCAGACAGGCCTCCCCAGGGGGGCGCTGGATAGATGAAGGTGAGGCAAAGATACTGTGACGTGAAAAAGAGTCAAAATCAAATCACACAGACATTAAACACATATTGACATCATTCAGTGTGACTTAGACTTCCTGAGGATATCATTATCTCTGATGTTCATCAACAATAAGCCTCCATAAATCCACTTAGAAATCATAGAAGAAGAATAATACTGTTTTTGTTTTTTTTTTACTCAGTTAAAGTGAAACTCCCAAGTTCAAACTAAGTTCCCACCTGGCTGCAAGCATAGGTTGTTTTTTTGTTTTGTCACTACAAAAGCACCTGTACTCCTCCTCCTGTATACATATAATTTCATTTTCCATTGTTCAAACTTCATGCCACCAACATGCTTCTACCATTTCTCAACCGAAGCCATGTTGTGAAGTAAAAGGTGTCGTACAAACAGGTACAGTGTGGTCCAGTCAAACAGCGGAGAAGAAACATCGTGGACTCTTGCGTGACAAGCCATCACTGCTCATTATGAAAACCTCGTCTGAGCTCTACTGTGAGGCCTGAAGCCTCGCAGACGTCCGTCCCCAGACGTCTGCTGTTCCATTAACGCTCCGCTTCTGTAAAAGTCACACGCACTGATTCAGACTGTTCAAACTCGAGACGCTGCAGCCCCACGGGTTTCTTTGAGACCCACTGAAGTGAGATTTCACAGGAGGAAATTGTCAGATTTGACTGCCGTTCCGAGCTGTTTAATGCCGCGAGGACGATGCTGTCAGTTTTTTTTCATTTGAGGTGTTTGCTATGCAGCCTGTGGAGTACACAGATGGGTGACAGGAGGACAAACCCACTTCCATAATTACGGCAGCCCTTCTCTGTTAGGGACATGTTTTGTTTTTGTGGGAAAAGAGATGTTTGTGAAAGTCTATTCCTGGCAGTGCAGAGAGCAGGAGAGCAGCTCTGAAAGGTAATTTCACTTCATCTGATAATGAGAGGTGCTCAGATTTAGCTCTTGTATTGTGGCTGAATTCATGACGGCGGAGGGTAATAATCCAGATGTGCAGCATCACACAGCTGCACAGACACTAAGCATATAGAGCTAAAACAGGGAAATGGAGACACTGGTTCTGTAAAGTTCATCTGAGCACAGAAACACTTTGACATTTAGATTCAATCCGCCGTCCTCGTGGCATTCTCAGCTCTGTGCACCCCCCCCCTCCCAAACCCACCCCCCCGGAGTTTGTCTTCCCATCTTAACGCCACCTCTTTACCTGGCAGCCCTTTTGAAGGAGAGGATTTTTCCTCAAAGCAACAGATAGTTGAGTCTTCCACATGTGAAACAGATCTGTATCAACTCGCCTCATCGCCGGGGATTTTGTTAAGATCCCCCTAAAGCCGCATCCATCATCCGCCAAGAATATCACCTCTGATTTAAATTTCAAATGTGATACGGCTGCACTGCAGGGGAGACGGACTCTTGCTTATAATTGGCACTCATTTTAAAGGAAAATTGTTCAAGGGAATACGGCAGCCTGTAGAGTAATATCTTATTTACAGAACGCCTCTCATTTCCCGTGCGTGCTGGCTAAGGAAAATGATTGTGTCCCTGTATTTTTGAGCGAGCGTACAGAGAGCTGAGCACTGCCATGAGTGTTTGTCATGCTCTCAGCGCAGACCATTACAAACCTGATTGATTTTATATTCGGCTGTGAACAGAACCATTTGCCTCTGAGCGGCGTCAGAACTGATTTCTGCAAAACATCATTTTCTCCAGGATGGGGAGGAAATGTTTCTTGCGGGTTATAAATTGGCGTCACGAATGGTAAATGGTAAATGGGCTACATTTATATAGTGCCTTTCTAGTCTCCCGACCCCTCAAAGCGCTTTCCACTACATGCCAACATTCACCTGTTCACACACACACACACTCCTACACTGATGGGAGAGGAAAACTCATCAGGAGGCGTTTCTAATGCTCATTCACACACACACTCACACACTGATGGCGCAGCATTCAGGAGCAATTTTGGGTTCAGTATGTTGCCCAAGGACACTTCAACATGTGGACTGGAGGAGCCGGGGATCAAACCGCCGATCTTCTGATTAGTGGGCGACCCGCTCTGCCTCTGAGCCACAACCGCCCCACAAGAGATAAATAGAGTCCCCGCTCATGGCTCCCTTTGTTTTCTGTTCATGTTAAAGGGTTTGATGACAGCCATCTTGGATCAGCAGGAGATGGTGTTGGTGAAACTCCACAGTCGAATGAATATTCATTAAAAACTCAGCAGCCATGGAAACCTTCAAAAGCGCAGAGTTTCATTCCTCTGCGGCGACATCCTGTCGCTGTTTGCTTTGACTGGAGGATTTCAGTGACAGCAGACGAGTGTCTGAAGCTCCGAGCTGCTGTCTGGGCTTCTTGGACAGATGCCGACACTGTGCTCAGTGTGTAGAGCCAGGCATTAACACTGCCAGGGTCACAGGTTTGATTTCTCCACGAGAAACACAGAAAGGAACACTGAAGGCTCCTGGATTAAAGACTCTACCTGCTGACATAAGCTCTGTAAATGACAGAATCTGCTCCATTGTGGATTTGTCAGCTTTGGTTTTGCTCTGATTAAAGGAGTCTGCAGGCCTTTAAAAAGCCTCAGTGTGTTTTTGAAATATTTTGAAAGGCCACACTAAGATGAGGAAACATTAACATTAACAGAAAACAAAACAGAAACATTATTATTTTAATCCTGTAAAGACTAAACACCCCACACAGTATGACTTTAAATCCACTAATATACACACATTGACTAATGACTAGTGTAAGGGAATTTGAATTCAGTAATTACATTACAGTAACTAATCCCAGTAACGCTGTCGCTCCACAGTTTGTGGACTTGTTTGGTGTCTTACTGGTAGTTTGATGGAAGACTGATATCAGTTGGTCTCTGTGCGTTCAGTGGGCAGACTGGTCCGTTATGGGCTGGCTTAGTCACCACCAGATCAGGAGAAATGAGACTTGAGGTGACTCCAAAGTCATCTTGTTTACATGTTCTGTGGTTTTAGCTCGCTAACGTTAGCCACTGGTAAGTCTACATTCAAGAAACCGCCGGTTTAGTTCAGAATTGGAGGCTGTGAGAACAAATCAGCCTCACTGAGAGGACATGCAGTCACTGCGGCTAACGTTAAGCTAGCTGTTAGTCAGTAAAGTCCTCCACACCGTCGGCCGGCTGCTTGTTAAACCGCGTCGTCTTTTCTTCTTCTACATGTTTTAAACACAGAGGATGGAAAAGGTGGCTGTGGAGGCTTTCAAGTTGTTTAAAGGAAGCTTTTATTTAATGTACATATTGCTAATCTAGTTAGGAAGCTCAAAGTGAAGTTTGGCTTTTATTTTAGAAATAAATCTTGCTTTACTTTCAGTGCCAAGAAAGAACTTGTGGAAGCTACTTTTCTGTCTGTGATTAATTATGGTGATATATTGTACATGCAGCCTCCTCCTTAGGCCTTAGGGAGCCTTGACTCAGTGTACCACACATCTCTGTTTCATTACAAATGCAAAGTCCCTCACTCACCATTGCACTCGTTATGATTTGGTGGGTTGGACATCATTGACCGCTCGCAGACAACAGCACTACTATATTTTTATCTATAAAGTGATACTGGGTAAACTTCCAGCTTACTTCTGTACTCTTCTCTGTCTCAGCTCTGGTATTTACCTGCTACGCTCCTCCAAGTGGTTGTTATTTAATGTACCTCAGCTTTTAACAGATCTGGGGAAAACTGCATTTTCATACTATGCACTTTGAAATAATCTGCAAAAAGATCTAAAATTAGAAACATTTATATCCATTGATGAATTTAAGGGCATCATAAAGAACATGTTAACATGTTGTGATTTTGTACGGCTGCTTTCTTGGCCAGGTCTCTCATGTATGTCTGACTTTGTTTTATTTCTGTCTGCATACCAGGAGAAATATGTGTGTTTTAGAGTTAGCAGTGTTCATGCTGTTTAAAGTGAGAGGGAAATATCTGATTATGCTAAGCTAACCGGCATTATTTGGTTATTTAGTCTGACGTTATTGATTACCTCTTTTACTCTCCGATCTAAACGGCTCAGATATTGAAAAGCTAACATTAGCGTTGTCAGTTGGTTCATTCAGTTAGCTTAGCAACAGTTCCACCTGGCAGTTAGTAGCTGTAACAACTCATCTCTACGTGAGAACTAGTTTGTGGTGCAACTGGTTTTAATTTAGTGATTGAGTGCTAATCTCCACTTAATAAACATTACAATGAGGCTACGTTTGAACTGACAAACAGCTGCTGCAGCCGGCTGCTGATTATTATCCCAACTAGAGAATGAACTGTGACTGTTGTAATCACAGATTTCTCTCAGCACCTACAGCACAGTTTTAAGCTTCAGAGCTAAATCAGCAGCTAAAAATCTTCCCATGTGAGTCTGAATGTGACCGAACTGGGTTTTGTGGCCTCATGAGGGTTTATTGTGGATGTGGGGTATGAAAATGTTTGAGAAGCCCTGACAGCATTCAGACTTCTTCAGCCCCGAGAGCATGTTTTCATCTCTGCGACAGTTAGCTTTAATAAGTCATTTCAGGGCATCACAAAGGCTGTCTCTCTTCTTGTTATTTTTCTTCTACTTTACCTACATGCCTCCTTCTCCAAAGTCTCCAGAGATCAGGACAGACGCCAATACCTCATGTTTAGTTTTTTTTTTTTTTTTTTTTTTTTTTTCCCTAAGTTTAGTTGATTTTTCACAAATGCTAAAACACTCTGAGGGGAAACAAAAAAGGGAAAAAAAGAGGAAATGAAGTACAAACTGTTCAGGTGAGGAAACATAAAAAGCCCACGGGCTTTCTAAAAACATCTCATCCCAAAAGAGACAACAAACAAGAGATGCAAAAGACAAGAGAGAGGAAATGCAGGAAAAACAACAACACACAAATAACAAGGAGAGGAAGTGAAAAGAATAAAAATGAGTGTTTGTGTGTCTGAAATGTCAGGATATAGAGTGCATGTAGGGTTATTATTTGTTCTGTTTCTTTAACTTCATGATGTAGCTAAAATGAAAATTATATTAACAAATTACATTTTTGTTGCATTGTATGACTCTTTTGTTTCTTTTGTCTAAAGCTTTTAAATAGAGATGTCCCGAGCTGATCCTAAGGACGGGTATCAGGGTCAATCTGGGCATCTTTTAAAGGACTGTATCGGCTAAAATAAAGCTGATCAAATGCTGATCCTTTCATTAATGTACTCACTACCTTTGTCCACCTCAGCCTGTTAGTGTTGCAGCGCTGCTCTCCTTTACAACAGCCTACAGTGCAGCCTTTCACTGTCATCTGAGTGGAAATTAGTGTGTGGTTGTGAATATTATCTGTGCACAGCGAGGTGAATGACTCTAAACTCTGACGTCTTGATTAGCAAATTAACAGATTTGCTAAACTCTGATCCTTATCTCTCTCTTTTGCATTAGCAAAGACTCGCAGTGTACAAAACATTTTCAGCTAGCAGCTTCTCATTTTTATTCAGAACTGACCCTCGTTTTTGTCGACCGCAGCAGCTCATATCAGCTGTCGCTAATTAATGTTAATTCTGTGCGTAACATGATGACAGAACAAAATGAAACTTGGGGTTTGTGTGCGCTCTGCAGCCCATGTTTGTACTCAACCAAAGATTATTTGTGATAGAGGAACCTCCTCTCTGTAACACCACAGCACAACCGCAAGCGTTTCAGCAACAGAGTGAGACATCTTCTAGAGGATTGCATGAGGAGTCACGTTCTGCAGTTAAGAGCTAAAAGAAGAGTGAATATTGGACTTACACTCATCAGGTGGAAACAAGCACGGCTCCAAATGATTAATAATGTTTTTTTAGAGTCATGGGGACAAATAAAGTACATCTTGATCTTGATCCATTTTTAATAAAAAAAATATTGATTTTTGCAGCTTTAACTGATTGATCTAAAGAAGGAAACTTATTGTTGCAGTTTGTTTAAAGCAGATTTTAACTTACTCACTAAAACAGGTCAAGGTCAAAAACTCCACACAGCACAATTAAGGCAAATAAAGGCATTAATTGAAATAAATGTGAAATTACATTAAAATAAGATAAAATGGAGAGTACATTCAGAAGATAATTGATTAAAAGGTACAATCATTTCCTGTTTTCATCAATTTAAATCAAGGAGGTAGAAGCAAATTAACTGGATTTACTCAGTGGGCTCACACAGCCTCATACAGTACGGTCACAGCTCTGCACATTTTGTAATATTTTCTCACCTGGTTTCATGTGCTGTCATGCGTCAACATGTCTCATGAAGAGACGGTGAGCGAGGAAATGAGTGGAACGAGCTTCAACGTCTCACTGCTCGGCTGCTAGTGTTATATATTTATATCTGGTCAGGTTCCTGTTCAGCAGAGCTGCATTCACATCTTCTTACAGTGAAGATTAATGGCCTCGCCTGTCGCTAATTAGCTAGTAAATAATCAGGTGTAGTACAGTAAAGCAGAGAGAGTGGAAGGGCCTTATCACTGCTTAGCAGAAGAACATTTACAAGAACATAGAACGCTGTTTGAATCCCGCCACTTCATAACCTTCGCTAGATGGCGGGCAGGCGGAGTTACAGACTGTAGTTTGACAACACCGGGCACACAGCGCTGGATTAACAACAGGAGGGCTGCAGGCAGCACAGTATGGCTGAGAGTGATAGTACTGCTCAGTGACACCACCTCATATCAGATATTCATTTGATCATTAGTAAATGTCTAAAATCTGAATTAATGCACCTTTAAATACTGACACTATTTTTGAGTGTTTACACATTAACTGGCACTTCATCTGAAACTAATTCCTTCCAGTGTTTATACATTAACTTCAACTGACTCCCAGTTCAAGTAGGACGACTACTACTTTGAGCATTTACACTACAGCAGACACTTAAAGTCCTTTCATCACTGGCACTTCAAAAATCAACATTTTAATCTGTTTTAAATGTTTCAGTGGAAGCACATAAATTTAACATTTAGCCATTTCAGTTTCATTTCAGTTTTTCTTTACAGTCATTTATAGATGTTAGAGTAGATGACACGATGGAGGCGCTATAATTAAAAGAACTACATTTTAAACTGATCAAGAGTAGGAAAAAATGTAAGAGCTGAAATTGTCAACATGTGAAGCACATTTTTAGTGCATAATAACACCAGAGAGGTTTATTAAGGTGATAAACGGAGAATATTTATCATCTGCAAATACTACACTAACTGTAAATGTATTGCAGTATGTAACATGATGTTGGAATAGAAAGAAGAATACAGAGGATCATAAATTACACATAAAATACACTGAAGATACATGATGAGAATCTATAAGTCATATTTACATTAATAAGTTAAAGGTCCATTATTTCTCTCAGTATAAGCTATAATTATAACACAGTTGGTAGAGAATAGCTGAGAGTCCCTAATCTATAAGACTACACATGGAATTCATGTGGGGGTCTGAAACTAATTTCCTTTAAATTGGTATTAAAGCTTCGCTAATTAAATGGCCCCACAGAGGCTCCAGTCTTAAAGAAAGAAAAACACTCCACACCTCTCTGTAAGTTAGATACACAGGTGTGTTAACTGGTTAGACTGTAGAGAAGCCTGAGTTTATACATGATATTACCTAATTATATCTGTTTTATGTACATATACTGTATATTTTCACCATTTAGTGCTGACTGATTGCAGTTTGTTAGCTTTTTTCTGTAGATCTGTGAAAGCTGTTTGCACTGTAAACATCAATGTGCTGAAGATAAAAACGCCAATTATTTCCACATTTGGCTTGAATACCTGAGTCTGGACATAGGCGACACAAGAAGTATCCACACCAACAAGTTATCAGATGTTTGACATATAAACTCATATAAACTTGTATTATTTGCTTCATTGGCTGATGTTGGGCACAACGCTTCTTTTGAAGAAGAGTTTCATTCTGATGAAGGACAAAATAGTTGGTTTGTTATTCTGAAATATCTTCATATCACACAATAACACAATATATATGTATGTATGTATATATATATATATATATATATATATATATATTTATAATCAGCCCTGGAATAAATACTTCTTCAGGTGTATAATGTTCAGTTTTTGTTGACGTGTCAATGTTGGTAATTAAATCTGAATAAAATGTGTGCTACACACCGTATATGTCACAAGATGTTTTTTTATTTGGTGCACTTGTCACAAATGTGCTAAAAGAGACAACAGAATAACAACAGCATTGGTCAAACACTAGAAAAGCCCTGTTTCAACCAAAAGTTCCTAGGAACTAATCTCAGGAACCAAACCAAGAACTAAAAATCTCTGTTGTGTGTTCCTGACTGTGTTTCCACCACACTTGAAGAACCAGGTGGATCATGCAAATTAGACTCGTGACAAATTAAATTAAATTTAAAAAAATACGCCGCCCTTTGAAACGCAGCATTGCAACACATGAGGTAAAAACAACACAGTCATCCTGCTGTTATTTGTATTTACTGAGTCTGGATATAGGCATCGTAGGTGGGCTAAATGGGGCTAAATGGGGCTAAATGGGGCTAAATGGGTCATAGCCCCACTAAGAAATTACTAGATATTTGACATATAAACATAAACCAGTCCAGCAGCGCCCCCAGTTACCAAAGCCACTTTCTCTGCACTGGAATCACCTGCTTGAGTTCATGTAGCTCACATCACATGAGATGTATAGTGAAGTAAACATTTACTTAGCTTTTTTTATGCTAGCAGTGTGATGAAAATGCATCTTTTCACCATAAAACGACCTCGTCAGAGGAACTAGTGAAAATGACAAAGTGGAGGCAGAGAGACAGTTACAGCAGCTGGAGGAGCCGGTACAGAGTTCAGAGTCTCCTCCGCTGATGCTCACTCCTGCAGGGCTGGAAGCAGCCAGCAGCCTGAGGAGGAACCCTGGAGCCCAGACTTGATAATGTTCCCCCGAAAAACTCCACAACCAGCAGCAGAGCTTCAGTCAGAGCTGGTAGAGGCAGATTATTGTCTGGATTATTCTGTCACTAAAGGTGCAACTTTTATTGGCATTTCTGGCCACGTTGTTTTTGTTGCTCTGGTTCTGAGCTGTTTCTCTGTTATTCTGGCTGTAACGTTACTTTGTCAGTCAGTTTTACAGTCAGGGTTTACATCAGTATTTAGATGTCTGTCTGCACGTAGCTCCGTTCTGCAAAATATAAGATTTAATAATGTTGCTAATTTTTACCTTAAAGAAAAAACTGCAGTCATTATTGTCAGTGTGTAGTACATTTAAATAATCAGAAGTGTTTGTAGTTCACATATAATACTTGAAATTAACTTTCAAATCCTACATTTAACTTTGTTTATTCAGGTAAATACAAAAAACTCCAGCCCCACCAGTAAATAACACAGCCCCTAACTTGCTGCAGCAAGTCTCTGGCTCTGCCTGCAAGTCTGGAAGCAACCAAAACACAACAATAGCCTTAAAAAAATCTTTAGTAAAAGTCCAAACTTTTTTGTCTAAAGTACAAAATCTGTGTTATTATTTTTCTCACAGTGCATTGATCTATTCAGCCATCCATCCGTCCATTCATTAAACTAAAGTGTTGCAGGGAGCTGTAAGCAAATATCCGGAGGTCTTGTTTCCAAATTCTATTCACCTGTATTATATTGGATTGGAGGACAGATATCTCAAGACCTGGACAAATAAAACCCAAACTATCTGCATGGACAGATACCACAATGAATACAAATGTATTTGTTTTTTAAATTAAGTGAACTGTTCCATTAACATAACAAAACTGGGCAAAAAGGAATAATATGTACACGTATATAATATATACTATACTATAACTTCTGTTGTACTCTCTGCTGTGTTTCTGTACCCTTTTTATACTATTCTCTCTTTTTTCTTTCACCTATTTTTCACAATAAACTAGGGCTGCAACTAATGATTATTTTCATTGTCGATTATTTTCTCAATTAATCAATTAGTTGTTTGGTCTATAAAATGTCAGAAAATGGTGAAAAATGTTGTTCACTGTTTCCCAAAGCCCAAGATGCAACCTCAAACGTCTTGTTTTGTCCTGATTTTCTTTTTTTTTTTTCTTTGGTTGTTTGCTGTAACTGTTGTGATTAATGTCCAATGTCCTCTTGTTGTGTTTGTGTTTTTGTCCTCTACTGCAAATCAAATTTCCCCTCGAGGGACAATCTGAACTGAACTGAACTGACCAACAGTCCACAACCCAAAGATATTCAGTTTACTGTCACAGAGGACTAAAAAAAACAGAAAATATTCACATTTAAGAAGCTGGAATCAGAGAATTCGGCTTTTTTTTCCTTTAAAAATGACTTAAAGATTAATCAGTTCAATCAAAATAGTTGGCAAATAATTTTCTGTCAATCAACTAATCAATTAATCGTTGCAGCTCTACAATAAACGCAATAAACAGTATATGTTCTACATGTGGTGTGTTGTCAGACCACTTTCATGCTTTATTTTACCATTACACACGTATACATTCATAAAATTGTAGTAATTAGAAAGATAATTCGTTTGATAAAGGAGACAAACTCATTTGTCTTTCTGCTGTGATGCATGCTGGGTAGCAGGATGAGTTGGCGTTGTCCAACCACAGTGGATGTTCTTCTTTCGGTGATTCTTTCGGTCTTCTTCCTCTCTGTCGTCCCGACATCAAAGCGCTCACGCAGATCTCCTCCCCGAGCGAGCTGGGAATTGCCTCAATGTGTAATATTTCCTCATTCGTCCGTTTAGCGGCGGCGGGTCCCTCCCTCCCAACGCCGTTAGTCAGCTGACATATTGAGGGCACGATGAAGGCTGTACGTTAACGCCGGAGGCAGCGACACACTCTAAAGGCAGCAGGTGGAGGGAAAAAAGGAAAAACACATTTGTTTCATTTTTATAAATGATTCTGAAATATTTTCAGAAAGGTGATGAGTGGATGGTTGTGTTTGATTATGACACCATGAGATTGCTGTTTACATCCGGTCTAAATACATTTTGGGGATAATAGTTATTTGCTATTACAACTGCAACTTTACTGTTTTGGTTCACTCTCAGCGCTCTCATAGCGTCGTTTTGGGCTGCAGCAGGCAGCTGTTTTCAGAGAAGAAGCTGTAAAAAGCCACTGTACACTACCTGCTCAGCACCAAACAGCAAACAGACACAGTTAGCTGTAGACTAGCTGGTGAACATAGTGGAGCATTTAGCAGCTAAAGAGCCAGATATTTCCCTCAGGAGTTGGTAGAGAGCAAAAACAGCTAAAAGAGAGTGAATATTGGACAGAAAGACGACTCCTAATGAATGATAATGTTGCTCCGTAACTGCTGGATGTGGAAATAGTTCAACATATCAACTTAAAAGCTGATGATATGTGACTGTTGTGTTCACTTCTTGTTTCTGTTGGACAAAACATCAGTTAATGCAGGTTTAAGTCTATTTTTACATTGTAGTACTTCTACTGAAATAAAAGATCTGAGTGCTTCTTCTACCGCTGACACTGACAAATTATTTTTGTCATTTCAGTTTGATGTGTGACATTTTCAGACCTGCTTGACATTTGCACTGACTGACCTGCGTCCCATGCTGGTATCTTTTGTAAAGAACTTGACATGGTGATGAAAATGACCCACATCGGCTCCATGTTGAATAACACAGGATGAAGATGTGTCTTTTGTATAAGGTGCCCTTGAGCCACGTCCTGCAGTCAGCTCTCCCGGTGTGACGAGAAAACATTCAACTAGACAGCATCAGTAAATCTGAATGTGTAAACAGTTTTAAGCAGGACATGTGGAGCTGAGCTGGAAGTCACAGCTGCTCCACATCCTTTAACCCGGCGCCTGAAATGAGCTTTGATCCAGGCTAATTCTGCTGCTGCTGGGAGGCTTTTCCTCTGGACCCCGAGCTCCCAGCAGGCTTTGTGTCACCAGTGTTTTAACACGGTTATACTGATCGGTTGTGTGGTGGTGCAGCTTTAAAACCAGAGCCAGGAATTAAACAAAGTGTCGACACACTGAACACTTGACGAGAATCCCTGCTCTTAAACTTTTAATAATAATAACTCATAAGTTTCCTTCAGATTTATATTTATTTTCATTTTGTCATCACACTCTGACCAGCGGCGATACATCATAAAGAATTAGCTGAGGGATTTCTTTTTTTATAACTGTGAGTTATATAAGCAGGAACTGGGATTTTGAGTATAGTTTTACAGCTAAATCAATACATGCTTTATAGAGGCAGCAAATTTACTGCAATACAATACACTGCATAACACCTCTCCATTAAATCACAACTCTGAGCGGTTCATTTTTAAGTTAATGATGACAAATTGAGATGACATAAACCTTGAGTAAATTTAAGTTAATATTTCCCATGTCAGCTTTTAGCTCTTACATTCAGTGAGTGTTTCCACACACAGCAAGGCTCTGATTACTTTTAATAATCAGCTTATGAGCTCTGATGTTTGCAGTATTCCCCTTAAATTTGCTCTTAAGTAGGTTCAAAGTTAGATAAAACCAATGGAAACTGAAATTGTTTGAAATATTCAGACACAAATGTCTTGTGCATCAATTTATACCCACCTACCTTGTTATGTTGTCTCTCTGGAAACATTGAAGACTAAAATTTCAAATAAAATCTGCAGGATTTGAACAATGCTCGCCTAACTGGTGTTGAAGAAGTACAATAGTCCAGTTAGTGAAATGAATATGAGATCAAATATTATTGGTTGAAATTGCATTAAATATGTGATTGCAAAATCACATTAACCTGCAGGGACTGATCAAAGGGAAAACGAGACTAAGAGACATTTTCCATACTTTTGGAAAGAAAGTTTATGGATGGGAAGAGTCGGAAAGACTAATAAATGGTGGCACTAGAGGAAAAAGTCAGGGGATCAGTAGAGATAGACAGACAAGACAGTAAGATAAATGATCTGTTCCAGGTTCTTTCAGGAACTAAACGTCCCTGTTGTGCATCCTGTTTGTGTTTCCACCGCATCTGAGGAACCAGGATCCTGCAAATTAGACCCATGAGAAATTTTAAAAATGACAGTGACACTTAAAATACAGTATTTTACCGCTGCATGAGTTGGATGTAATGAATGAGTGAAATGCACAAACAGAAATTAAGAGCGTCTTCACAGTTAATCATCTGAGTGTTTGATGTCATTCACCGGCTTTGTTCTCGCTACCGCTGCTCCCTCTCTTCATTCACTCTCTCGCTTGCTTGACCACCGCTGCACTGTCTCTCTCTCTTTTTATCTCGTCTTTTTTAAAATGAGTTGAGAAGCCAACAACAAAGCATAACATTAGTTTTAACATTAACAAATGAAGACAAATGTCCTCCTCTCGTCCTAAATCGATACTAGAGTACGTCCGTGTTTTATGAATGAAGCGGTACAGCAGTTGAAGTAGCCGCACTGTCTGTGTTTGACCAATCAGCGATGGTCATCCCTGCAAACCCCGCCCCCAAAATTCCTGTGCTTTTGGAAAGTAAACCCCCCCATCAAGGACTTTTTTGTGGTTAAAACAAACCTGGAACTTAATTTAGACCCTGGTCCCTCCAGTGGAAATGCAAGTAGAGGAACTGAGTTCCTCAAAAAGTTCTTAGTCCCAGAGGAAAGTTGCTGCTGTGGAAATGCGGCTTAATACTCTGGATTAAGCATTAAATACCTTCATGGTGTTGAATCAGAGCCTGTTGAGCAGCTGCTTCTCTCTGCTCAGGGCCGGCCACAGCACATTTGGTGCTCTAGGTGAGCTTCATCCCAGATGACCAACGCCCCCCCCCCCCGATGAATGAATGAATACATGAATACATGTGCAGCGTTGGTTCCAAAGACACAAACATGCCTTTTGTTTATTACAATATTCACTAAAATAAATCTAAATACAATTACAATATGTGACAATAACAAATAAAATCAATATCAACAAAAAACACAAGATGCAAAACTCACACTAGGGAATTATAAATACACAAAATAGAACTTAAGTATAAATATAATTTAATTTAATTTAAATATAATTTCAATAGAACTTTTAAATAGAACAGTTTTTAATCTGTTGACAGTTGTGGTTTATTCCACAAAGCAGGTTCAATAAACTCTGAGTCTAACCCTGAACAGAACATTTATCTTTAAAAAAAAAAAAAAAAAGAGAGAGTCCGAGCAGGGAAGTGTCAATAAGTTAACACAATACAGTTTTATTCAGTGTTGTCCATTAATTCATCATTTACCAGACTTACATTTCCTTAATGATGATAAAGTGGAATCTGACTGTGTATCAGGCTGCAGCTACTTTACATTTCAAATATATTTGTTCAGCTTTAACCTGACGGGGACAAAACACAGGAGGCAGCAACTGAAGATGAAAAATATAGTTAAAGATTAAAAAAACTATAGATCAAAGACTCAGAGACATGACTGTAAGCTCACAGTCTGATCCAGTAATAATGTTTTTGGTGATTTGCACTTGAAAAGGCATCAAGGTTAAAATACAGCAAATTAAAAAATTTTAGACATTTATTTGTATCTTGGCTCAACAGCATTCAGTGACTATTTCAGCTACTTCAAGAAAAATGTAGTAAATGTAAACATTGTCACTGAAATGCTGTTAAAACACATTAAGACTATACACTCTGTTTAAAAAAACATTCTGCAGCTGCACCACGATCATTCAGAAATATTAACATATAATCTCCAATATTATAGGAATGATGTTCCATCAGTCCGACCAATCACATCATGAGTGATAGAGATAATTATTCATTGATCCTACATGTCTAAAGCTTCATACCGATGTGTGCAATAAACATTTCAGTGCAGGAGCTGCTCTGACACACTGACAGCTGTCTTGTGTGCAGAGTCACAGTGAAGTTTTATTCTCAGCTGAGAGCGAATTCACGCTGAGTAATATTTGAATGTGAAGGCAAAAAACACTGTTCAAAGAAATGACTGATGTGCATAAAAGCAGTAACTTATAGTCCTTGATTGACAAACTAATATCCAACCGGGATTTAGATTCTGACAGTAAACGTCCGCTAATGAATGAGGACATGAAACGGCGTGTGTGGCTCTGTGAGAGGAGACAGAGAGAAACTCAGGGTTTGTTGAAGAAAACCTGCCAGCGAGCAGGTTAGCTTGGTTACCATGGCAACTGACCCAGAGTTTAAGATATCGCTCTTTCTGGGACTGAAAACCCAGAGTTTCCCTCATCTCAGGGTGAACAAACTCAGAGTTTTCACTAAACCTGCTTTCTGAACACAGCCCTGATGTGTCAACAGACTGAAAACAAAACTTCAGAAAATACACACCTTCATGTTTCTCCTCTTCTTCTTTTCCTCTTTTTCTGACCTGCGCCCCTGATGGCTTTTGTCTTTTCATCCTCCTGCGCTCCTCAGGCTCTTCCAGTCCCCACACACTCCACTTCCTCAGCCCTGAGCCTTCGTTTGTCGTGAGGAGTTGTAAACAAGGTTACCCTGACATTATGTAATTACTGTTATACATTTTACAAACTCTACAACAAGAAAATTCCAAGCTTGTTTACTCGTTTTGCACGAGCTGTTTATATGGCATAGCGTAGTGCATATGTTGTAGCCTCGTTTACATTATAAATGGGAAATTATGTCTGGAACTAATTGACATTGCGGAAAGCCCTGGGTAACCCTGGGCGCCATAAAACTGTATCAATACTCTGGGCAGGCACCAAGAAGGGCGCCAGTATATTCGATAGGAGCGCTGGGAGCATGTTAAGCGCAGCTCGTTCTGGTGCTTAGTGAAATTGGCTTGTTATATTGGTGCCCTAGGCAGTCGCCTATAGCTAGGCCCGGGCCTGTGTCTGCTCAGTATACTCTTGGTCATTTGGTCTCAGGAATATACAAACAAACAGCAGGTCATGCACTGGGAAGGTGGGGAACATCAGACCAGTAGGAAGTCTGAGAACCATGCTGAGGGAATCATCCATCCTCTGGTTTTATTCCCCAACCTGCTCACTGTGAGTTTTCCAGGCCTAACACTCTGTTTAGCCTACATGTTAACCTGCTTCTCTGCAGAGAAACCTGTGATAAATGGAGCGGCAGTGTGCGGTCGAACAGTCAGGCTTTGGTATTTTTGGAGGTGGTGTTGGTGGTTGGTCCAGACAAGGATTTTAGAAAAAAAACAAACAAACACTGACAGAGATAGATGATTAATACTTGACCTCAGGCTCTTTTTTAGACAGCTATGATGCAGTGTTGTTGTTGCTCTCTGTTTTTTCTGTCTGTCTCTACACAAGAAGCTCCAGAAGTTTTTATTTTATTTTATTTTTATAGGAAATGAATGCTACTTTCTCCTGCATCACTTTTCTGTTCTTCTGCTTGCATTTTAAATAATAACTCTAGGAGTGATTTTCTATTTTCTATATATATATTCAACAAGTCCAATTAATGAATTGATCTACTAATACATATTGTGTGGTATATCTTATTCTTCTGAGCTCTGCTGTCCAAAAACTATTAAAAACATGTCAATAACATGTTATTCATCACCATGAACCATATAGTTTATTTTGACTTAATTGTCTTAATTTTGACAGAATGTTGTTGTATTTGGATAAAAGAAAGAATAAGGCCCAATGCTGCACAAGAATTAGGAAAAATGTAACTGGATTTTAAAAAAGTACTCAAAACAAGTTGATCTGCATTGAAAACAGGTTTGAATATTCTGTTTTTTTTTTTAATCTGCAAAGAAAATATTTTAAAGACTCAAAGTTTCAGAGTAGTTACTGTATCTGTCATATAAATGGAGTAGAAGAATAACATAGTATAACACAGAAAAAGTAAAGTATAATATTGGAGTAAATGCAAACATTGATTGATTACAACAAACATCTCAAGTGACACTTGATGTTTGTGATTGTTGACGCAAGTCAAACCTTTTTGAAACAAACTGCTGCTGCCAGAAGAGACCACTTTCACTAAGCTTTGTGTCTAAAGTTTGTGGTGGAAGTTGGGAAATAACTGAACACCTCTGGTGTAGCAGAGGTTGTATTAGTAGAAAACTTTAATATCCCCAGGGAGAATTTAGTTTTTAACTTTGCAGAGAGGGAACAGAGTAAAAAATGGTCATTCATTTTTCTTTATGTAGCACCCGTGTATCCTGGTTATGATCGAGTTTTTGGGGTATCCTGGTTATGTTTTGTGCAGGTAAACACCTGATCCAGGTTTCTGAACACTCTGTTGGTACAGAACATAGCGGCTGAGATGCTGAGAAATCAAGACACAACTGGACACAGATGATTAGAAACCTGGATGCTGTTAGAATCATGTAAACAGGGATAATTTAATGATTTAATGTTCCTGTGGGATTAATAAAGTACTCTATTAACCAACCAACCAACCAGGTCTCTCTCTCTCTCCATATCCCAAACAAGGATACCAGTGCACATGTAAACACACTCATTTTAGGGTCACAGGAATATCTTTTGCTCTCAGGTCTGGATTTTTGCCTAATTGCCTCTGTTATTGATTGCAGACTGAACTAAATTTTAAATTCCCTTTCACTGTGAACAAAACAAAAAAACAAAATCACAGTTGGGAAAATGTTTTATACTTTTAAACTCTGGTGTTTCTCAGCAAGCAGCTTCGCGTCCATCAACAATGCAAATGAAAATCGATGGCTCAGGAACAGGAAATCGTTGGCTTCCAAATGAGAGAAGGTAGCAACGCCAGTCACACCTCCGGGAGGTTGATGGATGGGAAACCAGGCTTTCAGGATGCCAACGCCCTGAAGGACGGAAATGCAAACTGCACTGTTAGACCTGCTGTGGAAGGTCCACCACCACAACCATGTGATTTAGTAGAAAAGGATTACAGGCTGTTTAAAAACAACATTTTTATAGATTCAATAATCGGTTGCTTTGATGATGCTTAGAAGCGAATGAACGTCCTATTATCATACTTCTGGGACAGATTAACGCCTCTTCATGCTCACAGGAAGAGACACAGAATAGCTGCTACTGTGACAGTGATGCTCTTCAGTGTTAAACAATGGGTTTCTCCCATTTAAGGCAAAGACGCTTCCTCCTCTCATCCATCTGCTATTGATGTCAGCTTCTGAATCGCCTAAATTACAATCTGTATTCAGTGAGGACTGTTTGTCCTCTGCTTAAGCTGCAGGAAAGGACCGAATGCCATCAGCAGAGAGGGGGCAGAGATGACTGATAGCGCAACATCTGCCCGTTGCCTTGGCAACTTGGTGAAACTATAGATGGGGGGGAGGAGGAGGAGGGTGACAGGTAGCCAGGTTGTCTGGATGCAGCGAGGACGACGTGATTGACAGAACTGGTACAGAACACACAGAGAGAGTTGAAGTGAAAGTGGCAGTTTGCAGCGCGACTCGAGCGAGAAGAAAGAAGCTTATAGACGACGGCTGTGAGATTCGACATGACAAGCCCTGATCTGCTTCACATGGATTATTCCTGTTTACACGCCCTCTCTGCATGCAGAATAAGGAGAATATTTGATGCTAGAAGTTTCCAAACTGCAGGTTATCCCAGTCAGAGGCAGCATTAAAGTTTCACAGCGTAGGTAGAATATAAATGCCGACTGAGCCCTGCATGCTGTTTCTTTTCGGAGATTAGCGGGACAATTCCTTGGTTGATACTCGGGGTCCTCATGTTACCACAGAGCTGCCCTTGGTGTGCTTTTGTCATTTGTCATGTTTAAAGCAGGGCTGTCGAGGGAGTGGAGGGCTTTGTTGTGGGGGCTGGCGGGGGGCACCCAGCCTCAGGCTACAGATCATATTTCATCGTTTAAGCGGCGCATCACCTCCGAGCTCCCCGCTGTCCAGCTCAGATGAGAGATAACAGCGGGAGGCTTCACGCCGACAGCTTTGAGGCCTGTTCATCACATCAGTGCGTCGGGCTCTCTAAGGACCTCAGTGGGGACCACACCCCGGCCAACAAAGCCCAGCAGCAAGGACGGGGAGGGAGGATTTGTAATGTCAGTGCCAGAAGCTGCAAGGTCTCAGAAACATTCATCTTTATTGACAGGGAGTGTCTGCAGGAGCAGCTTCTGGGTTTTGGGGGGTTTGTGCACATCGAGAGTTTAAGACAAATACAGATAGATGCAGAGCTGTCCAACTGTATGACAGTTTGATATAAAATATATGTAACAATAAATATTTAAAGAATCTATCAAAGTTACAAAGTTAGTTTTTAGAGGCAAAAAAGTGAAATATGAGTAACTAGAAATCACTCTGAAAGAATATCTCTGACAACATGGTTTAAGATATAAAAATATAAAAATACTCTGCTTGGAATAATAATTTGTGTCTGATATGTTTTTTCTACAAAAAAAAGTTAAATTACCTCGTTAAAATGCTAAATCTCCCTCATGTAAAAATACTGAATCTATAAATATGCAAATATTTTTCATTTTAAAAGTTCTGCACACAAGATGTCTCCTACTTCACTGAAAGGTCCATTCTCTGTATGTGCACAGCTTTTATTTAGACTTAATTTCTTTCTATTTCTTTATTTTCTTTTTGAGGTTCAAATACTAATCATGTTTTAGTATTTGATTAATTCAGACACATGGTTAAAATATTATGTTTTGTATATTTTGTTTGCTTATAGCAAACTTATAGATACAGTAGACGAGCTGCAACAACCAATTATTTTCAATATCGATTAAGCTGCTGATTATTTTCTTGATTATTTTGTCCACAAAATGCCAAAACATCAAGAGTCAAAGGTGACACCCAAAGATATTCAGTTTACTATCATGTATGACAAAGAAAAGCATTAAATCATCACATTTGAGAAGCTTAATTTTTAGCATTTTTGCTAAAAAAATTATTTAAAAGTTTTATGCAGTTATACAGTATGTGTACGAGTATAAATGGCAGAAGAAAGCGATTTAAAGGTGATATATTATACTCCTTTACAAGTTAATATAGATTTCTGAGGTCCCCAAAACAATGTCTTTGAAGTTTAGATTATGTATTCTAGCATGTCTCTATACCACTCTGTGTCAGTCCTGTTCTCCATGGGCCGTTTCTGTGTCTGTAACTTTAAATGCAAATGAGCTGCTGCTCTCCACGCCCCACTCCAGAACTGGTTGTTGCTTTCCAGCCATGATACAATGCAAGATTATATGAACGCAGCAGGGCTGTTGAGAGAATTCATATTCATACTGGAACTGAAAAGGAGCTGCAGTAGCGTCACTAATATTAGTATTACAGTAACGCTAAGTGTATCTGTGGACCAGAATGGTCGTATTAGCCTCTGCTTGACTCACACACACTGCCACAGTGGGCTACTACAGCTTTATGGTCTGAGCGTGTTAGCTGCTGGGTGCTAATCAAAGCTGGCTTCAAATGAGTGTTAATGTTCACACTGTTTCTCTTGACTTTCCCTCAATATTACATTAGTCCAACATCGCTAGCCATATTAGCCGCGCAACATGCGCAACATCCTTCTTCACTTCCTCACATGATGGGAGGAAATATTGTGTTGGTTCTTGCAGCAAACAGCAGAACTTTGATCCAGTTCAAAATTTGATTCAGTAGTTTTTCAGTGGACGGGGACTGTCAGCCTGCTGAAGGGCTGACAGTCCCAGACACATGTTGAAAAGACATGAAAAAGTGCATTTTGCATAATATGTGGCCAAATGAAACAGACGAGACAACTGCTGGTAGAAGCCATACGTACACTCTCATGGTGTAAATCTGAATACAGATACAAATATTTTTGTGATCATACAAGGCAGGTTAAACATATTTTACCACTGTCGGCCTCTGAGACAAAGCACAAATATGGACAATAGAAGAGTGTAACCTCTTCGGACTCAGCAGAATAAGAAAGAGAAAGAGTGACTCCATTAGAAGACAAAGGTTTATGATCTGAGTCATTACTGTAGAGACAAACAACAGAATCCACACAGGAGCAAACATCAAGGACACAAAATCTTTGTGGCAATAATTAATTCATGGCCTGTTTCAAAAAACTGTGCAAATGTGCAAAACTTTGATACAATTTGATATTAAACTATCAAGAATGAGAAAAAAAAACTGCAGAACAAAGAGCTTGTAGCACAGATCAACAAAGGCCATGAAATGACTTTGTGGCTTTTTTTGATGTTTAGTAGATTGTGGGTTCCCTCCTGTTTCTCATCAGCTCCTGCTAATTGGAAGCTACAGTCCAAACCTGCCACTAGCTGAGCTGAATAACTAAATGCAGCAGTGAAACTACCTTCTGTTGTTTTCATGCCTGAGTAAAACACACACAGCAAAGAAATGAAGCTAGTAAAAGTCAGACATTCAGCTGCACAGATGTTTCTCTTCTTGATTCCAGAAATTAAAGATTAAAACAAAGACCAAATTTTAGGTAAAGTTTAGGCTAATAACCAACTTTAGAAGGGTTTATCTGCAACAGTTTACATTACTTAAAGAGTAAGTACACCCTCAAATATGCGCCCTCTCAGCATATTTAAAAAATGTGAAAGTGAGGTGCAAATAACTGTATGAGGCGTGATATCGTGGCTGTGTACAGTAGTGTGCGATGATGTGGGGACACGGGGGACAGTCCTGAAGATGAGCTTAAACCTGCAAAGACTGGCGCCGATTTTTTTTTAGTCTTTGGCTGTCAGGAAGGAGCACAAACCTCACGACTGAGTAATCACACAGACAACACACTGAACCACTGCTGAGTAACCACTGCAGCTCTGGTGGTTGACGACCTGCATATCCTGCGAAAAATGCCAATTATCACATGTTCTTGTACCAAAACAAACATGGAGACAACCAGCCGCTTGTCCTGTTTATATGCAGTACAGTTTTACACTGAGAAGGCATAAAAAAAGTAAGAAAAAAGTGCAGTTTGGGTGAGATCCTGGGTAATGTGGACTATAAGTGGAGGTGAGTGAACTTTGTAAAACGAAGCTGCAGAGTCGCTGATAATTCTCTGTAGGTTCATCACTACGAGCCACGCCCACATTACACTGACGGCTTATATGGTATAAAAAATATTGCTTACAGCCACTTTAACCAATTAATTTTCTGTCTCCTAAACTTAACTATACACTACCCTAACAGGTGGTATCTCAAGAGATGCTTATACTAATTATTTTTTGAAGGGTCATACTGTATGTGTCACTTTGATCCAGCAAAACAACCTAATTTGTGTTTGGATATGAAGACAGTCTTATGCACCTGTCGTTGCCTTAGTTCACAGTAATGAGCTTACAACAAGGAATATAACATTATTAAATTGTGTTTTCCTAAAGGGAGTCTGGTACAGACGCTGTCACTGTTGCTTGGACTTGTACGAACTGTTATAAATGACAGTTCAGCAGCTGGTGTGCTGATTGTTCAGGTGTCCGTGCCGCCGTTCTTAGTGTTTCTGCGCTCTAAACAGACAGACGGCTTACAGATGTTGCTGTGGTTGCATTTCTGCTAAACTCTTTTTCTTTGTCTTGTTTTCAGCAGAGCGCTGTGCGTTACTTCAGTCCTGTAGCCTGACCTTGTGTGGAGCAGGAGTCACTTGCTTTTCTTTACTCTGAACTGGTTCGCAGTTAAATTCAAACTGTGTCCAGACTGCGAACACTGACCGAAGTCAAACGCTCGTCCATTCAGCCATCATCAGGAAAATAACCAACAGCAGAATCAGATTTTATTGCAGTAGAGTATTAATCACCCAGCTTGTATCAGTGAGTTTGTGTTAGCAGTGATGTACGCTGCTGTTGATGTGTCTGAACTGCAGATAAAAAGCTCTACTGTACTGTTACTATGACAGCCAGCTGCTTTAACGTGTACCCACTCATCCTCTACCTCTCTCTTGTTTTTTGCCTTTCTTTATTCTCTCTTAAGCCTTTTTTATGTTTATGTGAGGCAGCAAGGCACAGGCCGTCGCAGATGATGCTCGAGTTACGAACACACACACACACACACACACACACACACACACACACACAGAGGCTTCTCTGGTCGGCATTTTGTCAGAAACACCAGGTGACAGTACAGATGAAATGTCATGAGAAGCAGCAAAATACCTGGAGACTCCACAACTCCTTGTTGCTTGTGTTAATGATTTTAAAAACAGAGCTGCAACTAACTCTGCAGGTTTTTGCAATTCATCGTTTCATCTGTAAAATGTCAGAAAATGTTGAAAAACACATTTTCCTCCAGTCCCAGGTGATCAGTCTAAAACCAAAAGTAGCTTATAAGGATATAAAACAAAGAAAAGTAGTAAATCATAACATTCAAGAAGCTGGAACCAATAATTGATTAATCGACTAGCTCTGGGTGAAAACAAGACAAAAGGTTACATAAAAAAGAAACGGTGAATATAAATCAATAATAAGTTTGAACTGATAATGAACAGGCTCTGGCTCAGTTTTCACAATAGAGTTTAAATTTTCAAAAATTCTGTACTCCTAATTTTACAGTATGGAGGTCCAGTATTCATGTTAAATCATGTTTTGACCGATCACCAGGCCAGCGGATATCAGGCTGTGCTGTCATAAATCCACCGACCCTGCTGACAGGCGACACCATCCTCCAGCTCTGACCTAACTTACCTTTAAGCTGCCTTTTTAAATCCTCCTCTCAGCCAGCAAAGAGCAGATACTCTGCGGCTTGACCCGACCTCACAATGCATTTCTTCTGATGACAGTGTAAGAAATTATAGTTTGCAAGTTTAATGATTTGTAATCATAAGAAAGCGTTTATGTAATTCCTGCTGGCTTTAATTACTCCACAGCAGTTTCACATCCAGACTGTGGAGGTCAGACAGAAGCGCTACTTTACTTAATGTTATTTTTTTTCCAAAGTCGGTGACATAACCACTTATACCAACTGTGTTATAAGTCTGAATAACTCCCACATTCACACAGACGACCCTCATCTGTCGACCGTGATTAACCCAAACCTCTCTGCTTTCACTGGCAGTGGAAATATGTCCAGTTCACCTCTGCCACCTCAGTAATGGTTCCAGCGCTTTAAACGCATGAATCAGAATCAGCCTACGTCCATAGTTGCAGAGATATTTCAGTCTGGACTGTATATAAAACGGGACATAGCGAGTCACCCGTTGGTTTGCACTGGAGCCAGTTTGAAGCCAGAAGTTGCTGCTTATATTCGGCGCCATCTTTTCCGTGTGGAGCCGGGACCTTCCAAATAAGAGTGCGGGGTGTTGCCTTTCACGCTCTGGAAACACGCCCCGCTACCTCAGACTGAAGCTAACACTAGTTTACTGGGAACACTGAGCGCTGCACACTCGGGCCTTTGGTCCTCCTTTACCCCGCTGCTGCTCTCACAGTACTGCACCTATAAACAGCAGAAATTAAAGAGGCGACCTCAGCGAGCACTTACCTGTACAAACTGCCCATCAACTATCTTCCTCCCCACCATTTACTGACGTTTGTTTATTGCACATGTGCACTTTAGTGTCTTCAGCCTCAAGCTGTAGTAGTTGCTGCTTGGTCTGGACCACAGTGGTGGACCAACAGAGGAATATTAGCCAACATACCACAGCAAGGCAGAATTCTTCATTGTCGTGTGGCGGCTCATAACTAGGCGTTACGGTGTCAGTCTCCCTTCACTCGATCTGCTTTCACTCCTTTTGAGGTGGGAGCGTGTGGTTGTTTGTGTGCTTTCATGTGGGTTTGTTTTTTTTTTAAAATTTTGGCGAGTGTTTGTGTGTCTGTGTGAGTGTGTGAGTCTCAGAGGTAATGAACAATCGTCCACCGCCATAGAAACCAGTCAGTTTTCGCCTCAGCATCCCAGGTGACATCAAACAGCGGCGCCGCCATCATTAGCTGTTGGATGATTCATGTTTACTGAGGAAAAAAAAAACCTGAGTGTTTTCTGTTTTTTATATTCAGAAGAAAAGTGGCAGTAGCCTGATTAAAAAGTTTGTGCTGTGATCAGAAAGCTGTTGTTTTGACAGAAAGCTTCGCTCTCGCAGACACTTGTTGAGCTTTTTATTTTTTCACTCAAAGATGCTTCTCATTGATAAAACCCCCTGTGTGTGTGTTCTCGTCACGGTGCTGCTGTCAATACGCCGGCTGTTTACCTGCCTCACATCTTTTGGTGACTCGATTATTGTTGTGGATCTAACATATTGGCAAAGTGGATTTTAGATATCTGGCAGTACAAAGGCTGTGATAGCAGCCGATATGAGAGGAATGATGATCGCTGCCCTTTCCTCTGTCAGGGTTGATTACATCTGTTTTTTTAAAAGTTTGTTTTTTAAATATTCAGCTGTCAGAGTGAGAGAAACAGCTAAATGAGTTTAAGGTCATAATTTTCCATCATTAGGAGGAGGGCAGGGGTCAAAGGTCACATCACCCAGACTGGTGATGACCCCTTGACTTAAAGTCCCCCCATTTTGCATTAAGCTGTATATAAAACGTTAATACACACTATAATGTAGTTATAGCAAATATCAGGACATTTAAGTGTCTATTAACGTACAGTATTTGTCAACATAACTCCTGTGACATGTTTTATGTTTTATATTAGACATGTTTTATATTATTACACCTGTATTTTACTATATTATTATTCATAATGAAGATGAATTCATAATTTTTTCTACTGCAGGTCTGAAACAAACAGCAACCATGTGACTGACTGCTGAAGCGAAAGTGTCTTAAGCTGCAGTTTTTTTAATTGTCACCAGCCTGTAACCTCATCGTTAATCTGCAGTAGTTTGTGCACAAAGTGCTCAAATATTTTCTACAATCTGTAATTATCATTCATCATATCATGTCAGTCAGTGTAATTGTTTAAGCGCCCAAAGGCATCATCCGGGAATGTTTTGTTGATCCAGTGACGTAGCAGTTCTGACCTTTCAATGTTAGAAAATGTTGACTTTTGATTGAAGCGCCCCCTCTGGGCCAATTAGTATAATTTGAACACGCTGGAAGGACTGAAGAGACGTCGTCAGACATGAGATAACATTTGACAGACAGATGATCCCCGTGTCAACCACCTCCCTCACCCCCCATATTTCATTATCAATAAGAGCTCACAACAAAAAGCATGAGAAGCGCTTCTTTTAGCTGACACTTTTATTTATTTTTTTAAAGGTTCAGTCCGTTGCCGCGTTGACCTTGAACAGAGAACTCACTGCAGCCAGATTAGAAAATGGCTGCAGGCGTTTTTGAAAAAGGCCGGAGTTTGCTCGCCTCTCCGCTGCAGCTACTGTAGACAGATTTATCTCTGCGCCTCTCAGCTAAAGAAACTCAATTTGGCTCCTGATCAAATGTTTGATCTTAATTATCACGTTCCAAATGGAGAGATTTAGTCATTAGACGCTCCTCTTTTTTGTCTCTTTTTTTTGGGGGGGGGGGGGGCTTGGAGATAATTATCCAAAATGAATTTTGCATGAGTGAAGGGACAAGAGAGCAGCTCTCATTCCTAGTTCAAGCACAGCCAACACAGAGCAAATGAATCTTAAAATTACCATAGGTCACTGAATTAATTCTCCAAATGGCAATTGGTGTGATTTCTCCTGGGGGGAAAATGACTGGCAAGTCGGCTTCCCGCCTCACCTGTAGGTGTGGATGTGAATTTCCAGTCGTGAAGGTGGAGGTCAGTCAGAATCAGTTTTGGGGAGTTTCTGTTTCAGCTGTCCGTCCAGACGGCTGCAGCGCGAGATGAGAAACACAGAATTTAAAATTAAGTTAATGCACCTTAGAAGCCATCATTTAAATCAGAGGGCAGGTGAAGCGGTGGATTACTCACCTCCAGAGATCGAGAGCCATCAACACCTCTTCTTTTTTTTTTTTTTGGTTCCATTTACTTAATGAGTCACCTAATAGAGCGTCTGGTCTGTGTCTCGCTCAAGCTTCCCAGAACTCTTTGTCGACTGAGACTGAATCTGACTGAGCAGTAATTCCTTCAAATCATCCGCCTTTTGTGACGGTCTTGTCACACTGAGTGACTGCTGTATTCCTCCTGCTGCTCAGGATGACTTCATTTAATTACAACCTAACATTAGGGATGCAAGATTTTTTAGAAGAGAACTGTAAATCTGTGGTCAGCAGTGGCAGTGATCATTCATTCATTGCATCATTGGTTGCTTGACCATCAACTTGAAGAGAAAAGGATAAAACACAAATGAACTGCTAAAAATGTGCCAAAGTAAGTTTAAAATAAAACAATAGATGGTTTGTTTGGCAAATTTCACTTTTTGTTTTGACATGACTTTTGCTTGTGTTTAATATAAATAACAACAATAATCCAATATTATGTATTTCTGAAGCACTAAGTGCCTGGTTGCAGATGTCGATGTCCCCACCTGTCCCATTTTTATTTGTAAACACCATGTTTCCAAGTGCCTGCTTCCACTGAAGGTAATCAGTGCTAATTATAGCAACTCAAATGTAGAAAACATGGAACATTCATTTTGGCAGAACATTTCAGACATCTGCTGTGGATCCATGAAAGCGTCCCTGAAATGCTGCTTGTCACACAGCGAATGTTCCTGTATTTGCTCCTTCTGTCATCACTAAAGGTTTTAATAATGCACATAGTGTCGGATAATAACTTTATCCATTTGAAATTGTCCAGAGAAATTTTTACATTAATTGAAAGATAAAAACGGTTTATTTAGATTTTCAGATTTTTGTCTGACGAGTGCAATATGTCGCTCATTATTTGGATATCTGGAGCAATTATTACACAACAGCAACAAGTTGAAAACATATTTTCAGAGTACTGCTTAAAAAAACAGTTTTAAATAGATAGTGTAATAGTTTTTATGTTACTGTACGTGGTCTCTGCACACATTCACTATATTTGCGTTTTCCTTCTTAAGTAGAAACAGTTTGCTGCCATTCTCACTTTCTCTCAATCACAAGAAGCCAAGAAAAAAATCTAATAATAGATGAGTCTTTTTCTTATTTAAAGCCTTTCAAAAGTCTTAGAATATTAAAAAAAAAGTCAAAAGTGCATTTTGAATGGGTGTAAAATCAAATGCAGACACACAGCATTAAGACGATTCTCTAAACAGACAAATTGCAGCTGTAATTCAGCAGCTTGCTGTTCTTGTTTTGCTCTGCAAGCTGTGTGGATGGTGCTAATGGAGCTAATGCACCAGGACAAAAAAACCCTAGAAAATCATTTCACCCATAAACTCCACAACTGTCTCACAAATCCAGCCTCAGCCATTACTTTAACAGGGCACGGCTGTATTTTTCCCAGCCTGTAACTACTATTGGCACAGGACAGTTTATGTGTTACTCATGTAATTAAATCTTTGGAAACTTTCCCCAGATCAATGGAAAGTACCAACATAAAACACAAGCTTCGAGTCGGATGGCGTCTCTGTGAAGGCCGAGCAGAGCAGAGCAGAGCAGAGCGCGTCCGGGGATCGATGGCGGAGGGCAGGTTGTGATTGGTGGCGTCGCTCCAGGCTGTCTGACATCAGAGCTGCTCGGTGGCGTGACCTTGGCCTTTTTAATTCTGCAGCATTTGAGCCGCTGTCATTACGCCGCCAATTACATCTGTTGTTTTATCTGCTAAGCAGCACCGCCTCCCCTCTCCTGCCGGCTGTCGATCTGGCCTCGGCTTAGAGGATAATGGCGGCAATTAGCTGCTAAAGGAGGCTCATAGCCACTCTCTCCTGTCACAACTCACAACAGATGACTCTGGGTAAAGTTGCTGCAAAATGTCAGGTACACCTCACCTCACATTCACATCATTTACCTGGAGAAGGAAAATTGCTCCAACTGAAAACGTCATCATCTTTAAACAGGTGTTTATGTAAAGGATGTAGGATGCAGGATTTCTCTGCTGCTAGGTGAGCAGGAAAAGGTCCAATCTCTCCGTCTGTGAACGGGTCATTTGAATTTTAGTGTGTTTTACTGTTTATCTTTACTCTGCTTCCTGTGGGGGTGGCTCAGTGTCAGGTCATTATGTGACAGCCTGCTAGCTACAGTAGCTGGTGTCAGGACAGCGTGGTGTGTGTTCCTGCGTCTGGTCTGAGCGCTCGCAGTGAGACTTTACACTCGCCTAAGTCATGGTGTCCATGTTGGCCTCATTAACTGGAGTGTTGCATGGGTTTTATATCAATGTCACAACTGTCAGGGTGTGCGGAGGTGGGCTGAGAACAAGCTCAGTGCGTCCTGGCTGTTTACCAGCCCTCGCTAACACTCACACAGATCTGTCAAAGTCATTAGTAATCACCTCACTCCCCTCATAATCAGAAACCACTAGAGAGGCAAAACAGATAGGAAGTCACGAAAAGATGCACAACATCTAGATCCACTTACTTTTTTTTGCGTGCTATGATAGATGGTCCTTGGATTGCTATTCATAGAGCTGCAGCTGAGCGGCCGTCCGCTTCTCCTCCTGAGCTTTACGTTGAGCCGAGGGCTCATGTTTAAGCATGTTGGAGTTCCCAAGCGACTGATTTATACCGTTCTTATTTCTGCTCCGACGGGGAGCTCATCTGAGCCGGACAGCAGGGTATCTCTGAATCTTGATAGTGGAAACTGCAGCTGCAGATTGCTGTCAGGGCTTCTCTGCTGGAAGCTGAATGCCTGACTTAATTTTTTTGCCTCCTTTTGATAGAATTCTACTCTATAATTTAGCTGCTTTCCCCTCACTCCCTGACTGACAGAACAACACAGTTTTTGGGTTTTTTTTTTCCAAAAGTGAACAGCCTTTTGATTTATATTTTCTGTTCAATTTTTTTTTTCTTTTGTAGTTTTTGACCAGGCCTCAGCAACCAATCGGCACCCACGAGGCTTTCGTTTAGCAGTTATAAACCAGAGCAGGAAGCTTTGTTTATGCTCTGTTCTTTGCCGTTCTTCTGCTCTGCACTTTCAGGTCAGGACTGATTCTGTTCCTCTTGCAGACCTCCTCGGCTGCTCTGCTTGGCAATTTTGGAAATCTCCAATATTTTTGTGTCCCATTTAAAAAACAGTTCCAATCCAAAACAGACAACAAGTTGACCACAATTAACATCCGACGTCTTAACAGTATCAAAATTACGTAACATATAACATAATCACAAAAAGCATACGTCCCCTTTAAAAATCGAAATAAACAATTTTAATTAAACACTGTGCAGACATTAAATGCATTTAAATCTGCTTTTAAAAATTTTATGTGAGCAGTCTGCATTTATCTATAAATGAATATACAGTATCTGTTGTCCACAGCTGTGTAATACTGTATGAAACCTTCTTCTTCAGTTCGTTAAATGCCTGCAGCCATCTGCAGGCAGCAGGACACACATGTTGAAAAGTCTACAGCCTCTGAAGTGCTGCACTGTATTATAGCACTGCTACACACAGCCATCTGTGTTTAATTTAATTTTTTTTTTATAGTTTTTGACCATGGCTAGGAAACCAGTGTGCACCCACAAGAATGTAGTTTAGCAGTTATAAACTCAAGCTGTTTACGTCGGGTCAGGACTGATTCTGTTCCTCCCACTGGCCTCCTCGGATGCTCTGCTGGTTCTTTTGGAAATCTCTGTTTTTGTGGAAGCTTCAGCCGGTGGTGGAGTTAGAACTGGTGGAGGTCTCTGTTGTACAGGTGGAGATGAGACACCAGCAGCCCAGCAGCACAAGATCATCTGTCACAGCCGGTGTAGCGCTCACAATATGATAAGCAGAGAGAGGAGGCTTCTCCAGAGGGAGTCGGTATGAAACTGAGGCGAATGTAGGCAGTGTAATGTCTTTTTAAATGTCCTCCGAAGACCATCTGTCTCTGTCAGATGTCTGCCTCTGTCCACGCTTCCATCAAACAGGATTTCTCACTTAAATAGGAAATCTTGTAAAAGCAGCTTGTATTGTGTGTGTGTGTGTGTGTGTGTGTGTACTGTGTGTGTAGTGTTTAGACATTTCTAGAAGCTAAATGTGAGTTTATAGTAATTTCAGTCATCAAAAACATTATACAGTACATATCAGGTTTTGGTCAGTCAGAATCAAAGATGTTTAACAGTTATAAAAAAAAGAAATCTGTAAGAGAAGAAGAAATAGAGTCCAGTTTCTACACCCACAGGAGCAGGAAATAGACCAGAAAGCATTGCAGCTGCAAGACAGGTCGGGGGTTGAAATTTCTCCACCTGAACCAAGAACACTGAGTTCATATCTTTCCATTCTGGGAGATGTAGGAAATCACTAACCGAAGTAGAAGCAGATGCGGCTCGTGCCGTGATCATGAATCTGCTGCTATAACAGCCTCCACTCTTCTGGTTACAGGTTTCCCACCTGGCTGCAGGGATTAGTGAGGTCCAACACTGATGCTGGGTGATGAGGTCTGGCATCAATTTTGATACTTTGCTCGTACAGGAGTGCAATGCTTTATCGGTGGAGTACTGTTTAATATGTCCCCTCATTGGAAGTAAAAGGCCTTAGACCAAACCAGGAAGGACAGCAGACCCAGTCCAAAAGTACAGGACATGATGTACTGTGTACTTTAGGCCCTTTATTGTTTGTTGGGACCACTGGACAACATGTGTTATGGCAGAACACAGATTTTCTACTACTACTGCCAAATATTTATTTGGTTTGGTGTTTTGGAAGACATCTTCTCAACATATCTGTGTCCAGACTGCTTTGTTTGTTGGAGCAGTGGAGAACACCAACAAGTGTCCCCAAATGAATTTGGTCGTATTTTCAGTTTAAAGTGTCCATTTTCTTTGTAATTTTATGAAGTAGTAAAGGACAGGTGTTTCCCCTGAGCCTCTTAAAAACTGAATCATAGCAGGATTAATGACTTTTATTTCAGCTGAGAAGGACACGCAGTGTGCTACAGCTGTAAACTTCGCCCATAATAATATTGAAGGTTTCACAAAAAGCTCTTTGCAGACATGGAATATGTAACACCGCTGGCTCCATCTATCTGTTAAAGTGATGGCTTTTTGTCATTCAGACAGAGCAGTTAATGTTCCTTACGGCTTTACTCAGACATAACAGGACGTAAAGAGCTGCATGTTCAGAGAGTTAAAAATGTTTCTGATCAGGAGGATGAAGAACATTGGACAATGGGGACACATTCTGCACATTTCCAGCTCTATATTTATATTCTGGGGCTCTACAAGAATATCTTTGCATGATTTACTGTTAAAAAAACCCTTATTTATCTTGTACTGGCTTGTACAGGATTTCACCACTTGTTCTTGTTCTTTACTCGAAACTTTTCAAATACATCCGTACATGTTCGAGCTGAAATCTGATCTGAAATATGAGAGTGGACAACACAAACAACACATGGAAAAACCTTAGCAACAAAAAAAACCAAATCAGCCGTTTATGGGCATGTGTGACGATCTGACGTCAGCTCGTTGGCAAAGTAGAAAAAACTGTTGAAAATGAAGCGTTCAGAGCAGGTTGAAGCCCTGACTTTGACCATGTTTAACATCCAACATCATAACAGTATATAAATAACAGAAAATCACAAAAAATATAATATGTCCACTGTAACAAATGAGCATTGCTCTCCAGGCTCCTCACTTTTTTGTTCTATCAACATAACGTTAATTAACATTTAGTAAATCAATTTTTAACATTTGTGAATTGATTTAGAATCATAGTAGATAAGAATTTACTAAATATACTAAATATAACCCAATATAAAATATAATTTAAAAAAAAGCCATTTTACATAAAGCAGAATTTATAGGGTGATTCATTACATACAGTATATGCTGCAAAACTGTTCTCTGCTGGAAATGTGGCATTTGTTTTATGCGCCCCGTTTTCACCTGCATTAAGACCTGATCAGCCAATCATAACCAGCAACATCACACATGGCAGCAGCTGCACGGCAACATACTCTAACAACAACAGTGCTCTTTGATAAAGTGCATAAAAAGCACTCTCAGGAATTCAGACCCACTTTGCAGTTAAATGACGTGCTCTTATAAATAGATAATCAGTCCACAAAGGTGTACAGGTGCTGAATCAGCATCCATGTATGTGTTTACAGGTACTAGGGAGCAATGTTTTTTGTGTCCTCATGCACACACCTGCACAGTTTCCATGGTTTTAGAGGAAACAGAAGGGAAAGGCAGGTGAAGATAGTTCTCCTCTGTCAGCCGGCTGAAGTCTGCAGTCCCATGGGCTCATCCATCTTTGAGACTGCCACCGCCCTCCCATAGAGAGTTTTGATTATGTTGAGTGCTCAGTCTGCTAGAAACAAGGGCTCAGTCAGGAAGATATGTCACTGTTATAAATTGCAGCTCCACTTTTTTGTCACTGCGGCCTGTCAAAGTTTTAATTAAACAAGACAAAGACCAGAAGATGGGAGCAGCCTGCGATGGACGAGAAAGATGGTTTGTAGGTTTGTGATAATAACCAGCAGAGAGGAGGAGGAGGAGGAGGAGGAGGAGGAGGAGGAGGAGGAGGAGGTGGTGGTGGTAAAGGGCCTGGTTGGGTTTAGTCAAGCACAAACCAGATGTTATTAGTCCCCGTGCTGCATGCTGAGCCAGCAGGCAGCAGCTCACCACACAGCACGCTGCCTGCTGGACCAACACTGGAGCTCTGCTGCTGTTTTGGTACATAAATGAAGCTGGTTGTTCTGGTTTCCTATTGTCAGCGAACGTTAATCCGTCTCTCAATACTTTCTGACTTCCTGCCCTGTCTGTATCTCTGTATCGCCCAGTCGGTTCCTACTGAAGACAAACATCTTTTTAGTTTGTTAGTTTTGTGACCACTTCTTAATTTGATTTGATTTCATCTCATTTGTTGTGGACAGAGTCGATACATAAAGGATATTTAAAACTGAAAATATTTCTAATATTTGGCCCCCCTCATGTATGTTAATGGGGTGGACAAAATATTAGGAACACTTTTCAATATAATGCACTCCGGTACACCAACATGACGACAATAATAAACATAAAGTAGAATTATCACCTTTCTGACAGTGTCAACAAAAACTGAAAATGTATCCGCTTTGTAAAAGTAGAATTTATGTTTCTAATAAAGTGAGTGATATATATTCTGTAATTAAATTATAAGAAGTCTGTATTTCTGGTACATATTGAATCTAACTGAAAGTTTACTTATTTGAAATGTTATTCCTATTATACTGTGCTTTATTGTATTTTAATGCTTCAGGTTTGTTTGTTTTTTTACAATTGGATGTAAAGCATTATTATTATTATAATACCTACACACAAGCTTATCAAAACAAAATGTGCTAATATCTTTGTCTTACATCTTTACAATATGGAAATCAAAAACTGTCCAATGCAGCAAATTATCAACACAAACACACCCTTATGTCCTATACTTATAAACCCATAGCTGCAGAAAAGGGAGAATAAATGAATTCATTGATAAAGAAAAATAAACTAAATAGGAGATTTTAGATGTTATGGAACTATACTATAAACATGAAAAAACACAATGCATAAGTAACAGATTTGGTGTTTCTGGCACACATGATGATCCATGTATACATAATTATTTAAAAACTCCCTCACAAATATATTGTTTTTAAATTTTAAAAAAAAGGTTCAGTAATTTCCTAAAACACAAATTTTTAAGGAGAAAATAGTGCATTTTTTGGGGACTATTTTCAGTGGTGGATAAATCCACATTTGGTGCTCTAGTGAGTGTTTCTGGCAGCAGGACAGTGTGTGTGGGATTGAGTCAAGATAAACTACAGTGTGTGTGTGTTCACGGTAATGAAGGAACATGTCACCCAGTGCAGCGGTGTGGCTCATTGATGTGTTTTTAATAGTTTTTGGGCAACAACAGCGTTCTACAGCACAGAGGAAGAAGATATATCACACACAATACTAGTAGATCAGTTCATTGTTGGTTTGGCTCTGCACATGAGATTTGTTGTCAATATATCACCATACCTGTCTTTATGTATTGCAGCAGGGAAGTGTAGGCTACAATATAAAATAATTATTTGCACTTGTAGGTTTGGGTTGCTAACTGGTTGTCATGGTAACGAGTCACTGTAAGTGCCTGCTTTTACAGACCAAGAGGCAGGTCAGTTTTCTGTATAAGAGTGATTTATCTTGTAAAATATCTACAATCCTCAGTGTCCGGGCTTTGCTCCGCTGATGAAGGATGAAGCCATGTAGAGGACAAACAGAGCAGCCAGAGGCTTTAATTCATCCCCTGTACACAAACAAACACACACACACACACACACACACACACACATACTAACTCTTTCTGTCTTCCCCTCTCTTTCCATCTCTCATCTCTCCAGTGAATAGGACAATATATCTGTGGTTTTATGCCGTGGCCTTGTGTTTGCTCTGTGTGGGAGGTGTGTGTGTGTGTGTGTGTGTGTGTGTGTGTGTGTGTGTGTGTGTGTGTGTGTGTGTGTGTGTGTGTGTGTGTGTGTGTGTGTGTGTGTGTGTGTGTGTGTGTGTGTGTGTGTGTGTGTGTGTGTGTGTGTCCAGCTCATTACATCCTGTTTGATGTTTCAGTAATAGGAATACATTCTAAAAACATTCTAAACAAAGGTGTTCCTCACTGGACAGCTGACAGTCTAACATACTGTATATTTGAAAACAGTGTGTTTGATTTCTAGTGAGGTTTCATCACTGGTGGACTCGTAACCAACAACTGTAGCTTACTGCAAACGGATCAAGAAAATTGTACTCTTGGCGAATATGATTGCTCCTAAATTTTCACTGAAATCGATTTTGAAAATTGTACCTGTTTATCATAAAAGGATTTTTGTTTTGCACATTAACTGGATATTGTGTTCACTTGTTTGTATGTCTCCAAAGTGACCACAGTGACCATAAATATGAAGTTCTTGGACTAAGAATCTCTTCTTCTTTTAAAGAGGACATATTCTGCACATTTCCAAGTCTATATTTTTATTCTGGGGCTATACTGGAATATCTTTGTATGATTTACAGTTCAAAAAACTCCTTATTTATCTTATACTGGCCCTTTATGCAGCCCCTCAGTTCAGCCTCTGTCTGAAACAGGCCATTTTAGCTCCTGTCTCTTTAAGGCCCCCCTCCTGATGAGCCCACTCTGTTCTGATTGGCCAGCTTCAGGAAGCTGCGGAGGCTACGTAAGCAAACAGTAGTAGTAGGATTTCACTTCGCTTTCTCTTTACTCAAAATAGAAACTTTCAAATCCATCTGTGCATGTTGGAGCCGAAATATGAGTGGAGAACGTGAACAACCTCAGGGAGCATTTTTACATACATTCACATCAAGTTTTGGACCTTTGACTATGTTTAACATCCAACATTATAACAGTAAATAAATAACAGAAAATCGCAAAAAGCATGATATGTCCCCATTAAAGGATATGTCTGGCCATTTTCTATATTTTATCTCAGGTGCAGAGCCAAACCAACAACGATCTACTTACAAGTATTTTGTGTGTATCCAAAGGCTGATATATCTGATTCCGCTGTGCCGTCGACCTCTGTTGTTCTCCTCAAAAAAATAAAACAACCACAATCACATTTTCAGTGTCTGGAGAGTAGTTCTGTGTAAGGCGTCTGTCCACTGAACACGCAGAGATCAAACTGGTATCAACCCTCCATCTAACCACCAGTAAGACTGTGAACAGGTCCACGCCCAAACTGTCCAGGTAACGGAGCATTACTGGGATTATAACTGTAGTTGTTCTGTAACTGTTGAATAACTGTAATGGTCACATCCCAGAATGCTGCAGTTACAGTGAATGTCGGTCACTGTAAGAACAGTTTTGAATGAATCTTTGCCTTTATGAATACAGGTAACACTGAAGTTTCACATGACAGTCACAATAATGACCCTTCAACTTCACCACGATGGAGGCTGATGCGGTTGCTAGGAGACGTAGTGATGCAGCACTTTGTATAGTATACTCGCAGACTAAGATGTGAAGTGACAGGTGTGGATGCTCTCACTGTGCTGAGCTGTTGTTGTTGTCCGTCTGGCTCTGTCTCAGCTCTAATTCTTGTGTATTTATTGGTGGAAGCAGCTGCACTGATTGTTATTAGAAGACTTTTAGATTCAAAGCCACAGTGTTTAGTCACGTACACAGGTTTAATCGTCAGACGTATTAAAAGTCTGGATGTGTTTGATCAGCCGGCGTTTTGCCTCAGCGGTCTGGACAGGAGGAAATAGCAAGCTCCTTTTTATTTCCTCCTTTTAACCTGATGCTCGTGTAACATCACCGTCACTTGTCTGACGCTCGCTCAACTACACACTCGCTACGCACACACACTTTACACACTGCCCTATTCCTTAACGGAGCTACGCTGCTCTTATGACGGTACCTTTCACATAGGTGTCCTTTGAAGAATGAGGAGAGGGAGGATGACTTAAAAATGTAACGTAGGGTGTTATCGTGCTCGCACAGTGTGCAAGTGAAAATCATTAGTAGCCCATTGATGTAAATGATCGTGTGAAATTTTAGCAGCGGTGCTCATAATTTGCTGCTGCAGAATGAATATAGGAAAATACTGGATTTAAATGCCAGAAAATCCACTCTTCAGTGTTAAAATCTTGGGGAGGCTTTCAGCTGTGTCTCTTTTTAATGGGGAAACATCATTAAATGTCTGTGTGAAATTAGGCCACCTATTGTAATTGGCAGGCTAATTAGTAGATAGAGGAGTGTAACTGCACAGCCATGTTAGGCACGCACCGCATTTGATGCTTGGCACTTAAAATTTATAGTCATTATTTGTGGCGGCAGATGAGGCAGATAAACACTGTTTTGATGTGAGAGGACTGGAAGGATTTGAGAAAGGTTTCTTCCCAGGAGGACTGCAGGTGCTGGCAAGAGGGCAGGTGATGAGATCGGCCAATGGGAAGCATGGAAACAAATAAAGTTCACAAGACTGAAACAATGTCATCCTGCCAGTTACCTGTCTGTCGGTAAATGTCAGGGAACTTAATTACTGTTCAAAGAAATCATCCTTCCTTCACAAGACCTGGGCACAAAGCCCCCTCATGCTCCCTTTTTCATCTGCTTAAAGGGCAGACCAGCATGTCTTAATGATGAAGTGGTTCATCCAATCACAATTTAGGGGAGGAGAGGCTTATATAATATTCTTTGACAAGAAGCTGTACTGGCTTGTTCCCATAGATATATTGTGTACCGCATTGGGCGCTGCTAGTCATTGTATCAATGTGTCGACGCAGCTGCCAAATTGGAACAGGTAATTTACCATGTAGCTACCTAAAAATATCCACAGGTACGTATCAGTGCTCATACTGCAGAGTTGGACTGCAGCCGAATCATGTTTCAGTCTCTTGTAATCTGTGGTGATAACAGCACACAGACTTTTGTTCCCTCAGTTCAGTCTTTTGGGCAGAGCCTCCTCCCAGACAACAGAAGTAGCCCCGTAAAACGCCACCGAGCCTGCGGAGAAACGCCATCTTAACTCTGACAAATGTCGCAGAGTTTTAACGCGCTCCATAACCCACCAGCTTCATGGGGAGAAGGAATAGATAGTCGTGAGCTCGTCGGGCTCACACAAATACAACAGTTAGAGAGAGCAGCATCTCCGAGAGAAGATGATGGGATGACATTACAGTACGCAGGCTGCTGCTGCATCATGGGGGAGTGTGTAGTATTGAGATCCTTTACTGAAGTAAGAGAAGCAATACTGTGATATAAAAATTCTCCATTACCAGTAACTGCAGTGAAAATGTCACATAGGCTAAGTAAACACACATAAGTATTAGCCTATATCCCAATATACTTAAAGTATTGAAAGTAAAAGAAAAAATGCCCCTGTGAGTGTTACAGTATTATTATTATTGGATTCTTATTACTGATGCATTAAAGTACAAGCAGCATTTTACTGAACACTGAGTCAAGGGGCTAAAGTCCTTCTGCAATAATTAATATCCCTCATCAACACTACATTGCAGAGCTGTTTTCTTAAACTACCAACTCTGCATTTGCAGAGTTTGGGCTTTGGCAACATTATGTTCACCTGCATCAAACACATCACCTCGTTTTAAATTCAACATATTCATAACAGTAGAATGTTGTAAAATACTCTACGTTCCTCTCGGTGCTTGGTTTTAGCATTTCTCTCAGCAGTGCGAGAGTGTGGCGATCTCTACTGTGTAAACTGGACAGATCCCTGCTGCAATATGGCCACAGCTGAGGCACGTCCCACAGTCTGGATGCAGTATCTACATGTATACAGTTTATCTTTGCCTTTTTCCAGTCAGAATATCTAACTATACCAATGACAGAAGATCAGAAAAATAAATGATTGATGGTTGCTGCTGCGTTGATTCAATCAGTGACATGTAGAGATACTGTATATCTGAGTGAATGTTGGTGTCATTCATCTTTTGTAGTATCAACTTGAAATTACGTTTATCCCTGAATGCCTGTAGATGCTTGTCAGAGAAAACTGAAAACTGTCCCCAACTGTAATTTGCCACAAGTGGATAATAAATCACCGTGACAGTGCATTACTTGCTAATCATGTCCCATTACATAATTATCCCTCGATTTATTGCCAGGATCTCTCCCTCATTAAAAGCCATGAATCTGAGCTTGTGTGCTGATAAAACATCCCATTAGCCATGTTGGGATATTAACATACAAGGGCGGCAGAAACGATGCAGATTATTCTTTTTCTCTGGTGTGATTGTAGAGAGGCCTGCGGAGAGGTCTCCTGACGTTACAGGAAATGTGCCGGCATGTCGGAGGAGAAACAGAAATTTAAATAGTGTTTGCTGCAGTAACAAGTTACTGATTAACTCAACGTTTGTCACCTGTGACGTGATGTGACTTTTTACTTACTTTTAGAAAAAAAAACACAATAGGTTGTAATGTCAGTCGCCCCAAAAACGACCTATAGTTACATTTGAGTGACAGATGCCATCTAGCGGCCGTAGTAATTGTGAGCCGGAGCGGTGGTGCAGTTCAGATGACGTGTATATATGTGGACATATATATACTCATTCAGAGGAGGAGGGGTGGATGGAGGCATTAATCCAACAGTGGACACAGGAGACCGCTGTATGTTTCCTGTTTCTGACCATAAGTCAGGACAGTTTTTTAAAAAACGTAACTACGATCGTCCCCTAACCTTAACCCCGTGGTTATTATTGTAGCCATGACGACAAAGGTGGCCTAACTTTAAGGATTAGTGACTTTAACACACACTGTGTTTCTATAATCTTAACAAAGTGATCAATTTAACCCAAACCATCTTTTTCCTAAACCTAACAAAGTGGTAAACACTAAGCTTTTACCAGGTTATTACTTTGGAAATTACCATGATATTACTTCATTATTATCAGAATATTATCCTACTATGAGTATATTGTTATTACTGAAAGTGAAGTGCTACCAGAAAGACTATTATAAATTATGAATACAATTTCAAATACAGTCATACAAAAACTCCATCTCAGAAACAACCTAAATGGCACCTGTGTACACTTCTTGGTACTATATACTTATTTATTCCCAAATTTTGTGTGATTTTAACAGGATTTTTTACACTGAGCGAGCACTTTATTAGGAACACCTGTGTAATCTAATGAAATCTAATACAACAGCTCAATCAGGATGTGGGAATCTAAAAACACTTTCAAAAATGATTGAAGCAGCGTTCAGACCATATCTGGCACTGACGTATCTGATCGTAACACAAGCAGAAATACTAACCAGAAATTCCGACTTGCAGCCTGATACGTTGCCAAGCGAGCGGTTGTACAGCTCTGGAAAGGTCGTCACGGCGGCGATGACTCTCTTCCATCTTCACAGTTCCTCTGTAAACAGCAGAATGCTACAATGCTACCTGGTAAACAAGGTTCTTCTTCCTGTGGGCGTCTTCGGTCTGAACGCCCACTTATGTGATTGGCCAACGTAGCAGCTTTTCGGATGACATCACGTTGCTGAGCTCTATGCGGTCCCCACCCCCGCAGCGTAAACACACTGCCCCCATTCAAATGAATGGCAGGGCTGCCGGTTTTCACACATTGCCGGATTTGGTCTGAACGCGGCTTTAGAAGAGCTTCAGATTTCATTGTTCTAAATGCTATTTGACGAGAATAATATGATTGTAGGAAAGACTGAACATTTTAAGATTCATACACATAAATCTCACCTCTGCTGTATTTGCTGTATGAAACGTCCCAATAAAGATATGGCACTGAAATGTCAACAGGAAATAAAAGAGCGGAGGGAAATTTACTGTGCAGGAATCTTCATTTGTTTTCTCCGGATGATTGATGGGATCTTGATTTTTATGAGGCAACATTTTAAAGAGCGCTGAGGGATGTGAGGTCAATATTTATCACACCAGTCAAACTAAACACTTTCTTTATTTTTCTTGGCACAAAATTAGTCTTATTTTGACTAAGACAGCCGGATATTATTAAACTCAGAAAAAGACCAGACATTACAAGGTATTTGTACTTTACTTACTGTAGTATTTTCATTATGTGCTACTTTGTACATTTCAGAGAGAAATATTGTACTTTTTACTTATCTACACTTATTTCACACCTGTAATTACTTTGCAGATATAATTTTTTATCCAAAACACATGATTATCTTAGAGAATAAGATGCAGTAGTGTACAGTTAGGGTTATTAAAATGATTTAATGACTTTACCTTGGATCTAAATATTTCTTCCACCACTGCTTCCAACCACCTTTTCACTGTAAAGTCAGAAGATTTGAGCTCTTTCCAGTTCATCAGAATTTTTAGTTTGACTGAGTGTAAAAAGACTAATAGATGATGAACACATTGCTTCAATATTTCTGATTTGGCAGGCAGAAAATTACCTAAAAATCTCACTTTCTCCTACAATACATCTAATAAAGAAACTCTGCTCCCACAAAAACAATACAGGTGGAGAGAATTGTCCTCTGCACATATTTAGAGGGCTTCATTGCTGATTTCCACATACTTTTTTTTAAAAAGCTGGATGGAAACACAGAAATAAAAAAATAATGTTGTCTTAGCTGAGGTTGAAAGGTTTGTTTGAACAGAAGCTGCAATAAACACTGATGGAAACAGATTTTTTAAATACTTATTGTCCCGTCTGAGGTGTGAAGCAGTAATGAAATGGAAATCATTATGTGATCTTGTGTCCTCTGGAGAATAAACACACGCTGGTTTTTGTTTTTTTATTTTTTAGGAAAGTTTGCCTTAAATTTGTGGATTTGTGCCACATTTTGGTGGAAACATAACTTGTGGGTGTGTCTTTCTTTACTTTTGTGTGTTATGAGTCAGCAGTGCAGCTCTACCTCGAACTAGATGGGTAATTCTCGCCCACACACACACACACACACACACATACTCAGAGCGCTGTGTTAAGCAGTGGTGCTGCTGAAGTCCGTCCTGCTGTTCAGGCATCTGGACTGAGTTGTTTCCTGCAGGGGTCAGATGAAGTATTTGCCTCCTCTCTCCTTCACATCCACAGGGTAACAATTCAGTCTAATGTCCCCCCGCGGGGCAGTTAACTGGACCGCCCAGCCACCTCCACTGCACTGCCAGTAACTTATCGTGACTCCCGACATAAACACACACACATTCGTGCATCTTTTTTGTTGTTTCCAGTTTTTACAAAAACTTGTTGAAACATCAGAAGTAAAACGTGATTCATGTTTTCATGTTATCAGCTGATTGAAGCAAATAAACTTGCAACTGAAATGTCAAAAAAAAACCATCCACCATTATTTCTCGGGAAATAAGTTGTTATTGTTCTTTAGTGGACTAAAAATAAGGCACTTGGTAATATTCTCTGTCAGCTACTGACAACTCCACCATGATGCAGACATGACAGACATGTTAACAAGACTGTGTGTTCAGACAGAATACAAAGCAAATTGTATACGCAGTGTGATCACCTACAAAGTCAATGCAATGATGTGAGTAGATGTTTCAACTTCGTCAAAAACTTTGCACGTACTTTGCGTGGGGCTCTGCTTCATAAATGTACAGAGACTGAACGGAAATAAAGAACTGGAGTCTGTGGTGAGTTCTGAGTTCAGTCAGAAGCTGAACTGAACACAGACACACAGACACACAGACACGGTCTGTTACTAGCTAGCTTACAACTGACATACACTTGGTACTTTGTTCACAAACAGCCCAGCAGTCAAACACATGCTAATGACGCAAGGTGTAAATACACACACATCATAAGAGTCTAAAGCCGTGACTTTGTTAACATGGTAGGTTCATGGTACAGGTTGGCACCTTGTATGGCAGCCTCTGCCATCAGTGTATGAATGCATGTGTGAATAGGTGAATGTTGACATGTGAGTGGTTGGAAGACTAGAAAGACGCTATATAAATGCAGCCCCTTTACCATTTAAAGTTAAGGAAAAGTTAAAGGATCACCAAAGTTATTACTGTCTGAAAACAGATGTGCAGTACTGCCTCCTAAACTAAACAGTTTACCAGTTTCTGGTTGCAATTTGTGCTGCACACAAATATCTTTGTGTTTGTCTCTTGGAATAAAATCTGTGGAAGTTTTATGCTGAAAAATCTGCCAAATATGTTTTACCTAAAATAGTTCTTCACTTTTCAACACTGATGTCGGGAAGTCACCATCTGTCAACACTAATTAGACTCTGATGTGTGAATTAAAACCCAGTATCTGAACCAGTAAATGAAAATAACATTTAGGTAAAGAAACAACATAGGAGCAACTAACAATAACACAATTTTGAGTTTTCTGTACCTTTAAACATCTTTAGCTCTTCTAGCTTCCATCCAAACAGGGACAGTCCGTCCACTGGGCAGCTCAGGATTCAGCCCTCCTATGTTTCTTTTTTCTTTACCTCCGCCATGACGCTCTCAGGCTCGCTGAGCTCTTGTCTTAAAAAGTAGGCCTAATTCTGGTGTTTTTCAACCTGGAGCCTATTTTCCCATCATTTTGTGTCTAAGTGACTAATGGGGACAAAAATTTTGGAATTGGTCCAGTATTGAGTGAGATTGTTTCAGCCGGCAGCCGCAAAACGGGCTGCAATGTAATCCTTTGGGGCATTAGCGCCCATCAAAGTACATCCACTAAAAGTGCTTGTTTTTGCCACTGACAGGCTCAGATTGTTATTAAGTGTCTGACACCAAAAGTAAACACAGGAACTAGCCGCCTGTAGCAGCATTACGGCTAACTGCATAGGGAACCACCCACATATTCATCCATGCATGCAGATGGACGATGATGAGGACGATCGTGAGTCATTTCACTTTGACTGGCCAACCGTAATTATTTGTATTTGTAGTGTGTATTTGAGTACACACAGAGGAGATAAAAGAAATGAAAGAAGAAAGATGAAGAATGGAGGCAGAAAGGCAACAGGACAGTAAGAGAAACTGCTGGTGTTCCTGCAGTCACTGCTCTCCTGACGAGTAAAGACGAAAACTTGTTTGTCTAGAAGTGTCCACGGATGAGAGTGTAATCCCAGCTGTGTAACTACTACAAATGGATTTACAGCATTTATCAACATTGTCGTCCTGGAGACTGTTTCACCTCCACAGAATCATCTGGATGAAAAGAGCGAGGCCGGCTGGAGCAAACGTTCAGCTCCACACGCTCACAAAAATGTGATTTCAACACTGTAACAGTAATCCATGAAAACTGCACAGTGTGGATTGGGTCATTTTATCCTTGCAATTTGGAAGCTTGCAGACATGAACCATTTTATTTCATCTACTAAGTTACTATTTCTCTAGCAGGAACAGACGCTGAGCTATCCACAGCCTCAGGCGTCAACAAACCGACGTGCAAACTGCCCCGGATGTAGTTCCCTATGCAGTTAGTTAATGCTGCTACAGGCGGCTATTTCCTGTCTTTACTTTCGTTGTCAGACACTTATAATAACAATCTGAGCCTGTCAGTGGCAAAAACAAACACTTTTAGTTGACGTACATTGACACTGCAGCCCTTTTTGTGGCTGCCGGTTGAAGCGATCGCGCTCAATACTGGACCAGTTCCAAAAACTGTTGTCCCCATTAATCACTTAGACCCCAAATGATGGGAAAATAGGTTGAAAAATACCAGAATTACTCTTTAACGGAGCAAGGCAGCTGCAGTTTGATGTTCCAGCGGTAAATGTTGACTTTGGAGCACCCTGTCTTCTTTTTTCCTGTTTACCTTCTCGCTGAAGTCAGGTGTACTCTGTAAATGTGATCCTGCCAGAGATGAGGAGAGTTTTTCTTTCATTAACCGTTTTTGTTTTGTTTTTTTGCTTAATCTTAGAAGTAGTTTTTAGGCTAATGAGGCCTGGGATTGGGCATGTGTGATAGTCAAACTCTATTCCCTTGTAAAACTCTCCAGAACTCTTCTTAGGCTGGTCAGAAGCTGGGCGACCTGCTGGTAGCCGACACTGCCGACTGATAGGAAGGGAATGAAAGTGTCGGACGTTGAAATCGTGGCCTTTTTGCATTAAACATCAGATGTGTCTTTGGTGTTGGTGTGAAACTCTCCTCGCTGCGGAGCCGCTCTTCCCCCAGGGATGATCAGTGATTGGGAGAGAACTTCCATGGGCGCCTTTTTTTCCATAAATTAACATGCCATCACATACGTGTTAATGAGCGCGGTGTTTGCCTCAGAAGTTGGGATGAAAGAAACACGATCTGCAGATCCGAGCGTGGATGGTTTCACATCTGACTTGGAATCATTTCAGTGGAAATATTTCAATAAAAAAAGCATCCAAGAATTCATGGAGCTGTGGATGAGATTGAGCCAGGTCGTCGTGTCACATCATATGGCTGTTGGATGTGTCAAGTCGTCTGTAAATTAATCAACTTCTGTTTGGTGCTGAAGCAGGATGCGAGTCAGAGGTCTTCTAAAAATAGTCGGATGATCAGCTGGTTGTCAGATGTTTTTGTAAATGCATCTGTCCTGAAATGTCTGATGTGGAAGTGAGACTAGCTCTGAGAGAGTTAGAATAGTGGTGCAGAAACAGCTTTGGCCCACACAGAGCTCGAGGTTTTCTTTTCTAACTGAAGGTTTTCTGGTGTCATTGAGCTTCAGACACAAAACACGAGTTTCAGACTGATTTCCTGCCACGACTTGGATTCTCCTCTTATTTGACTTCACTCTGCGGGTTGTCTTCACTTGTTAAAGTGAAAACGGGTGTGATGTTGTGCTCAGTTTGACCAGTGCAGAGTTGTTGTTTTGGCTACAATGCTACAGGACATGATTTGGTCACCAACTCAGTTCATTTTACAAAGTGAAAGAGATTAGTCATACTGTACTCTACAGTTAAAGCAAACACACTGCTTTCACATTTCTGTCATTACAGGACAGTTTCATAATTTTTCAAGTCTGTCTTAAAACAACAGTCAGGTGCCTGTATGAACAGTGAAACCTGTTTTTCTTGCTGTAATCATTCCTCCTGTTCATACTGACCATTTGAAGATCCCTTCATAATGCACTTACAATGGAGGTGATCCTCAGTCCTTCTGTGTTAAAATGTATCTTAGTTTATCTGAAGCTAATATGAAGCTTCAGCGTCTAAATGAGTCAAATCAAGTAATTTCAACGTTACAGTCTTTTTAGTGCCAAAGTCCCTCTTTTTGTTGCCACTGTCCATTTGGGCTCCTTGCTCTTGTTTTAAGACTTGAAAAAGTGACCCTATCCTTCAAACATGTCAAGACATGAGTTTTAAACCCTTGCATGCTACAGGTTGATGTGTTCTGACTGTTCATGGTGAAGACATATTTTTTATAGAACAGTGCAAATCTGAGCATGTGCAGAAATGCTGTTCTGTTTACAGAGCTTCACTAGCTTGTTGTTGTACTAGATTGTTGTTGTCGGGGCGAAAGAACATGTCACCCAGTGTGGCTCATTAACGTGCTTTTTAATAGTTTTTGGACAACAACAGAGCTCTACAGCACAGAGGAAGATATATCAGACTTTGGATACACACACAATACTTGTTAGTAGGTCAGTTCGTTGTTGGTTTGGCTCCAAACATGAGATTTGTTGACAGTAAGAAAAATATAGAGATCACCAGTCTTATACTTTAAAATGCCATTTTTTGGTGCCTGGCACAGTGGAATAAACACTTGCCTGGTACTGCAGGATCCAGTTTATGTTTTTTTTTTCCGATCTCTTTATTTATCCTTGGAAATATCAGTGTGAGCAGTGCTTTCTTTTTCAGGAACATCCTCCTCCGCACACACACACACACACACACACACAGTTATACACATTCATACCTTTGGCTGCACACCTGCTTGTTGGACTGAGCGGCTAAAGTGCACCTCAGTGGTAATGATGGAGGGGCAAGTGCTGCTCTTCACTCTCCCCACAGGTTTAGCTTGCCAGTGCTGAAATGTGTTAAGCTGTATTATCCAACACAATAGGACTGAAAGCACTTTTTCTCACCAGCCCTGAATATTTGTTTGGGAGTCAAACAGTGAGTGTGTATTGTGGCTGTAACAGGAACAGTTAAAACTCGTCCTGGCAAACAGAAGCTGTGATCGATAAAATCTCACAGAGTTTATAAGGATGACGATGACCTGACTGACTCATTCTGATGTTTACTGACCACAGACCTGACCTGTAAATACCCCATCAAACTCCTAAAAGTCAACAGAAATCCGACTTGACATTTATATCTTCATTATAATTCCAGGATTAACGGAGCGGCTCAGGTTTGTTGGGATTGTACGGGCCGGAGGGGTGGGGGGGGGGCTGTTTTCTCTGCTATAATAACGTTCATTAAGATTCCTCACTCGTTTAAGGCCCGTTATTCATCATCATATTTATTGTGGTTTTAGGCTTTATAGTGCATTAATAATGCCTACCATTTATCTTCTGCTGTCATGGCAACAACGCAGCATCCAACCCAGTTGTGCAGGACTGTTTTTATTTCCTCTCAACCCACATCACCATCACACATCTTCTAATTGTTGGATATAAATCTAAGCTGTAATGGCCCTGTCACATTCGCTCTTATTAGTGTTTGCAAGTACGGGAAACAGTTAGTGATGCTTCGTGTGTAAGGAGACAATTAGTCAGCTCTAATTGGACAAAAATCCACCGCAGTGTTACTGTAGCGGCAGCAGCGTCTCTCCGGGGCAGAGCTCACTCTCCATTAACCTGCAGCTCATTTGAATGCAGGAGTGTATCGCGCAGGTTCAAGGCAGCTCTGAACCGGACAGTCGTCATCCATTACTGAGCGGGAGGCTGCAGCAACACTGACACCACCGACCCTCCTGAACTCACTACAGCACCTTTTCGGACAAACATAATTCAAGATGATGTAGATGTTGTAATGTGGTTTTGATGTGTAAAGGTTATTTTTAGCCAGGCTACTTATCATAGCCAAAGTTTGTCAGTTTGTTGGGGGATCAAAGTGTTTGATTTACTGATTTACAGTCTCGATTACTGTTGTTTTTTTGACCACTCAGAGGACAACAAAAATGGTGCACCTTTATAAAACACACATATTGCCAATCAGGTATATTGGGAATTAAGAAGGCCTTTTTTTTCTTAAATATTCGTAAACCTGCATGAACTGATTCTTTGCCCACCAATTTTTAGCAGAAACAAGTAGTGAACACAACAGTCACATATCATCACCTTTTAAGCTGATATGTTCAACTATTTCCACATCCAGCAGTTATGGAGCAACATTATCATTTATTTGGAGTCGTGTTTCTGTCCACCTGGTGAACATAAGTCCAATATTCACTCTCCTTTAGCTGTTTTTGCTCTCTACCAACTCCTGAGGGAAATATCTGGCTCTTTAGCTGCTAAATGCTCCACTATGTTCACCAGCTAGTCTACAGCTAACTGTGTCTGTTTGCTGTTTGGTGCTGAGCAGGTAGTGTACAGTGGCTTTTTACAGCTTTTTCTCTGAAAACAGCTGCCTGCTGCGGCCCAAAATGACACTATCAGAGCGCTGTATGTAGAAATGCTCCCTGTGAGTCAAAGCCCAGGTTTCAGCTGCTCTTAACTCTTTGTTTACTTTCCCGGCGAGATGACATCAGCTCGTTGTGCATGTCCATAAACGTGCATTTGTTCTGTCATCTTTGTTGCTGAGGTGTTGTGATGTTAGCATTCTCACATAAGCATGATTGCACTAAACCCGAGCCACAGCTGAGCCTGAATAGAGCTGAAAGAAACACCTGAGTCATTTTTAAATGGGCAGAACACAGCAGAGACGCATCATCTGTCAAAGTTTCAGTAAATCCCATCTGTGCAGGACAAACAGACAGTCAGAGGGTCTGCTTCGATCCATTATCCCTCTCCTGATTTCACTTTCAGGCACAACAATCAAATCCACGTTTATCTAAGAGTGTGTGGAAAGTGGTGTGAAGGGAGTCATTTCTATTAATAAACGGCACTGTCAGCCTGTGTGTGTGTGTGTGTGTGTGTGTGTGTGTGTGTGTGTGTGTGTGTGTGTGTGTAGGTGAGGCTGTTTTTGAGGTATGTATGTGTTTCAGTGTGTAGACTCTCTCTCATCGCAAGCAGTTGCCACGGTAACAGCGGTGTCCAAGACTGCTTCTATTGTGCTGCCCACATCTTTGTACTCTGTGTGTGTGTGTGTGTGTGTGTGTGTGTGTGTGTGTGTGTGTGTGTGTGTGTGTGTGTGTGTGTGTGTGTGTGTGTGTGGCTTTTTACATGTTTAAGTTATTCGTCTTTACATATTTTTTCATCTCGTTGTTGGATGAGAGATACACATTGATATTTTTGTATATTAGTTCTTCAGGCTTTGAATGTATTCTTCCAAGTATGTTTTTCCATCAGATTTTGAACTGAATTGTTATCAGGTGAAAACTTTGCAGCCTTTTTGTTTTTTATAAATGTGCAGAATACTAAGTTTTATATTTTAGGAGCTCAGAAAAGCAGTTTGAAGAAGTTTGAAGCGTGAGCTCAATTGTGAAAAATAAATCATATGTGAGGTGAAAGCAGCTTTCTTTCTGATGTGTCTGATTGGGGATACTATTGTGTCAGTCACATACACACAGGACAGGACAGGTTTTTATATTGATTATATTGATTATTTCTGCCAGTTAAACCTCCGCTGTCACCGCTCTAAGTGAAGAAAATCCCTCCAGAGGACACCAAGTTCCCCAAACGCGCCAAACACACTCCGACAAACAAACTGTCAGGAGGGAAACTGGCAACAAATAAGGAAAATAACAACACCAAGGTCAAACAACAGGCAGGAGCCCCAGTTTGAACTAATATCACAGAAAGTGAGCAGGAGTCGAGAAAAGAAGCTCCGTGTGTCACCGACTCTCCGTGCTGGAGTTTCCCGCCAGAGAGGCTCCCTGCCCCAGCATGCACCGCGCAGGCTGACCTGCAGTGGTGACACTTTATACTTTTATCATGTCTCTGACATATTCTACAGATATAGACATTTGAAATTATTGCGAAAGGTATAAAGTTAATGATATGATGTCAATATGACTATCAACAGATCATTTTCACTGTCTGTTTTTGCTGAGAACTGCAGGCACCATGTGGAAAAAATAGGCGAGATGCCAAATCTGTAGATGATGCGCCGCTGCAGCCTTGCGCATCTCATGCGGGCTGTGTGGCTGCTCTAATCTGTTAACATGCGCGCCGAAATGAAAAGCAAGAGGTTCCACAACACACACGTGCTGCTCACACAGGCTGTGTGTCTCAGCTGTTACTGAAATGCACATTGCGAAGTTAACTTGTCACTTTGCTGGCCTTTGATTCTAGTCCAAGATACTGACTTGTACCTTTGACTTTTTATTAGAGAACCAGATATTTTACAGTTGTTCAGCGGTTGTTCATCTTTTGTCCTGATGATTCAACCAGGACAGATTCCAGCCGTGAAATGACTGAAGGACTTTTCTACTCTATCAGAAATAAATGTCTGAGCTGTCAGTGTGTAATGTGTTGGTCGTGGCTCGTAGTGATGAACCTACAGAGAATTATCAGTGACTCTGCAGCTCCCCTCGGCTTTACGGAGCTTTATAGTGAGTTTCAGCTCATTGTTTATCTGTCCGGCTGCAACTTTACTGTTTTGGTTCACTCTCAGCGCTCTCATAGTGTCGTTTTGGGTCACAGCAGGCAGCTGTTTTCAGAGAAAAAGCTGTAAAAAGCCACTGTACACTACCTGCTCAGCACCAAACAGCAAACAGACACAGTTAGCTGTAGACTAGCTGGTGAACATAGTGGAGCATTTAGCAGCTAAAGAGCCAGATATTTCCCTCAGGAGTTGGTAGAGAGCAAAAACAGCTAACAGAGAGTGAATATTGGACTTACATTCACCAGGTGGACAGAAACACGACTCCAAATGAATGATAATGTTGCTCCGTAACTGCTGGATGTGGAAATAGTTGAACATATCAACTTAAAAGGTGATGATATGTGACTGTTGTGTTCACTACTTGTTTCTGCTGAAAATGTGGACAAAAAAAATCAGTTCATGCAGGTTATAAATAACATTTGATGATAATGTGTTGTTGATATTATTTAACAAGTTTAAAATTTAAAGACAAGCACGAAAACCCTCTGTGAAAACATGAAAAACTTCAAACTGGGAAAACAGCCTAGTTCTGCCTCTTTCTATATGTCTACTCAGTGTGGAGGTGTAATTGTCAGTTGCATTAATGTCACCTCCGTTCTTCTTCTTCGTCTGTTCTTCTTTTCACTTTCCCCTGTAGCTGTTTTCACCACATGGATCAATAAAGTTTCATCTGTTTTCTGAAAGCTGATGGATTTCTGGTTCAATTCTGTGGTATTTTCTGAGTTCACAGTTTTGTTTTGTGTTTTTTTTTTTCTTCTGTCCCCATTGTCATCAATTCCTCTGGCATCCCAAAGTTGAATGAAATATTCTTAGGCATTTGGTGCAAAATGGCAGCTTCCCTGTTTGGTATGGAGCTGATGTCACTCCAGTGATGTCAGTTTGTATGTGTGCGAACTCTTCTAAAAGTAATTTTTTGTAGGACTTTATAATTTCCTCTCCATCACGTTTTCCCCTGAACACCAAGTCTTTAATTTCCTGCCAGGAAGAGTTCTTCAGACGTCTGTGTTTTGGAAAAATCTGATAGAAAAGACTGGAGAGAAGCTGCAGTATGAAGACTCTGTAGGCCTGTTTTTGTGTGGTGTGTATGTGTGTGTTAGTGTACTGCAGCATACTGGGCTGTAATTAAACCCAGAGAGAAATCATCAGTGAAGAAGAAGCAGAGTGGTTCTGATTCTGCCAGGGCCTCCTCTTCCTCCTCTTATTCTTCATCCACCTCCTCTCGAGCCTCTTTCCCGTCTTTTTTTCATCCTTCTCTTTCTCTCCTACCGCTCATCTTCCTCCTCCTCTTCCTTTTCATCGTCCTCTTCGTACTCTCTCCTCCTCCTCCTCCTCTCCTGCTTTAGGTCTTATTCATCAAGTGTTTAATCTTAAGAGTTGTCCTAAAAGGCACTGAGAGTTCCACGCTGAGTGCTTCTTAAATTTCCAGCTCAAATTAAAATTCATATCGTTTTGCTGCAGCAGCACAGATCTGCTCAGTAAATTTGATGTTCTCTTGTTAGAAAAGGCAAAAAAAAAACAAAGACAGGATTAATGTATCATTTATTTTTTTGTGTTTTCTCACAAAGGTGCCTTCCAGTGGTGGAAAGTAACTAAGTAGATTTACTCAAGTACTGAGTAGACTTTTACTTGTGTATTTCTTCTTCATGCGGTTTCATACTTACATTTCAGAGGAGAATATTGTATTTTTTGACTGTTTTAGTCACTTAACAAATTAAGTTCTTTAATTCTTTAATTATTTTACATAGAAAACGTGAGCTTATAAACTGTGATGCACTGTTATAGATTAAATATATAGAAAAAAAAATTAAAACACATAAATACATCATCATAATAATCCAATGACTGAATATATAATGGTATAACATTCTCAGAGGCCATTTTTCTGGATTATGACTACTCTTATTTTTGATACTTTAAGTACATTTTGCTCATAATGCTCATGTACTTTGACTGAAGTGACAGTAACGCAGCACTTTTCTACTTTTATTTAAAGATCCCCTCCAGACACAATACTCTGCTTGGAACAATAATGTGTGTCTGACATGGTTTTTCCACACAAAAGAAATATAATTACCATGTTTAAAATGGCACCTTCTTTTCCCTCATTAAAAATTCCAGAATCTGTGAATATATAAATATTTTTCATTTCTAAAGTTTAACTGTTGGACACAAGATGTCTCCTACTTCACTGTAAAGTCCGTTCTCAGTGTTTGTGCTTCAGGTTTCCACATCACACTTATATAATTTGAATATTGGGCCAAAAAACTGAAAACAAACTCTACACATCATTCTGCACAGAGAAGCCGGGCTTTAAGTAGAGGATCTAAATACAATGCAAATGTTTTACTTCCTGTTAGTAAGTGAGGTCAAACAGAATGACAGCAGCTTATGTTGATAGTCGTGCAAAAAAATGACTCATGAACATGAGACTAAAAATGTTGTTGATATCAAGTGGTGGAAGAAGTATTCAAATCCTTTATTTAAGTAAAAGTACCAATACAGCAATGTAAAAATACTCCATTACAAGTAAAAGTCCTGCATGAAAAATCCTACTTAAGCAAAAGTACATAAGTTTTATTATTATTAGCATTATTATATATGACATCATTAGATTATTAATACTGAAGCATCAGTGTGTAAGCAGCATGTTACTGTTGTAGATGCTGGAGGTGGAGCTAGTTTCAACTACTTTATATACAGTTAGCTAGTTTAGTCCAGTGGTTCCCAACCTAGGGGTGGGGCCCCTCCAAAGGGTCAGCAGATAAATCTGAGGGGTTGTGAGATGATTAATGGGAGAGGAAAGAAGAAAAAACAAAGTTCTGACACACAAATCTGTTTTCACTTTTTGGACTTTTTCTCTAATCTTTGATTTTTGCTGAAATATTGGATCATTTGAACATTTATTGAAATGAAACCATGTGAGAAGTTTAGAGGGAAAAATCACTATTTGGTGGAGCTGTTAACAACTCATAGACATCTGAAATGTGACCCCGACTACACACTGCTTTTTGTAAGACGTCAAAAGCCAAAAAGGTTGGAAACCACTGGTTTCATCTTTAACAATGTGTTGTATTTTAAAAGCTTGTTATATTATCCATTGTGTCAAATCTTCATCTGAAAAGTAACTAAAGCTGTCAAATAAATGTAGTGGAGTAGAAAGTACAATATTTCCCTCTGAAATGTAGTGGAGTGGAAGTATAAAGTAGCATCACATGGAAATACTCAAAATTGTACTTAAGTACAGTACTTGAGTAAATGTACTTAGTTACTTTCCACCACTGTTGATATCTTATCCACACAAACTAACAGTGGCTGGATTCATTTATATTTGAAGCAAAGTGCTGTTATTGACACAAATCTGCTCCAGTCAGAAAGACCAAATTACATTACGTGCTCTACCTGTGTTATACATCTCATAAGTTAATAAGATGTTACAAGGTCATATTTATTTCCCTCAAGAAACTGAAAAAAAGTCTCTGCACACCTAAATATGTCACAGGTGAGTTGGAGAAAAGCACAACTTGAATAAAAATGAGAAAAACTCCTGCACACTGTTTCGCTTTCTGCTGGAATATTTATTGCGCATTTCGATCTGTCCGACCTTCATCAGGTATATAGACCAAAACATTGTAAACTAGTAAATATTCCAGCAGTAAGTGAAACAGTGTGCGGGAGTTTTTCTCATTTTTATTCAAGAGGTCGTATTTATTGGAATTTAGGAATGAAGGGCCAGATTTGACCCACGGGCCACTGTTTGCCTAACACTGCTGTATATCTAAACGTAGTAGTAGTAGTAGTAGTAGTACTAGTGAGTCATAATGACTCAGCCGGTTGCTTAGCTGCAGATCAATGAGCTGTCACTGACTTTACATTTATATCGATTTAGCCTCCTGCTGGTCTCCTCCTCTGTGTTGGAGGTCAGCAGGGGTCACGGAGTCGGAGATGTTGCTCACGGCCTCTGAACAACTTTTAGTTTAAACTTGACTTCATCGTAACAGCCTGCCAATGTTTTCTTCCATTTGGTTTGTCATCTGGACTTCCAAAACCTCTGCAGTTGTTTTTATTTTTTGTTTGTGGATTTTTTCACACTTTTAATCTCCGATATTCTAATCAACCCAGCTGGCAGTTTTCACACCAAATTGTCACCACCTGCAGCTCACCCAGAGCCAAAAAAAGATGCAAATGTAAAAAACTGCATTTTAGAATCCTGAATAATTTCATTCAACTGGAAAACAAGTTCTCAGAGTGTTCATCAGAGTCCAGAGCCTCCTGAGGAGATTAAACTGTGATGTTCAAACAGGAGGCGTGGGCTCTGCAGTGACAAATCCTGACATGCTTTCATCCCTCATGAGGTCAGAATCAGCACCAAAGTCTTTGATCAGGACATCAGACGCCATCAGCTCTCTGCAGAAGGATTCCCGCTGAAGACGTCTGTGAAATCCAGGAAACAATATGAAAAGAATTCCTCAGAGATTTCTGGAAGATTCAGTTTTCTGTCAGATGTTTGTTTCAGACAAAGCAGATTTGAAGTCTGATCGGCTAAATGTTGCAGTTTGAACCAAACTAATCCTAGTCGTGCTGCTTTTTATCCGTCACTGCAACACAGTGTCTCACTTTGCTTTTCTTCTTTCTACTAAACATTTAACGTCTTAATTGTGAGCTTTAAGTGTTTAAACAAACCTTGTTTGTTGTTATATACATTGCATTTAGTCTGAGCACACTTTAAGAATATAAAGTGAATCGATAGTCTACATGACTTCACACAAAGTCATTTCAAAGATGCAAGTAGGCAGAAATTTGCAGTTTCTTCAAGCTGAACAAAGATTTCGTGGGACTGACCAACAAAAGGGAACTTCTGGTTTTACACATCATCATTTTGTCCATAATATAATAGTACTTAATAGTAAGTTAATAGCTGAGATCTGGGGACACCGTGACATCACAATAAATCTAAGATGTTCTGCAGGTCAGATGATTAAAGCTCGGAAACAAACCAAAAGATTTACCAAATGTATTCGGAAGAGAAAAGTGAACAGTAAAAACTTAAATAATCCCTGCGACTCGCTCACAGACTCACAGCTTCTGTTGAGCTGTGACCTTTAGCCTGCGAATGTCTAGGGCTTATGGGAAATTTAGTTCAATAAAGTACACTAAAAACTTAAATATTAACTAAACAATATTAGATCGTTTTTCAAAAAACTACCGTCCTTATGTAAACATATGAAGCGAATCACACAACATACTGACTGGATCTTTAGTTATCAGTGTAGTTACACATGTCAGTGGGATTTTCTTATTTCTGGAACAGAACAGGGAAGATGTTTCACTTCAGCTCTCTGTACACAAAGTATTCAGCAGTTGTCTTCACGTACATGTTGGTAAAAAGCAAATATATGTGAGTATAATCCAAGCAGCATTACATTTCTAAAATTGTTACACTACCAGGTTACAAACTGCAGCTTTACTCCTACAGACTGTTAGTTTCTGATTACTCTGCTTAATATTTCTTTTTTACCTTCATTGGATTACATCATGTCCTTTTTGGGTGCTCAGCGCAGGACATTTTTTAATTTTCATTAGCCTGCAGATAAATGTGACTGTATCTGGGTTAGGGTTAGGGTTAAAAACACAGCTTTCCCACTGGGAGCAGGATCCGCCTCTGCTCTGTGCTTCTATGATTGCTTTAAACAAGGTCTTAAACTAGACTGTAGATCTCCTAATGAAGCTCCCAGGAGGCTTCCTCTGATTCAGAGCAAACTGACTCCATCTTTACCGTCTACACGCTCTGTTCTTGTTTGTCGGGAAAGTGTGGACCAACCGAACAGCAGGCTAACTGCTCGACTCCCCTTTGGGCACCGGGTTGACAGTTAAAGCCTATTTTCCATTTATGAATTCACAGCTCTGCCATGTAGCGCGCAGAGGCCGGCCTGTAAAGAGCCTCTCTGAATAAATAAACTGTCACCCTGGTGGAAGAGGAACAAGTGCAGCCCGTACACTGTGTGATAAAGGCAGTGTACAGGCTGCGCAGTGTGTTCCTAACTTGTGACAGGACATGAGAGGAAACCTACATTGTGTCTGTGTGCTCTTTTGAGGAAAAAGAGGTGAGGTCTCATTGAGCGCAAAATAAATCTCTGCTACAGAACAGAGAGAAAAAGAAATCAAACCTCTGATGGGCCTCCCGTGTCAGATCTCATCAGTTTGGGTTGTGCAACTCTTTCCAGGAGACTTTAATCTACTTTTTGTTGAGTCCACATCTCTCAGCCTAGTTCCCTGTGTGATTTCCTGTGATTCCCAGAATGACTTTCTGTGACACCAAGTGTCGGGGTGTGAACTTGTTCCTTTTAGCTCTGGTTTTATGTGCTGGTAACTCAGAGATTCCCCAGTTGAGGGAAAAAGTGAGAGATCCCCTTTATTCAAAATACAGCCTATTTTGTAGCTGCTTTGCATTCTGGTCTATTTCCTGCTCCTCTGGGTGCACAAACTGCTCTCTATGTTCTTCTTCTCTGATGGATTTCTCCCTGTTGTGTTGGATGTCGGTACAAAATGGCTGCTTCAGACTTAAGTCCTCGCTTTTTGATTCTGAGCAAGTACTTTTACTCCAGTACTGTACAATTCTAAGGTACTTGTACTTTACTTGCATATTTACATTGTATGCTGCTTTATACTTCCACTCCACTACATTTCAGAGGGAAATATTGTACTTTTTACTTTATCAGTGTCTCTTGTATAAAATCAGTGTGTAGTTGTGTCTGCTTGTCATGTTTCAGATGTCTCAGTGTTAGCAGAGACATTTTCCCTCTAAACTTCTCACATGGTTTCATTTCAATAAATGTTCAAATGATCCAATATTTCAGCAAAAATCAAAGATTAGAGAAAAAGTCCAAAAAGTGAAAACAGATTTGTGTATCAGAACTTTGTTTTTTCTTCTTTCCTCTCCCATTAATCATCTCACGACCCCTCAGATTTATCTGCTGACCCTTTGGAGGGGCCCCACCCCTGTAAAATCAGTACTTTTACTTTTAATACTCTAAGTAAATTTAGTTGATAATACTTCTGTACTTACTTAAATGAAGGATATGAGTACTTCTCCCACCACTGATTCTGAGATCTGACAGCAGATCATTAAATTCTCTACTTCACTAAACAGGCCTGGATGTAACAATGTATTATGTACTGTCTGTATTTGTCCCATTGTCCACAAGAAGAAGAAACACACACGGACCTAACAATGGAGCCAGAAATGGAAAGTATAGCTGGCTCCAACAGTTTAACTAGTTTGGGAGGAATATCTTCTTGGTTGTTCCTGTTTGATGGAAACATCAGAGCAGCAGTTGGAGGCAGACATCTGACAGAGACAGATGGTCTGAAGAGGAGGGCTTCCACAATTAGACCCTTAAAAAGACATTAAAGGGGCCGTATTATGAAAAACTCACTTTTTCAGTGCTTGTGTGTATATATTTGGGTCTCTGATGTGCCTACTAACATACAAACTATGAAATAAGACCACCCAGTCAGTTTGGTGTGTGCTGGCTTGCTCTTGTGATTCAACAAGCCATTCAGATTTGATGCCCCTTCTTACGTCACTTGGGTCTTTATTGAAATTGCTGCTGTCTCATCTTCTGGAGGAGTAAACACCTGATTCTGCTCTGATCCGGAGCAGTTTACCGGCAGAAGGAGTTTATTTTTTAAACTTTTGCAATTAAGTGGATTTATCTTCAAATTCACTTCTCAGCCTAGCCGTAGCTAAGCTAACACCGGGGTCACACACCACCTCAGCTGCTTACTCTGTATGTAGATAACCATGTATATAAACAATAACTTTGCTGCCATAAAGCCATAAAGTTGTTATGGCTAATGTGTTGGCAAACAATTAACCTCCTTCACATCTCGGAGACATTTGGAGTGCTCTGGTGACTGTTTTTACTCTCTACCAACTCCTGAGGGAAATATCTGGCTCTTTAGCTGCTAAATGCTCCACTATGTTCACCAGCTAGTCTACAGCTAACAGTGTCTGTTTGCTGTTTGGTGCTGAGCAGGTAGTGTACAGTGGCTTTTAGAGCTGTTTGTAAGGTATGATAAAAATATTTAAAAGGCTTTATTACCTGTACTAAATGCAGATTTGTACTCTCACCTTTGCTAATGAAGTCAGGATTCTCATACTGCACACTGGGTTATCAGATGCCCAAGAAAATTAACTGATTATAATTTCATACATGCTGATGTTAAATTACACATTATTTGCAGTATTTACTAAACAGACAATGCAGCCTAAATAAGCATTTTTTTCTGTTACCTGTAATTTCATGGAAAAAATGCATTGTGCTTTGTTAATAGTGCAAGTTTAGATTTTTAGTGAACATTGTTTCCTAAATTAGCTGGCAGAGAAATCTGTTTGTTCCAGGATGCTGATAACAAAATAACAGGTTAATAGAAGACAAAGAGACATAATGAGAATCTGTGGAGGTAAAATAACTACTAAAAAACCAGCTTTGGTTCAGTCGACAGGCAGCCTGGGAACTGAGTTCATTATGTTGCTTTGACATCAGGCTGAAATTTGAGTATTGAAAGGTCTTATCTCTGTACTGTAAACATCCTGACTTGCAGACAGGAGGCTGGTGTTGTGTTTTCACCTCAGTAACCTGCAGCATGGAGGCTGCTCAGTCGGCCTGTCTGCACCGACGCCAGGGAACTATCGACCAGCAGAGTTAATTGTTATGGTTATCTGATGTTCCTGAACCTGCACCTTAAGGGCACTTAAATGCCCTTGGAGATAATGGCGGAGATCAAAATCAACGCTCACATCTCTCCACCCCTCCACCTACACACACACATATATATCCATTAAAAGGTTGAAGCAGCATGTTGACCAGGAAATGTCAGTCTCACCACCCACGGCGCTCTTTAACAGCACTGACTAGACAACAGAGAGGCGATATGAAGGGTCGAGGGTGGAGGTGGAGGTGGAGGTGCTGAGGTTCATTATTCTCTGTGTGATAGTTTTAATAACATTGATTTCATGTCCCCGCTGGCTGTCAATCACTCAGGCAATAATTGATCGCTCCTTTCTTAATTTCCTCATGCAGTTGACTGTGCGCAGATAGAGAAGTGATGGTGATGATCAGAATATTAATCTTGAGGCTTTTCAGCAGAGATGGAAACTAGCAAAGTACATTTACTCAAGTCATATTTTAAGACAGTCCACCCAAGAAAAACGACTCCGGAATCAGTCATTGATGCAACTGCCCCAAAACAGCTTCTGCTTACGTTCCTGTTACAGCGCCCTCTAGTGGCGGTAGGAATTATGACCGGAGCAAAAGAGGAAATCAGGTGGCATTATTTCAGAGCTCTTCACTTCCTGTTTCCAATCTGCAAAACATTGTTCTTTTAACCCTTAACTTTATCCAGATTATTATTATTATTGTAACCATGATGACAAAGGTCCCCTCACCTTAAAGGACACGTTCACACAATTTTTCAAGTCTGTCTCAAAACAACAGTCAGGTGAACATATGAAATATTAGCTTCAGATAAACTTTGAAATCCATGTTTGCACAGAAGGAGGACTGTGGATTTTGTCCCCCATCACTTCCATTGTAAGTGCATTATGAAGGGATCTTCTAATGGTCAGTATGAACAGGAGGAATGATTACAGCAAAAAAACAGGTTTCACTCTTCATTTGGGCTCCTGACTGTTGTTTTAAGACACACTTGAAAAATTGTGAACCCGTCTTTTTAAGAAAGTAGTCATTTTAACCCAAACCACAATCTTTCTCTACACCTCACCAAACCTTAACCATAGTGTTGTCAAATCATGAAACATAATTATTTTTCAGCAGACAGGTTTAACAGTTTTTGGAAGACACAGACAGATGATGTCAGATCAGAAAACACTCATGGACCAACTACATATTTTGTTGTTGAATGTGTTGGACTTGTTGCATATTTCCTGATTTGAAGCTTTATATTTAACTTCACCAGTGGGCTCTGTCAGTTGGTCGGTTATATTTCAACAGCTATGGGATGGATTTCCATAAAATTTTGGCTTAAAGGCTTTGATACTTCTTCTTTTTCATTTAGCACCACCAGCAAGTCATATGTCTATTTGTTCAACACAGACAGAACATGACAGAATACACCTAAAAATAACCAAAGTCCTGTCAATCTGAGCTGTACTTTTCATTCATCTCATTGCACTAACATGCAAAATATTAATGTTTTACACTAATATTTGCACACTGAATGCTTGCATTTTGACTGTATGCATGTTAGAGGAATGGTAGAGAGGTGCAGTGGTGAGCTTCTTACACTGGCACTGAACGCTGGCACTCAACATACGAGATGTGGAATCGTTCATAAAGCATTATTCACAGGATACTGGGCTCGATGCCCTGTGCAAATGCAAGAATTTTATAAATGGGGCATGAACATAATCCAGTGTTTTGCAGAATCCTCCAATATCAACTCTGTCTCTGTTTATATATGGCTGAATTGTTTTCCTAATTACATTGCATTGGCAAATGTAATCACTGCCTGGATTATGTTCACAGATGATGTTTTTTTGAATGAATTAAACGCTTTCAAGCCGCAGGGAGGAGGTCGGGGTGGATGGTGGACGTTGACACCATAGATCGAGGTTCACATCCTGAGTCCTGTGTGTGTTCAGGTTTAGGAAACAAAAGCACTTTGGTTCAGGTCAGTGAAAGATGGCAGTTAAATGTTAATAAACATGTTTTGCTTTAAGTCACTGCAGACATTATTTCTGTATTAAACCAAGTCCACAATCTTTCCTTAACCTTAACCAAGTGCTGCCAGAGCCTAAACAAGTTGTCTCACATTCAACAATTTTGCAACTTGCCAAATACGTAAAAGAGAGAAAACATAATTCAGCCAGCATTGTGTTTCTAACAAAACGTATTTGCTGTTGCAGTTAAGTCGTATATGAACATAATTTGTAGGAGATAAGGTTGGTAATATCAGTGTTCTGTGTGGGCATAGTGTTATTTATTTAAAGGACTGTAGTTATTGGTTATTTCTGAGAAATAACATTTTCATTTTCAAAAATTGGGGGAAAATTTGTTAAATTTGGGGAGAAAAAAATTACATTTTCAAAAATGATAATGCGACGGTGTGACAGAGAAACTGTAGTGTGAGCAAACATGGTGAGTGAGAGTATTACTTTAAATTACAGTATAAGACAATGTTAGTTTATACCTGTATAATAAACCTCTGATTTATAGGATCAAAAATGACAGATTAAGCCTTTAAACATCTTTTCTCATAGACAAAAGTTTGAGTTCATTTCACACATGATGTTTAAATGATGTGTCCCTGTTCTGTTGAAAGGAAAATGAAAACACAGCGTGTTCATTATTGATAAAGTGTGTTATTAACTGCATAATTCACAAAGCACATGGTAAGATCATGTGGATAAATGTTTCATTAACATGTCACAACGTATATATGTGCTGCTGGCAGAACTGGCTGCGCTCCCATCAGCCTACATACTGGTCGGCTCCGGGGGCTTTTCTCTGGAAGTGGCGCAGCTAAAAATCCCTCTTTGCTCAAAACACGACAGAAGTTTTTTGAGCTCTTTTGGATTTTCAAGGTTGTTTTAATGAATGTTGTGTGTGTTTCTCTGAAGATGAGGGGTTTGTTGGAAGCGCTGTGGCCATCTGGAGGGGACGGCTGATGTCAGACCTCCAGCCAGCAGTGATTTATCTCAACCTCGTTTTTATTCTCCTGCGAGGGCCAAGCTGCCCTTTGACCCCTCATCTCTCTATTACTTCCACTCCACTTATTGGTGTGTCTCCTCCCTGCTGCTCTTCAGAGACCAGCTCCATCTTTCAATATGGCCCGCTTAATATTTCAGTCCATGTCTCAAAATCCTGTAGGGGGGCGATTGCTGCAACTTTACAAAAAAATCACTGGAATGGAAAACACAAGAGGTCGTCACAGAGCAGGTTTTACTTTACATGTCAACAGTTTAATCATAGGTTGAGTTTAAAAGTTAAAACAGTTAAAAGTGCTGAAACTGAAAACACACAAAAGATGTGATTAGAGCTGCAACGTGACGATTGGCAGAAAATTAATCAGCAACTTTTTTGATAATTAATTCATTGTTGTGAGTCCATTTTTAAGAAAAAATGCTAAACTTCTGTGGTTAAGGCTTCTTAAATGTAAATATTTTCTGCTTTCTTTAGTTCTCTATGACAGTAAAATGAATATCTTTGGGTTGACGTGCGATATGACCAAAATCTCATATCCCGATATAGGTCATTTCATATCCTGATAACGATAGATATCTCGATATAGCACATTTTCTGTAAGTTCAATGAATTGTCTGTCCATCTTTTGCACAAATTAAATTACCCTTATTGGCTTTTTACATGCAAAGCTTTTATCGTACTTATAGTAACGTAGCGAGTGTTGTTGTCAACTCAAGTCTCCTGGTTCACTGTCTCTCCTCTGCTCCGCTGTGTGTGTGCAGCACACACGGAGGGCACAGCAGAGGAGATTAGTGCGACCATAAATGACAGCAAAACGCAGTAGAGACTCTCACACAATAACATAAATAAACATAGTCTCTACTGCGGTTTGCTGTTATTTATGGTCACCATTTCACTGCTTCTCCCCTCTTCTCTGCACAGCGGCGCAGAGGAGAGACAGTAAAGCAGGTGAAGTACTCGAGTTGACGACAGCTACACTCCTTATGTTACTGTAACCACAATAAAAGCTTTGAGAGTAATTTATTAATGTAATCCGCGCAAAAGATGGACAGACTCCAAAAGATGAAAAATATTGCTGTAAAGAGTGTGATTTGCAACACAATGAAATAAATGATAGAGCATAATATGAAACGATAGACGTTTTTCTATCGTCACATGATATATATGGTCATATCACACAATCGATAATGAAAATAATTGTTAGTTGCAGCCCTACATCTTTTATGTACCTGTAGCTGTACTGGAACAATGTGTAAGCTTTAAGGCATTGATCCTTAAATGAGTTTGGATAGTTTCATTTTTAGTGTTGCAGTTGGTTGAGTAATTTGTGCTAAACTGTAATACAGAAAATAAAATTAAAAACAAAAATCCATTGGAAAAGTGGTCTCAGACTTTTGGACCCTACTGTAAATGTTTTAGCTCTCCTGCTGTTTGAGACAGTACACTCTGGCCAGCATGTTTTAAACATGTTTGATTTCATCATGCTGAGTTTGGTGGAGCTCATCCAGTGTGAAGCCGTCTGACTGAAATCTGACAGCCATCCTGACAGCGGCCAGCGCGAGTTTGACTCAAAGAGGCAATAAAAAATCCTCCAGGAGAGAGTTGCACTTTCACTTCAACTCTTAAACTTCTAAACGTCCTGATTCTCCCTTTTTAAAGTTCGTCTGGCAGTATCATGTTTTTTGTATTGCCATTAAAGGTGTATGATATGTTTTCTTATGGCAGCATCATTCCATCAAAGGACATGGATCCAATCACATAAACATTTACTTTAAAATGTTATCAATCTAATGCAGAATTCTTTATCGCTGTAAAATGTCACCACTAGTAATCTAAATTTTAAAGACATTTACAGCTGCAACGATTAATCAATTAATCGATTAGTTGCCAGCTATTAACTTAATCGCTAACTATTTTGATAATCGCTTAATCGACAATTTGAGTCATTTTTTAAAGAGCTTTAGGAAACAATGATTGTCATTTTTCACCATTTTTGAAAGTTTTATAGACCAAACAACTAATCAATTAATCAAGAAAATAATTGACAGATTAATCAATAATGAAAATAATCATTAATTGCAGCCCTACTGGCATTATTCTACACTTATTGTTAGCAAATCCAATGAAAGACCAAAACAACAACGTGTTAGGCCCGCAGTTCTTGCAGCAGCTTCACAGTCTTCTGTCCTTTATATCGGGGGGTGGCAGGTTCAAGTTGACTTTCTCTGGATCCATAACAGTTTAAAACAAAAGTGAAAAAGTGAAAGACCAACTAAATAGCCAATGATTCAGACAAACATGCCATTAACATCACACTCTAGCTGACAGGACTTTGATATTACTATTGTTTATTATCAATCAGGGCTCTGAAATGGCTGCTCGGATCCTAAAATGAACCATAAAGCAAAGCTCCATATTTTCAGTTGGTTAAAAAAAACAGCAATAAACAGCCAAGGTGAGTTTCCCGTCCTCAGAAATCAACTTAAAATGTGCAGAGAAGCTGCTGAGTCATTTTTGAATCCCTAAAATTAATCTTTCATCTCATTACAAAACAAAACAACCATTTTAAGAAGGATATTTAGGCAAGATTGGAGGTTTTTGTTGTTTTTTTTGTTCCTGACTGTGTTGATGAGACAGTGGAAGAATTGCTGCCAAACAGCTCAGTTTATAGCTTCATGTACTCTCTGGATGCTGTTTCCCTTCACTAGCTCAGTGCTAAGATAAATCACCCTCTTCTGGACTTTGAATAGGTTTAAATTAGCTTTTTCTAAAACCTCGCAGCGTAGCTTTAAACATTTATTGACAATAGCAGCCCGACTCAGCGTGCTGCAGGGTTTCTCTGTGAGTAGATTCGTCCAGTGATGAATTCAGGGCATTTTCACCCCAGGATGGCAACTGTTACATTCCAGCTCGATGTCCGAAGAATGTTTTCTCATCAGGTTTTCAGCATTAAGGGGAGATTGATGGATCTATTTTCTGTTTGCATCGCCTGCTTGGGAGAGACTATCTGTCCGATGTGAAAGCTGTCTCGGCTACAGTACACACCACTCAATAGGAGGGGAGGAAATGACTGTTCGGCCTCCAAAAGTACACCTTGGAGTGGATGAACTCGGGCAAGTCATTATGTCATTGATCCCTGGAGCACTTAACCAGCAGGCAGCATTCACTACAGTCGAGACTCCCCCATTGATCACACCAACCAGCAGTTACGTAAGGTGACAAATCGAACAGCGTGCACACAGTGACCGCGGCGACGTCAGGTCTGGAGCGGTGGACAGACGTTCAGGTTTTGGCCACTGTTTTCCCTCCACACGCAGGGACATCAGGGATAGTTTGGATTTTTGACATGAGGTGGTTTTAGTTACTCATTGGTTGTACTGGTTATGAAGTCATGCTGGGAGCCCTGTGAGCAAAGAATTTCAATTAGCCAATGACTGAAGTACTCCATAAAGCACTTCAGTGAAATAATGGAAATTTAAATTGTCACGTTGGCAAAAACTGACAACATGAGGCCAAGAGAGAATATATCCTGAATTATCCTTAAAAGCAGACTCAGGCTTATTGTAGGTTAAAATAATTAAAAGTGATGGCTGATAAAATGTATTTTTCTTTGAAGAAAAAAAACTCTAGCACTCTAAACTTTACTGTTACCATGGTGACCATTAAACCTTAATATAACATAAATATGAGCCCATTATGTTAACTGTACACATTCACAGCCTGCAACATGCTCAAGTAGCAGTGTCAACATGCTAACTGTACATGTTGAAATGCTAAGGTTAAGACATTAGCGGGCTAATGAGCTAACATGCAAACATATTGTATAGTAATAAACATTAGCATGTTAAGACACACTGCTGAATTTTACACCACTAATGTCGGCATGTTAGGATCTAATATTTAACAATTAGCACGTTAACATGCCACCTACTGTTCTGCCTAGCACTCTGTACTTTAACTTAAACACAGACACATCATCATCTTTTAAGTTAATATGTTGAACTTGTTAGCAAACAGTTGCTTATTTCCACATCCAGCAGTTATGGAGCAACATTATCATTCATTTGGAGTCGTGTTTCTGTCCACCTGGTGAATGTTAGTCCAATATTCACTCTCTTTTAGCTCTGTTATGGAGATCAAACTTCTAATTTATGTATTGATAGATCAGATCTCATCTTTTAGGTCATATTTAACGGAACGCCCTGTCACACAGACATCCATCCAACAATTTGTTTTCTGGTCTCTAATGAACATAACAGTTCATGTTGATCTGCATTCTCTGGCTTACCTGGAAATCTATGAACACATGCAGGACTCAAAGTACGCTTTTTAAACCCTCAACAAGTTTGGAAATTCAGACCGACTCTGTTTCAGTGCTCAGAACAGCCTCGGGCTGGTCAATAAATCCAGTCCTGCTTCCCCAGGTGTACCATCCAGGTTCCTGCTCATGTTTGGAGTGAAGCGGCGAGGCAGTAGAGGCTACTGGGTTGTACACAGAGAGGCAATTTTTTTTAGGTTTTCAGTGTTGTTTCCTGGACAGGTTTTTATCAGTAAAGAATGTTTTTTGCCTCCAGTGTGATACAAATATCAGAGACATTCGTTTCCCCGCCTGCTTTGTCTCTGTAGAGGTTCCTCTCCTATCAGCTTCCCCCCGCTGAGGCTGCTGGACGATTCATGCTCAGAGACGCTGCTTTCTACCGTTTCAGCTTCTACAAATAATCTACTTTCAGCCACTGCACATGTTCTGTTTAAATGTCAGACTCACTACCGCTGCTGCATGCAGACAAAGGATGGTTGCATTGTCTTGTGTCTATATGTAACCATTCTCTTAATAGATTGGGGATTTTATGAGATATGAATGGATAATTGTAACGTTTGATCTCTCAGACTGTAACAGTTAAGTCATCTTTGCTCGAAGCTCATCTCAGGGCTTAAGCTTCCAGTTATTGATTGATTGATTTGGGGATTAAACATTTTTATGTTTTTTCAAGCTAAAGAGCTGGGTTATTACAGATTTACAGCATCATAGTGAAGGGGAGTTAATAAACACCTCCTACATACAGATATATATATATATATATATATATATATATATATATATATATATGAATCCACCCGTTTACAGTAAATATATCCTTCTGTCTTCAAGCTGGGCTTTTGCACAATGACCAGAGAATAGTTTTTTAGCTCTGTGTTGGATGATGCAATCATATTTTGTCCTGATATTTCAGTTAATTTAGCACCTGAGTTTAGACTCTGTAGCGCAGCAGAGTTTGAGGTTGCTTGGTTGTCGATTCAAAATGGTGTCCTACATCTTACTGTGAGACTCGTCCACCGGCGACCGATTTGGAGCTTTGGAGAACAAAGACAGCCTGAAGCAAAATTCTGACAGTGTCACAACGTGACTGCTGCTACGACCCACAACTACAAACCAACCAATCAGAATACGACATGAAATGACACAGAATACACTGACCAGTGTAGTTTTTAAATAAAGTTTAAGGGAGTGTCTCTGCTTTCATATACTTTTTTTCTATTTACATTACAGCGCTGCGATTCACCACATATTCATCTCACTATCTGGCAGTCTTAAACTGATATTGTTCAATCTGACACAGATTATGACCAAGATTTTATTATAGGCGTCTCACACTAGGTGACATGCAATAAACTTGCAGCATAGTTGTTTTTTTATTCAGTTGACCAAACAGTTGATGGTGTAATTCTACATATAGTGTCAATTTTTCTGGTTGACCCAGCAATGACCATGAAATCTGCTTTATTCACGTATTTATTCTGGTTGGTGATTATTTAATGTACACTTAAATAAATGTCCAACACACTGGGGTCTAACGAGCAATTTTGGTTTGATATTCCAGGTGTTAAAGTAGTTCAAAGTTGTGTAAACCTGCATCTCTCGTGTTATTGGATTGTTTTAAATTTGTTGTTAAGCTGATTGAATCCTTATTGACTCACCTGCCATTAAAAAGTGTGCTTCTAAACCTTTATTATGGCTGTATTTTTACAAAATGCCAATACAATCAGACTCATTACCTGCAGCGGCTGACTAATTGTGAGCAAATGTTAGTGTAACTCCTCTGAATCTTAGGAGCTACTTTAGCGCTAAAATGTTTTGTGAATTACTCCTAGTTAGGACAGACAAACCCTTTATTTTTAGGAGTTTCTCTTGGTTGGAGCTAAGTTTAGCTTTAGTTTTGTGAATATTGCTGCTGGTCTGAATGCAGCCTGACAACGCTTTCTCTGCCCTGCTCTGCTTCACACTCAGCTGCAGCCATTTCCACCTGTCAGTTTTTCATTTTCTAACCGCAGTCTTCTGTCATTGGTCAGTCGGAGCCTCCCAGTATAAACCTTCTACTGAGCAGCATCACTGGGCAATAATTTAGACTGAAGCACTCTCCTCCGAGTCTGAATGTCATCAGATTGAGTGCCGTGTGTGTGGAGGCTGTGGTGGAGACAGAGCAGCGCGATGAAAAAGTGCAGCCAGCCAGCCTGCTGAAAATTGTCTGAGTCAGATCAGTGCTTTTAAAAAGCTTTTATGTCCAGATGCATGTTTACACAGTCCTGCACTATTGAAACATCCACAGCTGAATGCACTCTTAAAAGCTCTACTTGAGACCAAAATACATCCATAAAAGAAGCGAATATTCTCCAAAGAGCTCTCTGGACAACTCTGACCATTACTCTGGCTCACTTAGAGCCATGAGATTTTTCATTTTACTTCATTTTTAAAGATCTAAAAGATGAGCTGTGGTTGAAGCTTTAAAGTGAGCTTATTTGTGTGGATAACAGCTCCAATGTTCGGCAGATGTCTGCTGTGCACGGCGATGACATTTGGCCGAGCGGTAATGAGCAGAGCTAACGGAGCAGCGCCGTACGGCAGGACGGCACCGCTCACAACAGCCCGGTCTTAATTTTCCTCTAATCTTCCTCCCTCACCTTGGCTCCCAGCTCTAATCACTGCACTAGGAGGAAGCCAGCGTTTAAATGAAGCAGCTTACTGGGTGATTAGGAAAAGGTAAATTATTCATTACAGAATGTGTAATCATAGAGCAGCCTTTGGTGGAGGGTAAGGGAATTCACGGCCCGCTCTCCCGGAGCGAGACCACACCCCTCCCCCCCGCCATTGATGGCAGCCATGAGGAAGCTGTGAGATGAAAGAGACACAGAGAGGTTATGGAGCCGTGGCAAATCCACAGGTAGTAAACTACAAGCCTGAAAGCAGCTCGTTAGCAGGAGTTGTGAACTATTCGTCCTCACATCAGGATTTGCTCTAACTCTATTAATGATGCAAAGCCAGACTAGCTCACATGCTCTGTTTTCACTTTGGTATTTTAGTCTTGAAACCATCCACTGAGACTCCATTGATCCCAGCAGCTCGCTGTGGGGAGCTTTTAGCTTAGTTTCTTAAATTTGTGGTCAGAACCCTACAGGTGGTCGTCTTGAGTGCAGACAGGGTCACAGGAGATTTCTGAGAGCATTTTTTTTATGGGGAATGTTTTTCAAAAGCAAAGATGTTTTCCCAGAGAGGTCAGACTGCTGCCTGACTCCACAAAAGCACATATCTGGATCACCTTAAAAAGTTGTGTCAGTGTTTGCTCGGACTGATAATCAGACTGAATCAGCATTTAGTTTCACTTCACTGTTCAGTCTGACATCATGTTCATGGTAGCTGTTTTCTGTTTGGGGAGGGGGAATAATTTGATTAAAAGTTATTTATTATTTTTATAGACTTCACGTGCTTGCTCCCATTTTTGTGGCAATTTCTTCATTGCTATGTTTCTGGCTCTGGTGTCTTAATCCTGCCTGCAACGCTCTGATTTGTTGTGGTTTTGAATTACTTAAAAAGTTGGAGACCAGGCGACTGTTTGCTTCCAGTAGAGCTTTGATTCCCCAGAAGTCTAAACCAGGTGTGAAATTTAAGGGCTCCACATGCTGGAAGTTGAATAATATACAGTAAGTGTTATAAATACAGGCATATTTACTGAAGAATACAGCAACTCCTCAGTTAGTCCTGATCTTTGAATCTGTCTCTCTCGTAAAAATGAAACAATTATTTAACAATAAATCCAACATGGGATAAATCTCAGCTTTAATGGCTTGTCAAAGTAATTCACAGGGAGCAGCAATGAGCACCATTTCAGCTTTGAACACCAAAATAAGAATATGCTTCTTCAATCTGCCTTTATAGCCAAACTTGCTTGGGTGTCACTCAGAGGGTTCTTCTTTAAATATTTGGGAATAACAACAAGAACATACTTGTATTTTCTGTTCTGTATCACTATCCCAACATCCTGCAGTTAGTTGTGTTTTTATGCGTAAAACCACATGTTTATGTGTATCTTCGCTGAGCTATAATTATATTACACACAAAGAAACAGATCTCACATCAGTGTGCAGAATATTTTTTCCATCTATCATAGATGTGATCTCCAGATCCACTACGAGGTAGCTACACATGTAGTGCACATGCAAAGATCGATCTCAGGATTTTAAGACTCAATCGTTTTTTTTTTTTTGTTTTTTTTTACCCAGCTCTATCCGATGCTGATGAACACCATAACAAATGACACCCAGCCATAAGAACTACCGTTAGTTGAATTATCTGGAAAATGAAGGTTAGGAAAAGAAATGGGAAATCTGTCTGAACTCCCTGAACCGCCAGAGTGCCTTTGAGCAAAACACTGAACCCTCAAAGAGTGTGTTACAGCTGCTCAGTGACAAACAGTGGAGGACTGGAAGTGTCTGGCAGCCTCCGGTGTGAGTGTGCGTGTGTGTCTGGACCAATGTGAAACAGAATGTACTGAGTCAGTGTTTCCTGGAAAAGATTAAAAAAGTAACAGCTGCTACCGAGCCGAGGAGAACAAGAAAATAAGTTGGAGGAAGTCATTAATCAGCCTGAATGGTTCCTGCTTCTCTACTGGAAATAACCTTGTCTTGTAAGTGACTGGTATCTGCTTCAGTTTGTCAGCAGAGGTTAAGTGCACGCTCGCCATCTGCGACTCTCCATCATGAAACAATAATAAAAGCTCAAAAAGCTTCGTGCCCCAAGATCACCCAAAGTCAGCGATGTTGTTTTAGCCTAATGGGCCGGTGAGCGGGAGAATAATTACTTAAAGCCCAGGAGGTTCTGCATGAGGAAAGCAAGATAAATGTGAGGCTTTTTCTAGTTTTACTTACCCCCAGCAACAAGCCGCGGGCCTGGCCTAAATACCAAATGTTTGTAATGGGGTAATAATTCATGAGAAAAATAGTTTGACTGTCTGGCGGAGGAATTTTACCCGCTAACACGTAGCAGGGAAATGGGACATTTTAAAAGTGGAAGCGTTGTAATGAGAAGTATTAGTTCACTTCAGCCGGGATCATTAGACTGTTTTCATGGATTATTAGCAGACAATGAAACGGAGGAAGAGTGGTGGGTAAACACTGGTAATGTAATCATATATAACGACTACAGATATGATTCTGCTGGGACTAAACGTGCAGTTAGAGCTCATTAGGCTGTGGTTTGGTTGTTTTAAGGTTTATTGGTAAGGTTTACATGTCTCTATAGAGTTTCTCGCAGTACTTTTGCTTGTTCTTCAGTCACTGATGAGTTTCTGATCTTCCCCTTGACTCAGATCACAAAGCAGGCTGTCACCGCCTCACCAACACCTTTAGTTTTAATCCTCGAGCATACTGCAGCATCTTTTGAGAGGAAGGATCCTGCAGTAGACGAGTACTTCTAAATTTTCGCCTTCGAGTAGCCAAAACTGTTGTAACTTCTCAAACAGTGCTGGTGGAGGAGTAAAGCTGATCCAACACCTCCAGGCCTGAATCCTGCTGCTACAAAGACCCTATTGAGTCAGCTCATTAATTCACAACCTTAAAGGCAACGACTGATAAGTCGAAAATAAAATTTGAGCATGTGTGAATCCCTCCCTGCAGTGTATTTTGCTGGGAAGTTTGAACACTCTGCATGGAAATTGTCACTTTGAGTTAGGAAGTTCTTATTGCACATGTTCACTCAACCAATCACAGCCCTGTTAGGCTGTATAGTAAAAGGAATGACTTATTATGGTATGTGGAGCTAAGAAATGTCGGTATAATCCTCCCAATCTGGCCCACAGATCATCATTCAGCTGCAAAATGTATCATACAGTAGCTGCTTGCTGCCTGCTTGCCATGTGCAGTTTATTTCTCTGAGGAATATCTTAAAAAACAATGTAAAAGTAACTAAAAACCTTTATTGAAACCACATTAAAAAATAGTCAATTACAAGTAAAAGTCTGGTAGTCAAAATTAAACTTGTAAAATGTGTTCAATATCCAAAGTAAAAAATGTTCAACAGTAGAGGTAAGTTTTATTGTTTGCATCTCAAATTTTGGGGATTTTTATGCCTTTAGATCAGTTAAATAAGGAAGGAAAGAGAAAAAGGAATTAAGGAAGAAGCTAAGTGAGAAGGAAAAGGGAAGGTTATAAAGTAAGGAGTAAGGAAAGAGGGAAAACAGAAGTAAAGATAAAATGAAGGATGGGCAGCAGGGAAGTAACAAGGAAGGAAATAGGGAAGAGCATAGCACAGGAAATAAATCAGAAGGAAGGAAAGAAGGAACAAAGGAGAGAAAAAAGAAAAGGACAAAAACAGAAAAGGAAAGAAAGAAAAAGAAGCGAATGGTGACATTGAAAAATGGAAGGTAAGAGTTGAAGATGTAAAGGATAGAAAAAAGAAAAGGATGGAAAAAGGGGAAAATAAGGATAGTAGTATTTTTCTTTCTGGCAAAGTAACCACAGCTGCAGCCAGATCATGATGTGAAGTCCCCACAACAACCCTAAAGGATTAAAAGCAAAGTTTAAATATACTGAGTCAAAAAAACCCTGTGGTTATTATTGTAGTCCTATGTGTTGTTCCAGAGTCACATGGTCAAACAGTGTATTTAGGCGTTAATTTGGAGGACTTGTTGATCAACAACACAAAGATGTTTAGTTACTATCATGGAAAACTGGTAAAACCAGCAAATATTCACATTTTAAAAAGCTGCTACCAGAATTTTTTGCTTAAAAATTACTTGTGAATCAGCTAATCTCTAAGAGTACTACCATATACAGTGGGGGTCAGTAGGGGCCCAACAACAAACTTTTGCCCCTGGGCCCAATAAGAAGTTAATATGGACATTATTGCTAAAGTCAGCAGTAACTGCAGCCATAAAACAAATGTAGTGAAGCACAAATGCAACATTTTCCTCTGAAATGTGGAGGAGGAAAAGTGATAAATTAAGTATCAGAACCCTCAAAACTGTTCTTAAGTTTTTTTTCCGCCTTCTAGTTGAAGTGATTGCTAATTATACCGTATGTGATGTTCAGTGATGTATGGCTAATCCCCCCCAATCCTGCCACACAAATCATCCTTCATTTGCAGACTAGATCATTGCTTGTCATGCTCAGTATTAATGAGCAGGCGTGTTTCTGTGAGGAAAATCATCAGTGAGTTAATCATGTCTGCAGCAGAGCGACGCCCACCTCTGATTGGCTGTCGCTGAAGGACGCAGGGCTTCAACACCTACGATCTGTATTAACTTCATTCACTGTGTTGAGCGGTGAGTCATTTACTGCGTCTCACTCTGATGAGTGGAGGTGTGCGGTGGGGATATTACCGGATTCCTTAGCAGAAATGTGGAAAAGTCTGCTAAATTTCTGACTTTTTAATTTTGGCATTTATTGGATTGGTCACAACTACGAGAGTTAGGGAAGTACTGATGGGAAACTTTGTGTTTCCATGCACACAAACCTTTGGATTCAGCTGAACCACCAGGACACTCCAGGAAAATAATTTAGATCATTTACAGTCTTTGGTAGTTTTTGGAATTTGATTTTACATTTTACATTATGTGACATCAGATTGAAAGACGTCATGTTTTTGCTAATATTTGTTTTTAGCCATGTGGCGTGCTATTGGGATGTCGGTCAGATGGTCCATCACTCGTTGTATAGATTTGCATGTAATTTGGCACAGACCTCGATGGTCCCCAGAGGATGATTTGTACTAACATCAGTGATCCTCTGTCTGTTCATCAACAGCATGAATGAGGAATTGATTCTTGATTTTTTTCATAAAGCTCTCTGATACTTTGAACTGCGTATGAAGGCCTGCAGCTTGATAGTTGCAGTTCAGACATACAGTATGTGTTCATTTGTGTAAATGTATAATTATATATATGTGATTTTCTGTTCTACAGTAGGTTATAGTTGTTTCATTTTTGTTCTTTAGTTTTTCACTGGTTTGGTTTGGTCTTTGTTTTGAGTGTCACTACTTAACATGAGTCAGCACTAATCAGTGCCATCAGTACCATCTGCACTGGTCACATTGAGTAGGTAGAAATACCTGAGGTGTAATATGGTTCATCCACACTGAAGAAGGCGTCTATGCCGAAACGTCTGCTTTATGCTCAGCTGTAGCAGTTAACATTATACCTGCTAAACATCAGCATGTTAGCATTGTTTTGCACATTCATGCTGAAACACGAGCTTTGGACTAGCATGACACTTTTACAGCATGTAAAAAGTTTGTCAAAGATGCAAATAAACTAACAGCTGATTTCCCCTCAAAATATTTTGGATATTCATGGTCTCCACATGATGAATCCTAAAAGTGTCTGTGACCACCTGATCTCCCCTAGCATCATCACCTTCAGTCCAAAATGTCAACATTTCCACATGAGATGTCAAGATATTTGAATTGCCAGATTGAATTTAGCTCATTCATGCTCCTCAGTTTTGATTTATAACCCTTATAACGTCTCCTCTCTCCTCTAAGAGAAGCTAAATTGTGTTGTTGTGGATGTTTTCATCCAGCACTTTGTTGTGGTCGGATGTGAGGAACTTGCTTGCAATGTTATCTGTTAATTTTGCTGGTTTGTGTGGAGTCCTGACGAGGCAGATTTGAGTCCTGGTTTCAGGATCGCTGGGGATTGTGGATTTAATTTAACCTGCCAGTTGGTGTGGATGCTGAGTGGAAAACTATTTCTGTTCGACAGATTCCCCTTGGATCTGCCCCTGGATCTGCCACAACATATTGTGTGTGCACCCTTAGTAGAGAGTAATTACTCACTTAGAGGAACCTTTTTCTTTCTTTTTTTTTTGCTTTTGGTTGTGTGTTGGCATTTATTTTTATTTTTTTGATAGTTTTTTTATTTGGTTGTGCTGCGAGGATTACATGTGACATATCATTTGCTGTTCTCCGAGGGGATGAACCAGAGTTGAACTTGGCAGCATAGGTGAGGGAGCAAACGAAAATGAAAAGCCTCTGAAACGACCTGTCATCTCCTCTTTAAAATCCTTCCTTTCTCATGCAGCTGCTCTCCTAAATACCCAGAATACCCTTCACCATAAAGCACTGAAGCAGCAGACTCTCTAATGAACACAGGCCTGGTTATCTTGTACAGGAGAGCACAGCACATCAGTAACATCAGCACTGTGAAGCGTCAGGCTGTCGTCCTCTGTCCTGTTTGGGACTGAAACTACTTTGTCCTGGTTTTGTGGTCCATTTGTCTCCTTCCCCCCTCACAGCTCGATGTGAGGCGCTTAACAAATGAGTCCAATAGTTGCTGAGCTGTTCCTGCGACGGCGGCGGTGTCTCTCCAGGGTCACACGGGGAAGGGGATGGCTTGGGCGCCGGGTTCTTGCTGACCTATTCACTACCTACCTCTAATGGGTCATATTTTAGCTCCTGTGGCGGTGACAAATGGCCGCGCTCTAAAAGCCCTGTCCAAGGTGCTGAAACTCGGTTGATCTATGACTGAGTCCCGCTGATAAATGCCTCCCATCAGTTTGCGTGTGACGCCGATTCATCACCTTGCTGAGGTTTGTGTTGGGAATCCATATTGGATTTTTAATGAAAGAGAATATAATGCAATTCAAAGTCAATGGGTTTGCCAATGTCCCCACACTTACACACACCCATTAAGGTGCATGCACACATGCCTACACACACACACACACATACGCACACAAAAACAAACTATCTCACACTCTTCCTGTGCTGTTGGAGATTGCATTGCATTTCCCTAACAGTGTTACAGCATCTGCCTTGAAGGGCGGCCGCTGTAATTGTGTTTGTCTACAGCAGATCTCACACTTCTGCTGTCGTATGATACGGACAGCAACAAGATTTATGAGCCTCATCCATACAAATTAGTATTTTGCATTCCACAAACAACTGGGTGCTATTGTTTGTTTGTTTTGTTTTTTTGTGTTTTTTTTGTTTTTTTGTGGCAGCAGACATATTTTAAAGGACATAATTTGATGTGAAAAGTATCCAAATGTAACGAGAAAAGATTGTAGATATAAGACACCACACAGGTTTAATGAAAAATGTATTTGTTCATAAAATTGTTTACATATTAGTCAGTTTTATTGAACACTAGACTAACAAGATTTTTTTTTTCCTGTCGTTATAAACTATCTTTGCTTGGCACCATTAATGTAACACAGCAAAGAAAATGCTTTTTGCAGACATCAAAGCCGTCTCAATAAGGTATAGTGCCTGTGCTGTGCTTTACTCTGTTTGCACTGCATGAATGACCAGTAGCCTGTAGATTATACTCAAGATATCTGCCTGATTAAGCTTGTTATAATGACACAAGTTTGAAATACAAAATAGTCTGAATTTATATAGCTGGTTATGCAAATGTGTATGAATTTTCTCTCTGCCAAATTCCTGTGCAAAATGTCCCACTGAAAGTCATGAAAAGAGGGCACGTAAATTACATTGTCCAGTGTCCATCACTCTTCATCTTCCATTAATCCCAAAGTGCCTTTACAGACAAGGGTGTTTCTTATATGGACTCGTCTGGTAAGTTTATTACAGTTGCCCTCACCTTTATCCCAGACAGACCAAATTCCAGGAAAGAAGAGGAGGAGGAATGAGTGCTGGGAATCAACAGAGTTTCAGCCGGGTCCGCTATCAGTTTTGTGTAAAACACCTGGCTGTACAGAGACGTATAGATGACAGAGCAAGTCACAGCAACCACAATAAAAAACACAGCACAAGTAGCCATCACCAGACTGTCCCAGTTCTCAGTTTTCTCCCTCGGGACTGCTTCCTCCTTTGTGGTCACATTGACACAGTCCCTGCTGTATCCAGGCTGAGCTGCAGTGACCTCAACACAAACCTGGTAACGAGTGGACACCTTCAGCTGTTTGATGCGGTACTCTTTGACATCAGCAGGAAGCCTGGCTGTGAATGGCATAGAGAGGAGGCTGCCGTCGGATAAAATGGACCAATTTAGTTGCGACACCAAACCGCCTGTGCTTTCCCAGGAAACCATAACGGAATGAGACTGGACAGATGTGATATATACATGTAAAGGTTGATTCGAAAACTGGGCAATATATCCGTCCACTGCAACCATGACAGACTTGAGGTCTGCCCCGACAAGATTGTGGGCGATGCAGGTGTATGAGCCGGCCTCCTGCTCCGTGGCATCATAGATGTCGAAGGTTCCTTCTGGGTGCATGTAGTACTTGTCGGACACGCTGCCAGGTAGGACCTTGTCACCTGAAGGCGTCACCCAGTAGATCTCAGGTTCTGGTTCTCCAAACGCCCGGCAGTGCAGCGACACCGAGCTCCCTCTCCCGACCTTGACACGCTCCGGGAGGCTCCCAGGCGAGATCAGCGGAAGGCAGATCTCTGTCATCTCCCTGAAGTGCACCTGTCGGACATGCTGGCCTTGGTACTCTGGAGGCTCGATGCAAAAAAGAGAGTCAGGCTCCATGAAGCGAACAGCCGTCCTGTTCATGTTGACCCAGCGGATGACACAGTCGCAGCGGATGGGGTTGCTGTGCAGGCTGACTTCGCGCAGGTTGGGCAGTGAATCCACGGTGCTACGGTGAAGCGCACTCAGAGCGTTGCTGTTCAGCATCAGCGTCTCCAGCCTGGGGAGCTTGTGGAAAGCCCTGGGGTGGATGTAGGACAGCCTGGGATTGTTGGTGGCCTCGATTTTTGTCAGCTCGGGCAGATTGTTTAAGGCAAAACTGTCAACCGACACGAGTTCAGGCATGCTGTTGATGCCGAGCTCCTTGAGATGCATCATGTCCATGAAGTCGCCTTTCTGGATCCTCTCAATGGGGTTCTTATTCAAATCCAGAAACTTCAGGTTCTGGACTCTTGTCAGCGCCAATCTGGGTACTCGATTGAGCAGGTTGTCAAAAAATGAGATGCTCTCCAAATTCTCAAGACCAACCAGAGCATTATCAGGGATTTCAGTCAGATTCATCCTAGCGAGCACAAGGCTGCGGAGGTTAGTCAGAGGTTGAAAGTTCATGTCTGACAGCTCTAGGATGGGGTTTTCTCCCAGCATCAATATCTCCAGGTTGGGGAGAGGCTGGAACCACTGGCTGTTGATGCTTGTCAGTCGATTGGAATTGAGATGCAGCCTCAGCAGGCTACTCAAGCCCTGGAAGGCCCCGGGGCTAATGGAGAAAATCAGGTTGTGGTTGATGTAGAATTCCTGGAGGTTGGGCAAGGAAGCGAGGCAGCTGTCAGAAAGCTCCTGAATCCAGTTCTCCTCCATGTGGAGTGACAGCAGCCGAGGGAGAGACCCCAGACAAACATTGCTCACTGAGGAAATGTTATTCTGAGACAAGTCGATTTCAGTGAGGTTGGCCAAGTAATCCAAAGTTTTCTCCACATTAACAATGTTGTTTGTCTGTAGCAGCAGTACCTGTGTTTCTGAGGGGAGTCTCTCTGGTAGCGCTGAGAGGCCCAAGTCATTACAGTCCACAGTGGCAGCCTCGGCGTAAATAGAGCTGGGTGAGAACCAGGGTCGTATCTCACATCGACACAATGCGGGGCAATGAGCAGCCCCCTCAGAGGCCAGAACAAAAGCAGCCAGAGACAGCTCAGCCAGCAAACAAGCCACAACTGCTGTCTCCTTCATCTTGGCCTCCATATTCCCTTCAGCCAGTAATTGGCCCTTATGGAGTCAGCTGTTAGCACTGTTAACTTCACAAATAAAAGCTAATTTGTTACTGCAGCAAGACAGAGTGGATTTCTGCTGACGCCTGGTCCCCAAAGCTTTAGCCCTGTTGTCTTCCAGCTCTTGGCAAAGAGGCAACCTTTCAGTTCAGTCTGTGCCAGGTTGTCATGCACGCTGTGATATGTCAAGGTCGATGTATCCTTCAGGGAGCGACGCTGCACAGCAGAGGGCCGGTTGAGGAATGCTGTAGCTCTGGCTAGGGACGGATCACTCTGTCCTCCATCATTATTATCCTCCGTCACTGTCACTGGTGTCAGTTTCCATCTGGGGAGACAGGAGAGAAAAAAGGCCAATATAACACAGTGCTGTTGAGATATGAAAATATATTGACATCTACGAATATTGAGACTTATTAAGCTTTTTCAGCCTCATTTGATTCTATTGCTTTCCCTGTACCATTAGAATTGTAAGTTATGATTAACTTGACCTTATGTAGATTATGTGGCAGGTTTGAAACCAAAAATTGTACTTTTGAGTCTCTTTATATGACTGAAGGATGAGAGGACTGGCAGATGGGCTCACTTTTTTCGTTTTTGTCCTAGAAAAGATGGAGCTCTGAGATGACACTCAAAAATGTGTTGATTCAAGAGGCAAAACACTGCAAGTCTCCATTTTTTTCCCCGGGTAATTAACACAGCTTCACCGCCCCCTGAACCTCTTTTCTGTTGTGAACAATGCACCTGCGTACATTTATCAAATCACCCACACAAAACAACAAGCAGACAGTTTGCCACAGCTGATTCACACAACCTCGAGGCACTGTAGATCCACCAAAAATATCTGTCGAGCAAGCTTGCCGCAGGTCTTGTGCTACGACTCCTCGGCTGTTTTTCTGCATTATTCATGAGGCATTGAATCAACGTTGTTGGTACAGGTGACAGGTCTACAGCGGGCTTTGCCTATGTCGACTGCACATATTGATGTTTTGATTAATTTGTGACCTTGAGTGCAGAAGCCACAGTTGAGTGTACGACAGTAGATGAAGCTGTCAGTATACGCCGGAGCAGCCGGCTGCTGATGAGGACGAGCTATGACACTTCATGCATATATTAGCTTGTTTTGGGCAGTCTGTGTACAGGTTTGTAAGAGTTCCTCTCACTTTATTCACTGCACACTCTCTCTCTCTCTTTCTTAGAGTTGGGAAGTAAAAGTACTTTTATTTGTGTACATTGTACACCAGTACAATTTTAAGGAACTACTGATTCACTCATTGATGGAAGACTGAGTCAAGCCATTTACTTAATTAAAGTGATAACGCTGCATGACATAATTTTTCCTTGTACTTAATTTTACTTAAGTTAAACTTTAAATGGGTACATTTTGAAAAAGGTTTTTGCCAACCATTTTGGCACTTATACTTTTAGTAGTACTTTTTGCTAATATATTTGCTTTTATTAATTATAATATTAAACCTGCAGTGTGTAACTTTTACATATAGACCTCCTCCCTCTGTGGACTTTGTCGCTCTATAATAACGTCACCTGACATCCTCCGTTACTCCCAACGGACAAGAGTCATAAGACATGAGTCACTTGAACGTAAACAAACCAAACCTCCTTCCTAAAAGGTTTTGAAGAGCTTTAGCAACGTCACGCTACTCTGCTCATGACAAACATGAATCATAATCCACACGACCACTAGAGCTCTTTGTCTGATATTCGTAAACACAAGTTGTTTTAGGCTTTTCCTGACGTTTTTCTTGTGAGGACAGTCTCATTTCCTACCAGTCTGTTTGTGCATACACTCTTCAGTGTGACTCAGGCAGATAAAACGGATGGATTTTTACATCAAAATCTTGTCTGGAGGAGCCTTGATAGTGCTTTAGAAATAAATTGGATTGAAGTTGAGATCTGCAGCATGACATGTCCTTGAAAGGTGAAAAGCACATGAGCTCATCCCATGTTTTCTTCCTGTGCTGATTAGAAAAGGAGAAAGTTTTTTCTTTCCCACAGGGAAGTTGGAGGTTAGAGATGAGGGGTTAGAACAGCAGATGTAGAGCTCGTGGGAGGTCAGTGTGTTGCTCAAAGGCACTTTCTTTTAGTAGGTCGAGGGGTTGAGGGCCAGCAGCCTGCTGTCTGAATTTCAGGTGAGAGTAACGGAAAATAACTGAGCCGCTAATAAACATGAGAGAGGATCTGATGATCATTATACCGTCTGTCTGCAGGGAGGAGAGTTATTAACAAGGAATCTATACAGAAGGAAAGGTCACTTACATCAGAGCCACGAACACGGTTGTTAATTACAGAAAAAATCCAAAGCATGATGAGCAAAAGTCTAGACTTCAGTTTGAAGCACATTATCTGAAAACAACGTTTATATATCCGAGTTAGCAGCTAATGTTTTGGATACTTTCACAACGAATTTTAATCGATAAATGTGTCAGCTCGTTTATTTATTCAGTTTATCTTCAGTACTGGGTGCACTGGTAGCATACAGTAGAAAAACATACTTTTTATTATTATCTATCATTCATCACTGCACATACTGACTCCCTGTTTGAGGGTGACAGTTTGAGAAACACTTACTACTGTATTGATTCATTAAAATGTCGGCTGAAATTACTAACAGTAGTGGTATGTAAGTACTGTTTATTTCAATGTCTCAAAATGTCTACCATTTTTTGTTTCGTTATTCGTTGTTGTATTTAACAGATTTTTCTTTCTACATGTAATATTTCGGGAGCTGTGAGCACCATTGTACCTTCACTGTAATGAGGAGGAGGCATACAGTATATCTAAGAGACAAATATCCAAAATGATCTGTATGACTAGATACCACTCGAGGAAAGAGAGAAAATTAAAGTCGAAATTTACAATTTAAAACAGCATTCTCCCTAAAAGGTTTTACCTTTTAAAAGAGCACTTCACTGATTTAGCATTGCACAGCTATAACATTGTTGGACTCAAGATGGACATTAAAAAAAAAAAGGGATCAAAATCGATGCAGCAGAACCAGAGATATTCTTCCTTTTTCAAACCTGAAATTCTCATATTCTCAGAAGGTTTAGAGTAACGTGAAAACCTTCAACTCTACTACAAAGACTTTCAACCAAATAACTAATTTTACCTTTTCAATCCCTCCAATGATTGCTTTGAAGTGAAAAAAGCATCAATATTCAAAATGCTAACTGTTCAGCCTTGTTTTTGACAATATCCTACACAGGTTTTGAAATGGTTTCAGGCTCCAGAGTGTTCTCAGTGTGCAATCCATCCACTGAAATAAAGGCATGAAAATTAGCCAAAAACCACATGGTTTTCACCTGACAACAGCCAGGTAAGTGCTGAATAAAACATGGAGGAATGGGACCACTCTATGAGACGTCTACCACATTAAGAAAGCAGCGCCCTAAGAGCTCTGGCCCCCGGACTCTTGCTCCACTGTTTGAGAAATACATTAATATTTCACATTCGGGCTGTTTTAATCCATTCAGAATGTCGATACTCAGCACTTAAAAAAGTGCCCAGGCTGGCAGTCCTGCTGGGTTAAACAGAGCTGCTCTCCGGTCTGTGTGCGGGTCGTATAATGCATTACTAAATACTTTTATCAACAACAGGAGATTCTTTCCCTCTCTGTACTGGAGCGTCTCTCTAAGTGCTGCACTGGCAGAGTGCGAGCGGGAAAAGCTGATACCGTGGCCTGATCGAGCTGACTGATCCCTCAGCAGAGATCAGCTCTTTCTCAGGAAATAAAATAAATGCACAAGTTGTGATCTCTGACCTGAGAGGTCATGGCATTTCAGGAAGATACAGCTTTGTGTGGTGCAGTGTAGCTCCGGATGTGCTTCACTTATCTAGAGTTGTCCACATTAACGGTGGTAACACCTCATTTGTAAGCCTGCACTGTAGTGTATGTATGTAAAAGGATTTCACTTTTTGGTGCTTTTGACAAGAAAACTGTCCAGGAGACTTATGACAAAGTAATGCATTACTGGCCAACACTGGATTTAAATAATGGAATCAGTCTATAAAATATCCACCAAGCCTTTAATTGTAGTAGGGCTGCAAGCAACGATTATTTTCTTCATCAATTAATCTGTCAATTATATTCTTGATTAATTGTTCAGTCTTTCCCAAAGCCCAAGATGATATCCTCAAATATCTTGTTCTGTCCCGACCAACAGTCCACAACCAAAGATATTCAGTTTACTGTCATAGAGACTAAAGAAACCAGAAAATATTCACATCTAAGAAGCTGGAATCAGAGAATTTGGACATTTTTTCTGAAGAGGTATAAGGCTGCTGATTTTCTATGTTTTTCTTATTGTCAACAAATCTCATGTTTGGATCCAAACCAACAATGAACTGATCTACTAACAAGTATTGTGTGTGTATCCAAAGCCTGATATATCTTATTCCTCTGTGCCGTAGACCTCCGTTGTTGTTGTTGTTGTCCAAAAACTATTAAAAACACGTCAGTGAGCCATCACAAAGATTAGAATCACGTAAGTTTGTTTAGAAACGGCTCCAAAGACGAATAACAGCAATGATATTTTCAGTCTCCAGAGAGTAATTCTGTGTAACACTGAGCATGTGCAGGGGCGCTGTTCTGTTTACAGCTTCACTAGCTTGTTGTGCTTTTTTCCAAAGTACAATGTAGCACAACAAGCCAGCGAGACTGAAGACGTGATCGCTGTTATTAGTCTTTGGAGCCGTTTCTAAACAAACTAACATGACCAAACTCTTCATGATGAAGGAACATGTGACCCAGTGCAGCGGTGTGGCTCACTGACGTGTTTTTAACAGTTTTTAAACAACAACAGAGGAATAAGATATATCAGGCTTTGGATACACACATAATTTGTAGTAGATCAATTCAGTGTTGGTTTGGCTCTGCACATGAGATTTGTTGACAATAAGAAAAACATAGAAAAAAAGAATAGAAAAGAGCTTTATCTTTTTAGAAATTACTTAAAACGATTAATTGATTATCAAAATAGTCAGCAACTTTAACTTTCTGTTAATCACCTAATCGATTGATTGACTAATCGTCACAGCTCTATATTATAGATTAAACTCTGACAAATTCCACCCAAAACACGGAGGACATGAACTCAGTGTCTTCAGCTGTACACAGAAGTTAAAACGATCAGCTGCTGTCTTCAGGACATTTATATTTCCTCCTGCTGTTCTGCATCTGAATCAGTGCTGCCAATTATGTTACATTTGTCACTGCAATCTGCAAAGAGAAGCTGTTATTATAAAAGTCGGATTAAAAATTGGTTTGTCAGTCATTTACATAAAACTGGCTTTGGAGTAAAAAAAAAAAAAACATTTAAAACCTGCAGAAGTGGACAGTCATTCACCACATTTTGCCATTTTTCCTTGTCCACTCTTACTGTCACATGTAACAGTAACACTATATTTAAAGCATCTTGAACGCCAGCCACCACTCTGATCTCCATTTTATGTAACTGTGTGTGTGCATAAAGGGGAAATGAGGGAAGTCACTGCAGGCTCTTAATGTTAAGTAATAAAATGGAAATGAGTGTGTGAGCATCGTGGAAGTAAACAGGAGAAATTAAATTATGTCAGTGTCTCCTGAGAGGACACTCTCCAACCAAAAGAGCAAACATCCACTATTAAACACTCCATTTAACATTCAAACCATGCTCGCTTCATTAGCATATAAGTTGTTTTTGTTGTTACCTAAATACTGTACATAAACGTGTTGTTTCCATCTCTGTGGAGAAGCATTTACATAATACTATAACGTTAGATATAGTACAGCAGCTCCTTCCTCCTCTGGGCGATGGAGATGGATGCCTGTAAGGATTTTAATGAGTTGCATAAGAGCAAAACAAAAGACGACCAAGAAAAAAATGATTGCAAATGTAAGTGAGGCATGTGAGGATGTTTTTACACTCAAATGAGAAGCAGAAAAACAAACTATCCAATACCGCCTAATTATATATTGACTGAATAAAGAGTTCTGTGCTGTAAAGGCAGATTAATTTGTTCTAACGTTCTTGTCACGGAGCAGCTTGGATGTAACTGTGTGTGGTGTTTCACACAGATGGTTATAGAGAGAGAGACGTGGTGGAAGTATTCAAATCCTTTACTTGAAAGCAGCTATAATTGATATTTTTGTAATAAAAATGTCTGATCTGTCAGTATGTAATGTGTTGGTCGTGGCTCGTAGTGATGAACCTACAGAGAATCATCAGCGACTCTGCAGCTCCCCTCGGCTTTACGGAGCTTTATAGCTCATTGTTTAGCCACTCGGCTGCAACTTTACTGTTTTGGTTCACTCTCAGCGCTCTCAAACTCACTGTACACTCACTGTACACTACCTGCTCAGCACCAAACAGCAAACAGACACAGTTAGCTGTAGACTAGCTGGTGAACATAGTGGAGCATTTAGCAGCTAAAGAGCCAGATATTTCCCTCAGGAGTTGGTAGAGAGTAAAAACAGCTAAAAGAGAGTGAATATTGGACTTACATTCATAGACAGATGCATGACAGAAATGAATGCATATATCTATGCTGTAAGATGTCCAATAAAGGCAAAAATCACAAAAAGAACCCTTAAACAGAAAAAACCTTCCTGTGAAGTGACATCTTGTAATTGTGAAAATGACTGTTGTCTCTCAGAAGGTGGAAATGGATTGATTTTGGAGGGCGGGAGGATGGCTGGCCATAAGTGTCTAAAGATCGACACTGGAAACTGCTGTTCCCATTTTTGTCTCCTACTGTGCAAACAGTCAGTTTTGTTTTGTTTTGACCAGTCTTTCTCTAACCTCAGCTAAGCAGCAATTTTAAACCAAACCATGATCTTTCCCAAAAACTTAACCATTGTTTTTGTGTCTAAAAGATGATACGGTCCTGCTGAAACGATTAGGTGATCAGCATTAAAATTATTGGCAACTATTTCAAGTAATTTGGCATTTTTCAAGCAAAAATAGTAAAAACAATGCTACAAATTCTCAGGTTCCAGCATCCAGTACAGAAGAAAATACAGTACAATAAAACAAAACATGAGAAGGGATCAGTCAGAGTAGGCTATGCATTCAGCTCAGCATCCTAAATGCATTTGGCAGGAAAAACTTTCTGGTGGATCTTCCTTGTCTAAAGAGCTCAAAGTGCGACAGAAAACGTAGGAAGGATCAATAATTATCTGGGAAGCTTTACTTTCATCAACGTACTCAGCAATTGAACCTTTTCTGACAGAAATACAGTAGTGTCTCTTCATTACTCTTTTACTGTTAGACTTTTTATCTTATGCAGAATATGAAATTTATTTTACTTTCAATTTACAATTTATCCGGGTGTCTTTCAGATCTCTGTTGGTTGTCCCAGATGAATGATTAGCACATGTCTGTCACTGTGGAGCACCGATGAATATTTAAGAAAATAAATTAGGCAACAGAAAAATCCTGCTGATCAGAAAAATGAAATTCCTCCTAATTGAGGAAACATGAATCTTACTGAGATGACAGTAAAAGATAAGATAAAATACTGTGAAATGAATGAACGCACACATTATAGATTTATTTCACAGCTCTCTTTGTGAATTTGTTCAATATATATTAATTTATTTATGTCTCCGTTTTAAATTTCTCTTTTTTAAAATGTTTTATACGGTTCCATGTCAACATGTCCTCCCAACTCAGTGTTGATGTTTTAAAACTGTTATTTTGTTCATATCTTTCTTTCATAAGTCAGGTTTGGCCTTAAATTATATATCCATACATCATATATTCCTTAAAGAGCCCCTCCAGACATATTTTCAGATATATAAAAATACCCTGCTTTGATTTATAATTTGTGTCTGACATGGTTTTCCTTTTCACAAAAAATTTAAATTGCCTCTTCAGAAATTCTTAAAAATTAAATCTACTCCTTCTCCATCATTAAAAAATCCATTTCTAAAGTTTTCCTGCTGGACACAAGATGTCTCCTATTTCACTGAAAAGTTCATTCTGTGTTTGTGCACTGGAGGCTTCAAGTTTCCACATCACACTTATGTAAGCTGCATACTGGACCACGATTGGCTCTAAACTAGTTGTGATGTCACAAATCAGGCTTGTAAACAGATTTTTAAGGTGAGCTCAGAGAAACTTTCCTCCTCCAGCAGATGAATGTGAAAACAAAGTCATTCTGCACAGAGAAGCTCTTGTTACTGTTGGTAACAGAAAACTGTTATAATAATAATAACATGTCCCAGTGTTGCACACAAAGTGACACATAATATGGTTTATATTTCCTTAAAGTTACACAACCTTCATCATCATTGCAACAGTAAACACCACAACATCATGTTTTTTTAAAAAATGTCCCGACTCGCGGTTGGAAACATGACACTCGTGGTTGGAAACGGGAAGCGAGCCAAACAAACCGTGGCTTAAGAGGATTAAAGAGGACTAAAGAAGACAGACAACAATGTCCTCCAACGTAGTAACACTGAACTCATGAGGTCAGTGTTATCGTCCGCACAATGTCTAGCAGGACTGCAACTAACTAATTATTTTTTCATTGTTGATTAATCTGATCTAATCAGTCACTTAATCGTTTTGGCTATAAAATATTAATATAATATAATATAATAATTTCTTAGAGCTCAAGGTGACGTCTTCAAATGTCCAATCAACGCCTCAGAATCCAAAGATAGTCCGTTGATGTACAAGTTGACGTATACCACAGAAAAGTTTGAAATCCTCACATATGAGAAGCTGCAACCAGCAAATATTTAGCATTTTCCTTAAAAAGCCCTAAACAAGTAATCAATTATCAAAACAGTTGCTGATTTAATTTTTTCGACTTATCTTTGTTGTTCTAATGTCTACCACATGCATGCATGGTTTTCTATGAATCCTGTGCAGGAATGGCTGACTTTAAAATACATTATTGAAGCAATGCAGGCCGTGAATAGTATCAAAAACTGGGTTTGATGTAATGAAAATCTTGATTCAAACTTTAAATAACACGTCTCCTAATCTCTCCGCAAAATTCAAAAACTTGTCTCTTGGTGCCTCTTGGGACCGCCGACACACAAAGTTGCCTTGTAGTCTTGTAGTTTGACGATTTGACAGAACACGAACATGACAGAACAGCATTGGGATCAATCCCGACGCTGCTTTACAGAAAGAGGAAGTGCCGATTTAAAAAATGAAAGTGGGAACAAACTCATCAGCGAAGGAGGATTATTTCCTCCACCTGCTCCTGCTGACAGCTCCAGTAAATCTGCAGGCAGGCAGTTCATAAGAGTCTCAGTATGAGACTGAATTTAGAGCTGGATGATGATGATGACGTCAAAGAAAAGTCATCAGGAGGCAGATGGTTTTCGTCTCTGTATGCACAGAACTACATACTTATACATGAGAGGGAGACAGAGTGAACATGGGTGAGCGGATGTGCTGTACGATGTATTTCTGTTCTGGGAGTTTACTGTCGAAAAAGTCTTTTTTTTTTATAAATGAACAACAAACGCTCGGTTCAGACGTTCGTGTCCCCCCTCAGGATGAATTGCAATCACTTTGGTGATCAGATATTTTTTAATCATCATGTTTAGATGTTTGCTTCAATAAAAGTAAACCAGCTTTGTTCTATATTATCAACACAATTTTTGACAGAACTAAGGCAAACAATGTCCCACCAACATGGTTCATATATCCCTCCAACACTGACAAGCTCCTCTATCCATTCATATATAGATTCATGTTGTGTGTTGAAAACCTGTGGACATACAGGCAAAAAACCTACTTTCTACTTATTTCAAATACAGACATACAGAGCTGTCTGGTGAACGCACACCAAAAAGTGGTTATGGCATATTGAAAGGAAGACACTTTCACACTAAGCTCCAATGATTTTATTATAAAACTCTTTTATATGCAGCAAGTGTTCAGTGATTATTGATGAGCTCAGGTGTAGCCTTGTAACTTGTTGTTGATGTCACTAATTATGGATTAGTACCAGGTGTGAGGTGTTTAGATATAAGGCTTTGAACGCCGACACGTTTTGAACGTTGTCTATATAATAAAATCACTGGAGCTTAGTGTATCTTCCCTTCAATATACCATATTGGCCCAAACATAAAACCAAGAGCTGTTTTTGGAAAAAGACTTTTTGTAGATACAACACACTTTTACACTCATCCTGTTAGGAAAGTTTCCCCGAGATACTATTAATCCAAGGAGAAGAGAGTCGTCATCCTTGAAGCCCTTTCTCTCGTAAAAGTAAAATACTTCCATTAAAGCAGAAAGTAAATCCCACATTTATGTATTTTGTCCATCAGTCACACGCTCACACTCTCCTGTCAAGCTCTTGGAAACAGTCGAAATGATTTTCTTTGCCAGTTAGCATTTTTCAGTCTGTCTGTCTCCTCGTCATAGCAGCTTTTGACTCGTTTTCACTCGTTATGAATTTATTTCCTCCACAGCAGAAAAACACAGATTGAACTATGCTAACCAAACACTTTTAGTGCTGACTGACTCACTATAAACAGACTGGAAGAATCTCACTAGCCTAGCAACATTAAGGCTTCAAATAACCCATAATGCAACACTGTCTGTTGGAGCCGGTGTTACAGCGGTACTCTCTCCATTCAAAAAGGTTTCTCTTTGAATGGAGAGGTTGATGTTGGAAACACGTAATAGTCTAGTCCTCAAATATCAGACAAACATCATTTCCAGAATAAATATCATCTTATATTCGGCCGATACGGTAATACTGCAGACATACAACAGACATATCAATTAATGACACTTCTGAGGAGCCAAACTCATCCTGAAAATTGAAGATATATGGAAACTTTGCGAAGACGTGGTGCCAAAAGCCTGTAAATAAAGGTAATGAAATCAGAGTATAGTGGCTGTTTTACCTTTTAAAATATTCTGTATGTTCCTGCATTCCTGCACCCAAGAATAACAGCAAGTATATACATAACCTTAGCAAAGTCCACCTATAATCCTCTTCAAAATATACTTGAACTGTACATATACTATGCATAAGCATTATTGCATGAACTGAAATAATGTTAGAATATAGCATGATGTTACAACAGAAACTTTATTCCAAATCCCAATATGTGCCTAAGTGGCTCCTAAACTGAGCAAATAAAGGGTTCATAGTGTTAACTGAATGTGACAATAAGGATCCAATAGATCAGTAGAATTACATGGGGCCATTTAGAATCAATACATTGATTAGAATCATTATCGTCGGCTCAAGTTTAGTGCAGATGAGGAAGATGAGACATGAAGAACAGTGTGTCCTCACTGGATCTCTGTTTCCTGTTTCCTTCCTCTCTCTATTTTTAATTGACTTCTTTTGGTGTTATTATGAAACTAAAAGGAACGAAAACGCCAAAACATCAAGATGGATCACATTTCTACATGAAATCCCTCATTCTCTCCTCTCTCCATCCACCATTGATTTGCTATTAAACCAGTCCCATGTCGGGTCTGTAGCCTCCTCCTCCCACCACACACGCTCCTCGTTAGCATTTCCAGCATTAGAATTCACACTTACCCTCCACTCCCACGAGTCACACGTCTCCTTTTAATCAGCAGCCCGTCCACTGCTAATTACCCTCACACACACTCTGCAGTACACACACAGGTTAACACCGTGACCTATGTTTGTTGGTTTATGATGGTACATGTGTAAAGCTGCAGTCATCTGTGTGTTCGGTGTGGAAGAGTCAGCAGCAGATGGGTTTTTATATCAGCTCTGACAGGTCGTTGGATACATAACTGATGGTGCTGTTTTCAGACTGTGTTGATGATTGAGGGCACGGCCAGAAGCTAAGATGAACACTTTAAACTGATTTATTAAAGGGGACATATCGTCCTTTTTGTAATTTTCTGTTATTTATATACTGTTAGGTTAACTTAGGAAACTTGAGGTGAACGTACGTAGAAATGCTCCCTGCAAGTCAGAAGTCAGGGCTTCAACCTGCTCTGAACGCTTTGTTTGCAAAGTTACCTCTACTTGCTCCTCATGATGACATCGTGCCCACAAACGGCCGTCTGTTCTGAAATATTTGTTGCTAAGGTTGTTCCACGGGTTGTTCACGTTGTCCACTCACATATTTCAGATCCAACATGTACGGATGTATTTGAGAAATTTTCATTTCAAGTAAAGAACAAGAAAAAAAAGTGAAACTACTATTACTGTTTGTTTACATAGCCTCTAGAACTGGCCAATCAGAACAGAGTGGGCTCATCAGGAGGAGGGGAGTTAAAACAGCCTGTTTCAGACAGAGGCTGAACCGAGGGGCTGCATAAACGGCCAGTATGAGATAAATAAGGAGTTTTTTTTTTACTTTAAATCATGCAAATATATTCTGGTAGAGCCCCAGAATTTAAATATAGACCTGGAAATATGCAGAATATAATACCTTTAAGACAAAAATAACCCAATCTTAACAGCAAGATCATCATTTATACAAGTAAGATATATATAAATGATGGCAGAAATACCTGCTGTATAATTAATTGACTTTAGAGGGTAAGGCTGGTGGAGTTCTGTATTTTTCTTACAGTCAACAAATCCAATAAAAAATAATTACGTTACGTTAATACTTTCAGACTTCCCTACTCTGTCCTACTCAAGACGTAAATCTTTAAAATAGCTCAAAAATATTTAGTTTTGGGGAGTATTTTACAGACAGAGGCTGAACTGAGGGGCTGCATAAAGGGCCAGTATAAGATAAACAAGGAGCTTTTAACTGTAAATCATGCAAAGATATTCCAGTAGAGCCCAGAATATAAATACAGACCTGGAAATGTGCAGAATATGTCCTCTTTAACCAGTAGGCCACCAGACGCACCGTGACAATGTTTTTTTAATGTTATATTTTTAAATGTCTTTCTTTCTACAAAATCTGAACATGGCATCTGCAGTGTGATTAAGTTTGGGATAAAATGGGATAAGTTCTTTTAAATAAACTGCGATTAAGATAAACAATCTTCATTTTGGCACCTGAATTTGATTTAGTGTAGTTTCACTAGTTTTACTAACAATTAGAATTTTTTTAGTTTGAGACAAAAAAACTACTTTTTTCATGCATTTAAATTTTTTTAATGTCTTTTAAGCATTTTGAGGCTACAGCTCTCGCCATCCTTTTGTTTCCAGTTACCATGGTTACAGGTTAGCATTGTTTCAGGTTACTATGGTTACAGGTTAGCATTGTCCATGTGACTGCTCTGCAGTAATCCAACAAACTGACTCTACTGTTTGACCAGAATGTTCCTGCTCACCTTGTATTAATATTTAGTCCATTAATCTGTAACGTCAGACAACATTACTGACAGAGACAGAACGTTACCAGATGAAGATGCTTCTTATTAACGGCAGAGCAACAGGTCAAACTAAATCAACTTATCAACAAGAGATATTATTGGCTGCTGGAGACTGTTTTATTAATCAGGAGCTACAGTGTGTGATAGAACAGATGCTGCAGCTCCTTCAATAAGACTGTACATGAAAACAGTCATTAGTTCATTTGTCCATTCATCAGTTTTTATTAGTTAATGAAACATGTAAACATTTCATCATAGTTCTCTTTTTCAAATGTTACTTTATTTAGTTTTTGTCTTGTTTTCGTCTACAAAATTAACTAAAGAACCGATTATGAACTCCTGTCTGCCACATGAAAGTTAGATGTGCTAATAAAAGACACACGGCCTCCTGCGTTCGGACTGGATGTAAATTCTGAGGTGCAGAATCGTCAAATATGAGCATATACTTCCCCAGGTTACTGTGCTGCTATTTTCAGCTGTGGATTAATATACCTTTAGTGCTCCAGCGAGTATTCCTGGCTGCAGGTCGGTGTGTGTGGGTTTGAGTCAGTGTGTGTGTTCATGGTAAAGGAGGAACATGTCACGTAGTGCAGCGATGTGGCACATTGATGTGTTTTTAATAGTTTTTTGACAACAATGGAGCACTGCGGCACAGAGGAAGAAGATATATCACAGACAATACTTGCTAGTAGATAAATTCATTGTTGGTTTTGGTCTTTTAATGGGATTTGTTGGTCAGAAGAAAAATATAGTGTATCATCAGATTTGTCATTGTGATAGTGTGAAAAAAGTTTCCTTCTTTCATCTACTGTCAGTAAAGATAAAATACGATACGACAGTGCTGCAGTGACTAAAATTTCAACAAGCGAGTTGTGTGGTTTTGTTGGTTTCATATTGATTCTCATAATATGTTGATATTTTAACCAATAGCTTTGGTTACTTGCAGCTGTTCTTCAAGCAAAGTCTCACTGGTGTCATCTCTCAGAAAATAGGTGTAACTAACAAGGAGGTTTAACAAGGAGAAGTCGTCAACAAATCTGATTGTTGACATCAAATTATTGATGGGTTCAGCAGATTATGTCTGTAAGAAACGACTCCATCTTGTTTTCCTCGGTATGAGTACACAGCGAAACGTCCTCACTCTCTGCTGGCTCTCAAAACCAGTTTAAAGGCGTCTTCAGACTGTGCACCGATGCTGTAGGTTTAATAATAAGATCTTGGTCACGATCTGTGTCAGATTGTATGATATCAGTTTGAGGCTGTCAGATTGTGTGATGAATGTGTGGTGAATCGTAGGCGCTACAATGGAAATAGAAAGTAAATGAAAGCAGAGACACGTAATCAGCTTGTCATCTCATAAATGCAGCAAAGTCACGCAAACTTATTTCTCATTTCACCTCCATCGTTTTGGTTTGTGTGCCATGGACATATTAAGGAGAAGAAGTGATGAAGAGTGTGTTTTACCCCTAAACGTGTGTACTTTGTGTCTTTTCATGTCGTATTCTGATTGGCTGGTTTGTAGACGTGGGTCATAGCAGCAAAGTCACAATGGTCTTAAATTTCTGACGCTATCAGTTTTGTCTTTGGTCTCCAAAGCTCCAAATCTGCAGTCGGTGGACGGGTTTTGTTACATTTTGGAGTAAAGTCATCTTAAGTGTCCAACCAGTAGTTTAGGACAGCCTGAGCGCCACAGTGTCTCTGTTTTGGTTTTGCAACCTTAAAAGTCAAAATGCAAATGAATTTCAAGGTTTGGCTAAAATCAAATGTGTATGATTAAAAATGAACACCAGAACTCCAGGAAAAAAAAAAAATTAGTATTGATTAGTTCTGGGCAATCAGTTGAGTTTTATCTAATTTTGGTCATATTTTATGATGTCTGAAGACCAAAAGCTAGATTCTGATCTATAAACTAATGGTCACAATCTGACTAATTCATAAAAAAACAAAAAACAAGTATGAATTCTTGATTTTTGTGGAGCTGGTTGTGCAGACTGCAGAGAGAGTGAAGGAGAGATTGGTTTAGGTGATCCAAATCCATTTGTGAACACTCCTACAACGAGATAGAAGCGAGCATACATCATAATTTATGTGACAAATGAGTTTCTATCACTATTTATCACAGAATGTACTTGTTTTCCAAGAAATTCTCCCTCAAGCATCCGTAGACACACAAAGGGAATTTTAATGTTTCGAAACAGAACAACACACGCAGGGTGCCGTGAGTAAACAGCGGAGCTCGGAGCTCCTTCTTTTCTACAGGGACCTCTCTGTGGAGGTCAGGTCCAGGCTCATCTCTGGGCTATGATTACTAGTTAGATAATGACAGGCAGGTCCTGTGCGCATATTGTGTTTTTATTTGTGAAATGCTTTTAGGACGTATTGATTGTGACTAAAAAAGACGATACTGGGTCTGTTGTTTTTATATTAAGGTTGTCTTTGGATTTTTGTTGCTTATTGTTTCTTATTGTTAGTGTCTGTCCTGTTTTTCTGACATCAGGGACCATGTTGGAAACAAATGTTCTCACTTTTACATGTTCTCCCTTGGATTCATTGTATTCTGTATCCATAAATCAAATCAATCAATCAATCAACACTTGTATTGACTTTCAGCCTATAACGCTCTTTATTATAAATATGACAAAAAGATGTTGACATGTGTCTTCATCAGGACAGTGGGAATTAGTTTTGGGTTATTTTTTCTAGAGGTCGTGTCCTCTGGAGAACTAAACTGCAGTTCACATTTTATGATTAAAATTTACACATACAGAAGAGGTTTTATTTATTTTCTGGACTGAATGTACTTAAATTTGAAGTTTTTAGGCCAAGAATAATGTAGAAATAACATATATAGAAACAATTTAATAGTTTTTCTGTAAAACTCAACTTTACATTACTGCTTTACATAGGAAAAACAAATCTGCACCAAAATTAAATAAAATCCAGAAAATAAAGGTATAGAGAATAAAATACTCAAAATATAATAACAGTAAAATAAACAAAACTGAAAATTGTGAAACGTGAAGCATAAAACTTTGAGCAAACATTTTAAAAAGGCTTTTTTTTTTTTAAAAAGTGATCTAAAAGATATAATTGAAAGAATATATATAAAAGGACAGGTGAGTGAAGTCAACATGTAATATCCAAATTAATGGAAGATTTGATTTGATTGGTTTTGTTCAAACGTGCACAGAGGAGCTGGCTGAACTTATGAACCCTGTTTCTGGCTCTTCAGGCTTCTCTCCTTTACATTTTATGTAACAAGCTCAATGTTTTAATATGCAAATTAAATATCTGTGCATGAAAAGAGAGAGAAAAACTTATCCCAGTGAAAAAGATTAAACAGGAAGTAGTTTGTGGCTGTGAAGGCCAGTGAGGCCTGCAGTGACCAGGGTTCAATTCCCTACAGATCAGCAAGAAGTTTTAATCACAGTAGTATTTTTCAAGATTATGTCTTCAAAATTGTTCTACAGCTGCCTAAACTGAAACTAATATATTTTTTTTTTGTGATTCACAAACATTGTGTTAAATCTGTGCTACAAGCTTGTCACCTAATCTTTGAAGGGGGGGGGGGGGCATCATCTTCACATAAGTTGTGTTTTAGTGTTTGTGCTCATTTTAAAAAACATCTTCCTCCGTTCTGCTCTCACACAGGGAGTTAATATTCAGCGAAAATGGTCTGCTGTCATAATTTAATTAGCACTAAGTTACGTTGGAGTAATCCTCCTGCTATTGTCAATTAAATAAAAATAATGGGCTGTTTTGCTCTTGCAGTATAATCAGAGCAAATGTGCTTCGAGCCCTCCGAGAAATCATGTGATGAAAATTAAGGATGAACAATGACGTATTACTTGTGGAGCCCTGGAGGAGAAGGCTGCGTCTTTAAAGTCTTCACAGCCGACATTCAGTCTCTCAGAGTGTGACGCTGCTGCATGTTGACGTGAGGAAAACGGAGCATTTGTTTGGCGTCAGGAGGCTTCGACCCGTCTTACTTGACCCCCGTTTAGCCGGGTTTGGAAATGTGCTGAATTTCAATCTGCGCACTTAAAGACGCCTTAGTGCACTGCTGTTAATTAGGAGTGAGGCGAGAGAGGGAGGAGGGAGAGAGGGAGGGAGACGGAGGTTCTGGTAAATTAAGCAGGCAGTGGTGGAAACATCTTTCCTCCTATTAGAGCAGATCGCCCTGCAGCCAATCCTGTGACCTGCACATCTAAACACCCGTACAAATATAAGCAGCGCTGTGCTCTCTCCTGACTCATGTTGCCGGATCAGCATACGCCGTCTGTCCACTCCGGCTCTGACGAGAGCTGAGGGTGCCTAACGAAGCTCTGACACTTTCACCTCGTTAGTGCTCCGGAAGCATCCTGGTGGCTCAGTCTCCCGAGGGGCATGTAGCTTGTTAATGAGCTTCCCCAGAACCTTTTGTTGAATCTTTCCTGTCTCTCTTCACTTTGACCTGCCTGATAAAGATGAAAACGCACCCCCTCCCCTTAAAAAAAAAATTAAAAAATCAACCTCCTGCTTCATCCAGGTCTTGTTGCACATTCTTTGACTTCAGAGGATGAACCTGTGGAGTGACACTGACACCGACTCGACTTTGCAGACACAATGTCCTCTCTCTTAGAGGCAAAAACTGACTACACAGGAAAAAAGACTCAAGATGCAAAACAACATGAGGATTGTCAGCGAGGAGCCACAGCGTCCTGCACGCATTTAAAACCTGCGACAAACATCCCCAGCTCTGTTTTCTTATTCCCCTCAGCTGTCAGAACTGCAGGCTGAGCCGCCACAGAGCTCAAGGACTACCGCAGTCCTCACAACACACACACACACACACACACACAAGTCATATAGCGATGAAACACTCACCAGTGGTTGAAAGCAGTATGCATTACGTCCCATGCAGCAGCAGATATTCAGCAGGTATTCCTGGCATGGCTGCAGCAGCACAGAGTGTGTGTGAGTGTGTGTGTGTGTGTGTGTGTGTTTTTATTTAAGGCATGCAGCGCTGCATGTTAACATCCAGCAGAAGCAGAATCAGCAGCAGCAGCAGCTATTTTCCTGTTTTCCTCGAGTATCTCCAAGAACAAATGTCTTCTCTCTTTTCCTCTCCACAGCAACAGAGAGATGTAGAGAGAGAGGGGGGAGCGAGAGACACCGAGAGAAGCTGAGAGAGAGAGAGAGAGAGAGAGGCTGAGAGAGAGAGAGAGAGAGAGAGAGAGAGGTGGGGAGGGGGATTAAAAGCAGAGAGGGGAGAGACACTGAGAGTGAATGATATGTTGTGTTTGTCGTTCCTCCATCCTTCCTCTCCTCTGCTGTTAGAGAGGAGATCATCCATCACTCTATTACACACACACACACACACACACACACACACTAATACACACATTGATACATTTCAGCTCCCCAGAGACCGGCCAATGAGTGTTCAGCTCTGTGGCTGACGGTGAATCCAATTGGCTTAGCAAGCTGTCAGTCAGTCATGATCCCGTATCCCCACGGCAACGTAAAAGAGGAGGTGGAGGAGGTGTAGGAGGGCAAGGAGAAAAGAAGAGGAGGAAGAGAAGAATTAGGAGGAAGATGAGGAATGAAAGAAGGCGAATACAGGAAGAGGAAGAGCAGGACAAAAGAAGAAGAAGGTGGAAGAGATGAAAAGAGAGAGGATGAAGATGAGGAACAAAAGTAGAAGCTGAAGGACACAGAGGAGGCACAGGTAGAAGAAGAGAAGGAGAAGTAGGAGGGAGAAGAGGAAGATGAATGAAAGGAGAACTAAGGTAAATGTTAGATTGGATGGGCCGGAGGGATGAACTCTCGCAAGTGAGGTTACCGTTAGGTTAGGATAAGGTTAGGTTAAGGTTGGAGTACAAATCTCGCGAGAGTTTTGCAAATTGTCCCTCCGGCCCACCCAACCTGGCACCAACCGAGAGTAAAGGATAAGCAGGACTAAAGAAGAAAAAGGAGTAAGGGAGGAGGAGGAACAGGTAGAAAAGGGGGGGTAGGAGAATTAGGTTAATAAGAGGAAAGACAGAAAGAGGAAGACTAGAAAAAGGAGGAGATGAAGTAAGGAGGAGGAGGAAGATGAGGAAGAGAAAGAGACATTAAAGAAGGAGAACACAGGATGAGCAGGACAAAAGATGAAAAAAGATGAAGATGAGGAATAAAAGTAGGAACAGAAGGAAACAGAGGAGGAGGAAGATAAGGAAGAACCAGAGGAGGAAAAGGTAGTACAAGAGAAGAAGAAGAAGTAGGGAGACGATGAGGAAGAGGAATGAAAGAAGGAGAAAACAGGATAAGCAGGACAAACAAAGAAAAAGGAGTAAGAGATGAGAGAGGATGAGGAAAAACATGAGGAAGAACCAGGGGAGGAGAAGGAGAATTAGGAGGAAGAAGAGAAAGAGAAAGAGGAATGAAAGAAGAATACAGGATGAGCAGGATAAAAGACGAAAAGGGAGGAAGAGGATAACATTAAGAGATAAGAAGGAACCAAAGGAAACAAAAGAGGAAGAGGAAGATGAAGCATTGTCCATCTCTGTGGCAGGACACCAGGAGTGGATGAGATTTATGCCGTGATGCTAAAAGAACCAACCAGAACACGACGTGCGTACAGATTTCAACACAGTCAGAACTTATCCAAAACAAACGGGCACTGAAAGTTAAAAATACTCGTAAAACGTGTTGTGGTCATAGACTGTATATAAAGATGGACGTAGCGAGGTGTGACATCACTCATTGGTTTCATTGGAGTCGGTTTGACGCCCAGAGTCGCAGCTTATAGTCGGCGCCATCTTTTCCGTTTGGAGCCGGGATCTTCCAAATAAGGAGTAATCAAGTCACATTAAACTTAGTGAAATATTAGCGACAGTAGTCTGACTCAGTGTGAGTGCCGGAGCCAGGGAGAGCAGCAGGTGAGCCAACTGTCAATCACAGCTGTCAATCAACACCCACACACCCAGACAGCAGACATCAAAGCTACTATAAGTCTTCTTATCTTATTAATGGAGCAATAATTTCCAAAATGACCACCAGCACACTTATTAGAGGGCCTGAATTTAGTAATTGAGACCATAATGACTCTTTTTTTAAAGTAATTATTCCAAAATGTCAAATTTTTATTGATGCACCATCTCGGCTTCAAGTGGATCCTTTATGTGTTGTGTGTGTGATGATTTAATGCTTTTCTATTTGTCATATATGATAGTAAACTGAATATCTTTGGGTTTAGGTCACCTTTGATGAAATTATTACAGGCTTTTCCACTTTTTTCATGTAATAGACAAAACTATTACTCGTGAACATAATTGGCAGATTAATTGATAATGAAAATAATCATTAGTTGCAGCCCTAGATGTGTACCTGTACTTATTTTATGTAACTGTATATACACTCACCAATTCCTTCATTAGAAACACCTGTGCAATCTAATCTAATCTAATCTAATCTAATCCAACAGCTCTGCCATAAATTATACTTTTACTACATTTTCAGTTTTTGTTGACATTGTTGTGTTGGACTGCATTAGATTGCACAGGTGTTCCTAACGAAGTGCTCGGTGAGTGTATCCTGGACCAGTGTATGAGCTGTAGTGGAAGCTTTAAAGCACTGATCTTTAAATGAGTTTGGATTGTTTAGTTTGTGTTGTAGTTGGTTGAGTCAGAGCTCCATCACACACAGAAGACAGAAAAAACCAAGCGCCGCCACATCAACAGATTTTAGGTATTTTATGTGTTTAAGATTCAACAATTAGTCAATTAATCGATTAGTTGCCAACTATTAAATTAATCGCCAACTATTTTGATAAACAATTAATCATTTTGAGTCATTTTTTAAGAAAAAAAGTCCAAATTCTCTGATTGCAGCTTCTTAAATGTGAATATTTTCTGATTTCTTTAGTCCTCTATGACAGTAAACTGAATATCTTGACTTTTGTAGAGATCACCTTGGATTCATTTTTCACCATTTTCTGATTTTATGAACCAAACAACTAATCGATTAATTGAGAAAATAATCAACAGATTATTGATAACATCAGGTGACAGGAGGGAGGAGAGTGGAGACGAATGAAGAGCAACTGCAGCTGAATCTGAATGCAGCAGCATCCCGTCCCCACAGCCGACTACATCACGCCTGTATGGTTTTTATTTGGTTGTGTTTGGGTTTTATGCTTATTTCCTTATATATGTTTATTGTTTTCCTCAGGTCGCCCAAGAATCCCCAGCAGAAGATCATCAAGCGGGTCATTGGCCTGGAGGGAGACTTCATCAGGTAGGAAGCAGCCCTCCTCCGCCTGCGGTGACAAATCACCGACTCATCGCCTCTGACTAACACTGATAAAGGGAAGGAATATGTTTTATAACTCAGCGCTGATGTTATAAAGGGATCCTGAGGCTGATGTGAAACAGCAGCCTGTTAGCTGTCTCTCTTCTAATCGCATCACTCTGCACTCAAGAGGTTCACTCCATCATGCTGATTTCTAATCAGATTAACTGGCATCACCTTGTGGCAAAATAAATCACTGCTCAGCTCCGGCAAAACACAAACCGCTGCTAACAGTAGAAAAATGGAGGATTTAGTGGCTATATTTCACTCCTTACTATGGCAAACATATGGAAGTATCCTACTTATGTTGCAATTTTTACTTATGACATTTATACACAAGTACGATCTAGTAGTAAGTTTCCTTTTTAAAATTCCTTCTTCTATGCATATAATATATGACATACACGAGCATACAATTGTTCCTCTGCTGCTGGAGGAAATCACACAAATAGAAGATGAGCAAAACTTTTCTACCATCAGCTAAATCAAAAATAAAAATCCAAAAATTAATTTAAAGGACAGGTTCACAGTCAGGTGTCCATATGAACAGTGAAAGAGGTTTTCCTCGCTGTAATCATTCCTCCTGTTCATACTGGATATTAAAAGATCCCCTTCAAATGTGCTTTAATGGAAGTGATGGAGGCCAAAATCCACAGTGTGTCCACACAGTCATTTAGTGCAAAAATGCATTTAAAAGTTGATGTGAAGCTTATATGAGGCTTCAGCAGTCTGACAGACAGCAGATCCTGTTCAGCCAATCACTGTGGCAGGTGTTTGATGGACAGGACTGATGGATGTCATGGATGGACTCATAGCTGCTGCTGAGACTTTTCTGGCATAAGGAACATAATGAACAGCTCTTTATACACAGTTCACTGTCTTTAAATTTTTTGAGGTGACTTTCAGAAGTCGTCATCTACAAGATTCGCGAGTTTGTCCCATTAATGATTGCAGTTCTTCCATGGCTGAACGAACAGGCTCCCACTGATGACAAAAGCAGATTTGAAGTGGCCAATCTCTGTCAGCACCATGTGTCATGTTTGCCAGGAGGCTGAACAAATTACAAAAAGGATTTTGGTGCAGAACACCCTGAAACCAACATGTCAAACTGCTGAGAGGGCTGTGGCAGTTGTTCAACTCAAAGTCAAGCTGAAAGCATTTTTTTGTTGTTGTTGTTGTTGATATATATATATATATATTTTGCCTCAATCTGGAAACAACTTCAGTGCTGCAAAACTCCAAAAGACAGACAGAATCAGAAGAAAGGAATCATACAGAAAACTAATCAGAGGAGCTGCCAGTCAACACAATCAGACACCGAGTGGCATGAAACTGTCAAGCTGCTTTATTTCTTCAAATAAAAGATCATCATGTAGTTAAAGAGCCAAATACTTTGAAAAATGTTGTAAAAATGTGTTTATTTACATTGTAAAATGTCCTCCTCAGTGTATATCTTGGTCACAATTCTTTAATAACCAAATTTTTTATGTTATGTGTTTATATTTTAAAAATATTTTCTGTACTGGCCTCAACAATCCAGTATCGATTGGGCCAAATCTTGATTGGAGGGTTTTTGCCCAGATCAGAGTGACAGTGACATTGTCTTGTACGTTCAGGGTCAAGTAGTGAACACAACTCTGACATATCATCACCTTTTAAGCTGATATGTTGAACTATTTCCACATCCAGCAGTTACGGAGCAACTTTATCATTCATTTGGAGTCGTGTTTCTGCTGATCAGGTAGTGTACAGTGGGTTTTAGGGGCTTTTTCTCTGAAAACAGCTAATGCAGGATGACCACCCCTCCACCCGGCTAAGTCTTTGCTGGAGGGTGCTGGAAGCATCAGTTGAGTCCAAATTAGTATTTTGCTTTAAAGTGTCTCTGAAAACAGCTGCTGCACAAATTTAGAGATTCAAATTGCTCGATATTCTCTGGAGGAAAAAAAGCACTGCTGTTGTGATGAACACTAAGGACTGGGATCAGCTGATAGTAGGACTGTATGTATAACTGACTAACTCAAAAAAGTGGATTTATTGTTACTTGTTACGCAAGATAAAAGAAATTTTGAATACTATATACAGTTTCTCCTAATGCAGTAATGTCTACTGTGATGACCTTCAGGTGAAGGTAATCAGCAGACATGGCAATTTGTTCTTTAAAGATTTAATTTAGTTAATCTCAAATTTGATGTTTTATTAAAGGTGAAGCACCATGAAACACAGTGGGATCTGTGTGATTTCTCTGCAGCAGATATCACAGAAGTATTTTAACTTTTCAAGCTAAATGTTGACTAGAAATTGCTCTTAAAATAGATTTTGAACTGGCATTAAAAACACATTAAGGTTAGCCTGCAGATCGCTATTTTTATTCTTAGTGTGAGCAAAAGATAGCTGTGTGCGTGTGCGTGCGTGCGTGTGCGTGTGTGTGTGTGTGCGTGCGTGTGCGTGAGTGTGAGTCATGCTCTTCTCCCTGGATTTCCTTCAGGAAGAGGTGGGAGCTCTTCTCAGCCTTGCTACACTGCGTTCCCGTGAGGAAATGAGCTCCACAGTTCAGATAATGAGACGCAGCAGGAGGACAGAGCAGACCGGACTGCCGGCTCTGATACAGCAAGTTTTCAAAACTCGCCGTCTGGTTGTTGGAGGGTATTTTATTTATTACGGAGACCATCGTGTCCCCAGCCTGCCTGTCTCTCTGCCCATTAGCGCTGCAGTCTTTTACCTTTTTAATCAGGAGCATCAGTGGCTGAGCATGAAACTTTGGGCACAGACTCTGCAAACTTATGACTGATAACTGAAAGGATGATAGCAGAAGTAAGATAGCAGATATTACATTAACAGATGCAGGCGCTGACTATATATAGTTACGGTCATGTGATTATTAGTCATAGGTCAGCCAAATGTTGGCTCTTGTTGGCTTTTTCCAAATATATTTCTGTGCATTTTAGTTCAAACTTTTGTCTGGTTACAAGGTTACAAGGTGCTGCACAAGTAAAAGCAATCATTTAGAACAACCACCCAGTCGGCATAGTGGAATAAAAGAAAAAGCATCAATAAAAACACACAATTAGAATTCAAAGAATGAAGGAAATAAGGTACATTAAATGCACTAAAGCACATAAAAGCATCTCCCAAAACAAGCTTTGTTATATAAAAGTAAGTTCTCTCAAAAGGAATTTGAAAGCAGGCGCAGAGCCAGCTAACCTGATATCTTCCAGCCTTTCACAGCCTTCAGGCCCTGACCTCAGGTACGACCAAGTAGGTCATGAACAGGTACATATGGGCTCAAAAGGTCACTAATATAAGATGGAGCACGACCTTGAGGCTTTGTACATTAACGGATAAGGCTGGCAATTTTCTATATTTTTCTTACTGTCAACAAATCTCATGTTTGGATCCAAACCAACAATGAACTGATCTACTAACAAGTATTGTGTGTGTATCAAAGCCTGATATATGTTATTCCTCTGTTGTTGCCCAAAAACTATTAAAAAACACGTCAGTGAGTCGCACCGCTGCACTGGGTCACATGTTCCTTCATCATGAAGAGTTTGGTCACGTTAGTTTGTTTAGAAACGGCTCCAAAGACTAATAACAGCATCACGTTTTCAGTCTCCAGAGAGTAGTTCTGTGTAAGGCAGACGCCACTGAGCATGTGCAGGAACGCACAGCTTCACTAGCTTGTTGTGCTACATATCACAACCTCTTGACTTTGTACTGAAGTTCTTTGAGAAATTTACAATGTAGCACTTTTCATACAGTAAAGCAGGTTATAATTATATTATACAGACTACTTAAAAGCAAGATTAAAGAGGTTGATTAAACGATTAGTTGCCAACTGTTAAATTATTAGACTATTTTGACAACAACATTTGAATACGTCACCTTGGGCTTTGGGAAACAGTGATCAACATTTTTCACCATTTTCTGACAATTTATGGACCAAACAACTATCAATTAATTGAGAAAATAATCAACAGATTAATCAATAATGAAAATAATTGTTAGTTGCAGCCCCACTATATGTCTAAACAGAAAAAACTGAAAAACTGCATCCAGCAAATGTTTGTAATATTTGATAAATGACTTAAACAGTTTATCGCTGATCAAAATTAGTGTTGAATCATTTTCTGTTCATTAACTATCATCATAATCATTTTAACACATTCAGTCATACAGTCAGTGCCAACAGTGCACATCTTCAGTAAGACCGCATCTAGAGAGAACTGAACCTCTGACCGCGGCAACATTTCAACTCTTTCATTCATGCATGATGAGATCCAGTCACTTGTAAATGTCTCAGTCCACATATTTTCATCCAATTAAACTGAGCCGTGGCTGCTGTGGATGTCAGAAACGATCGTTCAGACACGTCGTCACCCTGTCAGGAGCAGAGATCAGTGTGAAAACGGTCCGATTCAAACATAATGAACAGTGACGGAAAAGTTTGGCTACTGACGGCTTCAGTCCGAAAACAAAAATGATCATCAGCAGCTTTCACACACACACACACACACACACACACACACACACACACACACACACAGGTCAGAGCAGGTTTACATGTCTTAATCCAGTGTGTGGAGCTGTCAGCAGCTGTCGACCTCTGGCTCATTAAACTCCTTTCAACATCCACCAGCTGTGGTTAACACTGATGGAGGTGTGTGTGTGTGTGTGTGTGTGTGTGTGTGTGTTGGGGAGAAATGTGAATGTTTAATCATCCCCGTCATGGCCTCGGTGAAGCACTCTAACCCTTTGATTCGGTAAAAACACGTTCGGACAGCAATGACACAGCAATTTGTAGCATCTGGAAGCTCTTTGAAGCGTCCGCGGTGTCACTGTGTTCTTTTGTCTTCATGAGTGTGTCCGCTGTGTCCAGGAATGGATGAGTGTGTCTGCTGTATCTGGGTTAAACCCTCAGTAACCCCGTCTGTGCAGCTCAGGTTAGGACACGCTGGAAGGCAAAAAGTTAAATCCAGAATAGTGACTGGATTCACTGGGTTTTGGGGGGATATATATAAGCTGTAAAGCATCTTGTTAGTTGTTTTTTTTCAGTAAAGGATAGTTAGGGTCACTAAAGGTCAAATCAAATTTAAGTAGCTCTCCATCCTAATACATATATCTGCTGTTTAGTAGAACTTTTGATAATTGAATAATCATTTTAGTCATTTAAGCAAAAATGCCAAAATTTTTCTGGTTGCAGCTTCTCAAATGTGATGATTTTAAGCTGTCATATTGTACATGATAGAACAACTGTTGATCAGACAAAACAAGACATTTAAAGACGTCACTGAACACATCTACACTGACAGTGAAAGCAGAGATGTTTGGGTTAATCACTGTCAGCAGTCCTCCGACAGATGAAGGTCGTCTGTGTGAATGTGGAAGTTCTTGAGTCCCTAAACACAAGTCTGAAATTAATTAGGACACAGGCTTTGTGAAGAAAGAACGTATATCTGTGACGGCTGTGGCTCAGGAGGTAGAGCGGGTCGGAAGATCGGCGGTTCGATCCCCGGCGGTTCGATCCTTGGCTCCACCAGTCTGTTGAAGTGTCCTTGGGCAACATACACACATCAGCGTATGAATGTGTGTGTGAATGGCTGAATGTGGCTTGTAGTGTAAAAGCATGTTGAGTGGCCGGTAGACTAGAAAGACGCTATAGAAATGCAGCTTATTTATCATTTGTGTCCTCTACAGTCTGTGGAGTAACTCATTAAACCCAGCAGGAATAACTTGAGCGTATGATTTAATTCATCAAACTCTATGATTTCTTACCTTTTAATCAGAATAAAACCATCATTTAACAGATGACACTATAAAATGTTGGCTAGGAAACGTTGGAGCGGAGGCTTGTGACTTCAGTTCTTGTTGGAGCAGCTGATAACAGAACAGCTGTTTAGTTTAATAGTAGCAACCTGTATTTTAATGGCATATGATGACTATATTTTCAACATATAACTGCTTTTACTGGACATATTTCTTGGCAAAAGCGTCCACACATTGAGATCCTTTTACATAACTTACAGTGTTATATGCAAGTTTACAAGTGAGGCGTCACTGCACTGATGGCGACTGGGCGACTATATAGTGAACCAGGTTTTACTGATTTGTTTTTATTATTTCTGCCCTGAAGAAAGCCCTGTCCGGTTGAAACCAGTCTGTGTTTTTAACCATTTATGCCCGTCTAAATAAACCACCTTCCTCTGGTGGTTGTTGTTGTTGTAAAAGAAATACATCTGTCCTGCTTGTGCTGCTTGGATTTTATCAGCCTGCAGTTACACAACGACGGACCTCTGAAATTGAAACATCCATCCATTTTAAATTTGCAGAGAAGTGTAGAGATCACTCTTGGCTGCTTTCTGATATCGACACACGGTTTTCACAGCTCAAAGTTCAATCAGATTGAACTCAAAGTGAACCAGACACTGTTCAAATGATCGCTGATGTTACAGTAGCTCTGTGGCTCGTATGGGCCCAGTCAGAGGACTGTGATGATCATTCTTGATTTTCTTTTTTCCTTCCAAATTCTGCTCTGAGGCATACTGTACAAGATATTCCAGTAATGACAGATTGAGAGAGTGACTGGAGCCAATCCATAGTTCCTTCCTCTAATTTCACTGTGAGAGATAATACCAAGGTCACACCTCCTCTCTGAGGTTCGCTGAAAGAAATTCTGGCACGTTTAGTAAAACACTAATTAAAGTAGAAATTATGTGAGGCAGGTTAATGGAGGAAAAAAGGTTCATCAAAAAAAATTACAGCACTTCTTCATAAAATAACTGCTGGGATGAATTTTAAAAAACACACAGATTGATGATGTAACAGAGTGCGAAGGAGGATTTTTTCCTGTGGCTGTTCTGCTTCAGATTCTTCGTGGTTAAATAACGTCCTTGGTTCTTTAAGGATTTCACTCGCTCCCACTTAAATGTAGCAGAGAATCGGTGTCACCATAGGCTGTAACCTTTTATTTATTTCTGCAAAAAGCTCTTGTTTGTTTTTTTGTTTTTTTGTGAGTCAGTAAATTCAGCTGCTGTGGCTAAATCAATATTTATTTTTCCAAGGCCTCTTCGGTCAGCCGGCCTCCCGGACCGGCATACACGCATAAGGAATCACAGACAAATTTCCATTTAAAAAGTCACTGAGGCTATAATTCACAATGTTCCCCTGCTAAATGATAAATCAGCAGTGGAACAAGCCCATAACAGTCCACAGGGATGATGAAGGGCGTTGGACCTTCTCCTCATAAACGTGACAACCTGATTGAAACAGCTACAGCATGAGATGAACACCATCATTAGTCTGAATGTGTCCTCGGATCGGATCTTTGTTGGAGCGAAAAAGGCGGCGACGGGAAGTGACGCCGCGGAGATGATTTAGAGGCTGATGATTAACGATAATGAAATGAAACCGATAATTGTCCTGGAGATTTGATCCGCCATCAACGAGGACCTTAACGGCAATTTTCCCCTTAATTTTGATCTTTTCTTTCTCTTTTCAGACGTAATGAAGCAATTTTTCATCTCTTCTGGAAAGTTAAAATCTGTCTCTCACTTTACTTCAGTTTAAATATTTTTCTAATTGGACATTTCTGTTTGTTTTGCCGGAAATGTTATAATGTGAAAGCTGTAGGTTGGTGTCCAGTTGTAAAAGTGACTACATACATTATATGGTTAAAAGTATGTGGGCACAGCTGTCCTCTTACTTTAGTGTACTTTTGGGCGGTGCATGTTTTTCCTGGACAACCAGGCCACTTCCTGTGCGGTTGTTTGGTCCGAGTATGATTGCTGTGTTCAGATCTGCCTAAACGAATCGTACCAGGAAGGAAAACCAACCTGAGTCACCTTCAACCAGACTGAACTACACAGGTTTGAAAACGGCCTTAGACAATAGTGTTCTTCCAACTTTCTGTCCACAGTTAATGTTTATATTTTTATTTCTTCTCTCCATCTCTTCAGGACTCTGGGCTACAAGAACCGATATGTTCGAGTTCCTGACGGTCACTTCTGGATCGAGGGGGATCATCACGGACACAGTCTGGACAGCAACAGCTTCGGACCGGTATGAACTGTCATCTATCAACCAATCAATACATTCCTAAAGTTTTCATAAATATAACTGCCAGTTTGATCACATTATCCTTCCATTAAGCTGCATCACAGACATAGTTACACGGTTACAAAACTGTGAAGTTATAAAAATCAATAATTCACATCAATATGTTCAACAGTGTTTCCATAGCGACTGACCTAATGAAGACCTGAAAAAGTGGTCTCATAAACATCTCATTATATGAAAGTATATTTAGCTTCTGTATTCCAGATTGATAGCACCAAGCTATCAATCAACGTCCAGCTTGATTAATAATAATAATCTTTATTTTTATAGCACATTTCAACAGAAAAGCGGCTCAAAGAAAAGAAAACTGAAATAGAAGCATGTTAAAAATGTAGCAAAAAGAGTGAAGAACTACTGTCAAAGTGCCTCTGAGCAGGGCGTTAAATCCCAAAACGGCTCCATTCGACTCTGATGGAAAACTGTGTTTTTATGGCTGAGATGGGTTGAAAAGGGAACACAGAGCTTAGTGAAAATCTGTGGATAAATAAATCCAAAAGGTGTGTGTGTGTGTGTGTGTGTGTGTGTGTGTGTGTGTGTGTTGTCATAGGTAAGAGTTTTATCTGTTCAATCTGATGTTGAGCCGGGTTTACTTTCATCCCCTTCTGGCTGCAGTGAAGATTTACAATATTGTGAAGGAAACTGAAGTGACAGATTATGCATTGTGTGTGTGTGTGTGTGTGTGTGTGTGTGTGTGTGTGTGTGTGTGTGTCTTGTCCTTCAGTATTTAGTGTGTTAACAGATCTGGATGTTTCTGTCGACTTGGTTTGTCTGCTCTGACAGACACTGAATCAGCTTCTGCTTCTGCTCCAAACATAAAGATTTCATTAACATTTTATTTCAGGCTCCTCGTTGTCTCTCCGGTGCAGAAAGAGTATTAACATCCTCATATTGACTCCTGCTCTCTGCGTGCTGTTTCTAGTGTGTCTCTCTCAGTTTGAGCGGTATATAACAGTTTCAGCAGAGAAGGGGCTGTTTGCTATGGACGGCACATTACAGGCCAGACAGAAGGCCCGGCTTCTCGGCTGAAACAAATCTAGCTGAGGAGCTCAGAAGAAATCCCTTCAGAGCTCAAACCCAGAACACATGGACCAACAGATCTGCAGAGCTCGCCTGGTCTTATATTTTATTCCCGAGACATTTCTGTGTGTGCCGCAGCAATCAGAAGTTACACCAGCAGACAGAGGAACGAGGAGATGATTATTCAATGTGTTCTCACATAACACTCATATAAGACATTATGGAGGATAATGCATTTTGATTTGTACATCTTTTAAGGTAATTCAATTTGGAGCTACATCCCTTTATGTGTAGGAGCTTTAATATGAAATGTAATTAATTTTCTAAATATAAAGTGCGAAGATAAAAAGTGTTTTTTGTTTATTTACTGGAAAAATAATACGCAAGTACAATCAACACAATTGTCACAGTAAGTGAAGTGAAACACGGTGAAACATTAAATAAATTATCAGCTTAATGTAGTCTACAAACACATGTTTTGTACGGATAATGAAGCATAAACTGCTTTACTTCCTGTCAGGTTCAGCACGTCCTAAAGGTTCCTAAAAGATACACAACATGGAAATTCAAAACATTTAGTGGTTCGGACAGTATGGAGAGAAGCTACGTAAGAGATTAATACGATTTAAAACAACAGTACAAACTCCAACTCCAAAAGTGACCAAGCAGTGTGTCACTAACAGGGATTTTGAAGAGCAACAACCAAACCAGCATTTAACGGGTTCGAAGTGACATTTGCAGGTGTGTTTACATGCTAGCTAACTGTTAGCATGTACCATTAGCGGTGCACTTTTCCCCGCTGAATGTTGGTTTGGTGGCTCGTTCAACAAGCTAAGCTGCAGGACAAGACGTGTGTTCATGTTTGTAAGTTAGATAAGACGGAGACTGTTGTGTTGTTATCAGGCTCAGTGAGACCGTCTGCTCTGCCGATGATACAACGTCACGTTTTCGCTTTAAGCGATTTGATTTGGCTGTATCGAAATAAGGACTCCAGCTACATAAACGGATGAACGGTATTTAATTGAAATAATGTAAAAGGGGGCGCCATCATGAAATCAAAGAATTTAAAATATACATTTCTCCCTTTGGTTTCTGTTTTTTTTTCTCAAAGGAGAACACAGGACAAGTGATTTACAGAGCAGATATGTTGGTGTAGCAGACAAGAAAAAATCAGTTTAATTTCAGTTGGTGTTGCTGGTGGCAGTTTGGGAGGTCTGGAACTGAAGTACATAGCTGCTTCAACATGACTTGGGGTGCAAGAGTGCTGACTATTGAGAATTGAGTTGTTTTTTTGTTTTTTTTTTAAACCTGCAGCGATCCCCCGCTGTGCGCATTTACGCAGGAGGCACAGCAGTGTAACTTCATTTATTATTTAAATCTCCAGACACGCCGACAGGATCGGTCAGGATCTAGTGTTAATTAATGTTCTGTGTTCTCCTACACATCTAAAGGTCAGCTGTTACACACACAGGAGTAAAGCAGCTGTCCTCCTGATAAATCCTGAGCTCCATCAGAACTGTTTCAAAAAATTTATTTCAGAAGCTAAAAGTTTAATTGTGTTACTCCTGGAGAGCTTCTTCTGTACTGTCAAGTTTATAACTACAGATTTTAATTTTGCTCCTTAAATGTCCCACAACATTTGCTGCAGCGACATTACTGCGTGCATGGAAACGTTTACAATTACTGAAAGCAGCCTCTCTAATCTTTAAAGTAAATCGTTAAAGAAAACACTCATACATCAATACAACACACAATAAAGAAATCACCTGGGAAGCTTGTGCTGCTCGACATAATTTAAAAAAGCAATATAGCCTACAGGAACCGGTAGACGTGGAGTGTAATATCCACAGTAAGCAGCTGTGTCGCGTTTCGGCTGCCGGAGACAATTCTAACCGGCATGTGTCAACTGGGTCCGTGAGCCGCCCGTCTCACGCCTGGTTCCTATCATTACGCACAGGGTCTATTTCTGCCGGACTAGTGCGCACACAACAGAAAAAAAACTATTATTGCAACAACACAAATAGGTTGCTGCAGTACCCCTACTTCCCGCGGTTATGAAATAGAAAAGATTATTCCCTTTTTACACGTACAGGTGATATAAATGTAGTGGTCTTTGTTTCTGTCTTTGTTTCTCTGTCTCTCTCTGTTGTTCTCCCAGTAGACCATTTATTGGACAGTGCTTTGAGGTGGAGTTGAAGGGTGGCTGTCAGCTTCCATCCCTCCTAACAGACATCACCATCGTGCACGTCACAAAATCACATTATCTCTTTATTCTTGCTGAATGGCTCAAGCAGCGGCAGCATCTTGCTGGGCCTCAGCGTCGTTCTGTTTCTCTTTATGGAAGGAAAATGTCACTACCACCGCCATATTCATATCAGGGGAAACATGACTAAAACTGTATGCGGTATATTCAGGATACATCCCATCCAGCAAGGAGGTCTCATTTTAATAATATATTCTTTTTAAAGCTCGCTGCCATCCACCAGCTTCTAAGTGAGTCTTTTCACTTAGAAGCACATTAACTCCCACAAATGATGCACTCAGCCTATGGATCAATCAGAAATAGTTCAAAACATACACCCACAATACATTCATATATGGTCTAAACTCTATATGCAGTGTGTGTCTTACTTTTTTTTATTTTTCTATATGTTTTGTTGTTGTTGAAAACTGCTTTTCAAGAAATTCAAAACTTTGAGAAATGTTAAATGGTGTAAAACTCTGAATGCAATACACAGACGAGTCAGGGTTTCATGTCAGTCGATCTTACGCTGCGGGAAGTATGGCCTATTAAAGCGTTTAAAGGTGTAATAAATAAGATTTTTACTGAGCCCAAAGCACCAAAATGACCACAATACATCTGCAGGAGGTTGATGGGGGCGTTGATCAATACCAGTGAGTCAGCCAGTGTTCAGCCAGCTGCTGAGATTTCTGCCTTTCAGAGCTCCATACTCAACCCTGGTGTGTAAGGAACCAATGAACTAAAGGACGAAACAAGAAAATGAGGAACAAAGGAACCAATGAGGAACCCAGTGAACCAAAAGAGAGAAAGAGCAAGGGAACCAAAGAAGAGCCAAATAATGAACCATGGAACTAGACAAGTAACTATTGGATCAAAGAAGGAATCAAGGAACCAAAGAAAGAGCTGAAGAAAGAGATAAGGAACAAACGAAGGAAACCAATAAAACTAAGAAAGAACCATAGAAACAAAGAAGGAACCGATAAAATGATGGAAAAACAAAGGAACCAAAAGGAAAAGAAAGACTCAAAGAAGAAAATAAGATATTGAAGAGAGAACAAGGGACCCAAAGAAGAGCTAAAGAACCAGACAAGTAACTATTGGATCAAATAAGGATTTAAGGAACCAAAGAAACAAGAAAATGAGGAGCAAACAAAGGAACCGCTGAACAGAAGAAAGAGAGGAGAAAAAAGAACCAAAGAAACAATAGAAAGGAACAAGAGAAATAACAAAAGAACCAATGAATAAACTAAGGAACCAATAGTTTAAAGAACCAAGAAAATGAAGAACAATCAAAGGAACCAAAGAAGGATCCACAGAGCCAAAGAACAAGCTGAGGAGGGAGACGAGGAACTAAATAAGGAAACCAAGGAAATTAAGACAGAACAAAGGAACCAATGGGGGAACCAGTGAACCAAAAGGAAAATAAAGACCTAAAGACGTAACTAAGACATTGAACAAGGGACTAGGAACCAAAGAGAGAATAAAGAAAGAGCTGAAGAGGAAACAGGAACAAAGAAGGAACTAAGGAATTAAATAATGCTCCAAGGAACCTAAGTAGGAACCAGGGAAAGAGGGAACCAATGCACCAAATGCAACAAATTGAAGAAGGATCCAAGGAACTAAACCAGCCAACCAAAGAAAGGTCCAAAGAATAAACCGAGTAAGCAAGAACATAGACAAGTAACTACTAAATCAAAGAGGGAACCAAACAAAACGAGAAATCATGGAGCCATTTAACTGAATCTTGACCTGCAGCGGTGGAGCCTTCTATCTCTGTTGACCAGACTACAGCCGCCAGGACGCCCTAAGAGTCAAATCAAACACCTCCTCGCCTCATATCGCATCATGAGCCAGAGCACACCAGCTGTCTAAAGGTTACTCTGACGATGGAGATAAGCACGGTGTCTTTTTAAAAAAAAAATATATATATATATATATATAAACACCAGCGTTTCAGAGATAACAGGCGTCATTAAAAGCGTTTGACATTTCCTGCAGTGTGTGTGTTCGACCGTATGCAAAGCAGCGCTAATTGATGCAGCAAGGACGATGTCAGACAACAGTGAGCGACCAGATCTTCACCTCAGCTTGCCAGTTTTAATTATCTCTGCTGCAAGCCTCTGGACCAGAGTGTGAATGTAAACCAAAATGCTTTAAATGTGCACAAATAAGCATTTTTCTGCATATAATGGCTCTTTATCATATTTAGTCTTTTGTAACTCTGGAGAAATAATTAAAAGATGAGCTCAGCACTTTCTAAATACAATACACTGCTAAATACAATACAATAATCACTCTGTACTCATTGCAGAAGTTACTCAGAGTACACAGAAGGCATACACCTCTGTCAAGGATGCACAGTCCTCTAAATGTGTAAAAGTAAGACAACTCTCAAATAGACATTTCTTCTTCTCGAACATTTTTAATCTGAATTTAGATTCAAATTTGCATCAAAATACACATATTGATCATTAAACAATAAACTTAAAGTCCCCCTTCACTCACAAATATGTTTTTTTTCTTGGTCCTACAGTTGGATGTTTGATCTTCACTGTGCAGAGTGATGTATGTGTTTGACTTTGGAAAGCTGTTTTCACATTGATATGATGAAAGTGAAAATTTCTCTGTGCTCATTAAAAATCAGATTTTAAGGGGCGGGCCTGCGAGCATGATTTGTGACTCCCACAAATAGTTTGGAGCCAATCGTGGTTCAGTGTGCAACTTACACAAGTGTGATGTGGAAACGTGAAACCTCCGGTGCACAAACACGGAGAGTGAAGGAGTTAAATCTCATCAGTTAAACTTCTGAAATGAACAAAATTTGCATATTCATAGAATCTGGAATTTTTAATTAAGGAGAAGGAGTAGATGCCATTTTCTGGATTTTAATATGCTAATTATTATTGCTCCAAGCAGAGTATTTTTGTATGTTTTAATACGTCTGGTGAGGATCTTTAAGTAAGAAATTATTTTTACAATAACACAAAAGTTCTTGTGTGTATGACAGTTTATCGGGTTGTTCAATAGAACAATCTTTTTGTAAATTTCTATAATGAAAATAAAGAATTTTAAAGAGAAATAAGGGCTTTACATAAAATTTTAATCCTTAAGAATGATTACTGATTATCAGCTTTTAATTGAACAAAGTTCCACTTACAGATGCTACTATACTGAAAATAAAAAAAAACTTATCAGACAAGAAAGTTGATAAACCAATGATTCTGTAAAACCTCAGATTGTGTTCAATAACAGTGAAAAAGATAATAAGAGTGGAAAAGAAGATGTTTATTTATTGACACCATTTATATATTATTTTATAGGGATACAGAGCTGAAAATAACTTATTCAGTTCCATGGCATCCATTACTTTCTCATATCAGGACACCTCATCGTACATTATCACTTTCTGAACACTCAATTCTGACCCTCAGTTATGTTTTTTTTTTCTCCCAGGTGTCTGTGGGGCTGCTTCATGGTCGGGCCTCTCACATCATCTGGCCACCTAGTCGATGGCAGCGAATCAGACCGACCCTCCCCCCAAACCGAGGTCCACTGGACACTGATGAAGAGTGAAGACACACACAAACACACACACAGTTTTTATATCTGTGGTAATGTCAGTTTAACTGAAATGGCGTGTCTGTTTGCTGCAGTGTTGCAGCTGTATGAGTACATTCAAACACACACACACACACACACACACACACACACTGTATCACAGTTTTTTATAAATATTCAGAAGACACGCCTTTTGATTTCTTGAGTCTGTTTGTTTCAGGGCTGTCATGTGACCTGTTGTACTGTGTACTGATTTTGTGTTTTGTTGCTTTGCTACAGTCCAGTTGTTATAAGTTGTTATATGAACAGTTCATGTCACTGACAGGTCAGACAACAGGGACCCTACTGTTACTGTGACGTTTGCAGGTTTTATGAGCCACAACCACACAGAGAGTCCAAGTTTTGACGTGTCCTGTGGTAGTTATGAGGTGGTAAAGTTGTTGTATCAATAAAAGCAAAATGCAACAAAGTGCAATGGGAACAGACTTAGTGAATAAATGATGATGTACATGAAGCATGTGACTTATCTATTGAAGAGACGAAAAATAGCGGCAGACAAAACAAATGCTCTGTGTGGAGCGATGAGGAGACTCAAATGAATTCATGAAAGCATAAATGCCATATTTCCATCATGTTTTATACATTGTTTTTCATAGTTTGAGCTGATGCTCTTTTAATTATGTCATTGTTGTGTCAGCTTCCTTTGCAATGCTTTAATGGCACCAACTGGAGAATTAGCGCCACCAGCTGTTTTATCTCAACAACCCAACTCCTAATATTCAATGACCCATCTGAGCTGATGAAAATGCACAAAATGAAATTACGAGTTCAACTGTGTTTGGCATGGGGCATTTGCACACTGCTAAAAAGGTTCTTTCACTTGGTGCAAGGTGCCGGTGGGTCTCGCAAAGATTGCAGGATACACACATAGCGAATACAACAGTTAAACAGACGAAAAGGTGAAAAGAAGAAGATAATTTCTACAAAGATATCATCTTTTGGATGAAAACGGCCGGCGGAGTGACGAGGAACAGACTCACTTTGAGGAGGCAGACTCTGATTCTCCAAGCATTGACTCACTTGAGGAGGACATTTACCTGCAGGGGCTGGATCCTTTTCTTGACCGGTGAGATTATAAATCACTATTTTATGGTTGTGACTAGGGGTAAACTTTGTGACGTATTGTAAAAAGATAAAACACTAATGCTAATGCTAAGTCGCTAATATTACAAAACTGTTGGTGTGAACTCCCATGTGTAGGATATTTATCCAGACCAGATGTTTTTATAGATAGGCCTAAATTGTAGGTTTGTGATAATCAGTAAGGTATGTTATTTTTATTTTTAGTACTCCACAGAACGCCTCAACACCGCCTCAACGCCTGCAAGACCCTCCACCAAACAGACAGAAGTACATCACTGGTGACAGCAGAGGGAGGCGCAGGTGCAGGCGCTGCCACCAGAAGACCCCCCACCTCCTACCTACAGCCACAAACAGACTGTTTCAATGACTGACTATATATATATACATATATATATATATATATATATATATAGTATGTAAATAGTTTTTTGTAAATCATTTTTTGTGCAGGTTTTTCAGTGTTTTTGTAAAAGAAACTTTTTTGGGTGTAATTTACTCTTTTATTCATTTGTACAAAAATATGTGGTAATTTCCTACTCCAAAGACTCACTAATATCAGTGGTGCCAGTTGGCACAAATGGGTGTCTGCCTAGACATAACCTCACAAAAAACAGTGCAGACAAAGCCTATTTTTAGTGCCATCATCAACAGCTTTGACACAGACATGTGGTTATTGCTCCAAAGTGTTTTCCACTCAAAAAGTACTACTACAGGCTTCATATTCCCTTTTGTATGGCAAAAAAATAGGTGAGGCAAAAAAAAAAAATCTTTTCTACCATGTTTGTGCGTCTGTAACTTTTGTTCAGGATCACTTATACTCACACTGTTTTCTTTTTGGTTGTAAAATTTAAAGAGTAATCTTTAAAATGAGACCAGGGTTATGACTGTAATCAAGAGGGTTGAAGAACAGTAAACTTTTTATTTTGGGCACGTTATTTTCAGGCTTATGCACAAAAATGTGGGTGCCCAGTAAGGTGCATTTTCTGGAAATTCTGTTAAACTTTTCGCTAAATTTGGATGAAAACCTGGCTATTGAGTGTTTCTCACCAAAACTCATTGTGTATCCTTGAGGTCTAACAAACATGTTGAATACATTTCCTTGCTTATAAGAGTAAGTATTTTAAAGGGGACATCTGCACATTTCCAGCTCTATATTTATATTCTGAGGCTCTACTGGAATATCTTTAAGGATTTTTAAAAAATGTGAATCATGCATTTATCATATACTGGCCCTTTATGCAGCCCCTCAGTTCAGCTTCTGTCTGAAACAGGCTGTTTTAACTCTTTAAAGTCCACCTTCCGATGAGCTCACTCTGTTCTGATTGGTTAGCTTCCAAAAAACTGCATCACAGCTGACTTCTGGCCGCTTAGGAGGCTACGTCAACAAACCATAAAACATACAATAGTAGCAGGATTTCACTACTTTTTCTTGTTCTTAACTCGAAATATCAACTTTTGAAATACATCTGTACATGTTGGAGTCGACATCTGATCCGATATATGAGAGTGAACAACGTGAACAACACACGGAAAAACCTTAGCAACAACCTTAGCAACAAAGGCTATGGAACGGATGGCCAATTATCGACATGCGTGACGAGTCGACGTCAGTTTGTCGGCAAGTTAGAAAAAACTGTCACAAACAAAGCGTTCGTCTCAGGTTGAGGCCCTGACTTTTGACTTGCAGGCAGCACTTCTACATACGTTCACCTCAACATCCAACATAATAACAGTATATAAATAACAGAACATCTCAAAAAGCATAATATGGCCCCTTTAAATGCTGTTTACATCCATGTTCTTGCTCATAAAAGACATACTCCACATGTTGTTTCTGTTATTTCTGGAACAGAACCCGGAGGTTGTGGTTTGACTTCGGTTCTCTGTGTCCAATTCCCAAATAGTGCAGTTATGAGTTCTGAGTCTAATACCTGTTTAACATGCCTGCTCCTACTTTCAAGGTACAGACATTTACCTCCATCTCCACAAACCTGGAGACTCTGGACATCTCATTTTCAGCAACTCGATAAGCCAGCACCTTTGGGAGAGAATTATTTCATGTCAACAGAACCTCATTACACTGTTCTATTGAAAACATTTTTACTGCATGCAGACTGAAAAATTGAGCTGTATTGCCCATTTAAAATGTTTTCATATCAAAGCTTCCTCATTTATTTTCTAAGTTCCTGACCTCTCTAGTGCACTTGAGGATAACGGTGTGATTTCAATTGTTTTCTAGTTTGATGGAAGAAAGCAATGTCTGTGTTATTATATAAAAATATATTTTCATTGTGCTTTTGTTTGTGTCACTGGTGCTGTCACCTCTAAGCAAAGGGCTGCTGATGGTTCATACACATCCCATGAATATTCCCTCCTTTATTAAATGCTCTGAGGGGAAAAATTAGCATTTAGCCTCCCACATCAACCAGGTCATCTGAAATCTTAATTAGAGAGGAAGCACAAGACAAAACACATGCAGCCAGCTGACTTCTGCCCGGCTCTCCAACGGCTGAAAAGCCCCGTCTTTTCAAACACGCATTGCTCATTTGCATAAATCAAATTGAGGGAGCACTTGTGGTAAATTCAGCAAAATGGAGCTCTCAGATGTAGCTGTTGATTCTGCTATGCTAACAGCTGTGTCATGGCGTAATGGGACCCTAGAAGGCACAAGTGGGGCTAAATGCAGGTGTACTCAACCCTCCCACTGAGGCAACGCACAACAGCGGGCTCACATCTGCATAATGAATTCACTCAAATGTGATATGCATTTCTCTGCCAATTGAATCTGACATTTAAGGTTTATGAAAGAAGACTGCAAATAAACTGCAGCCTGCAGAGCAAAATGACTCTATGCATTTAGAATTAAAGCGTTTATTGTTATATTAGTCAGCTCTGACTGAGTAATATCCACTCTGGGTAATAAAGTTTGTGTTTGCACATCTCTTGGTACTTTACATCCTGCGTTTACCTTGTTTAAAGAGAGCTGAAAAGACTCATCAGTCTGTCTCTGTGTTTGTGTGAGTCTCTAAGCTTCTGTTTCCGTGCCAACAAACGCTGCAGGCTGCAGCTGCTAGGATACCGGCGTCGCCGTTGTGAGATATGGCCTCGTTTGGACGCTCAGGATCACCACGCCAACAGGAAGGAAGCCGCATGCCGAGCTGTCCTTCCTCCATCGGTTGAGACACACAGTCTTGCTCCAAACATGTTTTTCTTTTATCATTTTCTTTATTGAATGTTCCAGGTTACATTATACAAACAAGTATCCCAGCACACCGGAAAAAAAACTCAGTAGTAGAATATTTCTGCCTGAAACCAACTTCCCCACCGAGCAGTTGGGTGAGGATGTTGTCTTTTTGCCTGGAACATGCAGCTTTAGCCTTAGTGTCTTAGCATGATATCATGTTGTGTAGCCATCAAGTGCATATTTAACACCCTTAACAGGGTTTGTAAAAAGGGTTTAATTAATCATTTTTTTTATTTTTTTTTTATTTTTTTTACAAATAAGTTAGAAGCATTAAAATGTCTGTCAACCAGCTCATGAGGCTAATGTTAACTTAATTAGCTAGCTAGCTGCACCTGATAAAATCTGCTTTTGACAGCTGTCATTTCAGATGGGAAAATTGATAATTGCCAGCTAGAAATAAGAAGCTACGTCTGTCTGAAATTAAGGACCCATTGTTTCAAAAATTATTAAGAATTTTGATGGTTAAACTTCCACGTTATCATAAACTGCATATGTGGAAAACTTGATGGAACGGTCAAATCCATTTAGCTGCTTTGGTTTCAGACATCGTTAGTTATTAGTATCTGTTCTTTTCCTGCTTTGACTAAATAATACAAGAATAAATGTGCTTTTAATATATCTAAAGACTGAGGGTTCAACCTGGATTTGTAAATCAGGGATATCAGTGCGGTTTTATACCATATTTATCAATCATTGTCTGGCTGCATTCGCTCTGTGCGTTAAATCTTTTTTTATGTATGAAATAATGTAAGAATTCTTTCAGAGAGATAATAGGAACATATTTTCATCCTCAAGGACAGTCCACCTCATTCTGTTTGTGTTACTGCTGATGCTGCCATTTTTCTGTCGCTTCATCTCCCCAAAGTCCGTATTAAACTGACAGCCTTCGCTGCACACATCAGTCCAAAGACACCTCGAAAGCAACATGAGATGATGGCTGCTTCAGTATCATGAAGAATGAATAAAACCAATCATCTGGGGGTGAAATTTATCCCCATATCAATGTCATGTGGTCATGCATATTACAACAGTTTGCCCCATTACTGCCCTACTACGCCAGGTTTTTCTGAATCCCTAATGAAGTCTTGGAGTCGTCTATAAACCTTCCATGGCTCATTTGACTGTTTGATTGCTCTTCTCTCACGGCTATCTTGACTAGTTTGAAATGCAATTATGCTAATCGGTGCGCTGTGCAGGGTCAGTCGTGCACTTTGGGGCCTTTACTTCGCTTGTGAATAGCCGAGCCCTGGAGCCCTGTGGATGAAGGCGTTTCATCCAGCCCTGTAATAGATATTAAACAGTGCTTGGCTGCTGTGTGTAGGAGAGTGGTGGAAATTAACCTCCGCTGGTCTGAGGTCGCCTGCTGAGGGGGAAACTGCAGCTTGACGTTTGTCCGACTCTGAATCAACCCGGTAATGTCAAAGTCTGAACAACTCCTGGCTCAGAGCACAAACTCCAAAACAATCTGTCTAGAAGCAGTGGCTCAATTCTAATGGCAGACAAAAAATACTTATTAGAGATAAAGTGTGTAAGAACGGGTTGATAAATATTTAAATCTGCTGGTGGATGCTGCTTTGAAATCAGAAACAAGCTTTTTGTTTGCCTCCCTCAGTTTTTACAGTCAGCTGTCATGGCTCTTTAGAGGGCCTGCAACACCAGCATGAAGATTAAATAATTTACTAAAAAGCAGACTTTTTGTCTGGTGAAAAATACAATTTGAGCTTCAGATCACCCAAATCACAAAAACACATATTTTCCACTTATCCTCAGTGGTGTTTAGTTATGCAGATAGTTGTTTTATTTCGCCAAGTTTTGAGAAATCTCTCTCTGGCATTTCCACCACAGGAAATTAATTAACTTTTTTTTTGTTAGTGCTCACGATGCTAAAAAATGACAGCAACACTAGAAACAGTGTCCCTGTTATTCTGGATAATGCACAGACCCCAATCTCTAATTTTCATTGGATCTACATCCATGAGGATCTACAGTAGACAAGCTGCACAAATGTGGGATTTATATTATACTTTATTGGAAATATTTCATTTTTTACTTTTAATTCTTATAATCAAGGTCTATATTGGATGCCCTCAAGCTCGTAAAATGGACAAAACTGGAAATCCAAAACATGAGGTGACATACTGTCAATCCTGCAACTCTACCCATGGTTTTCCAGCTTTTCATGAAGCTCTGAATAGACGGCCTTGATTGAAAAGGTGAGGGACACAGTGCTGAATCGCCTGTCTGCCTTTTTGTCAGACAGTTTTTGCAGGGTTGTTAACTTTCCATCAGCCATTCTGGATTCTGAATTGATGGTTGTGTCCTCTCCGCTTTTTAATACGGCAGTCTACAGTACTCGTCCAGGTTTTGAGATATCCCTCTCTTAGATTTCTGCGTCCATCCTAATACAATGGAGGGAAAACAAACTTCCACACCCTGTAGACAGGGATTATTTTTTCAGTAGGAAATGATTTCCATGAAAACTGATCTGTGGATTATCTCTTCACTTTCCTTGTATTGGGATGGGATGGGTGGAGGAAGAAATCTGAGGCATGTATATCAAAACCTGGACAAAGAAAACCAAAACTACTTGCAGCAATAAATAGAGGTAAGAGAGAAAATGCAGGATTTTTACTTCCTTTTAGTAATTTGGGTGAACTGACCCTTTAAATGGACCAGGAGACACTAGATTTATTTATTTGGTCCTGATGAGCACTTCGGCTAATGAGGGCTTTACTGTTCACATTCCCAAGTCTGTAATCGCATGAGAAGCTCTTTCCAGTGACTCAATAGTAGGATGTCAGGGTGAGGCCAAACACACCGCATGTGTTTAAACGCCTGGATTAGATTTACTTAGCGAGGGAGCTGCTGATGACCTCTCCACGTTCTGAAAGGTTACACCAGGATTTTATTTAAATTGCAGGGCTAAGTCATTACTTTCCTAATGATAACAATAATTGCTTTGCACTTAAGAAATGCTTTAAAACAAAAAGCAACTTAACAAACCATCAGCTACAATAAGGGGAAGATTTCCACTGTTTACTAATTAAAGCCTATTATTCAGGCTGGCTCAGCGGAACACTTTGAGCAAATTACCAAAACTTCCACAGCAAGATTAGAACAATAAGTTATCACAAGCTGAGTGCAGTTTCACAAAGTTCGTTTAGCTCTCAACAGTCAAGGTTTTATAATTGTATTTCCTCCAGGACTTTTAGAAGAACCTGACTGGAAATGATTTAAAAAGTTTAAGTTTAATTCTTCTCAAACCTCCTCTCAGCCTTCCTCGTCTGCTTCTACTTCAGAGTTCTCTTATTTTTCCCAGAATGCTTTCGAATAACTCCCAGAATGTAAACATGTTTTCAACTGTGAGTTTGTGAGAGACTAAAACAAACTGAAAGTTTTACTGGCGTAGAAAAAGTGAAAGCTGCTCCTGCTCAAATGCAACCTGACTTGTAGCTTCATGTCACTCCTGTCTCTGTGCTGCTTCTGTGGGTGTAGAAACCAATCCCTCATCCCTGTAAAAGGCTGTCTCCACAAAGAATCTCTCGCTCTTTGATTCTTAGAGACTGACACCAAAACCTGACGTTTACCACTGATGTTTTAGATCACTGAAATATGCATCTTCTGCTTTTAAACTCCATTATAGCAGCCCTCCCTTTCTCTCGCTCTACCTCCTTTTTCCTTCGGGATCCATAAATAGATGCTAATGCCAGCAGCAGCAGCAGCAGGAGAAACGCAAATGCATTTTCCTCCACAGTAAGTCTGACCTGTCTGATCACCGTGGCGTAACCTCATTGATGAATCATGACACAAAACATGGCAGGTGGAGGTGGATTACCACTTTGGAAATGTCAGAGAGAAAAGATTCTCAAAGGTTCCCTGACTCTATAAACCAGAGAACATGACTGACCTGAGCGGTGAAATAATGATTCATTTGGCTTATTACTTAAAAAGATTAGACGTCTACAAGTGTTCTACAAAATAAACAACATATAATTGTATATAATATATATATATATATATATATATCATTTTGCTATTGTTAGCCTGAGATCACCAGTGGTGAAAAGTAACTAAGTACATTTACTCAAGTACTGTACTTAAGCACAATTTTGAGGTACTTGTACTTTACTTGAGTATTTCCATGTGATGCTACTTTATACTTCCACTCCACTACATTTCAGAGGGAAATATTGTACTTTCTACTCCACTACATTTATTTGACAGCTTTAGTTACTTTTCAGATGAAGATTTGACACAATGGATAATATAACAAGCTTTTAAAATACAACACATTGTTAAAGATGAAACCAGTGGTTTCCAACCTTTTTGGCTTTTGACGTCTTACAAAAAGCAGTGTGTAGTCGGGGTCACATTTCAGATGTCTATGAGTTGTTAACAGCTCCACCAAATAGTGATTTTTCCCTCTAAACTTCTCACATGGTTTCATTTCAATAAATGTTCAAATGATCCAATATTTCAGCAAAAAGTCCAAAAACTGAAAACAGATTTGTGTATCAGAACTTTGTTTTTTCTTCTTTCCTCTCCCATTAATCATCTCACGACCCCTCAGATTTATCTGCTGACCCTTTGGAGGGGCCCCACCCCTAGGTTGGGAACCACTGGACTAAACTAGCTAACTGTATATAAAGTAGTTGAAACTAGCTCCACCTCCAGCAGCTACAACAGTAACATGCTGCTTACACACTAATGCTTCAGTATTAATAATCTAATGATGTCATATATAATAATATATCAGTCAGAGGGACCAAACCACTACTTTTACTGCAATACTTTAACTACATCAAGCTCATAATACTTATGTACTTTTACTGCAATACTTTAACTACATCGAGCTCATAATACTTATGTACTTTTACTGCAATACTTTAACTACATCGAGCTCATAATACTTATGTACTTTTACTGCAATACTTTAACTACATCAAGCTCATAATACTTATGTACTTTTACTGCAATACTTTAACTACATCAAGCTCATAATACTTATGTACTTTTACTGCAATACTTTAACTACATCAAGCTCATAATACTTATGTACTTTTGATTGATCATTATAGATATATTTAATAAGTTCACAACAGACAGCAGAGTATCTGTGGAGATTACACTTCACTAAACGCCACAGAGAAGAAAATGGACGAGTGTCTTGTTTTAATGCTGCAGGTCTCGGGTCTGTATGTCAATATGTCCAATAACTGAGTGGATCCAAATGGACCTCACTGTACGCGGTATCAGCTCTGATCATGTGGTACGTCACAGTCACCACGGGAGAAAACTGTGTTTTGAGGTGAGAGGAGAATGTAAACTGTAAAGTGAAGAGAAAACAGTTCATTTCAAATTATTGAGGTGTTCTTTGTTGATGTGAGGAACAAGTTAAAGGATAAAGAGTTCAAGGAGGAAAAACCAACTGGCACATCAGCTGTTTGTCGACTATTTTCATGAAATGGGACCAAAGATGAGGAAAAGGTCTGACTGGGAACTGAAGCCAAGCTTATTTTAGGAGAGTCCACAAGATTTATGCTATTAAATGGATTTTGGATTTTTGGAATTTGTTCAGATATTAAACAGGTTAGAACATTGTCTTTTGTCCATCATCACTCAGTTGTCTACAGAAGGTTTTATTGTTGTTACAGATAAAAAAAGACTTTACATTCATTTTTAGGGCATTATTAGTATTATTATTATATTGTTGCTCTTTCCCACCGCAGCTGCTTGTTAATTGATCGAATCAATTGATAGCTCATCATGTTTCTACCGGTGTTTGTGTTCTCTTTGTTAGGGTCTGTCTGGGCTCGGGTCCCCCTCATGTCTCTCTTTGTGGGGTCAGTTTGTGAAGACGTCTAATGTGAGGTGCAGAAATGTAACGACTGAAAGGCACTGCAAAGTTAAAGCATTCAACTGTCAGAGACATACCCTTCAGTTTCAAACATAATATGCTGTTTTATTTCACTCTTTGCCTCAGTTAAAGCGACTTAGAATTAGTTAGTTTCTAAGTTTCTCTTGGTATGAAAAGGAGTAAAAAAAAGCCTTTGGCTGCACTCCAGGTGGTTCTTGGTGGGCAGTGAGGTTGGTGTCAGAAGTCATAGTAGATGAAGATGACCAAAGGGACGCTGTTCGCCACACTTGTGTTAAGGAGGAGGTTGAAAGGTTCCCACAACCAGAAGCAGCAGCCTCCATGATGTAACGGAGTGTATTAGAGAGATTAAAGCGCTGCGTTGTCTCTCTGTGAGCTTCTGGCAGTTTCTAAGCTGCTATACGTGCTGCTTTGACACGTTTCATCCCTGTGTGCTCCTCAGACGGCACCATGGCCAATTCTTTTCTCCAGCACATAGCCACATTATGCTTTGACAATGGAAAAAATACTGGTTTAGTGAGATAACAACTGATGAGCTCTTCGTGAACAATTTGAAAGTTGTGTTCAAAAATAAAATACAAGTTCTATGATAAAGTTCTTCCTTTTTTCCCCGGCTGTGACAGAAATTAAAGTTTATTATCTCCAGATGTCACCGTCTGGTGAGATAAAGCAAATGAAAGAGAAAAAAATTGCCCCTTGTTGGACTTTAAAGCTTCTAGTAATAACATTAGAGTGCCAGTATTACCATCCATGTTGAATTAGGGTTCAGAGATCCATATCTGCACAACACTCGCCTTGAATAAATCCCCTCTAATTACATAAAGTCCTCTTACACATCCTTCATAAGTTGTAAGCCATAATATAATTCTGCTAGGAGATAATGAAATACATTACTTAACTTCATAATTAAATGTATTATAACTAGCTCAGAAATGTGTGCATGTCTGGTATTTGTTCCCTGAATTTGACACCTGATATTTAAAGGTGGCAGTGATGTTTCCGGTGCTTCTCTTGTGAGAAGATTCAGTCCTCTATCGTCTACTTTCTTCTCAACATGAAAGCCTGTCCTGAAAGTGGCCGAGGTATCGGTGAGCGGCTGCTGTCCTTGAGTAAACTGTCTGGGGGATAGAAAGCCTCCAGGCCTGGCTACTCTCATTTATCTCCTCCCACAGCGGGGACGTTCAAACACGAGCGCTCCAGGTCCTAATCTTAAATGAGATGTCATTTTGACCTCTTCTCAGCACAGTCAGCGGCAGGGAAAAATGTGACTGACCTCCACCGTCTATTGATGATTAATTAATGGCAAATACAAGAGAAGGACTCCAAACTTTACTGTAGTTTGTGTAGTAATGTGTGCGTAAACTTTTTCCAGACATTCTAAACTTGCATGGAAACAATGGATTCAATCTGATCTCGACTATTTTTAGTCTTTCATTTCATCAGATTTTGTGATATTAATTTTATTAATCACAGTTTCAGCCTTGATACAACAAACACATTTCAGTACAAAATTAGGGATTGAAAATATCTTTAAAATACGCTGATATAGAAAGGGAGTATCTGTTTAATCTTACTATTTTACCTGCATATACCAACAAACTCCATGATGCTTTTATTAAATTTGAACCGAATTTCATACAAATGTGATGTTTTCGTCTCTTCAGTGGAAGCTTGAGAGATGTTTAAGTCACATGTTTAAGTACTAGTCTGTTTACGTTGCACTTTGTCACATTTTTTTCATCAATACATCAACTTTTTCACCTCAGCCAGGCATAAAATCTTTTTTGGCGATATTTTGAGTTCTTTTTTTCTTCACAAATATCCAGAATTTCCACACAGGGTTTTTCTAGATTAACCTATTTTAGCTCTAGGATACACATGATAGCAAGTAGCAGTTTCTCTCAAAGAAAGAAAAAGTACATCATTAAACAGATTCTCAGTCATCCAGGTCATTAAAAATCCAGAAAAGCAACTGGATTTGTTATAGATTCTTGAACATTTCGCCTCGGACTCCCCACCAGTCAGCCAGAAGTACAGTACAGTTGCCTTTGACCTTTATCATTAAACTTTCCTAAATAGTGATGTGAGGTCTCACTGCAGTTCATGTGGTAAGTCAGCTAACAAGGCCCTGAGCACCATAGACTAGTGACTGGTGCTCAGCTAACAGAACACAACACGAATATGAAAGTTAACTGTACTAACCAGCTTCTAACAGGACAAGCAGCAGTTATGTTGTGTTCAGACAGAAAGCAGCGTGATTACATACAAAGTCAACGATCAGGTGCGAATTCGCCCAAGACGATGTGAATTGTTGCAAATACGCGTGCAAAATACTTGAGTGCAAAATTTGAATGAATGAACTTCATAAACATACAGAGAGGAAAGGGGTAAAAGGAGAGAAGGGAAACAACAGAATGAACCAGAGTTCAGTCAGACAAACACAGAAACGCTCCCACAGACACTTACAGCTAATGCACAGCGTGTTTTGGCTGTTTGGGGTGAATAAACACAAATGATCCAGCGGTCAAACTTGTGTGAGTAATGTGAAAATTTGCTTCACGTTCTGTCTGAACACAGCATTAGCAGGACAGGAACGCTCTTTAACTTAATCCTTCTACAGTGGAAACTGCTTATAGTGATCAAAAAGGTCAGTACAGAATCAATATAAATACAAATGCTGTGTATAATTGGCTTATAGTAATCAATTAGTCCGCTTACAGTGCTAACTAATTAACTTTAGTTAATTTAAAAAATTAGAGCCTTCTTCTCCTCTGAGGATTTACACAGGGTTGTCCATGCCTTTATTTTTTCTCACTTAGATTCTAGACTCTTTTCTGTTGAGTAAGGTTATGAGAAGATTGCTGTCATGACTAAAGCAAACCAACATTAATTGTAGGTAGTAGACGGGACACAAAGCTCAAGTCACTGGTGTTAAAGTCAGAAGAAAAACTCTCTTAAAGAGTAATTCTCAGTTCTTTTCTGGGTGCTTGCAGCATTTTGCGAAGCAAGACAGAGAAACTACCTGACCTGGTATCTCTCAGGTCAAATCTCAGACAGTCTGATTTTGATGAAATGTGAAGGACTGATGCATCTTCACACTGTGCTCCAGCATTTAAAATCTTTGTACTCAGCAGCCTAATGAAGGCGCTGCACTCAGCAGTCTGAAAATGAAAATCCAACTTGATCTCTTAGACTGAGACTCTTATCGGACTTTGCTGAAACTTGCAGGGATACTGGATGTTGACACTGATTGGCTGACGGGGGCGACATATCTAGTTTTTTCACCCTGTGATTCAAACTGGAAAAGATTTGGGAGCATTACAGCGGTGTAATTATGTTTCCATGGCAACCCCATAATAGTTGGTAAGTGCAGAGTGTGAACTGCGTGTGCCTTTAACGTCAGACGATCAGGACAAAACAAGACTTTTGAGGACGTCACCTTGGGAAACAGTGATCGACATTTTTCACAATTTTCTGACATCTTATAGACCAAACAACTAAATTATTAATCAAGAAAATAATTGACAGATTAATCGATAATGAGAATAATCGTTAGTTGCAGCCCTAGAATGGATAATTCCTCACAAGTGATTGACCCCATGTGCTCTGTCTGCCAGCAGTAGACTCTGCACTGTTTGTTCTCAGGCCCCAGAGTTTCCTCGGGGCCCCGGCCCCCCTCAGAGATTACCATTTCATGAAGTGTGATTACTCAGAGGCGTCGTGACAGCGGCCGCACTGCGGCTTAGAGATGCAGGTCAGCGGCTCTTGAACCAGCTTATCCTCTGGGAGGCCTCCTCTGTCTTCATTATGGATTCTGATATCTACCATCATCTGACAAGTGAAGCACACACACACACACACACACACGCAGAGGAAGTCAGTGTGTTTAGCTGCGGGGGCCCTCAGCTGAGAGCTTCAGAGGATGTAGAGGGATGAGGAAGAGTGGAGCTGGAGGTCGCAGAGGCAGCGCCAATGAAAGAGCTGTTCAATAATAGGCATCACTTTGTAAGATTTGTTAGAAGCTGAAAACGAGTTTTTACTATCACGACCCCGAGACACGAGCTGCATGAGGAGCCGAGACCAACAGAATCGCTCTGAAAATTCATTTCTATCGACTAACTGTTACAGGATTGGATGTATGTTATCCTCCTGTTTTTACTGTTGAGATCCTTCTTGGTTCTACTCCTTGTATGCGCTCCTGTTTTACTGATTTTAATTTAGTTTATGAGTTTGATGTTGGCTTTTATTGGCTGTTCAGGACGGAGCAGCTGGAGAGGCGGGACTCAGACTCAGGGCTGCAGTATGAGAATTTACACATTATTATACTGAGATACTTGGTGGGATTGAGGCTGTGCACAAATATGTTTACATTTTATGGAAAAATTAAAAGTTTACAAGAAAAGATGTTTGGGTTTTTTAAAATTATCTTTTGAATGGATGAACTCATAAATTTATTTTTTGACTTAACTTAAATGAGGCACAGTTTGAGGGTCCTGAGCATCAGGTAGTTCTCTTCCCTTGTTGTTTTTGAGCAGTAAACTTCTATTTGTTATTTGTCTCACATAAAATCTGTCAACATATAATCACATATGTGCTGGTAGATGTATTTACTTTTTAAAAAAATGTTTAAAAATCAGGCTCAATGCGCCACCAAAAGGATAAAACAAGCAGAGCCATTCATTTTAAAATGCTTATATACAAAAACAATTGTTCTAAGACGAGCTGCAACGATTAGTCAATTAATCAATTAATTGCTTCATTGTCTTGAGTCATTTTTTAAGAAAAAAAAGTAAAAATTCTCTGATTCCAGCTTCTCAAATGTGAATATTTTTTGGTATTTTTCACCATTTTCTGACTTTTTATCAACCAAACAACTAATCGATTAATCGAGAAAACAAGCGACAGATTAATCAATAATAAAAATCGTTAGTTGCAGCCCTAATTTCACTTGTGCGGCAGTAAATGGGCCCTTTTGATATCAAAAGGAGTTCAACCCCCATTGACATCAACAGCTCATTAACACATTAGTGTAGTAGTGAATCATAGATCTATAAAGCCCACCACTCTGCTTTAAAGATGGCCTCATTAAATATTAGATCATTACCTAAAAAAAAAAAAAAAAAAAAACTTGGTCCTGGTCTTGGTCCACTGGGAAAGGTGGAGGGGTTGCAGTTTAATATAATGACTTTTTAAACTTTTGGTCACTATCCATCCTTTGAATATCTTGCACTGGCTGTAAATTGTACATCTCCTGTAACTCTCATTCTCAGTATATCCACCCTCCTTTCCTCCTTTTAGAAGAATTAGGTGAGCTGCTATGATGATACAACACTGGTGGGACTGATTTCCTGTAATGATGAGACAGCTTATAGGAATGAGGTCTCCTCTCTAGTCGACTGGTGTAGCAATAACAATCTGGAGCTGCACATCAACAAAACTAAAGAACTTGTGGAAAAATCAGAGAGAGCTGCTGCCGCTGGTCATCATCAACCAGGTGGTAAGAGACTGGATCATTTCAGATTCCTTGGCAGTGCAATCTCCTCCTCCCTGAAATGGGAAGACATCACCATCATCCAGAAGAAACCTCTCCGAAGACTATTCTTTTTAAGACAGCTAAGGACATTTGGAGTGTCGAGGGTTGCAATGATACGGCTCTACAGAGCAGTAATAGAAAGTGTGCTCACTTTCTCAGTAACTGTATGGTACGGCCGAGTCGCGCACACAGCTTTAAAAATAATCGGCTGTGAACTCCTCACCTTTTCTGAACTATACCACACCTGCATTCAGCGGAAAGTTTTTAAAATTTTAAAGGATTCCTCGCACCCGGCAAACCCTCGATTAAATCATCTCCCTTCAGGTACAAGACTCAGCAGTATTAAGGCCAGAACATCTCACTTCCATAATAGCATCTACCCCGAAGCAATCCGCATCCTAAATGCCTCACTGGTTGTATAAACAAGCACATACACTTTAAGGGCATGGGCCATATAGTCACACTAATTGTATTTATTGTATTGTAATTGTGGCAGTGTGTTTTCTGTGGACGCTTGTGTGCACTGTGAGATTATATGCTTTGCTGTTGTCGAGCGCACCGAAACAAATTCCAAATTAACTGTAAGGTTCATTTGGCACTAAATTATTGAATCTTGAATCTATCGAACATCACAATTGACTATGACAGCATAGTTATCACAGGTGACTTTAACGTATATATAGACAGCAGCTTTTACAGTTGGTTGATTCTTATGATTTTAAATAACATGTCTCCTGTTCTACTCATAAATACATTACATGTAGTGCTTTCCAAAGGTTCTGATGTCGCCATAACAGCTGTGCTTTATGTTGTGATCTCTGATCATTATTGTACCTTTTTTAACCTGAGCTGTAACTGTGAACGAGCCACAATTAACAAATTGGATTCAGAAGGTCACATTAATGAAAAAACTGCTAACATGTTTATCCAGGAGTATTCCCAGTGTACCTTACACCCCTTGTCTTCCTGTGATGACATGGTAAATGCTTTTTCTACTACATTATCTCAATTTGGACCAAGTTGCACCAGTGACAGCTAAATGGATATGTAGGCCCCATAAATCACCCTGGAGGAAGAGAATCTGTCAGTGAGCTGAGCGCAAGTGGCGAAAAACCAATCTGCAGGTTGATCCTGAAATGTATAAAAATGCAATCTACTCTTATAAAAATTGAAATAAAATGTTCCAGATGGTCTTACATTTCACAGTTAATTGCCAATAATCAAAATAGGAAATTGTTCCTGTTCCTCACTACTGATAAACTGACTAATCCCACAAGATCACTTCCCTCAGAATTTGCTTCTTCAAACAAATGTAATGAGTTTGCAGTTTTCTTTCAGGATAAAGTCTCTCAGATTAGAAATATTACTTTAACTGTGTTCACCTCTTCAACAATGCATGACAAACATTTTAACGTGTAACTTCCAGCCCGTAAATTGTCACTGTCTTTATTGAAGAAGTACAAGAGCCCAAATCCTCCACCTGCTCTCTCGACTGCATCCCCACCAAACTGTTTAAAACTGCTTTTGTTATTTCTGTATATTTCTGACCTGCTCACTGACCGTACCCCCATCAGACCTCTCAGGTCTGCAGACAGTGGCTTTCTGGTTGTACCCAGAATAAGATCAGGAGCTGGTAAAGGTGCATTTAGTTACTGTGGACCTGAATGTTCTGTCTGATGAGCTATGATCTACATTTAAAGCCAAACTCAAAATCTTCCTGTTTTTTCAGACCTATGTGTTAGTGTGTGTGTTAGTGTGTGTGTCGGTATTGTGGGTATGTATAAATATATGTTGTTTCTTTATTATTATTATTATTATTATTATTATTATTGTTGTTGTTGTTGTTGTTGTTAGACCACTGTGTTGCATATGCTTGATGTTTTTATGTCTCTTATAAATGTAAAGCACATTGAATTTCATTGTAATGAAATGTGCTCTATAAATAAAGCTGCCTTGCCTTGCGGGTAATTATGCTATATGCAGCTTCAGTAGATATTCAGGGCTGATGAACAGTAATGTTAACTTAATTATAACAGCACTATAACAGCAGGGCTATGACTTTTCCCTGTTCAGGACTGTGTCATCCACTGCATGCGAGACAGCCCAATACTGGCTATTAAAAGATCCCCTTCAAATGTGCTTTCAATGGAAGTGATGGAGGCCAAAATCCACAGTGTGTCCACACAGTAATTTAAAAGTAGATGTGAAGCTTATATGAGGCTTCAGCAGTCTGAGTTAGTCATATCAAGTGGATATCTGCCACATTTACAGTCTTTTTAGCATCAAATTCCCTCTTTGTGTTTCCTCGGACAGTGTTTCCCTGTTGAGCTGTGGTGGAAGTATAGTAACAAAAAGAGGGACTTTGGCACTAAAAAGACTGTAACGTTGAAAGATATCTACTTGATTTGACTCATTTGGACGCTGAAGCTTCATATTAGCTTCAGATAAACTTTTAAAGACATGTTTGCACAGAAAGAGGACTAATTTGCATAAAGATGAACATTTTCAACTTTCGAATCCTCCCTTTTTTAGCACCGCTAATCAGTCCCACATCAGCTGAAATCCCACAATGCTTTGATATTGATTAATGCTGTGATATTCACATTAATCCAATTTTAGCAGCAAGTACTAATCACTCTCTTTATATTAGCACATTAAAGGTATTAGTGCATTTGATTTCTCGTTAAGATTTAGATTTGATAGATTTAGATTTGTGTACATCTCTGTAAAAACATTATCATCATCTCTAGTAATACAGGTTGTAGCAGCTTCTAATCTATTATCACCATGCTTTATATAGTAGGAGATGCACCGAGGATCTTACAATCCAGAGCTGCTCCAAACCCTCTTTTGCTTAACACTGTGAGTAATAGAAATATTTAAAATACAAATGAAATATAAATGTTAATCCCCAGTTGATAATAAATCCCATCCAGCCTGTAACTGCATGACAGCGCTTTCCTTTATTAGTCTGCCCCCAAAGCAAGCCTGTGGCAGTTAAAAGGACCCCACTATTGACAGACTGAACCTCTCAGCTGGGTGTCAACAGTATCAACACATCGAGTCCCCAGCAGGCAGTTTCACAAAATGAAGCCAACATGGCTGCTCCTGCAGCGGCCTCTGGTATGCAACAGAACCAATTAAAAAAAACTCAGTTCAGCAGCTCAAAGTCCTGCTGAGAGAGTGATGGCGTGGTCGAGCTGATAAGCGGCTCAGCGTTCAGACGCTGTGTTACAACAGCGTCCCCCCCCCCTCTCAACACACCCTCTCCTGCAGGGGGAACGTCACTCCGACCTGGACTTTCTCCAGCACCGGGGGCAACAACAGGCAATTTGTGGAGGGTTATATAGGGTAATTAACAAATGTGTTGTGTGGTTTTGGCTGACAAGTTTCATATCATGTTTGTGTTTCCCTCAGGGCGTCTGCCACAGAGATGCTCCCGTGTAGAGATGAGCTGCAGGTGGAAGTGAAGACAGTTTTCATGGTAGAGTGTAGAGTCGCTCAAACATTTACTTTGCATCTGCTGTTTAATTTATACTCTCATACTGAGTGGATCTGTGAGGTACTAAAACCTGATGTTCACTGTGCTTACAGCCGTCTGAGGCCATAAATAAGTTAAACGCCTTTACTGACACATGGATTTACACAGATGCTTGTTTACTTAAATGCAGGTCTTAAATATGCTTGTTTCATGCCAAATTCTGACTGCATGAAATCATCCCAGTAATGACCCGACCCCACAAACGCACACTGCAATGAATGGGTCCCGACATCCTGATAAAGACTGGCCTGTCAGCATCTCACAAAGTCTGACAACTACTATGATGTGTTCAGTGATGTCATGTTTTATTGAAGAGCACACCCCATCAGACAGTCTCCCATTAGTCTGTTTTTGGGTTCACATGTCTGTTGACCAGTGGCGGAAGAAATACTCAGATCCTTTATTTAAGTAAAAGTACCAACGGTCACAATCCGCTACCTGTTCGTTCTGTGTGTGCAGTGTTCGTGCACAGTCCCGGCTCTGTAAATGGGAAACAAAGTGGCGTTAATGCTCGGCGGAGCTCCTGAAGGAGCACTGAAGGGAGGGGTGCATTTGTTTGGCTGTCAAATATCAACAGTCTTTCTCTAGAATGGCTGATTCTGCCTTTAACTAAAAGCACATAAGTATTAGCGGCAAAATATAGTTAAAATATTAAAGTAAAAGCAGTGGTTTGGTCCCTCTCACTGATATATTATTATATACTGTATGTTTGGAGAAAAAAAGGAGCAGCATTTCATGAAAAGAACACCTTGCCAGCTGTTAAACATGGGGGTGGATCTATCATGCTTTGGGGTTGTGTTGCAGCCAGTGGCACAGGAAACATTACACAGGTGGAGGGAAGAATGGATTCCACTAAATACAAGCAAAGTCTGGAAGCAAACATCACACCGACTGTAAAAAAGCTGGAGCTGAACAGAGGACGGCTTCTACAACAGGATAATGATCCTAAACATACTGTACTGACCCGACTCAAGTGGCCACAACAAAAACACAAATAAACAAAAGATAATTTATTAAATCAAGTTAACAAGTTAATTTAAAGTATGTGGTGTGAGAGTCAGTAGGATCAGTGATGTATGTGATGCATGGGTGGTGCGGGTGTGTGTGTTGGTGCGTGAAAGCAAAATAAATAACTAAGGCAGCATAACTAAACCAAACCAAAACGGGTATATACAGAGGAGAGCAGAGAGCTGTAAACAGCAGCAGCAGCAACAGTGTCAGAGGAGAGTGAAGCTGCCACCTGCAACCAGCTTCATCACCTGGGAACACCGGCGCCAGGTGTTCCCAGGTGGGCTAACGAGCCACCTGTAGAGCAGAGAGGCAGACGGGTTATCACACATGAAAGCTGGAGCGTGCATGTGGGCGTGTGTGTGTGTGTGTGTGTGGGTGTGTCTGTGGGTGTGAACAAAATAGACTGATCTGTGAGATGACGTCACGTGATAGCGGGCGTGATCTCAGGAGATGGAGTCACGTGATAGCCGAATAGTGGCTATAACTGTAGTGTTGGTTACAACAATAACAAGATGGCGCCGGGGGGCCAGCGTCTCTGCATTCACCCAATTCAATGTATCAAACACGTGTCTGATGGTAGATAACGAGGGCAGAGCGGCGCTGTGTCCCACGTTATCTGAACATCAGATGTGTAAGAAGGATGTGTGTATGCGTATGTGCGCGTGTGTGGGGGTTTGTAGCAAGAGAAGGAGGAGAAGAAACGCCGGCTCACGGTGAAATCCCGAAGTCGACTTAATTGAAGAAGAGCGGGACAGAGAAGTAATCCACGTCTTCGTGAAGAAAATCCTTTTCTTCCTTCTGCAGGCAGTGAGAGCGCTGGGTTGCAGCAGCAGCGGTCTCTCTCTCGGATCCAGTGAACGTGTTCGGTTGAACACAGGGAGAAGTTCAGCTCGTCCAGCGAGGGTGAATCTTCCGTCGATGAGGGGGAAAAGTCCATGTGCACGGGGTTACCTCCTTTAGTAAGCTGGCTCACGGAGAAAGCAACGCTTCCTCCAGCGCTGTTACTGTGGAAAGGAGATGTTGAATTCGCGCAGTCGCTTCTTAAAGCGGCGGTGACGTCACGGCTGTGTTGCCATGACTCCCGGTGGTGTTTGTGGGTCTCTGCCAATCAGAGACCAGGGTTTGAGCTCCCTGCCGAGTTCTCACCTAGGTGCGAACTCGTCAGAGCATTATGGGAGGTGGAGTCTGTGAGCAGCATTTTGGTGCTGCTCCCTTTGTTTCAGGGGACAAAGGAACAAAGGAAGCCTCATGGTCAGGCTTCAGGTTTTACATGTAGGCCTGCCTTTGTCTGACCCCATGGTTGAGGCCCAACATATGTATGCAATAAATGCAATAAATAAATAAAGGAAATGATGGAGCTGCTCATCGCTGAAAACAACAACGACAACAAAAAGAACAATTTGTTGATAGTGATGTGACAGCGTGTGGCAAATTAACAATAAAGTAATAAATATTTGGTTTAAAAAGGGCTATTTTTTTTTCAAGTTAAATTGACCCCTGTGTTCCAAAGTCACTGTTTGATTGCTGTTTGCTGAATTTGTTAAATAGTTGAATAGCTCAGATCTTTCAGGATAATCTCATCAATTAGCTTGGCTCGCCACACCTGCTGAACTCTACCACCACTGTAGCTCAGAGAAGCAGCAGAAGAAATCCACTCTCCAGAAAGAACATTGAATCCAACATGAAACATACACGAACAGGGAGAAAATCCGTTATTTAAATCAAGGTAACAGTCCGTTTCGCCTGTCAATGGCATCATACCCCCTCTACCAAAGAGTATACTCGCACAAGATGGCGTCGGCGTTGTGTTTGTCCGCCACAATGGCATCTAGCAAAGAGTATACACATACAGGATAATAGGTCGGCATTGTGGTTGTTCGCTGTTAGACTGTAAGAAAGGGACTTTTATCCAGTTTTAGCCACAGCTTATATATCTTTTAACAGGATAAGGTATTTTAGTCATCGGATGTCTAGATCTTAAGTTAAGTTGAGCAACGTTAGCAGCAGCTCAGCTAGCAGCAGCTTACCTAGCAGCCCCTCCCGGAAGTCCTGTGTTCACGGAACATCATCAGAGAAATGTTGATTTTTTACGTGCAACTGCTTTATTCAGTGTTTTCACTAGTTTTAATCCCCGTGTATGTTTGCTTTGGAGAGGAGGAGAACTCTGTGGATAATTCAGCTACTGGTAAAAACCTGCTGAACGTCTGGATCTTAAGTTATCAGAGAAGTAAGCTGAGCAAACATTAGCAGCAGCTCGGCTAGCAGCCACTACCGGGTGCTGTACATCCACAACAAATGAAAACACTGAAAAGTTTAGTTGTTTTTTTTTTTTGGTAAATTGCGCTTTTACAGCTGCTACAGCATGCCAATAGACTTGAAGTTTAGGTTGTTCAAGAATTAGGTTCACTTTTAAAAAACTGAGCTTATATACATGAAAAATTATAAAATGATAAACATGTATATAGTTTGCTTTGTGTTATTGTTTTTCTTGACTTTTCTGTTCAAATATTTTTAACTATGAATTAATATAGAACATTGTATAAAATTCTTGTTTAATGGATATTATTATTATTATTATTATTTTTATTATTATTTCCCAATACAAAGAATTCTTGTCTTTATGTCAATTTCTCAATGTTTAAAGACCAACAAAATGGCTTTCAAAGGTTTTCTTTTGGTCATGTTTTTTGGATGGGATGCAGTAGAAATGAGTCACCATGGCGATTACCATATAATACATGTAAAACTGAATCTTTTATTTCTTTTCGTTTATGTATTAAAACAAAACTGCTTGACAATTTTTTTAATGCCAAGATAATAACCATTCTTTTTTTAAGATACATACACACCCATGTATGTATGTATGCAGATCTGATGCGTGTGTGTGCGGTGATGTGACAGACATCTTTGATGTAATGTATGTCTGTGATGTAACAACGGTCAGTTTTCCAGAATCTTTATGACATATCAGCAGCATCTGTAGGATTCTAGATTCAGAGTGGCAGAATATCTGTAGACAAAACCACAGACATTTGTAAGCAGCCAGGACTATGGAAGAGCCACAAACAGATAACGTTACTATATCTGAAGATACACCAGTGACTACCAGAGAGATGGAAGACACTGAAGATACACCAGTGACAACCAGAGAAGATACACCAGTGACCATCCTCGCATGGGAAAACACTGAAGATATACCAGTGACAACCAGAGAGATGAAAAACACTGAAGATACACCAGTGACAACCAGGGAGATGGAAATCACTGAAGAAACACCAGTGACCATCCTCGCATGGGAAAACACTGAAGATACACCAGTGACAACCAGGGAGATGGAAATCACTGAAGAAACACCAGTGACCATCCTCGCATGGGAAAACACTGAAGATACACCAGTGACAACCAGGGAGATGGAAATCACTGAAGAAACACCAGTGACCATCCTCGCATGGGAAAACACTGAAGATACACCAGTGACAACCCTAGAGAAGGAAAACACAGTGGACCAACAACACACAATTACGAAGTCTGCTGATCCATCTGCCTCTCATGAGCCTGAAACTGAGGCAGAAAGCGAGAACCAGCTCCGGCCGTTCGTCACCATCCTCACGGTAAGAGTGTTGACTAAGTGTCACGCTCTCCAGAACCAGAGCAAGGAGGAGTGGGTCGCCTACACAAAGAGACTGGTGGACCAGACGATGATGGGACTCACTGTATGTGAAGACTTCTGCCCGGACATGAAGAGCACAAAGAAAGTCTGCAAGGCTGTGATCAAAGACCTGACAAAGAAGCTTTGTGAAAGGCGCCTGCTGGGGTCTGTAATATTATTACAAGACCCAGATGTGGACAAAGTCATCATCAAGTCGTTGCAGACTCACATCAAAGAGCTCTCTGTGAAGATTGCAAAGAAAGCAGAGTCCTGCCCTTTCTGGAAAGATGCGCTCCAGGCTGTCGGAGTCACTATAGCTGGTCTGGTCACCTTCCTTCTGGTGATACTCTTCGCCTAAAGCAACACATCAGCAGCTGCAGGTGGAGGAGGCTTGCAGCATTGCAGCAATGTCCGCTGTCAGAAGTCTACAGGGCCGCACAGTGGCTCAGTGGTTAACACTGTGGCCTCACAGCAACACAGGCTCTTGTTGCTGTGCGGTGTTTCACCCTGTGCAGGCGTGGGTTTTCTCCGAGTACTTCCAACAACACACAATTACGGAGTCTGCTGATCCATCTGCCTCTCATGAGCCTGAAACTGAGGCAGAAAGCGAGAACCAGCTCCGGCCGTTTGTCACCATCCTCACGGTAAGAGTGTTGACTAAGTGTCACGCTCTCCAGAACCAGAGCAAGGAGGAGTGGGTCGCCTACACAAAGAGACTGGTGGACCAGACAATGATGGGACTCACTGTATGTGAAGACTTCTGCCCGGACATGAAGAGCACAAAGAAAGTCTGCAAGGCTGTGATCAAAGACCTGACAAAGAAGCTTTGTGGAAGGTGCCTGCTGGAGTCTGTAATATCATTACAAGACCCAGATGTGGACAAAGTCATCATCAAGTCGTTGCAGACTCACATCAAAGAGCTCTCTGTGAAGATTGCAAAGAAAGCAGAGTCCTGCCCTTTCCGGAAAGATGCGCTTCAGCCTGCCAGAGTCACTATAGCTGGTCTGGTCACCTTCCTTCTGGTGATACTCTTCGCCTAAAGCAACACATCAGCAGCTGCAGGCGGAGGAGGCTTGCAGCATTGCAGCAATGTCCGCTGTCAGAAGTCTACAGGGCCGCACAGTGGCTCAGTGGTTAACACTGTGGCCTCACAGCAACACAGGCTCTTGTTGCTGTGTGGTGTTTCACCCTGTGCAGGCGTGGGTTTTCTCCGAGTACTTCGGTTTCCTCCCACAATAAATATATTGAAATGTATTTTTAATGTCTGAAGCGCTTCTTATATTAGAGTTATAAGATAGACGAAGTGGATTAGCTGACAAACACACACACTCAAGCAAGTTATAAATATATATATGGAAAAGTTTAGACTAAGTTTAGACTGGTACTGTATGAACACTGACAATGAGATGCCTTTGTCTGACCCCATGGTTGAGGCCCAACAACATATTTTGGTGATTTTTTAATTGAAAAGATGTAAACACAGCCTCTCTAGGATATAGAACACAATATTTTCTGCAAACATTAATGCATGGATACTTTTTATGTCATAAATTGAACAAAAATAAATAAATAAATAAAAACATCATTGTGGCATGTGCAAAAGTTTCAGCACACTAAGAGTTCTGAAGTCTCAGATTCTTTTTACAAGGTCTCAGGTCTTAATCAGCTCGTTAGGCCTGAGGCATGTCAACAACTGTCATTAGGAAATGTCAGCTGGTGCCAGTTTCAAAGCTTAACAAATACTCTGACTCTTCAAACCTTGTGCGAACACTCAGCAACTACGGGTTCCTCTGAGCAGCTGTGTAAGAAAATGAAAGTTACTGATGCCCACAATGCAGGGGAAAGCTACAAGAAGACAGCAAAGCGTTGTCAGCTTGCAGTGTCCACAATGCGAAATGTAATTAAGAGATGGCAGTTTAGGGCAACTGTGGAGGTCAAGATGAGATCTGGAAGACCAAGAAAACTCTCAGAGAGAACTGCTCGTCTGCTGGTCAGTATCAAAACCCCCGTTTGACTGCAAAAAACCTGCAGGAAGATTTAGCAGACTCAGGAGTGGTGGTGCACCGTTCACTGTGCAGCCATGTTCACACAAACAAGACCTTCATGGAAGAGTCAGTGGAAGAAAACCTTACCTGCATCCTCATCATAAAATCCAACATCAGAAGTATGTAACAGAACATCTACAGAAGACTGATGCGTTTTGGAAACAAGTGCTGTGGACTGATGGAGTTAAAATAGAACTCCATTGGCTACAATCATCAAAGGTACAGTAAATATAGTGCACTTCAAAACAGCACGCCTGTGGCGGCCAGCCAGCAGCAGCACGCATTAAAGCAGCAGTTTTATCATTTTCGCTCCCTGGATCGGTACATCTCAGTGACTGTACCCTGACTACTACTCCAGTATGTATCATGCATCAGATGTGTGCTGCAGACTTTGTTAAATGGCACGTCAGCTTTAAACACCTGGAGCCCTTGCGTTGACTCTAAATCCACCTTAACATCTAGCTCAGCCAACAACAGCAGGTCAAACCAGGACCTATAATAAAAGTCCAGCTGGCTTCTGGGCAGCGAGAAGAGAACTTTGAATTAGCTTTTACACCTTCATGTTGGGAAAGAAGTTCATGAAAAGAATTATGTAATCCGGTTTGCCTGATATCAGACAACTCGACTTGGTGTAGTGGGCGGATTCAAAGGTCTGGACCCAGGCAAGTAATCTGGTAATAATTGCAGGGAAATATAGATAAAGTTCTGGGAGAGTTATTTTAATTAAAGCTAAAGTTAAAGAAGTTGTTGAAAGAACTGCTTTGTTAAAAAAAAAACCTGTGGTAACCTTTGTCTCATGATTTCAGTATTCATAATATATTAATAAAATTTAATCTCACCTGCACTGGTCTGCAGTTTTATTTAGAAGTGCAGGTAATGCTTATTTTCCATCATGTGTCTTGTCAGTTTGCAGTTTAATGCACAAATGTGGGGAAAATATCAGCCTTTTGTAGCTCGTGACACTGTGCAGGAATATTTTATTTCTAATTTAGAATTTAAGTAAATAATGCAACACTGACGCAGGTTTACAAATAACACCTCAAGTTGTATTTGTGAAGAAACATGAATCTTTCTCCCTCTGAGTGAAGTCAGTCTATCTGCTGAGCATACGCAGTATATGATTACATAAACTACACAACCTGTTTCTGTTCTGGTTCCTCTCATTTTTACTTTTTTAAATTCAAGGGAATCTCATGTTTCATACCGTGTCTGACACAGTAGAGACGTACTCTGGGCTGGAAAATTTATGAAGCTTTTGAACTTCTTTTAAAACAATTTTCAATTTAGAAGCACAGACTATGAAACACAGAAGATGAAACACTTTATTATTAATACAAGGACAAACTTTATTATAGTTTGACAGTAAGTTTTATATATTTTGAGCCTTCGAGGCCCTTTCATTTAAGCTTAAAGATAATGTTTAGTTTTTTGAAAACAAACCACTTTCAGAGACAAACGAAGCCGGCTGCAGGTAAACAGTCTCACTGAAATACATCCCACATTTATCAGTCAGAATAAACCCTTCCATGAATATGTCTGTGTTGCTTTAGAGAATACTTCTGTCAAAATGTTTTCAGTTTATTCTACTCACTTCAAACACCAGGAGCGCTTTACTTTGAACCTCGCTGCCCACCGTCAGGCTGAATCCTAAAAAGCCACTGCATGAGTCAAGAATCCCAGATTCAGAAGAGGCAGAAAAAACCTGTGTTTTATGGACCGTTTCACATCTGAGCGGTGAAACAACCGAGTCCAGAGCAAAGACAACATGACTGAACTCTCCGGTTCGCCTCTAATCTCTGCAGATCAAGGAGTCCACGATTCTTCACCTACTCTGGGCCTTTTTACCTCTGAAGCTGGCAACCTGGAGTCTGATAAACCCTCCAGAGATCTGGACTTGCTGGTCAGTAAAGATTCTTCAAGCCTGGGAAAGTTCAAACCTTTAGTGTCCCACGACCTGAAACATTAAAACCTCTGTATGATGACGGTAAACATGGCAGTCAGTCAGGTATGGACTGAAAATTATTCATATAAAAGTAATATAAATTTAAATATAAACTTAAAATGTAAGTCAAATTAGAGGTGCACAAATACAAGCTGCAAAAACTTGATGTTGGCACTTTGCGTTATCATATTGTCTCTTTCACCCTATAAAAAAGTTTTCTGACCAAATCACTGTTGAAAAATAACACTAGTCACTTGAACGTACACATATGTTGTTTTGGAGTATCTGTTGAAATGACTGATTGTCGTTTTTCTTAGGAGGAAAGTCTCTGACAGACGTCTGTCGTCACCAACAGGTTTCTGAAGAGTATCTGGAGTATCTCAGAAGAAGCTGAGGTGGGTTAAAATAAGTGGCAACTATAGACTGTAAAAAATATGGAGGTTGCCACCGTGATGTCACCCAGTGGTTTCTGAAGAGCGGTTTTGAAGCTCAAAGTGGGCGGCCATCTTGGCAGCGCCTGACTCCGCCTAACTCCCCGCTAATCCAAAACGGGCAAAGAGGTGGAGCTGATGCGGGCCAAATCAAGCCTGGTTGCTGAAACAAGCCACCTAGCGGCTAGCGACCTGTCACTCAAAGTGGCCACATCCTTAATTATGCATAACTTTTATGGCTTAATAAAACCTAAACGTGTAAGTTATAAAAACATTCACCCCCAGACAGTCATAGAAATTAGTTATAGAGACCAAAACCGTTTTTTGTACCAGGCTGTAAACGTTTATTTCTGCTGTAAAGTTGGGCATTTTAACATGGGGGTCTATGGGGACTGACTCGCTTTTGGATCAAGTCTCAAGTGGCCATCGGAGGAACTGCAGTTTTTGGCACTTTGCAGCCTTCACTTCATTTTCAGCCCCAGAGCCGCGCGCTTGGTGGCAGCTACCAGAGTTGACAGTTGTGATAGGCTGAAACCAAACAGCAGCTACCATGTCTCAAGTACACTAGATGCTCCAACTGACTCCCAGTCAAAAAGCCTCAACTTCTCTCTAGAAATACTAAGTCAATGTTTTTACAATGAGTCATTATGGTCTCAATCTCTAAATTCAGGCCCTCTAATAAGTGTGCTGGTGGTCCTTTTCGAAATTATTGCTCCATTAATAAGATTTGAAGACTTATAGTAGCTTTGATGTCTGCTGTGTGGGTGTTGATTGACAGCTGTGATTGACAGTTGGCTCACCTGCTGCTCTCCCCGGCTCCAGGACTCACACTGAGTTGGACTGTCACAGTATTTAACTAAGTTTAATGTTACTTGATTATGATGCCCGCACTGTTAGCACAGTTTAGCTAAAGTAGCTAACCCAAGTGTGCAGCACTCAGTGTTTCCAGTAAGTAAATAAAATACATGGCCTTCACAGTCCAGATCTCAACCCAATGGAACAGGCCACATTCAGACTGTGACTTTTAAATAGTCACTTAATTCTTATTCTTAATTCGGCATCTATAGGCTTGCTCTAAACAGCATTTCATTGTACTTGGACAGTGATAATAAAGTATCTTATCTTATATGTTATGTTTCTGTCCCAGTATGGCTTTATTTCCCTCCACCAGTCCAGAAGATGCCCTCAGGCTTTTCTGCCTGTTTAAGACTGGACTGAATGGGAGTAGGAACGAGGTTATATTTAAGGACCACATGAGATACTGTTGCTTCCTACATTGAATCTCAATGTAACTAAGTGCAAAAATGAACTGACACTCAGAGCCAATTGCCAATTTATATTACATGCAGCCTTAATAAGCAGACCACTACGCTTGACAGATTTATTGGTTCTTGTTTGTCAACAGCAATTTATATTTCTAGTCTTTTTGGTTCCTCAGTTGGTAATGTAATGCTTTAGTTTATTTGCTCAGCGTGACTGGTGCACTTATTTAAGTTATATTTATGTAATTCCAAGACCGTTTAATGAATGACTGTTTATATATGAAGAGGATTGTGCATGATTATATTGTATTTAACTCATGGATGAAGTTCTGTTTTTGATTTGTCCTCAGCCCACAGCAGCTACAGCGTTTTTCCCAGCCTGCTCTTCTCTCCACACCTGCCCTGCATCAGTCTCGTTAGCCCTGCTCTGCTCCCGGTGTCTTCACCGCCAATCAGCTCCCAACCTGCCCTTGTGTCTTGCCACCTGCACCCTGTTGTTTCATTAGTTCACTTTGTATTTAATTCCTGGTTTCCAGTTCAGTTTTGTTGGATCCTTTGTTCAGTCTGCTCTGTGTTGTTTAGTTTTGCTCGGTTCAGTTTAGTTCTGTCTGCACTTGAGGCTAAATAAAGATATTCTTCAGTTTATGTGCCTGATGTCTACTGCATTTGGATCCGCTCCACCAACAATATCCACATATCTTAGTCCGAGATCAAAATAAAACCTTATTAAATCCAAGCGATCCATTGTGAGGGTGTCAATGGACCAGAGAATAGCATGAGAGTTAAGTCAGTTAAATCGAGAGCACAAATTTTGTTATTTTTTCTTCACTAACGTCCTCTGTGTATCATCTTTTTTTATTCCACACCTTCTTCCTTCATGTATTCCCTATGGTGTCACATTATACCTATTTATGGCTCTCTGTAATATTGTACAGCAGGTCTATAAAAGCATATTGAGCATATTGTTCCAGACCTTCCTCACCAGACTCCATTCACTGTTTCCTTTTAATTATGCTGAGTTAAAAAAAAACAGATTTTCTCTGTGGTTTATGACTATATGACACCTATACAAGATCAAGATTATTCCACCCTGAAGTGTCTATAATAATTATAGTAATTAGAAATTATAATGTGAGTTGCCTGCAGTGATTGTAATCTGCATGAGGCCTCTGGGTGCCGAGATGTGTTAAAGACACTGAGAGGAAAGAAAGAATTCATCTCTGCATGCAGACAAATACTATTTTTCAGTTTCATCAGGAAACATGAAGAGCTGAAGACAACAGTGAAGTGTGACTGCCCCCTGCTGGAGGGAGGCTTCATATTCAACCTCAGAATGACTGACTGAGGACTATTTAGTTGACATTACGAAGAGGACATTAAATCACAAGTAAGGTGACACAGTAAAGTCCAAGACTGGTGTGCATTGAGGGTCTTGATACCAATAAAATCACTCAATCAATAAAAGCTTGTTATATTATCCATTGTGTCAAATCTGCATCTGAAAAGTAACTAAAGCTGTCAAATAAATGTAGTGGAGTAGAAAGTACAATATTTCCCTCTGAAATGTAGTGGAGTGGAAGTATAAAGTAGCATCACATGGAAATACTCAAGTAAAGTACAAGTACCTCCAAAACTGCACTTAAGTACAGTACTTGAGTAAATGTAGTTACTTCCCACCACTGGGGAAAACTGTCAACAAACTGTTTGCTAACAAGTTCAACATATCAACTTAAAAGCTGATGATATGTCAGAGTTGTGTTCACTACTTGTTTCCTGCTGAAAACAGTTACTGCACGTTTATAGATGTTAGAAAATCATGACCCACAAAGCCTGTCCAGCATTACTTACAAACTGCTTCACAAAGATGTGAATCAGGTCTGTACCAGACAGTTGTGTTTAATTATTACTAGGTGTCTAAATTAGGGTTTTTCTCCTCCTCGGCTCCACAGTGAGACGTATGTGGGACATATTTCCAGGGACACAGTGAAGGTAAACCCACCTCCCCGCCCTGTTCCAGGCTGATATAAATCTTGATGTTATAAGCTGACGGAGCAGGTTGTCTGCATGTGTTTGTGTTGGCGTCCTGCCTGCAGCTGCTGGTCAGACAGCCGAGGAGAGTTTCAAACCTCCTCTGTGGGTTCAATAACGGGGTCACCACCGTCTCATCAGTGCTGGAGCTAATTAGAGCTGCTGCTACAGGAGCAGGTAGAGCTGCTCAGGCTGCAGGAGTCAGCTGATTCTCAAAAGATGAATGTTTGAATGTAACTGACAAAATATTCTCACCTCAAGGGCAATTTAGAAATTGTTCTGGAGTTTTTGTTCATATCACATGATCTTCATGATATTCAAATTTCCATTTTTATTTCCTGAGCACATTAAATCTGCATTAACTGAACCATTTACCAGCCCCACATTATGTGACTTTGCTCTCCATACACTCACAGGTTTCTCAGTGCAAACCTTTATAGGGGAAATAAAGGGTTTTTTGGTGGTTTTTCAGCAGCGGTTTGCATCTTCCAAGATATACTGTGATCGCATGGATGTGTACAGTCTGCCTGGGATGAGGACATCTTTACCTGGTACAAAACCATCTATCTAGAATTTACACAAACTGCCCAGCTTCTCAGGAACAGAACTACAAATATGGCCCCACTGTTCTTATTCGCTGTAAGAGCTGTATGTTCACTGTGGAATATCAGCAGACTAGAAAGAAAAACAGGTTAATCTCCAATCATGAATTTATTGGTACAACAAGCTTCTACAGCCAAACTAACAGTTTTATTTATTTATTAACAATAAATCTTTAAATTTTTCAATCTCTGTACAAAATTTATGTCCAATCTATTCTGTTGCGAAATGTCAAATGAAAAAGTATTTATATAATCTGTAAACAGGAAGTCCAGATGTGGAAGAACAAAAAAATGAGCTGAAACTCTTTCTGAAGGTGCCAACGTGCAAAACAAAGACATTAAACCCAGTATGAACAGATATTTTAAACAAAACTGACTCTTCATGCAGACAGAAGTATCCCAGCAGTACAGCAGGAACGAGATATAAGAAACTTTTTACATATAACAAATATCCATGTATCCATAAATTCAACAAAGAGAAACACTGAACGGAAGCATCAAACTGGAGGGCTGTCGCATGCTTCTTCCAGCGGGCGCCACAAACATGCACAGGCAGCATGCAGACTCAGTGCGTACTAGAGGTCTGAGACTGAGTAGTACTCAGTCTAATCGAGTCAGGTAGGGTCTCAGTATTCCCTTAGTACACATGTTCAAACATAATACAAATAAAACAGTTTAATTTTTTCAGCACTTTTTTAAACAAGAAGTGAGACGTGCTTTTAAGAGGAAGAAAATCAAAAGACTTTGTCAGTTTATAGGGAAACATAAAATAATATAAAACAGTAATATTATGAGAAATAAAGCAGTAAAAAGAGATGACAGAATGAATAAAATCGAAATAAGAAGTAAACGGCTATTCTGGAAAGCAGCTCTATTAAAAATGGATTTCTGAGCTGAGATTTAAAACTACAGACATCGCTGGCAGGCACAAAGCTGAAGTGAAGACCTCCATGAATGTACAGTGACTGAAATAAAACAGAGCAGGATGTTCACTGGGATGGATTATCTACCTGTAGAGTGTCAAGTGTCTGTAACTTTATTTTAACAGCATACTGATGTGAAGTGAAACAGACGGCTGCCTGGTAGGAAGAAAATCAATCTAAAAACTGCTGCTGTGATTTTAAAAACTGTCTTCAGTGACGTAAATTGCAGGTGATTTGTAGCAATTTGGCTAAAACGTGCAAAATCACTGGTGTGTCATTTAAAAACCTTTGCTGTGGTTTCAGTAATGGAGCCACAGCTCAGAGACTCATCAGTGTTGGAGCTAATTAGCTGCTGCAGCTGTAAACAGACACCGGCTCAGCAGCACATATGAGACAAGAGGTTACGACCGGTTCAACACCACAGAAAACATTTTTAACACTCATACAACTGCCCTGAGGAAGAAATGGTCAAAGTAGGACAAAAAAAACATGCATTAAGAGAAACTACTAGTGCAGAGTGGAGGGAGATCCAAAGATATTCAGTTTATTATCATGTCCGACTCAGAAAAGCTTCAAATGCTCACATTTGAGAAGCTGCAACGAGCAATTTGTGCTGTAAAAATGACGATTATTCGATTATCAAAATGGTTGGGGATTAATTTTCTGTGGATCGACTAATTGATTAATTCCTTAATTGTTGCAGCTATAAAACAATTCCTCTTCTCCATACTGGCACTGAAGCTATCCTTTTAGAACGATACTACACAGTAAGAAATCAGGGACAAAATCCACAGCCCTCGCTCCATAGTTCAGCTGGAGCTAATATGGAGCCTCAGCAGTCTGAGTTAGCTGATTAGAGTCTTTTTAGAGTTACAGTCAGTTTAGCACCAAATTCCCTCTTTGTGTTTCCCTCAATGTGCTTCTTTGCTGAGCTGAGTCTCAGAAACCACTTATTACTGGGAGAAATCAATATCAAAAGTGAGATGTGAGTGGTGCATACATGCTATAGACCTTTTTCACAGCAGACATTTTGACTTGTCAAAGCAGCAAAAGCACAGGTGAAATTAATGACATTAACGATGGCTCCCTTTTAAAAGGTGCAATATGTAAGTTTCAGAGATTCCTTCTCATTAATGACACCGGTGGCCGTTAAGTGAGCTGCAGTCAGCATCCTGTTGCTCGCACTCCGTCAGTGCGAGCCAGCAGCAGCGCGAGACTATCACCTCTTCCTAACATACAACGAGCGAGCGCTCAGTGCTGAGTCTGAGTGTGTGTGTGTGTGTGTGTGTGTGTGTGTGTGTGGGGAGGACCAGATGGAGCGGAGGGACGGAGCTGCTACTCGCCAACTGACAGCTGCTGAGCGCCGGGGAGCTGTGGAGGAGAGAGCGGGGGCAGAGCCGGAGCTTCTGGAGGAGTAACACCCAGACAGACGGGCTTCACAAGATAAAACTTTTATTTTTTTGGGCTTAGGGGGACTTTGTGTTAGACTCTGTGTGGTGGGTGCTGGTCGTTTGTTGACGTTAGCATTTCTAAGCTAACATTAGCTAGTGTTGCACCCTGTTGGCGCTGTAGCGGGAGAGACCACTCGGGGATTTTCCCAGCAAAACCTCAAGTCCTTTACATAGAAATCAGTCCACAGGCTGTTATAAGCAATGGAGAAAGTCGGGGAAGGTCTCATTTTATTAATTTTAGTTAATATTTGAATACATGAATATATTTGAATATATTACATATTGCACTTTTTAATTGTCTCAGTAAGCCATGTCAGTGAGTGAGCATGCACAGTACCAGAGTCCTGGAACTGGCTCACCTAAATGTAATGCAGCCATCATTAACGTAATCAATTTCACCAGTGCTTTTGCTGCTTTGACAGGTCAAAATGTCTGCTGTGAAAAGTGTCTGTTGAAATGTTCTGTGCGTTCAGTCCACACCGACTCTGACCTGCGTTCAGCGTCTCAGAACCGGCTGTCTGTCAGCAGCTCCTGAGGCGCTGAGAGGACAGCAGCCGGCCAAACTGTCTTCAACACACTGACTGACAGCAGAAATTTACTCAACCAAAATATTTTTCATGCAGGCTCCACAGGAAGAAATCGACAGCGTTTGTATTTATTGATTCACTGATTTTATTTCCCCGCCAACTATAGCAGGTGAGGAGAATCCTGTATCCTTGTATCCTGAAATGCCTGCAGTGAAACCGGCAGGCTCACAGGCAGACTGGGAGCTGATCAATCAATACGGATAGTGTTAATAAGTTCAGAACATCTACAGCAAACAGCAGGAGCTTTATGTGATTTTTAAACAGGCGTCTGCGCATATTACGCTTCACTAAACATGCCAGAGGAGAAAAAAGACTCAGCGTATCTGTTTCATGAGTGATGGAAGTCAAAGACGCTTCTAAAGATGCTTTCTATGTGGACTCACTGTTACTCTTTACAGAGAAAATTACTCACATACTTTGCATTTATTTAGTTACCCCAGGACAACTGAGGACAACTGTCTAACTGGGCGATGATCTCATTGTGGTTCAACACCAATTGTCACGTGTTCACATCTTCATCTTTACCTGAGGAAGACTTCCTCTGGTCATATACACGTAAAATAAAAAATTGGGGAACAAAAAAGTGGTGTGAAGGCATTTTTTAGGAATGTACTTTTTACTAATTTGGTTATTTAATGTCACTATTTTTGCCATTTTTTCAGCTTCAGGCCCTTAATGTAAAGTTTGTCTTGAAAAAGGGTCAGAGGGTCATTGATGTCCCAGTGGTTCAAATCTTTTAGATTTTTATGTTATGTTATGAAGATTTGACACAATGGATAATATAACAAGCTTTTAAAATACAACACATTGTTAAAGATGAAACCAGTGGTTTCCAACCTTTTTGGCTTTTGACGTCTTACAAAAAGCAGTGTGTAGTCGGGGTCACATTTCAGATGTCTATGAGTTGTTAACAGCTCCACCAAATAGTGATTTTTCCCTCTAAACTTCTCACATGGTTTCATTTCAATAAATGTTCAAATGATCCAATATTTCAGCAAAAATCAAAGATTAGAGTAAACTGATTTGTTTATCAGAACTTTGTTTTGCAGGACTTTTACTTGTAATAGAGTATTTTTACATTGCTGTATTGGTACTTTTACTTAAGTAAAGGATCTGAGTACTTCTTCCACCACTGTACATACAAACACATAACATGACCTTTCCTTTGGTGCCTCCCTCAGAACAAACTTAATTTTTTGACTAGAAATAAAGATCTGAGAAAAACAAAGTGTCTCCATTTTCAAATATCTGACAATTTTGTTTTCTATGAACATTAAAGGGCTGCTGCAGACCAGGTCTTGTTATTTGTTGTAAGTGGCCACATTAAGAATGTGATGACAGACTTCAAGATGTCCCAATACAGAAAACTCTGGAGGAACTGATGAAAGTGACCAGTGGCGTCTGAGACATGTCGTTTGCAGTCTCACCATTATGGATGAAGATGATGAGGGCAGCCATGTTGTCGGTGGCGGCCTCCCTGGTCTCCGTCTCCACGCTTCCTTCACCTCCTTCACCAATGTTCAGGTGTATTAGGCGTGTCGGACATGACGTGCCCTGCTCGAGCCAGGAGCACAGACACGAGCTGAGGACACACAAACACTCGGTGTTTAATGGTGCAACACTACCTGTATTCATAAAACATTAAATAAAACTTTCACTAAATGTCACAACTGAGTGACTCATGCATACAAATAAATCTCATTGCCCTTTATTACATCATCATTGTGCTTGCAAGTCATTTACTTAGTCTTTACTGTATCTCATTAATGTAATGATTCCCAAGTTGCATTTATTTTTCAATCATTTAATCTCCTCGTTATGTTTCCCAGAGGTGTTTATTTATTCATCAGTCTATCCCGTCATTATGTTTCCCAGTAGGATTAAGCTCTTTGTTAACTAACTAATGTTCGCTCAAATTATAATTACCATATTTCCCAGAGCACATGAATGCAGCAGCAGTCAGCTGTTGTTGTTGGTTTTGTAGGTAACGCTATTTACTAAAAGGTTGATGACTTACAACCGCAGCAGAGTTATGAGTGTGTGTGTGTGTGTGTGTGTGTGTGTGTGTGTTGCCTTTCAGTATTTAGTGTGTTAACAGATCTGGATGTTTCTGTCGACTCGGGACACTGCAGCCGCTGCTTCTGCTCCAAACAAAGATTTCATTAACGTTGTATTTCAGGCTCCTCGTCTCTCTGGTGCAGAAAGAGTATTAACGTTAATATATAATATATATATATATATATATATATGTGTGTGTGTGTGCTTTCTTTCTTAAACTATTCATGTTTGTTCTGTTTTCAGACTTTTTTCAAAAACTTTTATGCAGCCATTAACAACCACTAATTGAAAAGCACAAGAAAACATTGTGATGCACATTTGATGTTTTGTCTTTATTTCTAGCAGTAGTTGTGTGATCTATTTTTTATTGTTCCTGACTTATACTACTTATATTAATGAACCCACAGAGAATTATCACCAACTTTGCAGCTCCTCTGAGCTTTTTAGACTCTTTTAGGTTGTAGTTTTGGTTGTGCAGCACATTTACTGTCTACTGTTTCCAGCAGCAGTTTTTATCAAATAAGCTCTGATAAACACACTGTGCCCAGCACCAAACAGCAGGCACACAAAGTTAGAGACCAGCTGGTGACGAAAGTGGAACATGTAGAAGCTAAAGAGCCAGATATTTTTCTCAGGATTTGGTGGAGACCAAACCATCCGTGCTGAACTCATCACATCCCAGCAGATCGCACAGTTATCGTTATTAGCTGCCAGTTCATCAGGAGACGCCAACAAAAATCTGAAAACACAACACATGAAATGTTATATTTCTAGCATTTTTTCCTGTTTACCCTGACAGATTCTGCTCTACCGGCTTCCTCAAAAATGAAGTGAAGTTGTACATGTTGAACATTTGTGACAGTTTTGATTGCATTATTGTGTATCGACCTCTTTTCTATCACTTTGTAATTAAAGGACGGGTTCACAATTTTTTAAGTGTGTCTTAAAACAACCGTCAGCTGCCCATATGAACATCTTTTCAGCATCAAATTCCCTCTTTGTTTTTCCTCGGACAGTGTGTGTGTTTACTTTTGTACTGTCTTTCTATCAGCTTGTCAGTCACCTGTGAAGCATTTTGAGTTACACTAACCTGTACAAAAGGTGACGTACAAATAAAGTTTTTATTGATTGATCGATTAAAGGACTTGGATCGGCTTCGTGGCTGAAAAACCTCAGTCGGGACGTTCCTACTAGAGGCAGTACTGTGACACTTTGATAGTCTGAGTCTGTGACACTGACCGGGTCTCCATGTTGTGGAGGATTCCCGGGTAGTTGTGGCGGATTCTTTTCCGAACCTCCTGAGCAAAGTAACGGAGCAGGAAGAAGGTCACCAGAATCACCACTGACGTCACGATATAACGCAAGAGCTAAGAGAGAGAGAGATTATTTATATGATAAAAAAATATAATGTTAAATAAACATTTTCATCATATGAAAACATAACAGGATACGCAGTATGTTTACATTTTAACTGTTGTTTTGATTGTTGTTGTTTTTATGTTGCTGGATGTTTCAGGTTTTAGTTGAATTTATTCTGAGTCCAAGACTTATTTCCACTGTGGTCCTTAACAATACAGAATTAGTTTAAAGGCCATGCCAATAAAGCAAGCTGACATTTAAAAATAAAAATAAATTGAAACATTGAGAGAGATGCCAGTGGTAGGAGTGTACCTGCTATTAACCAACCCTGTTCTATGGTGAGAGAAAGTCACCCAAATAAATAAATAAGGTTCATATTCCTGTCAGATATTTATTTCTGTAAATCTGGAGACTAAGAGTTTGTTTTTTCTTCCCTCTGCTGGAAACGTTCATCTGACCTTCCAGGAAAGAGAAAACTGTTGAACCTCAGTTTTAATTTCACAGTTAGTTTAAGTCTCATTAAACAATTTGAGTTTGTAGTTTTCTTCCTTGATTTGAAGTATTGTTACATGAAACAGAGTCTGTGGGTCGAGACCTAATCTTCACTTAGATTTGACAGAATGGGTGGCTGGCTTGATTGTTTATTTCACTGAATGGAGTAAAGACTTTTAAAGAGAGAATTTACATACACTACAAATATTAACACTATATGAACATGAAGACCATTCAAACATTAAAATTCATAAATTAGACAATTAACAATAAGAGCCTAAACATTTAAACTACACTGGAAGGTGTTTCTACTGCATGTTTAAGCAAAGTCTGGTCTGAAGGATGAGACGTAAATAATCTGGGGCTGCAACTAATGTTTTTTTTTTTCAGTATCAATTAATCTGCTGATTATTTTAGAATCTGCCGATTATTGTGTAGTTGTGTTGTTTCTGTTTGCTGATTGTGTTCTTGTCTTATGAATGTTTCTTGTTCTCAGGTCTCTCTTGAAAAAGAGATCTTAATCTCGATGAGACTGCTTGATTAAATTAAGATTAAATACAGTTTTCTTGATTTTAATCATTCTGTCTATGTTTTAGTCATTTTTTAAGCTAAAATGCCAAATATTTGCTGGTTTCAGCTTCTCAAATGTGAGGATTTGGGGCTACTAAAACTAAATATCCTTGGATTTTAGGCTGTTGATAACATAACAAGACATCTGAAGCATCTCCATGAGCTCTGAGATTATGGCTGCATGGCTGGACAGAGGGGTGGGTAGGGATACATACAGCTGCAGGGACACACATACACACAGAATAAGACCTGGGCAAACTGAAGAGCGAGGAAACAAACAAACACGTGAGAATTACATATTTCAAACTGTTCTTGCAGAGCTGAGGCAGCAGAACTAGGAAGAGATGGACGGCGCACCAGGGCAACCACATCACAATGTCCTCCTCCATCTGGACGTTCAGGATGCCGTACACGAAGATGAACTTGTAAAGGATGAAGTTCCAGAATTTGTCCTTCAGGTGCTGCGGAGAAAAACAAACAGCAAGGAAAAGATTGATGCTTCAAATATTATTACTCCTTAATTTGGCTTTGACAACCAGACTTAAACTGGAGGTAATGTCAATATTTAATATTTTTAAATAAGGTTAGGAGCACTGATTTAGGGCTGCAACTAACGATTATTTTCATTATTCCTTAATCAGACAATTATTTTCTCGATTAATTGATTAACAATTACAACAACAAAGATATTCAGTTTACTAAGAAAGCAAATTCTCACTTTTGAGAACCTGGAACAAGGGCTGGGCAATATATTGATATTATATCAATATCGTGATATGAGACTAGATATCGTCTTAGATTTTGGATATTGTAATATTGTGATAAGTGTTGACTTTTCCTGGTTTTAAAGGCTGCATTACAGTAAAGTGATGCCATTTTCTGAACTTGCTAGACTGTTCTAGCTTTTCTATTATTTGCTTTTACCCACTTAGCCATTATATCCACATTACTGATGATTATCAAAAATCTCAAAGTGTAAATATTTTTTGAAAGCACCAATAGTCGCAATATCGATATTGAGGTATTTGGTCAAAATACATAAAAAATGAACTAAAAGTATCAGCAGAATGTGAAGAAATAACAGTTTTGACGTTATGTCAAAGACATCTATGTATTGTGTTGCAGAGATATCTACTGAAGTTAGCATGCTAACCAGCTAGCCCCGGCCTGTCCTGTCTTGTACTCCCACTTTGTACCACAGTGGAGATAGTGAGTCACTGTAGCGTCCAGTCTGCCCTCAGTCCAACATGAGAGGATGAAGAAGTAGCCCCTGCCCTTTTGTACATATTCAGTTTACTGTCATAAAATACTAAAGAAACCAGAAAATATTCACATTTGAAAAGCTGGAACTAGAGAACTTTAAATATTTTCTTTAAAAATGACTCAAAATGATTAACCAATTATCAAAATAGTTGGCGATTAATTTTCTGCCGATCGACTAATCGATTAATCAACTGATCGTTGCAGCTCTACTTCATTTTTGCTTAAAAATGAAAATAGTTGCCATTTAATTTTCTACTGATCGATTCATTGCAGCCCTACACTGATTACAGGTTTGACTTTCAATATATTTTTTAATCTATTAGACTTCAGTTTTGCTTTTATTATTATTTTGGGTATTTTTGCCTTTACTTATAGCAGATATCGGTGTGTGTATATATAATAGACAGGAAACAAGGGGAATGTGAGGCCACATTGTATGCGTCGTAACCACAAGCCCACCAGGACGCCACATGCTTAGTTTTGGGTCTGAATTTTACTAAACAACAGTGTAACCAGGATTTAAAATTTCTAAATTACAGATGTCATCCTGCAGAAATCTGGAGTTGAATGTAATATCAATATGATATTAATATCAAACTTAGCAGCAAACAGAAACAGCGTCCTTTTTTCCACTGACACAGAGCGGCACAAACACAACACACTGGATGAGGCAAAATACAGCAGGTGGTGTTTACCATCACCGGCACACAGCAGCAGAATAATTATTAAAATGAGCTCACAGTGCCTTAATAATCAAACTCCAAAGAAGAGTATTGCACAGGATGAAAGGGTGAAAAGTGAGACAACATCAAATAAACAACATATTCTACATTGTGGTGTACTTTACACCAAGCAGCTAACGTTCTAGTACTGAAGTAAAAGCACTAATTTTGCAAAATTAGTACTTTTACTTTAGTACTTTAAATAGGATTTTAAATGCAGGGTTTTTGCTTATAATCAAGTATTTTTACATTGTGGCATTGATACTTTTACTTAAGTAAAGGATTCTTCCAACACTGCAGGTTACAGAATCTGATGGGTCACCAAATACGGTGTAACACCGGTCTTGACACACCGGGCTGTAGAGTTCCGGTAGGAACCTTTCTCATTCTCATTTACAAATTTAAGTACAAGCTTCATATTATTTCCTCCGTCTTCTCACAGCTGTGTGGTTCATTTTTTTTAGTAATTGTACTATTTTGTTGCTTTCTTCAATATTTACAACACCGCAGTTATATTTTTACTGGCGGTTATGTTTTGGTGACGGACCTCTGACGCTAAATATCTTTTCCGGTCGATGTTTCCAACATGTGAGAGATGTCTTCTTCCACCCAGGAGGTGACTCTGCTCGGTCTGTGTGATGGAGAGCTGGATTATAAGAGACACCAGTCCTCGTATCTGACCAACAAAGTCGGCGGTCAGCCGGACTGGTGGCCGGGGGTCCCCCGGCAGCCTCCCCGCTGTGGCCGCTGTGGAGCCCCGTTAGTACACGTGGTGCAGGTGTACTGCCCGCTGGAGGCGTCTCCCTACCACAGGAACCTCCACCTGTTCGCGTGCCCAGCTGCTGAGTGCAGCGGCAGGGCGGACTGCTGGAGGGTGCTCCGCTCTCAGTGTCTCGAGGCTGAGGTGGCGGCAGCGCAGACATCCAGCCGGCCCGCCCCGGCCCAGGATTCACCTTTGTCGGCCACTGACTGGTGTGAAGCCGCTGATGACTGGGGGATGGAGGAGGGGGGTGATGGGTGGGGAGGAGGCTTGAAGAAGGAAAGCCAGGTTCAGAAGGAAGCAGCAGCTCCTGACACAGAAGGTAAGGGAGCAGTATATTTTATACAAAATTGGTGGTAAACAGGTTAGACCATGTAAAGTCCCCCACCATTCAAATGTGTGTGTTGCTTATTCTAACTTCACTTTCACAAAGTTTTGAGCCTCACGGAGGAAAACCTCTGACAGTGTTCATATGGACACCTGACTGTTGTTTTAAGACACACTTGAAAAATTGTGAACCCGTCCTTTAATTTAAAGCCTCATTAAGATTTATCACCACTAGGAGGGCAAAAAAAACCAAAAAAACAAACTGATGCATTTTGGATTGTTGGTCAGATTTCAAGATGTCCCCTTGAGCTTTAGGAAATTATGATGGGCATTTTTTCATTATTGTCTGACACTTATAGACTAGACTGAGCTAGTTTACAGGACAGTCGATAATGTATGAAATCATATCATGGTATATATCTACCCGAAGGTCTTGTGATATTATTTTTTTTCCCATATTGCTCAGCAGAAAGTCCTGCAGTCAGTGAGATGGATGTCAGCAGCAGACTACAGGACCTCTGTCTGGGAGAATCACAGGAGGACGTTTCTGTCTTCCGTCCGTTCTTCATCAGCGTGGTGGAGGAATCAGATCTGTGTGGAGAGGAAGGCGACCTGGAGCACGCCCAGAAGCTGCTGAGGGAGTACGAGAGGAGAGAGGGGCTGACAGTAGGAGAGCTGGAAGGTGACGAGGGCGGCGGGGAGGAAAAGTACGAGAAGACCAGAGCCCGACACGGAGACGCCGTCTTCTCCAGGTTCATGAAGAAGATCTCACTGTGTCCTCAACAGATCCTGCGCTACTGCCGCGGCGGGAAACCTCTGTTCATCTCCGAGCCACCGTCCAACCTGGCTCAGGTGGTGTCGGCATGTGGCTCCTGTGGAGGATCCAGGACTTTTGAGCTGCAGCTGATGCCGGCGCTGGTGAGTCTGCTGCGGGGGAAGGACGGCAGCGCTGAGGTGGAGCTGGAGTTCGGGACGGTGCTGGTTTATACCTGCACAAATAGCTGCTGGACAGCCGGCTCAGACTCACCTGTGGAGGAGTTCTGCTTTGTTCAGATGGACCCAGACCAGCAGCTTTTTAAATGACTGAAATGAACATTAGTCTTATTTTGGTTTGTGCACTAAAACAGAAAACAATTAAAACAGAAAACATTTGGTTTTGGATTCTTTCTTTGTGCAAGAGATGGATCCGTTTTTTTCTGAGTTTTCAAAAAATCTAAAAAATTCCCAGATTAAATCACATCCGCTGTTTTACACACTGTGCAGAGGAAGTCTGACAGAGCCGAAGACGTTTAAGAGAAGATCAACACAATCACAGAGGGAAGAAAAATGCTGTTACAGGTTTAAACTTTAAATAGGAAACACCCCAATCAATCTAACAAGAGAAGGTATAGAAGAAACCGTTTGGACCCAAACCAACAATGAACTGATCTACTAACAAGTATTGTGTGTGTATCAAAGCCTGATATATCTCATTCCTCTGTCGTGTCCAAAAACTATTAAACACGTCAGTGAGTCACACCACTGCACTGGGTCACATGTTCCTTCATCATGAAGAGTTTGGTCACGTTAGTTCAGAAACGGCTCCAAAGACGGAGAGGAGACGCCACTGAGCATGTGCAGGAACGTTGTTCTGTTTACACCTTCACTAATCTCATTAAAATCTAACTTTGTAATATTTAGGATCGATTTTTTTTTTTTACAGAGCAGTGCAGCAGCAGTTTTCTCCCTGTGTGATTCAGTGCAGATTTACCCTTTAATAACATTCTTCAGTTCAGTCCTGCAGCTTGCTAATATTACCAGCCTTGACCTTTGACCTCCCTGTAATGAAATGTTGCTGCTATGACAACTGAAAAGTCACACAAGTGTTACATAGACGACTGAGGACTGTTGGAAATGTTTTCCTTCAGGTGCTGATATCTCAGCTCACACAGAATAAACTATTTTCAAACTTGTATCTCCTTTGGATCAATCATCAGAACACACATTATTTTACTTTCCTTTTTACTTCAACCTTACGATACATTTCTATAATTCAGTGTCTTAAGCTTCACACCAAAACAGTTCAGGTTGAACAGCAATAATGTAATTCAGCGAAGGAAATGTAAACCGTACAGAGTAAAACCAAGCTATAAAAAATGTAAATAATCAGCTAGAGGACCTTTTAGTTTTTACTGGACAAGATCCAGAGTATCAAAAATAGATTTCTTAATTAACTGGCCAATAAATAATGTCAGGATTTTCTCATTTGTGTGCGACTTTAGCCTCTGTAATGACAGTAAGATTGTTACAATCTAACGGGTGAATTACAGCCCTTTTGTTGTTTTCTACAGTTCATCCAATTCGGTCGTGAACAGTTATAAAATCTTTGGTTTGTCAGTGAGGTATGAGTCGTCTTCACGCTTTAATTCCTGAGACAGACGAGGAAACAGTAACCTGACGTGATACCCTGATAAACGAGGCCACAGGCCCGGCGGAGGCTGCCGATTGGATTTCAGGCACTTGAAGATCAGCTCGATGCACTTTGTGCAAACGTCACTGTCGGTTCATTTTTGTCCAAAAAGCAAACAGTAGAAGAAGCACTGAGGGGGCAGTGAGACTACTGAGGACCTCCACAGAACGGTAAGGCAGCGTCACTGGACTTGTGCTCCCAGTCGTACTGGTGGTACTGGTCAAACTGGTCGGGCTGGGCACCGCTGCTCAGACTGCAGATGTCTCTGTCGATGATCTCATTCACTGCAACAAGACAAAATTATAACATTTCTATTTACCGATACACATTTCAGATTTTATAAGTTTGAGAATCATTTTCCAGTGATTTTCTGAAAAGTTGGAAACATGATAAAAAATGTTCTTCAGAATTTTCTGCAGAAATTTATGGCTGCTAAGCAAAAGTCCCTCGCTTATTGCTGATAACTTGTTAGGGGGTTGTTAACAATTTTAAAGTGTTTTAACTAGAGCTGCAATGATTAATCAATTAGTTGCCAACTATTAAATTAATCAGCAACTTTGATCATCAATTTTAGTCGTTTGTTTCTTTAGTCTTCTATGACGGTAAGCTGAATATTTTTGGGTTGTAAACTGTTGGTCGGGACAAAACAACATTTGAGGACATCGTCTTGGGCTTTGGGAAACAGTGATTGTCATGTTTCACCATTTTCTAATATTTTATAGACCACACAACTAATCGAGGAAATAATCGACAGATTCATCAATAATGAAAATAATCATTAGTTGCAGCCCTAGTTTTAACCACAAAACTTAACTGAAGGTAGTGAGGCATTACTGAGCAGTTTCTAAGATGTTCAGGGTGGTTAAAGATCACAAAACCTAAATTGTGATTTCTTAAAAAAAAAAAAAAAAAAACATATAGCTCCTGTGACACACTGGCGAGCTGTCCACGGTTTCCCCTGCTTCTTGCCCAAATGCATGCTGGGATGGATTTTTGTCCAAATTACTGAGCAGACATGAAATTAAACAACATGCTGTGATGTCCAAATGCAGGCAAAGATTACTAGACTTTTTCAGTTCCCTGCAGGGCCACAGGGGGGCGCAGCTGGACACAAATTGTGACGTGCAGCTTTAAATATGTTCTCCACATTCAACTTGCTATGATGCCTAAAGCATAACATGTTAGTCAGTTTATCTTTTTTACAACCAGACATTTAATTACTAACTAATACATTATTTCCTAGTAACTGATTTCGCATCACAAGTCAGCACTTTATCTTATGATGCATGCTGTGCAGGCAGAGCTCTCAGCGGAGGTGATAGGTTGTGTTTATTATTATTCGTAGCTGTAGTAAAGCTGCTCCGCTGAGTCTATTTGCAGGGCAGCAAATGGCTCCATCTCTGCTCCATTCAGTCTATTCATAGCTCTGCTGTGAAACCTGAAGCTCATGAAGCAAACCAACACCAAACCCCCCCCCCCAATTCCTCCTGTTCATACTGACCATTAGAAGATCCCTTCATAATGCACTTACAATGGAAGTGATGGGGGACAAAATCCACAGTCCTCCTTCTGTGAAAAAATGTATTTAAGTTTATCTGAAGCTAATATGAAGCTTCAGCGTCCAAATGAGTCAAATCAAGTAGATATCTTTCAACGTTACAGTCTTTTTAGTGCCAAAGTCCCTCTTTTTGTTACTATACTTCCACCGCAGCTCAACAGGGAAACACTGTCCGAGGAAACACAAAGAGGGAATTTGATGCTAAAAAGACTGTAAATGTGGCAGATATCCACTTGATATGACTAACTCAGACTGCTGAAGCCTCATATAAGCTTCACATCTACTTTTAAATGACTGTGTGGACACACTGTGGATTTTGGCCTCCATCACTTCCATTAAAGCACATTTGAAGGGGATCTTTTAATATCCAGTATGAACAGGAGGAATAATTACAGCGAGGAAAACCTCTTTCACTGTTCATATGGACACCTGACTGCTGATTTAAGACACACTTGAAGAATTGTGAACCTGTCCTTTAATACAGTCCTGGTTGAAGTAGTTTTTATAGCATCAGCAGTAGTAGTAACAGTGGCCAGTGATTTGGTGATTTGCAGGTCAAAACTGGGCTTAACTTTGTTGAAAAGTCAAAGTTTTCACCACTTTGGTCCAGACTGAAATATCTCAGCAACTATTAGAGGGATTGCGATGAAATTTTGTCAATTTTGGATGAATCTAATTATTTCTGTGATCTCCTGGCTTTTACTCTAGCGCCACCATGAGGTTGACATTTGTAGTTTTGAGTGAAATGTCTCGACAGCTACTGAACGGCTTGGCATGAGATTAGGTTCAACACATTCACGGAGAAGGAGAAGATGTCATTTTAAGAATTTTAATAATTGATTTTTTTGTGGAAAATCTATATTAGACACAAATATTATGCAGAGTATTTTATTTACATCTTAAAACATATTTTTGTCTTTTGTCACACATATTCAAAACCTGCTTAAATTTGTGTGTATGGATTTGGGACACAGTCTATGGTTTAAAACACACTGAAACAAAGTCAGTGAAATTCTTTAGAAACAATGGTTACATGTAATCTAGACATTTACAAAACTTTAACTTTTCCACTAGATTTAACCAAGTTTCAGTCCACATCAACGGCTTCCTAACCTAGATTCCCTCTAAAGGGATTTCAAGATAAATGTTTGGGCCCACAAGATGATTAACAAGATAGGAAAGATGAAAAAGCATTTTTCTGCCACACAAAATTATATTCACCTTTTCATACTTTATTCTAATCTTTTCTTTTCTGCTTGTGAATTACTGGATAACTGTATCTACCCTAAGGTGAACTGTCACAACATGTAGACAACAGGTCACAAAAATGTTGTTTTAAGGGGTCATAACCCAAAGCGCTGACCTCAACATCTGGACATGTTTTGGCCTTCAAATCACCAAATGAATCACTAGCAGGTAGCAGCAGTAGCAGTAACATCCATTACAACTGCTGCAGTCACAGTGGTTTTACTCATATGTTTAAATCTGTAACTTTAAGTGTGAGGCTGAAGTTTCTTTGAGGTTCAAAGTCAAGCTGAAAGGTGAGGAGGGGCAGCGGCCAGGCGGAGGGTCAGAGGCCTGACGACAGCTGCTGCTCACCAGCTGAGACCCCTGCCTGCAGCAACCAGCACACACGGCTATTATTAACCCATATCAGACAGAAACACAGTATTCACACACAAACACACACAGGCCCGACGTATAAATAACCAACATCACAGAGCAACACGGTGTGGACAGACTGACACACGCACAGCTGCACAGCGGGAACAAACAGCGATGGATTGGATTTTACATTTTGAAAACAAGTCAAAGCAGTTAATTTTGGAGATAATAATAAAAAAAAAATCTGTGACTGATCTCCTGAATGATGCACAAAACCTCTTAGCGTAAAGGTCGGGGTGGTTCGGCCTACAAAGCCTGTGATACAGTCACAGGTAACAGTCAACACTGCCCACTCAACACTGATTTGGGTCTTTTGCAGTTAATATCATCAAGACGTCTGTAAAAATCAGGTTAAATTTGGTTTAAAAGTTAAGACGCTATCTAAGTTAAATGTAACTGTTGGTTCAGAAGTAGTTAAATAACTATATTTCAACTGTTTGACTTGAACAAATTTGAAAATTACTTAAAGCTTCAGAGTTTCTCTATTTAAAGCGACTTTAGCATCAGTGTTTTTAACTGTAACCTATAAGTCATTAACATTAGTTTTAGGCGGTTTGATCGTAAGGTCAAGGTACCAGACCTCTGCAGCCCGCTCCTCATCTCTGCTTGAGGTCTAGCAGCTCCAGGCTACATTAGCAGCTACTATCTCCAACCCAGCTGTTGGTGGTCGAGTTGCATTGTGGGTAATATAGGCACGAAAAAAAAGATAGACAATGTCTCTGGTTCTGTTGTAACTTTTTTCATCCTTTTTTAAAAAAAAAAAAACCCTTCATCATGAGTTTGACTGTGTTATAACTTAACCCTCATTAATGCATGATTAAAAATAAGACCAGTATGTATCGACCTGGTTGACTGGTCTGGACTGGTATTGATCACACTCTCAGTATCAAGTGTTAAGGGTCTTTAATCATTTAAATCATTAATCACTCTGGTTAGACGCAAATAGAACTTCCAATTGTGTTTTTCTAGCTGTTTTTGTTTTGGAAAACTGAACTTCAATATTTAATGTTTTTAAAAGATACGTGTGATGATATCTTATCTTTTTCTTATGGTCAACAAATTAATATCATGAAAAGACCAAAACCGACAATGAATTGACATGATGAACACATGCACTGCAGGTTATTTTGACTCAGTCACACACATACTGTCCTGCTGCAGGAAACACTAACCGCAGCACCAAATGTGTATAAATCCACTGCTGATAAATAGCCCCCACCAAATGCACTGTTTACTCCTGTTTGAGTAACGTTTGCTAAAAACTACAATATCCAATTGTCTTTTTTTAAGGAAAATTTTAGGAAATTACCTCAGAGCCTTTTTTAAAAATGGAACTATATATTTGTGGGGTGTTTTAAGCCACATACAGAGAAGGGAAGTTAGAAAGTATTGAGGTCTCTTCTTAGGATTTGTTGAAAAAAAAAAGAAAAATACAGAATAGCCAGCCTGATGTTTTAATACACCAAACTTCCTACCATCATCCAGTGTGATCTCCTGGAGGCCCAAGGATCCCAGATTAGGCTGGTCCTCTGGCTCCTGCTTGATGCTCAGCACCCCTCTTGGGCTCTGGGAGAGCAGAGAGTCCTTCTGGGGTTCAGCAGGCGTCACAAAGGCTCTCCTGGAAATCAGAGATGGAGACGGATCCCTCCGAGGTCCACCGGAGGAGGTGTGAGGAGGGATGGAGGAAGTCTGGGGAGGCAGGGAGGAGGGCTGAGGCAGGATGGTGAAGGTCTGAAGGGGCACCGAGGAGGCCTGGGGAGGCATTGTGGAGATTTGCGGGGGGATCGAGGAGGTCTGAGGGGGGATGGTGAAGGTCTGAAGAGGAATCAAGGTCTGGTGGGGGACTGAGGAGGTCTGAGAAGGAATGGAGGAGGAGGTGTGAAGAGGGATGGGGGAGGTGTGAGGAAACATTAAGCAGGTCTGAAGGGGTGCAGAAGAGGGAGGGGGGTGATGGAGACGAGGGGTGTTCTGGGTAGAAGGACCACAATGCACTGGGAGGTTGCAGGCATCATAATAAACCACATCTGGGCTGAGGGCTCGGTCATGAGGGGGCGCCTGACAGAAGCCAGGTGGATTGTGGGAGACGTGGTCTGGCTCCCAGCGCTCCTGTTTGACCAGCGGAGCTCCGGCAGCGGCGGGCAGGTGGCGCCTGGCTCCAGGCAGATAGGTGAAGCTCTGTGTTAGACTTCTTCTTCTCTTCCCGTTGGAGATGTAGAACTGCACTTGGATCGGACCCGTTGTCTTTTTATTGTAAGAAGGGATCTCCACCACAATGCTGGACTGCAGGAGAGAAAGACATGAAGACGGCTGCTGTAAGATTAATCCAACACCACCAAACACCAGTGCTCCCAGTGTGGGATAGTCTGGGGAAGTCTGTCTTCTATTTATTTTTTATATTTGAGTTAGTCTATTTAGTGAATGTATGACATTAAGCCTTTGATAGTTTCTTTGACCTACGTCATTGTTTTTGTATTGTGATTTATGTGAAGTGGCTGCTGATTTCGCTTTGGGATTAATAAAGTATTTTCTCTCTGTCTGTCTAAACCACCTACAGGGTTTTTGCATGCTCATATCTGGATCACAAGTACTGTGTTTGTTTGTATTTGTGAAATGTGTCAAATATAATGCAACAGGAAATGATCTCATGTTGCAAATCACAGCTTGCATGTTGCAAAGTTGGTGAAACAACAGGACCAATATTCTGCAGCAGGGGGTTAACGGGAAACCTCAGTAGTGTGTACGTGCTGTGTAATTACATTTTCTCCTAATCTGTCATTAATGTTTTCATTAATAAATATAGAGCTGTAACGTTTAGTCTATTAATCAATTAGTCATTTGACAGAAAATTAATCTGCAACAATTTAAAAAAATCTAAAAACTGTTTTAATCATTCTTTAAGAAAAAAATGCCTAAAACATTTGCTGGTTTCAGCTTCTCATATGTGATGATTTAATTTTTTCTTTGTCAAACATGACAGTAAACTGATTCTCTTTGGGTTTGGAACTGTTGGTCGAATAAAAAAAGATATGAAGACATCACCTTTGACTGTAGGAAATTATAACAGGCATTTTTCACTATTACCTGACATTTTATAGACATACTATTTATCACTAAACTGAGAAATAGTCGGCACATTATTCAATAATGAATATAATTATTAGTTGCAGCCCTAAATAAAATTCATGTTTTAAATATTACTTAAATTTCATATCTGGCATTTTTTAAAATTAGTGTAAAACAGCAGACAGACAATATTCAACAATATGAAAAACAAGACTAGAGCTGCAACCATTGGTTGATGAAAAGAAAAATCTTTGTCACATATGACAGTAAATTGAATATGACAATTTAAAACACCTCTCAGAGCTGTGGGAAATTATAACAGAAAATTTTCACTATTTTCAGACAATTTGCAGACTAAATTCATTTAGAAAATAATTGGCAGATTAATCAATAATGAAAATAATAATTAGTTGCAGTCCTACATATAACAATAAGAAAATATTGCAAAAAATATAGCCCCAAAAAAAATCAACTGCAACATTTTTCATATATTGTATAAAATAAAAATATATTTAAAAATATATAAAATATTTCATGGTCTTTATTTAATAATATTTCTACTTACTCCGCTGCTTTTTTCTGGCACAACTCTGGCATCAATTTCCCACAGCGATCTTCCATCTGAGAGAAAATCAGTCATATAAACATGTTGGTTAAAATCTCCCTCATGTGATTCAGGTGGTAGGATGTAAACTTATTCAGTGTATAGTGAAGTGATCTTACCAGGCCCTTTTTCCATGAAGACAACTTTCGACTGTGTGGAGATGTTGGATCCGGTGATGAGCAGCTCCTCTCCTCCGTCCACAGAGCAGCTGGTTGGACTGAAGCTCTCCACATGAGGAAGCTCCTGGCCTGAGCGCTGGGCTGAAACACAACACAACACAACACAACACAGTTTTTGTTTTTGGTTATTTAAACGCACAATATGTCCTTTCTGCTGCTAGGGGTCTCTCAGTCAAAACAATAACAAAAGACAAAAGTTTGATGACGTTGTGAAGTAGCGTGGGATCATGGGAGTTGTTGTCTTCATTCGCTTCGGGTTATGATCACTTCAGTGTTCATCATTCAGGATGAACGACGATGAATTATCCGCAGAGATCTCCTCCTCTCCAGAACAAACAGACCCCGTGATTAAAACCGGTAAAAACACTAAATAAAGCAGTTTCACGTTAAAAATCAGTGTTTCTCTGACGCTGTTCGGCGGACACAGGACGTCCAGAAGGGCTGTGAGCCGAGCTGCTGCTAATGTTTGCTCAGCTTGTTTCTCTGATAACTTAAGATCCAGATGTCCGATGACTAAAATCCTTCATCTGGTTAAAGGATATACTTAAAGATGACAAAGATCTAAAACATTTATTGTAAAAATGTGGCTTAAAACTGAATAAAAGTCCATTTATGACAGTTTCTAGCAGACAACCAGAATGCCGACATATTATCGTGTACACATACACTCTTTCAGACGCCATTGTGGTGGACAACCACAATGCTGACGCATGTGCACAAGATAATCATCATCTTGTGCACGTATACTCTTTAGTAGAGGGGATATGACGCCATTGACAGGCGAAAATGAAACGGATCGTTACCAGATTAAAATTACGGATTTCTTTGGGTTTAAAAATTGTTGGGAAACATTTGGGATAATGTAAGTACACAACTCAACAAAATATATAACATAGGTATAGTCATTTTTAGACATTTGTTGCAGAATACGCTGCATTACGCTTTAAATATGTCTGTAGTTTCTTCACATTACATGGCAGACTACAGCAGCACTTACAGAGGAAACATTCACACTACAGGAAGAAACAACCTCAATGATTATGATCTGTGTCAAAATTAAGCAAGTACTAAGCAATACTTCACAGCCTCTGAATTTCCTCTTTTGTTAATTCTATTATAACTTGGTTTTGAAAAACATAAAGGAAAGCCTTTAACCTTTCTGTTGAATGTAATGTGCTGCTGACCTCACTGGAAGTCACTCTGAATAACAAAGCCAGATGTTAATGTGATGCATTAATATTACAGGTGACTCACAGCACTCCACAGGAATAGATGCTGTCTGCAGCCATAACATCCGGCCGCCCGGCTGAGGCAAGGCGACCCTGAACACAACTCGCACCCTCGTATTCTTCCGCCCGATATCCGTCTCTCCTTTCTTCAGCTCGATGTCGGCGTTACGCAGCTTCAGGATGCCAGCACAGTCAATGCTGTGGAAAAGAAATCAAAAGACACACTGTTCATAATGCATTATCTACTTTAAAGGGATCCTGTGGAGTTTTTGATTTCTGGTGAGGCTATAGAGCAGCGTTTTTATGAGTGAGTCTCTCTTTTGTTTGTATCTCGTTCAGAGGGCAGTAATGCAAATGTGTAGTGCATGCAAGTTATAAAACACGAGGAAAAGGAAGACTGAGCAGGTGATATTAAATACACAGAAGAACCGTTTCACCTGGGGAAGGTCAGCAGTCTCACTTTGGCTGGAAACATCTCATCAGCTGTCAACTTGGACGACAGGTTAAATCGCCCAATGTGATGGCAAATGATAGACTATATATGTCTTTTGATGCCCTTTTACGCTATTCCGCTGATCAACAGTTGGTGGCAGTTATGTGCCAAGAAAGAAGACTGCTAGACAATACTGTGGATGTAAATAATGCAGGTTTACAAATGCTTTGTAAATGTGTGTTTTATGAGAAAGGAAAAGTCTTCAACAGGTTTACTTGGCCTCAAGCATTTAAACAATGTGTTTTGGTGAGAAACACTGAATGCAAACACAACTTTCTTTGTTACAAGAAAACTCCACAGGGCACCTTTAACTCATACATACAACATACTGCATATTGCTAGTTCTACTATGACTACTACAGCTACCACTAAAGATACCACTCATTTGTAGTGTGTGTGAGTTGTCTAAATGTGTTTGTGGTGTTTGTATTGATTGTTAATCTCAACAAATGGTTAAATAAAGGAAATTTAAATTAAATTATTCTATTATCAGCACTGCTACCATCCTACTATTATTACTACTGCTAGTATTACCTGTACTTCTATAACAACTGTTAAACCTTATTCTTACTACTAGTACTACTACTGCTGCTGCTGCTGATACTACTAGCCTGAAGCTACAACTTATGTCAATGACAACTACTTATAATAATATCTGTAATGGCTGAAAATCATTTTAGTAAAATGGTCAGGTTAAAAAATAACAATAAGCTTATAATGAAAAGCGGATTGGGCCAAGAATCGAGCCCTGTGGTACTCCAAAACTGAACGTTAAAGAAGAAAAGGAGAGAATGTGTGCTGAGAGAGACAAATGTGAGAGATGCACTCTATCTTAGCCTCCTTATCAAGCACATCCATGCACGGTCAGTGGTGTCCAAGTTAACCTTCAAGTCAAGAACCACTATCAAAAAAACACTGGCCATAAGCAACATGTATAAAAATGTCCTTTTAACTGCAGTTTCTGAGCTGAAATCTTTCAAAAATGTTAGTATTTAATCACTTGAATAAAAGAAGTCTTTCAAAAAAGGGTCATTTAAAATAGAAAATAGTAGTTAGTTTATAACTGCGATTTTGAAGTATTAATAATCTAATGATGTCATATATAATAATATATCAGTCAGAGGGACCAAACCACTACTTTTACTGCAATACTTTAACTACATTTTGCTACTAATACTACTGTACTTTTACAGTAGGAGGATTTTACATGCAGGACTTTTACTCATAATGGAGTATTTTTACATTGCTGTATTGGTACTTTTACTTAAGTAAAGGATCTGAATACCTCTTCCACCACTGAGGCTAACCATGATTTTAATGTGTTAAAAATCAACCGTAATACTAAATCCTGGTGTGATACTGTTGCCATTGTTACCTGGCGGACATGTTGTTTTCTGGAAGCAGAGGGATCTCCAGAACCTTGGTGCATTCCAGTATTTTCTCCTGGCAGGTGGTGGTAACCGTCTTCCCCGTCACCCGGTGGACTTGGTAGAAGCAATGGGGGCGAAGGTATCGGTCGTCCGCCGTGCCGATGAACAACAGCAGGCTGACCGGCTGCTCGCTGTATCCGCTCAACTGCAGACAGACATTCAATGATAATTACAAATCTGATGAAAAGCTGAATTAGGGTGTTAAAATAAAACAAATGTGAAACTGAAACGTGAAATTTCAGACAGAATTAGTCAAATTTGGATTAAACGCAGAGTGAAGCGCTGATGTTGTTTGGCTGCAAATTCTGGTGTTTTCATACAGTATATTGACTTTCCTGATTGGTGAATCTCTGTCTGTCTGTCTGTCTGTATTTAAATCTGTCCTTCGCATATCCCGAGAACCGTTCATCCGATCTACTTCATACCTGGCAGGTGGATTACTGGGGAAACGAGGAAGTACAATGTCAATGTCTGAAGTTGTTTGGATGAGCAGTTCTCGAGAAACATACAAAAATACCTCATGAACCACTTTGCTTCTGGTGAAATAAGTTTGTTGTATTTCCCCATTTTGTTGTTACAGTTTTCTTGCATTTCTTACATATTACTGTGGTTTGTTGACATCTGATCTTTTGTAACCAAACCACTTCCACACTGCTGAAGTCACCCTCCTTTTTTGAACTAACTCCTCCACCGCGGAGCTGGTAGCAATGTTACTTTCGCTTTCAGCAATGCTTGTATAATTAAAGTTTAAAGGAATAATCCCACATTTTGAAAAATTTGCTTTCTTGTTGAGAGTTAGATGAGAAGATCAACATCACTCATGTCTACAGGCTAAGTATGCAGCTAAAGCAAGCAGGCCATTAGCTCAGCTCAGCGTAGAGACTGAAAACAACTGAAACAAAACAGGGAAACAGCTGGCTGAGGTAAAACCTTTAACCCAACCACGATATTTTACACATTGCTGTTGATTTTTGACAAAACCTGAAATAAATAAATAAGTGCCAGTGATTGATTAAAAATTAATAAATACATTCAAATTCGCCCAAAAATAATATATAAAGAAAATAATGAAAGAAAAATAATATAAAGAAATGTGGAAATAAATAAAGAAATGTGGATAAAATATAAATTAAATTTAAAAATTGGAAAAAATACAGAAAAAAAAAAAATTATTCACTGCACACTTATTTGTTTATTTATTTATTTATTTATATGGCAAAATGTATATTTATATATTTATTTTTCATTAATGGGATTTATTTATTTAATTATTTTTCATTAATGGGCCCCCGTATCTATGGACAAGTACATAAAACAAATAGACTGATTAAACATGAATGAATAACAAACACATTGTGTAAAAATAGGATCTATTTTAATCTTCCAGAGAGGTCTGCTGTCTTTTATTAATGTCACAAAACAAGTCTTCACCCTCCACCATCAGCACGACTTCAGTTTCCTGTGTAACTTGTGTCCTTGTCTTGACAGTAAACACCGTCAGTTTTTACACATGCTGCTGCAGGAAGCTCATCTGGCTTCAGCAGCGGCCTGAGAATGTGACACCCAGAATAGCCCTGCTGGTGTCCGTTACATACGAGGCCTTGATGGAGCTTTACTTGTCTCGGCCTGCCTCTGTTCTCTGATCCAGAGGATCCGCGGGGTTGTTCACCCACAACATCAGCAAAACACGACTCTGACACAACCAGGCGCCCTGTGATTTTATCCCTGGTGGATCATCGGAGGCTCAATCAGTGAGGTCTTCAGTGTGTGGAGCTTTTAGGAGTCTACATGCAGTTTGAGAACATTTTCACTCTAATTACAAGGCTGCAACTAATGTTTATTTTCTTTTTTGTTTTTTTATCAATCCATGAATTGTTTATGCCGCATTCATGTAATATCAGTTACTGTTAATACATCTGATATATCCAACTTATCTGCTTTTAATAATGTAGGAGTGCCTGAAAATGTCAGCCAAAGTCTGTCATTTAATATAATCAAACCCTGATTTAATGGATATGGTGCTATTTTGCCAATGCACAGTATTTCTAATCTTCACAAGACCAACTCAGTAATCACACAGCCGTCTGTATTTGTCCGAGGCTCACAAGTCATAACTCCATAAAATGTCTGAGAATAGTGAAAGTTGTCCGACACACTTAACCAGAACCCATGGGCACGTCATCAAATGGCGTTTTTGTTTTATAAACAGTCCAATTCCGAAAGATGTTCATTTAACAATGATATAAAACAGAGAAAAACAAAAAACGGTTATATTTGAGAAGCTGGAACCGGAAATCGTTTGGCGTTTTTACTTGATAAAGGACTTATACAGTCACTCAGGAGGTATAGAGCATCATCTATTGATCGCAGGGTGAGTAAGTGTAAAGCTTTGTATAAAAGCACTACATAATGCAGTCCATTTAATCAGAAAGAGAGATTTAGGAGAATAAGAAAATGTTGCATGTCTAATTTGTTGAATTTTAGATCATTCAGATAATAAAGGTCTTGTGAGTATCTGGAGATGCAGCTTTATGACTTAATTCTGTAAAATAAAACTTTAAAGCCCACTCCACTCAAAAATGTGTTTTACTTGCATATTCAGAGTCTGTATTGTTCGATGAGGGAAAAAGAGTAGATGTCATTTTAAGGATTTTAACGAAGTAATTGTACTTTTTTTGTGGAAAAACTACATCAGACGAAAATGATTATTCCAGTACTCTGTATTTTTATATGTCTTAAAACATGTCTGTAGGGGATGTTTAAATAATCATCATTTCACCAGATTGTTTCAACGAAAGTCAGAATGAAACATTGTGCTTGAGCAAAATATAATATAAATATATATAAATCTAATACAATTCAAGTGTAAAGTAAAAAAATCAGAGAAATGTTGGCTCGTTTTCTCAGTTATAAGTGAGGACTTACCTTAATAACAGGGTGTCCTCCAGTAGGCGCCTTGATGGACCCTCGGCTTCCCTCCGTCTCATAATGCGCCCTGTGGTAGGACTTGGGCTGGACCTCTAGCTTCAGCTCATACTGGTCGAACTGGCTGGGCAGAGGCCAGTCCAGAGGAGGGGGCGACGCGGTCCTGGAGGCAGAGACAGTAGACATTTGAGTAGAGCTGCAACAATTAATCGATTCATCGAATAGCTGCCAACCACTAATTTAAAGGACATTTTACAGTGTAAAAATAAACTTGACTGTGTTCTCTGGTGGACAAACTACGTGATGTTTCCAAATAACCTAAAACACATGTTTGGCATCTCTTGATGCTTATTGGCTGATATATACACCAATCCCAATATCTCTGTGATAAGATAATATCGTCCGACATATTGGCTCAAGAATGCACTTATCAAAGAAAGAAAGCAGTCATAAAGCCAACCTGAACAGAGGAGGGTTTCCTGGCTTGGGTTTGTTCCAGCTGAAGTGGGAGGGCACCTGAATGAAAAGGTCGGCCAGGCCGTCCTGTTCTCGTGTCTCCTCCCCAGGAGAATCCTGGAAAGGCATCACGGTTCTCAGCTCCTCCAGTGCGGGGTCCCCCTGACCGGCCACGAGGCCCAGCTGGCTCCCTGACGTCCTCCTGGTCTTTGAGGGGACGTCCAGCTCCTGGTAGCCAGACATCAGGAGGGGTCCCATGGCGCCGGCGGGGCTTCCCACCCAGGTGTCATCCGTCACGCTGCCCCGTGGGGAGGCACCTGGTGTGGGGCTGGGGGAGTGGTGAGGGGAGGGCGAGCGGGCACGGGGGTCGGCACTAGAGTGCCGTCTCTTCCCGCAGGGGGATGTCGGTCTGGATGACGGCCTGCAGGGAAGGTTGGGATTATCTGAATATTACCAGGTCAATGTTGAATTGATTCAAGATTCATATTCAACATTTGGCCCCACAAATTTAAAATTAAACTCGACTTTTTGTGTAGAAAAGCTAACCCTCGTTTAAGCTTATCTACCATTTTTTCCAAACTGTTTACTGTAATTGAAAAATCAATTTTGATGTTCCAACATCTTAGTAATGAATGAAAAAATGAAGTAATGAAGAGAAAAAGTAATACCAGATATACTAGTCCTGCTAAATGCTAACCAGCCTAGCTTAGATTAACCAAAGATAAAGTGCAGTATTTGACTTTATATGACTTTTTTTTTTAGGGAGGAAATTTTTAAAGCTGTTCCACCTTAAAACACCTTTTTTTGTCAACTTCACCACTTCTGGAGTTACTGCTGTCTGCCCTTGCAAGGCAACATCTAGTCTACAGCTAACTGTGTCTTTACATATTGTTGTTATGAAAATATTGATCACAGCCACTTTAACCTTAGATAATCCGTATGTACGTACTAATCTCAGTAGAACTTGATTCAGGTACCATTTTTTTGTTCTCCTCTTTTTGTCACTTGTTTGTTTCTTGTGTAGCCTTGTATGTGTTTTTGTATTCTGGTTGTGTGGTTATCACGCACTCATGTGATAACCATGAGTTAGTTAGTGATCAGATATTTGGAAACCACGGTGACATCTACCTGGAGGTGGGCCGGCGGCTCATCCAGCTCTCCTCTGTGACGCTGGTGCGAGGAGAGTGGCAGGGTGACTGCCGGGGCGACTGATGAGGCGACAGTGCCGGGCTGAAGGCTGAAGGATGCTGATACTTCTGCTGCCACAGCTCCACTCCAAAGGCCCCACCCCCGCAGCCCGGGGACCCCAGAGGTGACCCCAAAGGGGACCCGAGGGCAAGGCAGGCAGCATCGCGCAGCTCCCCGTCCACGTCCTCGTAGACGTGGGAGAAGGACTCGCAGGAGGAGAGGTCAGAGATCCAGCTCCTGGAGGACAGGCTGCTGCAGGGGCTTGGGCAGAGGGCCGGGTCCCGGTAACAGGGGTCCAGAGGGAGGTAGAGCTGGTCTCTGGACCAGGATGCCTCCATGTAACCCCCCTCTGCCCCGCCCACCGCCACAGCCTGCTGGCTACTGCCCAGCTCTACATGGTTGTTAGGAGCGATGGAGGTGATCTGGATGCTGGGGCAGTCAAAGGCTCTGGGGTTAACCTGGGCTCCATACTGGGGCCCCTGGATTTGGTAGCCGACCTGTTGGTAGTCGTTTACAGTGGGGAGGCATGGAAGGTGACCCTGCAGCTCCGGGCTGATGGGCTGCTCGGCCAGAGCCTGTGTGGAGGAGGGAGGTGTCCTCACATGGAGATCTGGACCTGCAAGGCGTGAGAGATGAACCAGTATGCAAATCACATGTGTGATCATTTGCATTGCAAACACATTTTTAATGCCATGAGCAAAGTTCAGCAGTACTGCAGCTGACAGCAGTGAAATGACGTCCAATGAAAATGCTCATCAGTACATTCTGTTCACTGTCACAACACCAGCTGTAAAATCTAAATGTTATTGTGCTGCTTCTGCCGTCTTTATAAAATGTGTTGTTCTTTATTAAACTAGTCAACAGATAGCTGTAATATTTGTTAACTAGACGTCAGAGATTTTTCTCAACTGTTTACATGTAAGTGTCTGTGTCTCTCTCTTTGAGATTAACCAATAATGAAATCATAATTAGTTGCAGCCTCACTCAGGATTACAGCTGCAACAATTAGTCAATAAATCAATTAGTTAATCAACAGAAAATTAATCGGGAACTATTTTGATAATCAAATAATCATTTTAAGCAAAAATGCCAAAAATTTGCTGGTTGCAGCTTCTCAAATATGAAAATATTATGCTTTCTGTCATTCATGACAGTAAACTGAATATCTTTGGATGTTGGACTGTTGAGTGGATAAAACATGACATTTGAAGACGTAACCTTGGGTTCATTTTTCACAAATTTATGATATTTTAAGCAAAGCAATTAATCAAGAAATAGTAATAGGCAGATTAATTGATAGTGAAAATAGTTGCAGCCTTATTTATGATGGACAGTTAAAAAATGAGGTAAAAAATGATGCAGCAGAACTGGAGATATTGTCTCTCTTATTCCACACATTCTTCTTCCTCGTCAAAATCTGGTGTCTGCATTACCCACAATGCAACTCAACTTCATTTACTCGACTGTACAGACTGTGGTGTTATGCTAGTAGCAGCTAATGTTGCCTGCAGCTGCTAGCCTCCAGCAGAGATGAAGAGCGACAGAGGTCTGCTAACCTCACTTCTTTCCAACTCCACTCCCCCAGATTTATTTATTTTTCAAACTTGTAGTCTTCAGTCTTCAACCGATGCCAACTCAAGTGACATCACTTGAGGCAATTTATCAGATTTCACACAGCTTCCTCTGGAGAAACAAAAGGTTTTATACTACTTTTTATACATATATCACCTGGAAACATGCTGAGGTGTGAAATAACCTTTAAATGTTAGTCTGGCTGCAGCAGCGGTGCAGTGATACTACAGCAGCAGTTAGTAAAACGTGCACAGTGACAGATTATCTTCAACACTTCAGTAGGTTCATTCACACAGCTGCAAACACTCCTCACCACAACACGACTATTAATACCGCTCTTTCTGTCTCACACACCTTGCATGCTACATGCAAAGAAGGCGTCAAAGAGGCAACTGTGATCTGCTTCGCCGGCTCCACTCGCCACTTGTGTGCAAATCAGCCTGCATGTGCTGAACAGTACATGACATGACATGTGATGAAACAATTGCCCCCCTCCAGGGCAGAAAGGAGGAGGAGGAGGAGGAGGAGGAGGCAATGTCCACCACCAGCTGCGTGCCACAAGGCAGTTAGAAAACCAGGAAGTAAAACCTTCCTGGCGACACACTGTCTGAAAATACAACCAGTCATCGCACATCTACAGTATCTAACTATCTATTTCTATGCTGCTGAATGTGAAAAGCATAAAGTTTACACACACACACACACACACAGATACTTCATTCATTACCACAATGGCTACTGACTGGGAATAAACAAAGACGGTAAAATACTATTATTAGGCAATCAGCCACCAGAGACCAACAGTATGTATGTTACTGCGGCTGCAATTAACAATTGTTTTCATTATCAATTAATCTGCCGATTATTTTCTCGATTAATCAATTAGTTGTTTGGTCCATAAAGTGACCAACACACACTGCAGCATTAAACAACTTAATCCAACTCTGAGGTGAAGAAAATAACTCGGTGCTCAGTCTGTTTCATGTTCTGTTTCATGCGCCTGCTCAGCGTCTTGGACAGCGATGTCTGTCCCCGGAGCTGACGGTGCAGCAGAGAGGCTGCTCTCCACTGCTGGAGACATGACGTTAATAACACAGCGGAGCACTCCGCCTCCCCTCAGTTTGTTATTCTCATATCAACAGGAGACTTTAAGATGCTTTCAAATTCATTCATTTAAATGCAGTTAACTTTTTAAAATAAAAAGGCTGCGGACCATTTATCTTACCTGCCAGTTATGTTTCATAGTGTATTTCAGTGGACTAAGGACACCAGGGAATGGTTTGGCACACAGTATACTGGAGCAAGAGACTGAAAATAGTGCCGTCTTTTCTATTCATTCAATCGAGAATCGATTCTGAATCGAATCAGACACTAGTATTTCCAGTAGGTGAGAATGTGTCTGACACAGACAGTCTCCTGCTGTGTGCTACATATGTGAAAAGGGCAACTCCGCACTCTGCCCAGAGTTCATATGAGAAAACGGCTATAAAAGGCTAAAAAAAAACAGAAAATATTCACATACAAGAAGCTGGAATCAGAGAATTTGGACATTTTTTTCTTAATCTAATGGCAATTAATCTAATAGTTGGCAACGAATCGTTTAATTGACTAATCGTTGCAGCTCTAAAAGTGAATAAATAATAAGCAACACTTCATATCATTCTGTCACTATAATATCTCTGTGAGGATTTAATCAGCATCAGGAGCTGGATCAGTGAGTTTAGATGATTTATATCCTGAAGTATCTGAGTTCAGACAGTATAAAACATGACCAACATGAGCTGAGCCCAAATAACTACAACAACTTTTCCAACAGCCTGCTAATCAATACATTCAAACCACAGCCCACTAATCAAAAACACTGATCAGTTCAGTAAAGAGTGCCTGCAGCTCTCAGTGGGTTTAAAGGAGGCAGATTTACCTCTTCTTCCCCTCCTGATCCACATTCAAAAACTAAATTTAACAGCAGACAGCTGGATGTGTCACTTCCACTACAAGAAGACCTAATGACTTCCTGTTACGATTTTCAAAATAAAAGCCCTTTATAACTATATATTTACCATCAACGAGGAGAATTTAAGCCGTGTGAAATAAACCAACAGTCATAATAATGTGCACAGACACAGAAAGAAACACTCTCTTATCTTCCTCTTCTCTTTCTCCTTGTTTTAAATAATTGGAAATATTTTAATATAAACTCTTATTTGGAAATAGAGCTCGAAGAAGCCACATTTCACCGCCTTTAAAGGACCAGTGTGTAAGATTTAGTGTGTAAGATTTAGGGGCATCATATTCATGTTTTCATTAATGTATAATCACTGCTAAAGATGCCGCTAAATCCTGCACACTGGTCCTTTAATGTTGCATCTGCTGTGTCGCTGTGCATGTGACAATAAAATCTCTTGAATCTTGAGGTGAATATTCTCTTTGAAACCAGGCTGACTGAGTCAGTATCATCATTTAAATCTCTTCTAAAATACAGACTTTACTGTGAGGGCTTATTGTTTTACTTTTACATGTGTTTTATTACTTTACACGGATAAAGAAAAGATTTGTGAGCCTGAAAAGTTGTTCAGGAGGAAATGTGTACAGTGTATTGAATTAAGTATTATATGAATTTAAAACTGATCTATGCCTGAAATCAGACATGGTGTCTGAGAACTTTAACCCCGGTTTACGTGACTTCATGTGTCATCATTTCTTTAATCTTGTGTACAGGAAGTGGTTTTAACTATGATTATGTGTTTAATTTTATCGTTTGATTTTAATTTGCTGCCTTGTGTGAAGCACTTTGTAACTTGGGTTTTAAATCCATAAAAACTGCTCGTAGTTTATGCTCTGCTCATTTTTTACACAACCGTCAGCAACTTCATGACATTTGTGAACATAAATAACACGCACACAGTCTCTCTCTCTCTCTTCCCCTCCTACACACCTACTCACCCCCACCACACCCCACATACACACACACACACACACACACACACACACACTTTCCTACTAGACGATATTTATTTTTTTATCAGGGCTGAACAATTGAACTGTAAATATATTTTTTGGTTTAACATTTTTATTAAGACATATGGCGCATGAAAGGGTTAAAACATAGAAACATAATAATAACAGAAATAATCAAAGTACTGTGCATCAAAAGCCATGCTTTCTGCCCAGAAATATTTAACAATTATTTAAATAAATAATTATTTATTCAATTAATTAAAACAAAAACAAAAACAAAACAAGGGAAAGAAATAATTGTAAATATTTTATTATATACTCTAATTGGAACTAGAGCTGGGCAATATATATATTATATTGATATTGTGATATGAGACTAGATATCCTCTTAAAATTTTGGATATTATAATATTGTGATATGGCATACGTGTTGTCTTCTCCTGGTTTTAAAGGCTGCATTGCAGTAAAGTGATGTCATTTTCTGAACTTATCAGACTGTTCTGGCTCTTCTATTATCTTTACCCACTTAGTCATTATATCCACATTTATCAAAAATTTCAATGTATTAATATTTAGAGAAAGCACCAATGTCGTCTGGACCTAAAACACCGACAAAAAGTATCGATGTGTGTTTGGTTTTAAACTGTTAACTGAGTGTAAACTGGCTAACTGTGAAATAATCCAGGCGTAGACGTCATATCTCAATTCCAACTCTATCCTCACGTCTCAAGTTGATAATCAGACTGTAAACAATGACTGGCGCACGGAAGAGGAAGTCTTGGCCTGGATATCCCAAGTAGGTCTATCTGCAGACTCACAGACACCATGCACATTCTCCAGCCTTTGTCACCTTTGTCTAAAAAAAAAAAAAATCAAGGGAAAACCCTGGACACACCCACTTTACTACATGACACACCCACTTGGTTAGGTTTAGCCATGCCACGTCTAGACAGCAAGTGTAGCGTGAGCAGCATGTCAGCGGAGCAGCAGCAGCAGTGAGTGCTCTGTCTGTGTGTCTACACTGGAGGCGTTCGGGTGCAGTGTTGAGCGCCCCGCAGAGCCCCCGAGACTGTAGTGACGCGTGCAAAACAGAGGAAAATATACTTGAAGCGTAAATGAACGTTTCAGGTCGCGGTTACGCCCGTGAGACGCGAGCCTGCACATAGCCGGTGCAGACAGTGGCACCGATGAAAATGAGAGTGTTTCTGTTTCCGTGTGACGTGTGCATGAAAAAGGTGTCTGACGCGCTTGCTGTGTAGACACGGGGTGAGCAGTGAGATGGTTAGGGGTCAGGGGGGTGTGTCATGTAACATGCCTTGACTGTGACATTAGTTGGGTGTGTCGTGCAGTAAAGTGGGTGTGTCGTGCAGTAAAGTGGGTGTGTCGTGTAGGTCGGATATCCGCTGGCTACACCAGAAGCCCCCAAACATTGGCTGTTGCCCCCAGAGGCTAACTCTATCAGATGATAGCTGATGTGTTCCGAGACCGATATCGTGATATTTGGTCAAAAATATCGTGATATGCGATTTTGCCCATATCGTCCAGCCCTACTTTAATGTTGCCATCTGCTGTGTTGCTGTTGCATGTGACAGTAAAAGCTCTTGAACCTCTTCAAACATTGATTTTCATATTTCCGTTCTTGATTTTTAAAACCGCACCGGTTCAGTTCCTCTGCTAGCTCTTATGAACTTGACGCTGTTGAGAAATTGCTAACGTCGTCAAAATGACACGTACCTGCTGTCTGTCTCCCGTCCTCCTCAAAGATCAGTCTGAAGTCCAGCTCCTCCGCGGAGTTTACTGTGGACATTGAACCGGAGAGAGACTGAAAGTCCTCCGAGGGAGCCGTTAAACCGACCTGTCTGTCTTTAAAACGGACCTGTCTCACTCACTTCCATCCGACTAAAAGCAGAACTCCGTTTCAACTGAAGCGCCAACAACACGTCGACTAAATCCCAACTAAAAGTTGTTCGCCGACATCAACACGATCAATAAACACGCCTCCGTACTCTGTAGTTTAAACATAAAAGTCCCATTATTGCGTGAACTTCGTGTTCGCGGGTTTCTGGTCGGTTGCAGCGAGTTTTACTCTCCTCCAGGTTAATCCGTGTGCTGCTGCGTTCTCGGTCTCCTCGTAAATCTGAACCACTCAAAACGTCTGTAGTTTGTTGTCAAATTGGAAGACTAGCAACCAGGAGTTAAGTTTGTTTTAACAGTTTGTGCATTTGGTCACTACAACATAAACCTTTAATCTTACATTTAAAGATAATTAAGGATCAATATTTTCTAAAATGTTCTAAATACCCCATTTTCCTGCCGACTTTGTTTTTTTTAGTAATTAGGTTAAAATAAGGTTTCAGAGCTAGGAGGTTGAGGTGGTTAATTATTATTATTTATTATTATTTTCTATTTATTTGTGCTTCAACAATACATGTGTAATAATGAAGGATAAGCTTTTCTAAATGTTCTAAATACCTCTAAATATTTTTCCCCATTAATTCAACAATTCATTATTTATATAATGTATATGGTGTATTTATAATCATACAATGTACTATTTATTTTTTTGTATTGCTCCGTGTATGTATGAAGCCCAGAGCATGCCAACAGAATAATTATACACTTTTACAGTGTTTTATTATGTTATCTCCATAAATTGATAGATTTTAAAGAGCTAATATAAATCATATTTACCTTTAAATTATTCAATAAAATACTTGCAGTTAAAAAATAGTAATTAACTTTGCAATTAAATAACTTTAAAGAGATTGAGCTACAATTATAAAATAACATTTAAGTTATATAAATTTAAGCAATCACAAAATGCAAACTGTAAATGTTAAAACAGGAGACACGTAAACTGTGAGGTGGAATGTGATGGGCAAATAGCAGTAAATAGAATAAGCAAAGGTAAAATTAAAAAGTCTTTTTACAACTGGAAAACCAGAGTTTTCATCCATATTTTAACAGAATAAGAAACAATTATTAAATTGCAAGTATTTAAATTAAAAAATATATATTCAAGTTTACAATTATAATTGCCAAACAATCAAGGCTCCATATCATGTATAGTGTAGAAAAATATTATATTTTAGAATTATTTAGTTTGGTTTTGCTGCTGTGACACTCATTTTGTCATTTTTACTTAATTGATCAACAGGTGAGCATGTTGTAACATTTGGATTTTTGCACCATGCAACTTTAAATAAAGTTTTAAATTTATACAAGCTCAAAGACAAAAGATTGCAAAAAAATCTGTAGCTTAAAGCTTTTACGTACAGTACTTTTTAAAAAAAATCATATTGTCTCAGAATTGCAGTCAACGGCTTTGTTGGTTCCCCTCTAAACTCAACTGGGTCGTGATTACCATATTTCCCAGCGCACGTGAAAGCACCACTAACAAACCCGGTGGTGACGTCAGTAGCTGGGTGTCTACACCTCTCAGGTTCAATTCAGGACTTTCCCAACAACAAAAATCAGCGTTACAATTTGAAATGAAAACATCAAACTGGTGTTATTTATATCAACACACTATATCATACTATTAATTGCTGTTAATTATATACTGTTAATTATGTTAACACACTGGCTTCTTTCATCTTAGTGAAGGAATATGTCCTCTAAATGCAACAGTTTGGCTCTTTCATGAGTTTTTAATAGTTTGTGTTGAGGAATCAGCTACATCAGGCTGCACCAACACTGACCGTGCAAATTCATATGATAAACTCATTAATAATTTTGGTCTTTTCATTGAAATTGTAGACATCAACAAAATATATAACAATACCAGCCTTATTCTTTAAAAAGAAAAGAAAATTAAGGTCTGGAGGACTTAGATCGCTTACTGTAATATTTTACAAATGAATGAAAACAAACATATGGCACCATGACTGTATTGTAGTGAACAATGATAACGGACTTAAATTTATTTAATCCAACGTCAGTTTTCATGAACAGAGACTCCACAAGAGGACAAATGATGGGTTTAAGACTCATTCAAACATCAGGAAAAAAAAAAGAAAAGTTCCTCTGTAAGGCACCAAGGTCAGAATTCATACATGTGTTAATCTGATATAATGAAAACTGCATATAAGGGTTCAGCGCTGCCCTCTGCTGGCTGCAAACCTACATCTTAAGTTACCAGATAAAATGTGAAATAAAAATGTTTTTTAGGTTTGAATCCCTGGCTGAACAAGGACAGGTTCACAATTACAAAGTCTGAGGTTTTTCTCGCTGTAATCATTCCTCCTGTTCATACTGGATATTAAAAGATCTCCTTCAAATGTGCTTTAATGGAAGTGATGGAGGCCAAAATCCACAGTGTGTCCACACAGTCATTTAGTGCAAACATGCATTTAAAAGTAGATGTGAAGCTTATATGAGGCTTCAGCAGTCTGAGTTAGTCATATCAAGTGGATATCTGCCACATTTACAGTCTTTTTAGCATCAAGTTTCCTCTTTGGCACTAAAACGACTGTAACGTTGAAAGATATTTACTTGATTTGACTCATTAATACATAAATGTATTTACATCCTCTTAAATCCATGTTTGCACAGAAGGAGGACTGTGGATTTTGTCCCCCATCACTTCCATTTTAAGTGCATTATGAAGGGATCTTCTAATGGTCAGTATGAACAATGTTCAATCTTCATTTGGGCTCCTGACTGTTGTTTTAAGACAGACCTGAAAACTTGTGAACCGGTCCTTTAAAAAAGGTACAATATGTAAGATTTATGTAAGAATTATAGTTTAAAACATTCAAAATTAACTAAAAAGTATAAACAGAAATAACAGTTTTGACGTTATGTCAAAGATGTCTGTATTTTGTTGTTTTGTACCTTAAGAGGCGATAATGAGTCACTGTAGTGTCCAGTCTGCCCTCAGTCCAACATGAGAGGATGAAGAAGTAGCACTTCCTCTTCTACGTTAGATTTATTCACGCAAACGTTAGCTCAACATTAGCACTGAATTGATATTGCTATCATACTCAGTCAAAGTCCTAGTTACCTAGTTTGCTAGCTAACAGAGCACTGATAATGAACTATTGATTGGGCGCTAGCGTAGCGTAGCGTAACGGTGATATGCTGCAGTTGGTTTGGAGTGTGGATTATGAATTCGACAATTCTTACATATTGCACCTTTAAGACTTTTCCAGCTGATCCAGTGGAAGACTGCTTTTGTACTGGACAGATTCCAGTTTAAAATGTTTTTCAACTGAACCAATAAAAGTAAAAGTAAAAGTTAAGAAACATAAAAGGCAGAGTTGAGCAGCTGCCAATGTTGATAATCCTCAAATAGTCAAACAGGAAATGAACCGACGAGCTTTTTGGTGGAGAGAAAACCACCAATAAAGGCAGCTTTTTAAAAACTTCCACCAGCCTCTGCTGGAAGCTTGATTTGTTCTTCCTGTACACACAGACATCCATCCGTCGTTAGAGAAGCTTCTTATCCTCCTATTAAACCTAAAAGAGTCGTTCTCTTACGTCTTCATCAACTCTACGGTTGTTTCGGGGGCGTGTTTGGTTTGTGATGGTCACCGTTAGCCACTGCAGTGCTCTTCAGGTTTTCTATTTCCTGTTTGATATCAGTGACACGTCGTTTGTTGCTCCCCTCTTCCTCTGTGGTGCCGTTCATCTTCCCCTCCCTCTTCCTCTTGCAGACCAGGCCGGAGTCTTCCTCACCGATGCGACCCTCCGGTATTCCTAGAATTCGCAGGCAGACGATGGCGGCCGCTTGCTCTGCAAATTTCTTCGACTTCTCCCTGAAAAACAAGAAGAAAACGTGAGTCCTCTCTCTGCATTACATTAATACTACATCTTACATCATTTCTACATCAGAAACATCACGATTTTCTTGGCACCAAAGCCTCCCAGAAAGGGCTGCAACTAACAATTATTTTCATCATCAATTAATCAATCGTTGGTGCTTCAAAAATCCAGAAAACAGAAAAATCTAAATAGTTGCTGATTATTTTTCTGTGGGTCGACTAATCCACCTCCAGCAGCAGCTCCTCCATTTCCTTTGTGCATTGCATCTTTCACCAGTGTGAACACGACTAACTACAAACAACCCGCATCTCCATGCAGCATTTATCTGTCTAGTTCTGCCAAGAACAGCTCTGCAGCTGTTTCTGCAAGTGTATGGGTGTGTCTGTACTTGTATTACTCATGTTGTGGAGTCATAAATCTGTTTACAGTCACATTGTTGAGACTGGGGCCAAAAACAAGGACCATTATATTTTAGGGTGAAGCCTTTAAAGGACAGGTTCACAATCTTTTAATTGTATTTTCACAATTGTGAACCCATCCTTTGAAGTTAAAGTAAGGTTAGGGTTAGAGTAAGTCTCCAGGAAAGTATTGTTAAGTTAATGTAATATCCTCTGAAGTGATGGAAACGATGTGTGTGTGCATGTGTGTGTGTGTGTGTGTGTGTGTGTGTACTGACCACAGTGAAGATCTGTATTTCTTCTCTGCTACAGTCACAGTGGACTGAAAGGCTCGATCCTGAGAGCGCTGCACCTGGAAACACAAACACACTCTGGTGTGAGTGAGTCTGACACAGAAACCAGTGGAAGCAGGTAGATGTGATGATATTCTACAAAAAGATTATTTCCTTTGTCTGCATCATTTCTATCAGATTTTAGTACATTTTCTCTTCTGGATTCGTTCCTTACCACCTCATACAGCGGCTGCTCCAGCTTCTCCTTGCGGCTCCACTCCAACAGGAACATTTTTGGAGTTATGTGAGGTGGATACTCCCTCCTGAAACCACACACACACACAAACACATCATGTTTTGCGTCATTTTCCTATTTAAAAAAAAAAAAAACTGAAACTGATCTGATTACAGTCAGTCCAATATCTTAATCATCTTGAGTGAAATATTTCCACAAGTTCCACAGTTAATATGCAAATATGTTAAATGTTAGCAAGAATTCTGATAATAATCAGGAAATAAGTGATAACATTTATCGCTTGCGTGCAATACTGCACTTGCATATCCAATGTGCAATATAATGTACAGTATATTTGTATAGATCTAGATCTGTCTTCTATCTCCTTTTTTAATACAATTTTTTGTACTCAAATTAGAACTAGAGCTTGAAGGAGCCAAATTTCACTGCCTTCAATGTTGCCACCTGCTCTGTTGCTGTGAATGTGACAATAAAAGCTCTTGAATCTGGAAATGTAGAGCTGGATCCACAAATTCAACAATTAAAAAAATATTCATACATACAATTCAGGTGTGTAGTGGCAGAAATCTGACAACGTGCGTATTAACATGACAGATGAATGCTGTAAATGTTGTTTTTTTTTTAATAATGATGGTGTTGTGAATGTTAAACTGACCGTTCGAACTTGACGGCCATGGTGGTGACGTCTCCGTCCATGACGGGCCGGTCAGGCTGACTGCTGCTCTGCAGGGCGTCCCTCCTGGCCTGCAGCTGCTCCTGAGTCTGCTGGTAAAACTCCTGCAGCCCGTACGCCTCGCTGCAACACAAACACACATCAATAAAGGTTATAAAACCACATTCACACCTGGTATTAAAAAGGACGGGTTCACAATTTTTCAAGTGTGTCTTAAAACAACAGTCAGGAGCCCAAATGAACAGTAAAACATAACGGGCATTTTTTACTATTTTATGGCATTTTATAGACATAGTTACAGCCCTAATCTGGATATTGACATCCAATCCATGAGTTTTTGTGTTTAGAACTGCTCTTGTTCATCGCGATTCTGCCCGATTGTGATCAATATGCAAATTAGCTAGACGGGACTGCATGGGAAGCAATGTCATAGATGTGCATCATTGATTTCTAGGTGACTTTTTAACTTGCTGGGTGGATTTTCTTCTTAAGAATGTGGTCAGGCTGTACAGACGGTTTTCCTTATCCAGATAGGATATCCAGGTGCAGATCAGATGTTAATGTCGTAGAAACATCCTACCTGATCTCAGCGTTGGTCTGAGCCGCCTGCAGCTGCTTCCCCAGAGGAGACTCCACCTTGTCTCTCAGCATCTGACACAGACAGTACTTCGTGTTGAAGGCGTGGTTGTCGTACCGAATCGCCTGGAAATACAAGAGGACCATGCAGTCAAATCTTCTGTCCAGATAACAAGTGATAAGTGCATCATACAACCTCACTTCAAAAAATGCAAACTATCCCTTTAAAACACTGCATCTCAAGACACTGATCTGGATTCAGCTAAAAATTCACTGGAAAATAATTAAGATACTTGTACAATTTTTATTCGCGACATTAAAAACATGGCTGTGTGATCATGAGGAGACTCACGTATTTGAGGTATTCTTCCATGACCTCCTCCACAGGAAATGGTCCCTGGGTGCTGAACACGGATGGGTTCCACATGGCGGAGCGAGCCAGCATTACCGACGAGGCGCCCGTCGCCTTCCTGAACTCCTCAATGTCGGCGTTGGTCTTCACTAGATCCAGAGAACCTCCGCTGCAGGAGAAACAAGACACCGACTAATTATCACTGTTGAAAGTTTGTAACGTGAGTCTGCAGCAGCTGATGGGACAGAACAACATCTTTAAAGTGTATATATCACCTGCTAAAACTGATGATGAGTTCATGTTTAAAGTTTTTTGCTCGACACACCTTTTTGTCTTGAACTCAGTGTTTGCTTTTTTAAATCATCCCATTACCTACAAATCACAGATGCTGTATTTCACTGCTCAACATTTTTCAACACAGACAGACTTCCTTACTTCCAAGCAGCCACTGTTTTCAGTTCATTTCAGTGCAACATTAAAATGCAAACTTGCAGATCATTTGAAACTTCAGGAGTCAGGAAATCTTTCACAGTCACCTTACATTGCAACATTATTGTCCAGGCAATTAATTGTCATGTAGTTATGCAGTGAGCAGACACAAACTCTGTGCTTTTAAAGACACAGAAGCTCTGATGTTGAGGATGTTCACCAGAGCTCACAAATCCTAAACCAGTTTTCTGATGTGAGGACAAACAGATCAGTAGGAGTTGATGCTTACTTGGCGATGACGGGGATGGAAACAGCCTGAGTGACGGCCTGAATGTAGTCGCAGTGGACGGGGTGTCTGGGACGTTCCTCCTTAAACCTGAATAACACAGTCATGAATAATACATGAGTTAAACAAGCAGCTCCGTGAAATTTTCCTTTCCTTTTCTTTGGGGGCATTTTTACAGCCTTTATTAGACCGCTTGTATGAACAGATTCCTTCTGAAGGGGCACGTTTGAGTTTGTGGCAATTTGTGACCAATTTGCTCTTTGAGACATTGAAATTTGCAAAATCCAGGCCAGACAAAATATTAGGAACGCTTTTCAATATAGTGCACTCCAGTACATAAACATAAAGTAGAATTATCACCTTTCTGACAATGTCAACAAAAACTGAAAATGTATAAGCTTAGTAAAAGTAGAATTTATGGCAGAGCTGTTGTGTTGTTGTTTACCTGCCATGAACTGCAACAGCAGTGACTCCAGTCTTCTCAATCCTCTGAACCAGGCTGATCGTTTCCTCCAACTGAAACCAGTGAAGATAAGAAACCAGTGAACAGCTGATGAATCTGCCTCTAATGTTAAGGCAGACCTTTGTAAGATAAAATGAAATATAACTGACATTTACAACAATGGAGAAAATAAAATGAGACATTTATAAAATCTGAAAGCTTTGTAAAACACTGTAAGAGCAGTAAAACATAATGACGCAATAAATAAACATTCTTTGATAAAAGAAATCATGTGTTCTGATGAAAATAGAGAAAGACATTTTTATAAAAATCAAAACTTTATTGTCCACCTTTGTTGCACAAAAGTAGAAATTTGTCTTCAATCGACATCAATATCACATATTGAAACATGATATAATAAATATGGAAATAATCTGACATGCAAACACAAGTAGAAAAGGAAATATAAAATGAAGACATGATCATAAACTAATGTGAGATAATGAGCGTGGTGAATTTTTCACGTCTTACCGAAGGCAGGATTCGGATTTTACATGTCACTGGTACAGAAACTCCTGTGACGAGCTTCCTGAGGATCTGCAGGAAGACCAAAGTTATATTAAAGTTTCCTTAAAGGAATTAAAAATCTGTTTATATCTTTGTACATAAAACTGTATGACCAACATGATTACTAATTAAAAGGACATATTCTGCACATTTCCAGTCTATATTTATATTCTGGGGCTCTGCTGGAATATCTTTGTATGATTTACACTTTTAAAAAACTCCTTATTTATCTTATACTGGCCCTTTATGCAGCCCCTCAGTTCAGCCTCTGTCTGAAACAGGCCATTTTATCCCTTTAATAAAACATAGAGGTTTAATTTCAGGTTATTGTGTTTTAAAACTTTGTCCTTTTCTCCAGACAGTTTCAGCTCATTACAGCTCAACATCTCCTAATTTAACAAAGATCATTAAATCTACTCACCGCCTCAATCTTGTTAGGATCTGACAGCAGAGCAGCTCCCATCCCGCCCTGCAGGACAGAAAAGGTCAGAGGTCAGCCGGAGGTCAAAGGTCACTAACAGGTTGGTCACTGATAGGAAACTCACCTTCGTGGAGTATTCCTTTGGACAGCCCATGTTCACGTCGATAGCAGCCACATCCTTTTCCCTGCACGACAGAGAGGAGACTCATTTTAACTGGTCGGGTTCAACAAACGGCTCCTTCACCACTATTTAGATTATTCAGTGTTCAGTTTTTTATTATTTCTATTGTATTTGACTCTATAAATGTGTATCCTAATGTTTTTCTCAGTTAGTGCTTTGAGCTCTTTAAACATTTCTTCACATTTAGATTTTAACTCAAAACTGAAGTTCAACCAAAAAAAACAAAAGAAAAAAAAAACAAGCTGCATCCCAATTTCATGCTACATACTTATTAAAGTATATTCATAGATGTCAGTATGCAGACTACATATGTTAACTTATTATTGTTAATGATGATGATAATAATAATAATAATAATAATAAATAAATACAAATAATTAAATTATAATTTTTTTTAAAATAGCAACAACTAAATATTACTAAATCTGAGTCCTTTTATTGGATATTCATCCTGCAATGCATAAATAAAAAGCAACTAGCTGCAAAAACATTTAAACTAATTTAGGATGGAGTTGAAACTTCTTTGGGAAAATCGTTTTCCTTTCTCTTAATTAACTTTAACTGTCAGTGGGATTTTGGTACAAAACACTAACGTATTGATTTATTGAGTACCAACTGCAAACACTGTGTACTATAAAAAGTATTTTTAAAGTATGGAAGTGAGACACAGACTCACAGAACAACAATCAGATGGATTTGGAGACAAACGATTGAACTGTGGATCAAAATCCAATAATTACTTTTAATCACCTCATAGATAGTGACACAACTCTAAAAAATTAAAAAAAAAAAAAAAAACTCACTAACAGCCTCTACTACTATTTTAAAGTTGTGTTTGGAGTAGGGCTGCAACTAATGATCATTTTCATTATCGATTAATCTGTTGATTATTTTCTCCATTAATCAGTTGGTTGTTTGGTCCATAAAATGTCAGAAATTTGTGAAAAATGTTGATCACTGTTCCCCAAAGTCAACCCAAAGATATTCAGATTACTGTCATAGAGGACTAAAGAAACTAAAGAAATCTTCACATTTAAGAAGCCCAAAGAATGACTCACAATGATTGATCGATTATTAAAATATATAAAAATAGTTGCTGAATAATTTAACAGTTTGTAACTAATCGATTAATCGACTAATTGATGCAGCTCTAATTTGTAACTTTAACTGCTACAGGGGTGAATTAAAGGCAAAGTTCAAAGATGATGAACTCACACAAGCCGAGCCACAATCAGCGCTCTGTCAGGATCAGCTGTCCCCTGAAAGAAGAGAAGAAAACTCACGACTCTGACTTGGAATGTAAAGCAAACTGACAAATAAAGGAGGAAAATATTCATGTTGTCTGGTTTGAAACGTTTTCTGTCTCACCATCTGGAAGACGACTCTGTCCTTCTCCTTTTCACAAGTCCTGAACATCACTCGATCGTCTGGAGCAACAAAATCCACCGTCTCCAGCACCTCTGTGACACAGACACACACACAGACACACACACACACACACAGACACACACACACACACACACACACAGACACAGACACAGACACAGACACAGACACAGACACAGACACAGACACAGACACACACACACACACACACACACACACACACACACACACACACACACACACACACACACACACACACACACACACACACACACACACACACACACACACACACACACACACACACACACACACACACACACACACACACACACACACACACACACACACACACACACACACACACACACACACACACACACACACACACACACACACACACACACACACGATGAAAACCACAACATTGTCTGGATCATCAGCTGCCAGCCTACTCTGTGAAGGAGAATGAAAACTGCAGTACTACTACTTTTACTGCAATATATCAAGCAGATAATACTTATGTACTTTTACTGAAGTGGGATTTTTCATGCAGAACTTTTACTTGTAATGGAGTATTTTACATTGCTATATTGGTACTTTTACTTCAGTAAAGGATCTGAGTACTTCTTCCACCTCTGTAAATCTTACCGTTCACCACCCTCTGACACTGGGCCATCTTGATGTCAATCAGCTCCTGGAACAGACAGCACAGAGTTAGTAACACTGATATAGACACAGTTTTATTGCCCCCGTTAAAAGCCTCCATCCTCACCTCACAGTAAACCACATCAGCTCCGTAGTCCAGAGCCAGCAGCCTCATGGGCAGAGTCCCCACCCGGACCATGGGAGCCAGCGCGGTGATGTTGCTGAAGCTCAGCCTGCCTGCCATCATGACGGCTCAGTCCTCCTGCAAACAACAGTCACAACGACACTTATCTCTAAACACCGAGAGATACATTTTCAACTCTTCTCTGTTCGTTTAGCTGTGATAAACCGCATTATTTTCCACTGCAAGTCCCTCCCACAAAACTCCCCTCAAAAATCCGTTGATTTACTGCGGCTTCATTTCTAGCTTAACGCACACTTCACAGACGACAAATAAAGACCTTAAACTTATCACCTGAATTAAAAAATATATATTATTCGACCCGGCAAACAATTAGCACACAATGAAACAAATACAACGAATAATATTCACTTTTAGTGCTACTTCCATGTATCTAACAACTCATACACGTCGGCTGAATTAATGTGGTTTACTACAGCGGTGCGGACCCAAAATAAACTTAGATTTTGCGATGATTTAATCGCAATAAACAGATCAAAATGATGCCGAAATAACTACAGCGTGATGCCGATTTGTAAAAAGTCTGAATTCATGCTTTGTCAGGTCTGTCAAGACGACAAGCAAACAACTTTTAAAATGCTTGTTTTCTGAATGGAATTCGGATCGATCAGGGCTATGCTATGCTAACATTGTAGCTTGCTCCATCAACAGTCCAAATAACGTCATCTAAATTAGGCATAAATACGGCAGCGACGTTACTGTTTATACACACAGATATCTACATACTGTGTAACTTTAAAATTATATAAACTCACCGGCATTTAAGATGTTTATTATTGATGACAGCAGCTGTAACGTGCGGTCACGTGGGGGGAGAAATGAAGCGTGCTCCCTTTAAACTTCCTGTTTAGGCTTCTACGTCATCGTGCCGTTATAGATTAACATCATGTAGATCAGCACAACATAGAGCCGAAATATATAGAACCATAGAAGAGTCATTGTGGATCAATTTCTTCAATATACTCAGATATTCAATTCAGCAGCGCGGTTTAAAAAGATAAACACCATCAGTCCTGCTCCAATTCATTCTCGATTTATTGTGCTGCTACAGTTATTTACTCATTTTTACAAAAAGTGCTCTAAAATACATACCAGTTAACATTCCATGTAATGATCCCGTTTGTAAACACGATGCTTTACAAATAATTTACAGTCAAAAAGTGTCTATTTCGAGGCAGAACGAGACAGGTGAAGACGCCAGCTGCTACAGATCCCTGCTGTGGTTTTCCTCCTCCTCTTCAATGGGAATACAACTGGATTTCATCTTCTTTTTTTACTGTACATGTTATTTCACCCACAGCCTGTATATCAACAGTTATCAACAGAATGACTCCCCCTCTAGTCAATGAAACACTGATGTGTCTACATAAGGCCATTTACAGATCTTTTGTTATAAAGTATGGTTTCCGCCATTTGAGAAAACACTTATTCGTATGAAAAATGAGATCTGATTATTATATCTAGAAGTGCTGAGTCAAAGAAAACCAAATGCTAATCTTGAAGATGTTTCATCCAAAAAACCTCTTCATGAATCTACAGCAGGTCCAGCTGCCTTTGACCCAACTTTTCTAGATATCCTATGACCTGAATCACACATATATTTTTGCCCCACAGTCATTTGGCAGCTTTTGGAGAGAATGCAAGGGGCATCTACTGTATCTTTAATAGTGAATGAAAATATTAAAGGACAGGTTCACAATTTTCAGGTGTCCATATGAACAGTGAAAGAGGTTTTCCTCGCTGTAATCATTCCTCCTGTTCATACTGGATATTAAAAGATCCCCTTCAAATGTGCTTTCTATGTAAGTGATGGGGGCCAAAATCCACAGTGTGTCCACACAGTCATTTAAAAGTAGATGTGAAGCTTATATGAGGCTTCAGCAGTCTGAGTTAGTCATATCAAGTGGATATCTGCCACATTTACAGTCTTTTCAGCATCAAATTCCCTCTTTGTGTTTCCTCGGACAGTGTTTCCCTGTTGAGCTGCGGTGGAAGTTTAGGTACTTACATTTTAAGTACATTATGAAAGGATCTTCTAATGGTCAGCATGAGCAGGAGGCAAGATTTATGCATATTTCAATGTTCATTTAGACACCTGACTGTTGTTTAAAGACAGACTTGAAAAATTGTGAACCCGTCCTTTAAAATAAAGAAATAGTCTCAGAGTCAGCTGGTCTCTACAGGCAGAAGCAGGTGAAGCAAAGAGGACAAAGGTAACGTTAACAGCCTGGGCATGAATAACAGTAGCTCCAGTTTGTGCCTCTCATGTATGAGCAGGTCACAGAGGTAACCATCAGTTTCTATAAAAGATAATTTACCGTTAATGTTTGGAAAAACCCAGAAGATCATTAAAAATACTTTCCAAGATCCTCAAAGACTCTTCTACCCATCAGGGTGAAAAAATATTCAGTCTGCTGCACAATAAAAACATTTTTTTTACCCCGTTTCCCAATTTGCGACTCTGTTTCCGACCTTTGTTTTGATTCTGAAATAGAGGTGCAACTTGGGAAAATGTTAAAAGTCTATTTTATTGTGCAAAGTGTTACTGATGTCATACTGAAACAAAATAAGTGATCACAAAGGGTCAGAGGTTATAGAGAGTTGGCTTTGTAATGATGATAGCAATGGTGAGAAGAGATTCATAATCTGCTGAGAAGAAGAAGTTGCACGACGTGGGAAATATCTGTGAAAAGGGCTATTTCTGTCTCTGTCACATACTGCATTAAGCTTAAAATACATAACATAAACTGACACAGCAGCATTTTATAATCTTAATTTTCCATTAAAAAGAGCTGCAAGAATTTGTCAGTATTTCTACATCTGATTACAATCACAGTCAGTAAATCAGTTAATTCCAACAAACCAGAGTGATGAGGGTTGAGGCGAGAGTAGCAGCAGGTAAAGTGAAAACAACTATTTTGTTAATTAATAAAGTCGAGCTGGCCCTCGGTCTCAGGGGTACGACGGTGCTTTGTGCAAAATGAGTCCAGTTCATCCTGAACAGTGAGGAAACAGACGATGGAAGACCAAAGTGCTTCTCAAATAATCAAATGCAATACACAAAGCAAAAAGGCACTCGCGAAATACACTAAAGTCTAATATAGTGAATCAGTTAATAAACAACATTTGAAATATATTTTCCCCAGTAAAAAGTCTTATCACACCAAGTCTGAAACTTATACAGAAAAAAAACAAGTGTTGTGTTTTGATGCTCAAAAACAAACACAGGTGATAATTTTACCAGGAATTGTGTGACATGCAGGACATACATTTACTCAAGTACTGTACTTAAGTACAATTTTGAGGTACTTGTACTTTACTTGAGTATTTCCATGTGATGCTACTTTATACTTCCACTCCACTACATTTCAGAGGGAAATATTGTACTTTCTACTCCACTACATTTATTTGACAGCTTTAGTTACTTTTCAGATGAAGATTTGACAAAATGGATAATATAACAAGCTTTTAAAATACAACACATTGTTAAAGATGAAACCAGTGGTTTCCAACCTTTTTGGCTTTTGACGTCTTACAAAAAGCAGTGTGTAGTCGGGGTCACATTTCAGATGTCTATGAGTTGTTAACAGCTCCACCAAATAGTGATTTTTCCCTTAAACTTCTCACATGGTTTCTGAATCTTTTCTGAAATAATTTGCACCAGACTTGATGTGCAAAGTGTTTTCTTACTTTTTCAAAATCAGAATATTGACTTCAAATGTGTTTTAGACTTGGTGTGAAAAGAACTTAAGGCACGATAAAACACCAGCAACATTCAGAAGAAATAACCGCACACTGTCAGTCGGTCAGAGTTCTGTCATGTTACAGAAGAGGAAACAAATGGGTCCAAAAACGGGAATAAAAGTCATTTTCACAGTGAGACACTGTTGGCATTAGGTTGTTGTACTTGACGACTTAGTAGAAAAGAAAGAGAAAATAAAAAGTGCAAGAAGCCCGTGAAGAAGAACAGGCGTTTCCAGTCAACTGTAGGGAAACCAGTGTCTCGGACGGTCAAAGGTCAAGACAGAAAGCTCCCATACCAGGAGCAGGTGTCTGGACTTAGACAGTGGCGGAATAAAAAAGGGAGGCAAAAACAAAGATTTTCATATATTCAGAAAAGAGTTTTAAGAGTTGGCAGAAAAACTACTCCTGCCTGATGATCGGTCAGTCCATTCTGAAGGATTGGCGATCTCGATGGGGTCAAACTGAGGAAAGACCACGAAACACAACCTCTGGCCCACAAACGTCGCCGTCTCTGCAGGAAAAGACAACAACTGGTCAAGAGTTATACATTAGAAAAAACAGTGTCGTTTAAAGTAATAATAGTAATAATAAGATTTCATTTAAATAAATGTCTGTTAAGTCACCATCTATCACTGAATGAGGTAACACAGTTAGTGAGGCGTTTTCCATCACCCAGCAGTGGTTGGTCTGCCAGAGAGGGTAGGCGGAGCTAACACAAAAGACTCGCTCTTCAACTCACTTGTGTGTGAAGCAGCGTACTAGTTTTCCCGTCTCTGCTAGCGTTGCCAACTGCCAACTGACTGACGTCACACAGGCGACACTGATTGGATCTTTGGGAAGTGAGGTCCAAAAACACACCTGCAATTACTGCTTATCGCCATAGTGGAGATTTTCTAGATTGTTACTTTCAGCGGACTTCCTTCACCAACTTGTGATTTGAACATTACCTGCTGGTCAGTGATTTTAATCCAGTCCCTCTCTGTATGTGGGTCATTTTTCAGCCCCACCCCAGTAATAATTACAGTTATTGCAATTATTCCAACTTTTTTTCAGTGAACTCCCTGCTCCTCCTGTCATTTACATCCCGTCCAGAGCGACGTCCTTGTATTTTAAAGTAGATCTCAGAGTTTTTACCTTCCACTTCATTTAATCAGCTCAGTGGGAAACTTCACTTTTTTGTGAAAATGAGGGACGTCAAACATGTTTTTTCTAATCTGATAGATGGAAACATGCTAACACCAACATACAGGCCTACTGCTGTTATCTTTTAGCCCTGTTTTTAGATGATATTTGTTTACATTTTGGCAATTAAAAGTCTGCCGAATTAGCTGTTAGCAGTTCCTGTTTGCAGTGTAACCATGGATCTACAGACAACTATCACTGGATTACTTTGACACTGGAGAAAACTTAAAAATGTGATGACTCTCAGCAAGTTCTGCAGCCTCTTTTTTCTATGATATAATAAGTGGATTTATGGAGGTTTATTGTTGATGGACATCAGAGATAATGATATCTTCGGGAAGTGTAAGTCACACTGAATGATATCAATATGTGTTTGATGTGTGTCTGTTCAGATTTGACTCAGTTATGACTCTGAGAAGAGGACGATTTTTGACTCTTCTTCACCTCACAATATCTTTGCCTCACCTTCAACTCTCTGGCGCCCCCCTGGGGATGCTTTTGGCTTTGCCTTGTGATGTTCATCCCGTCTGAATGGGGCTTAAGACCTTCTTTAGAAACTCACCAATGAAGTCATAGATACACTTTGGTTTTTCCTTCCAGTGAACACCCAGGAAGTAGACAGGCACGCCGGTGAGCATGATGACCAGGCCAACACCACAAACCACCGGCTCTGAGTAAAGACTGAAACCCAGCAGCAACGCCCAGAACATCAGGTAACACACAGGAACCAGCAGGTTCACCTGAAGACAACATGTGGTTAAAAGATTTCAATAATTCATGATTCATCGATACAAAACAAATTATGTGTATGTGGTGACATGGAAAGCTGTCTGGTGAGGTAAAGTGTGTAGGTACCTTGATGGGTCGGTACAGGTTGGGTTTCTTCCAGCGGTAGTACAGCAGGCCTGCGATGGTGACGCCGTACGACAGGTAGTTGATGAAGGAGACGTAGTTGATCAGGTTGTGTGTTTCTCCGATGCAGAGTATCACAATGGTGGCAGCACACTGCAAAACACAGCAAGGTATGAAAACGTGATGTCAAAGTCAGTTAATGTCTTCTGTTGCTCTGTAGGAGTCTGAGAAGATAACCCTGATGATGTCATAGTGATGTCACCTGGGTTATCTCGGATTAGACTTTTTTTTTTTTACGAAGCTTTATGTAGCTGCTGTAGGTGGAGCTAGTTTGAACTACTTTATACACAGTTGCTGAAATATTGGATCATTTGAACATTTATTGAAATGAAACCATGTGAGAAGTTTAGAGGGAAAAATCACTATTTGGTGGAGCTGTTAACAACTCATAGACATCTGAAATGTGACCCCGACTACACACTGCTTTTTGTAAGACGTCAAAAGCCAAAAAGGTTGGAAACCACTGGTTTCATCTTTAACAATGTGTTGTATTTTAAAAGCTTGTTATATTATCCATTGTGTCAAATCTTCATCTGAAAAGTAACTAAAGCTGTCAAATAAATGTAGTGGAGTAGAAAGTACAATATTTCCCTCTGAAATGTAGTGGAGTGGAAGTATAAAGTAGCATCACATGGAAATACTCAAGTAAAGTACAAGTACCTCAAAATTGTAGCTAAATACAGTACTTGAGAACATGTATTTAGGTAATTTCCACCAATGTAGTATATAGAAAACTGAGATCAATGTATTTTCAGGGTGAGGTTGTACGTACGCAGACCAGCAGGGCGGGGATGGGCGTGCAGTTCTTAAAGTGGATCATGGCCAGCAGGCTGGGCAGGTGACCCTCTCTGGCTCCAGAGAAACACAACCTGCAGGCAGAAACATCATCAGACAGGCCGTCAGCAGCCAGACTGAAGCGACGTGAAGAGTTAGAGCACGCAGAAACAGAAAGTGGAGCTCACCTGGAGGAGGTGAACAGGTAGCCGTTGATTCCTCCGAAGGTGGACAGAGCCACAGAGATTGGCATGATGACAGAGAACATTCCCAGCAGCTTCTCTCCGAACGTCTGAACAGCAGCACAACAGACAGAATCACTGATGTGTACAGACCTGAAAAACACTACAATATGAATTCTGGGCGGCTCGTGTGTGATTCAACTGAAAATGTTTCTGCCCGGCTGCCAGAAACAACACATTTAGGATATATCATATATCATAATGACTTTAGTGACCCCCTGACTTTTCCTCTAGCGCCACCAACAGGTCAAAATTAAGACTTGTCCAACACTTGAGTTGTATCAGGATATCAATGAACAAATTCCTGTCAGCATGCTACTGTGCCCATGTTAAACCTGCAACAACTGATGTTGGGTCCAATTCTTTTGAGCAGAAACAAGTAGTGAACACAACTCTGACATATCACCTGCGTTTTAGTTGATACAGCTGCTTATTTCCACATCCAGCAGTTACGGAGCAACATTATCATTCATTAGGAGTCGTGTTTCTGTCCACCTGGTGAATCTAAGTCCAATATTCACTCTCTTTTAGCTGTTTCTGCTCTCTACCAACTCCTGAGGGAAATATCTGGCTCTTTAGCTGCTAAATGCTCCACTATGTTCACCAGCTAGTCTACAGCTAACTGTGTCTGTTTGCTGTTTGGTGCTGAGCAGGTAGTGTACAGTGGCTTTTTACAGCCTTTTCTCTGAAAACAGCTGCCTGCTGCGGCCGGAAACGACACTATGAGAGCGCTGAGAGTGAACCAAAACAGTTACAGGGTCGAGGGGCTAAAATCATGTCTTTAATAGTGATATTTGCACTGTCAAATAAATGTAGTAGAGTAGAAAGTACCCTCTGAAATGTAGTGGAGTGGAAGTATAATGATCCAGAAAATGGAAATAATCAAGTAAAGTACAAGAACCTCAAAGTTGTACTTTAGTACAGTACTTGGGTAATTGTACTTAGTTACTTTCCACCTCTGCCGTCCTTCCATTAAGGGTATAAAATGCTGACTTTCAGTATGAAGCGTTCCCACAATTCACTTCAACATGAGTTTGGACGCTGTAGGTGCACTGAAGCAAGAAATCCTTGCTAAAAGCGTAATTTGATGTTTAAATTTAAAATATAAATTTTACAGTTTGTGAATCTGTTTTAATTTTCTGTTCATCTATGTTCTGTACTGTGGACAGGTTGTTGTCAAAAGGAAAAAATTATATTACCAACTTTTTTTTAATCAAGGCAAAGTTCATTATAGAAACACGAGATAAAGCATAAACACATACACAGCTACTAAACAGCTGAACTGTACTGTCATCAAACTGGACTTTACATTGTACACTGCATTCAACCTCCACTGTTACATAATTAAATTATTTATACACGTCATATTTACTTTTTGCTCGTCACCTTCATATATTTCATACACTTCATTTCTTTGTCCATAGCACAGTCCATATTTCCTTTGTACAGTCAATATTTCATTTCAAGTTATTCTATTCTTATTTTTTTCATTTAATTTTAGTACAACTTGGTTTATTTAATCTTCTATGTTGCGTTTGTGGGAGCAAACGCCAAGACACATTCTTTGTATGCTTGCATATTTGGCTGATAAACAGATTCTGATCTTCTGATCTGATCTTCTGAAATGTGACAGCAGACTCGTCGTTTGGCCACATTACTCACTACAGCCACAGCATTGGATGACAGCAGCTCCTCGGGCGACATGGAGGAGAAGTAGGCGATGTTGGTGAGCGTGTACACAAAGGTCACCAATGGGATGGAGATGTAGATGGCACGAGGTAGATTCCTGACCGAGGTGACACACCATGCACAGATGATACAATCAAAACCAAAAAATCAATACATTTGCATGAAAGTTGATCAAAGGGCACTAGAAATCTTTTTTTAATTAAATTTTAACATTAAATATTCATGTTTAGCGGTTTATGATCAGAAAAAACCCGACCAACATAAATCTTTACAACAACTAACAATGATGCTCATTGTTGTTAAGTTTTTACCCAATTTTCAACCTAAAAATTACCCCAAAAATAACAGATTTTCACCCAAATTCTATGACCCCCCCGCTCCCAAAGGATGTTGTGTTTTCTGCTGCGAGAGGACATGAACAATATGTTTTACAGTAAACAAGGTTTTCTTGGGATAGGCACAGCTCAGAGAATTTTCTGGTAGCAAAAACTGAAGAGTAAATAGGAGAGAAAATGCAAATTCTCCATGAACTTTGTACCAGACTCCCTCTACAGACAAGAAATTGTTAGACTACAGAGTATTTGTGTTGTAAATGGTATCTTAATGGTCAAAAAATGTACACATATTGTTTTATTATTCATTTTTAAAAATCCTTTTTTAAAAATAAAAACCTAAAATAATGGGCCCTAACAATATAGTACATCACTCAACAGAAGAGTGAAGACACATACTTAACTGAAGAAGAAAATGCCCCAAATGTCGCCCACAATCTGGCCAAGCAGGACAAAGAAACAAGCTGAGATGGAAGCTGAATAAGTAATGTCATGGCACTGGAAGATGTTAAGAAAAGCATAAATATTCACCGTCTGGGTTCAACCACTTCCTCTGTGACGTAGTTGAGGAAGTTCCAGCCGCTGAAGGCGAAGGATGCCTGCAGGAAGGCCAGAGCGATCTGCCCGACAGACGGCGTCCTGTCCTGGGAAAAGGCCACCTGAGGACTCAGCGCCTCATAGTTCCCTGCAAGATAAATCATATATTTGAGTTTGTTTTTCACTTCAGGGACCAGTAAAGCTTTAGGCTACAGGCTCTGAAGGTTACCGTTGAAGATCTGGACCAGGCCGACCACAATGATGAGGCCCAGAGCCATCAGCTTTCCCACGGTGAAGACGTCCTGGATCCTGGTGGCCATACGAACGCTGGAGCAGTTCACCCAGGTCAGCAGCACTGAGCAGGAAACACAGGAACCTTAGATCACACTCAAACCAGGAGGACACACAGAGGGGGGTGAACAGACTGATTGATCAAATAATTATGGATAATGTGGTGTAATTGCAATTGTGCAAAAGGCAAAAGTGCAACATTTTGGGGAACACACTTGACTCATGTCTGTCCGTTAAATATGAAGCTACAGCCATCTGCCAGTTAGCTTAGCTTAGCACAAAGACTGGAAACAGGGGGAAACAGCTAGCTTGGCTCTGTTTGAAGGTAATAAAATCCACCTCTAAAGCTAATTAACACGCTATATCTCGTTTGTTTAATCCAAAGAAAAGTGTAAAAAATGTGTTGTTTTGCAGGGGGTTACATGCCGGACGAAGTGAATGTGCATATTTCCCAAAATGATGAACTATTCCATGAAGTAAAATAACTTTTTCCCCGTGTAGTTTGGTCCCCATTTAGCCTTATTATTAATTGCACCATTTTTATTATCATCGCAGCTCTGCAGAGTAAACTATCAAGAGAGTATCAATACAGCCAAACAAAAAAACTTTTAATTTAAAGGTCCACAATAACATTGTCATAAATAATACTAACCATCTGAGAAAGTGCCATTCACTGAAGAAAGCTGTGACATACAGTCAAAATCTAAAGAAAAGCTAGTAAGTGGACCTTGGGTTTATTACGGATGTGTGTTCCCAAGGTCAAGAATAAAATGTCATGCTCATATATCTGTGCCAACAATACGTAAAACTTAAAATAAAAATGATTTTGGAGGTTTCAGTGAGACTTTAATTGTCCCATCATGTTCTAAATGCTTGTCATTTCGTTTGGCATTACAAGTTTAAATCTAGAGGATTTTGAAATTTGGCATTAATTATCACCAATTAGCAGCTTCAATCTAATGTAGTCTAGTGATTTAGTATTGCACTTATATAGAGTTGGGGGACTTTTGAGAGACAGATTTAAAAAAGTAGAGTAGTCAAAACTAAAGCAGAAAAGGCTGACATATCTTGTACTAGTCCCTAGTAGGGTTTTAAGTTCCAAAAACACCTGTTCCTACATTTCCCATAATGCAACTTAACAGCGTCTTTCATTAGACCCACCCCCTGTCTGGTAGACATCTTTGCACCTCTACTTTGTCACGCAGGTTTTCTCTTGTAAATTTGAAGTCACTAAATCTAAACTGAGATAACAGCTGATGACATCATTATGACATCATCAGGGTTACTTTCACAGACTCCTCCGGGGGCCACAGAAGACATCATACAGCTGTTTTCACAGGCTGAGTAGAACTAACCATGGCGAGTAAACAGACTTAGACACATACAGTTGGCGCAATGCCCCTTTAAATATATCTGTATCAGCCATCATAAACCCACATCCCTACATCGGGGACCCGGGTCTGGTGTTCAGTGGGCGGCAGCAGCGAGTTGTCCTGGGAGGCAGGAATGTGGAAAAGGGGAAACCGAGGGAGGGCGTGATTGTTTCACCTCGTCCATCATTGTCACCAACTTTGCCCTGCTCGCTCTCATGGTGGCCTCGCTCTCCAACACAAAGACGGGCTGTCAGCCCCACAAAACAAAACACTTCCGTTGCGAAGGGCAACAAAACGTGGCGATGTCCACCGCCCCCACACACCCCCCCCTCTCAGGCAAGACACCAAGCAATTAGGCAGCCTGACAGGTCCACACGGACAAATGTAATGTCAGCTTAGAGCTGTACAACTGCTTAGAGCTTCCTCCATGAAGTCCACTCGGCCTGTTCTGTCACAGTCACTTCTGCTGTAGTCGCCTTATTCATTCATTTTTGATATCAACATCAAAATTTTTGGGGAGTGACGATGCTCTCTGCAGCTTTCACATCTCATCAGAACTCAAAGACTTCTTAGGTTTTGGTGGGCTTACTGTTATCTTTTTTTTCCTCCTTTCATTAAAAAGATTTACTCTGAACTCTGATTTTTGTCACCTTCAAACCCTTGAAAGCTCCTCAGATTTCATAAAGACGTCAGTATACTTCAAACAAAGTGTCTACCTCAACACCTCAACACCTTTCCAACATTGGAATTTTGGGGTGGGGGTGTGGGGGGGCTGTGTCCAACAATTTCTGTAACTGACAGTCCGACAATCATGGCCACTTTGCATAGCTATTGACCACTCACTAAAACTGACCACCTGAACATTGATTGTCTAATCATAGCTTAGCAAACATGAATGTTAAGGTATGGTCACATTACACTTCTGTCCTGCTGTTTCTATTTCCTCCGACGGATAAATTCAAGCATGCGATGTCCTGCTGAAATTGTCATTGTTTCTGAAATTAAAGACCTATTGTTTAAAATATTATTATCTCCCACCGTTATCATTGTAAACTGCTTATGTTCGGTGCGAGAACAGAAAGCTTGACTGACAGGTGTAGCGACTGTAACTAAGGGGGGTGGGGCTTAACAAACGTCCAGGTATGAGGTGAGAAAGTAAGCTCTCTTTTTCCTCACGCCTTCCTTCTGTCACTTTTAACACCACCAAGGCTGTTAACACTTGGTTTTAAAATGTGTTTCTGTGATCCGAACACAAGTGGACAGCCGAGACACAACGCCGTTCACACCTTTGTCTATCAGGCGTCTCCAAGGTGTCCAGCTGACCACTGTCGCCAGACAAGCGCCAGATTTGTTTTGCACGGGCTAGCTAAGAAAACAAAAATGATGCTTCAAGAACTAATAAACATGTACGAGCTATTCCAACTGTTGAGCTTGGCAGGACAAAGTCATTCGGCGTTGGCGCGCTGTCACCAAAACAATCACCTGTCATGTCCTGCACTGGTGACATATTTTCCTGTTACGTCCTTGTCGGGGACGCATCAGGACGCATTAGTGTATAAAAGATATGTGGTCAAATGTGTCCCAGACCACCTCGGCAAGTGGTTTAAGTGATCGGATCACAGTGCGTCTTGGTGGTCGTTTACACTTGTATTTAGCGCTGTCCACTTGTGATCCGACCGCCCAAGACGCATTTTAAAACCAAGTGTAAACAGGGTCACAAATGGAACAGGTATAAATATTTTATACACTTAATATGAACAAGTAAACCTCAATGTTTAAAGGACGGGTTCTTGGAACAGTTTTTCTGTATATTTTAACTTTCTGTGGCAGGTTTATAGTATCTGGTGATACACAGTATTTATCACTAGCTTTTGTATTCCAAACCACAAACCAAACATTCCTCCTCATCCCGTCTCTTAGTCCTGTTCTCCTCCTTCCTCCAGGGATGCTGTGCATTTTTTACTGCAGCCATTAAAAAGGGGTTTTAAAAAGCCTTCAGCCAGCAGTTACATAAGAGAAATTTTACATGCAACTAGTTCTCCTCTCACACACATGCTAAAGGACCAGACCTGTTTTCTATTGATGAGGGAATCTGAGGTGGATTTTGATCAGCATTATGGGAGATATTACTGATTTTAGAGCAGTCATTTGGGAACCAGCACAGAAGAAAGATCATGATCCAGCAGCAGCAGCAGAACAACCACAAAGACATGTCATCCTTCATGAATGATGCAAGCGTCTTGTGGACATTACAGTAGTAATGGAGAGCTGTTATAGCCTTTCAACATCTTTAATGTAGTCTCCCCCTAAATGTACACCACTCTATAATTAACAGTCCTGCTTCACAAGACAATGTGTAATATTGTGTATAAAGGTCGTCATTACATTTCTATGTTTGGTGAATTTATTTGATTTTTTATTAGTTTTGTGCAGATGATGCTTCTGGAGATTTCGTGGTTTGAAATTGTGTTTTTGTTGTTATTATATTGATTGTTTTGTTTTAATTACATATTATTATTATTTATTTGTTTATTTATCTGTTAATTTCCATTTTCCATTTCCATTAAAATCTGAGCCCTGCTGAGGAAAAAAAAAAATCAGACACTTACGGAGACAGGTGGCGGACAGCAAGCGTGTCGCCATGTATGGAGGAACACAGTTTGGGAAGACAGGCTGCAGGACGTAGCTGGAGAAGGTGAGGGCGATGACGGCCAGCGTGGTCGGGTACATGATGAGGACGGCACTCCACAGCAGGAGAAACCTGGACGACAGAAAGACATTTATACTCTCAGTGATTTAAAGAAAATCTTAATCTGAAATGGTTCTAAAAAAACATTTAGATTAGGTTTCACACATGAATATGCATTATTTTTACTACTGCTCCTGACTGTTGTTTTAAGACAGACCTGAAGAGATGTGAACCAGTCCATTAAAGCAGTGCTCCACAGAGTAATGTACAGACTGCAGTTACGTTATGCTGGTAGCAGGCTTGAAAAATTGTGACTGTATCCTTTAAAGACGTGTACCTACACGCCTGATTTGTGACATCACAACTAATTTGGAGCCAATCCTGGTCCAATATTCAACTTACACAACTGTGATGTGGAAACTTGAAGCCTCCAGTGCACAAACACTGAGACTGGACTTTACAGTGAAGGAGGAGACATCTCGTGTCCAACAGTTAAACTTTTGAAAAATAATTAGATATTCAGAGATTCTGGATTTTTTTATGACAGAGGAGCAGAGTTTTTAACGAGGTGATTTAACTTTTTTGTGGAAGAGAAACACAGATCATTAGTCAAAGCCGAGTATTTTTGTATGCCTTAAAGCATGTCTGGAGGGGATCTTTAAAAACATCACAACCCATCAACTCTGAAGGCAGCAGGACAGCTGAGGCTGATGGGAATTCACTCATTAGTTTTAGAGATTTCCTCTAATGAACTGAAATGTCTGAGTTGAAGTTTTGATGGTGCTGAATGAAAAGTCAGGAGCTCACCAAAGTTATTAGTGTTCCATGTTTCTACCAAATATCACTGCAATTAGTGCTGCAACGATTAGGCGATTAATCAATTCGCTGCCAAATATTAAATTAATCACCAACTATTTTGATAATCATTCAATCGTTTTGAGTCATTTTTTAAGAAAAAAGTGTCCAAATTCTCTGATTCCAGCTTCTTAAACGTGAATATTTTCTAGTTTCTTTAGTTCTCTGTGACACTAAACTGAATATTTTTGGGTTGTGGACAAAACAAGACATTTGAGGACGGTACTTCGGGTTTTGGGAAACAGTGATCGACATTTTTCACCATTTTCTGACATTTTATGGAGAAAATAATCAACAGATTAATCGATAATGAAAATAATCGTTTTTAAGTGAGAAAGTTCATTCTTGACCTTGGGAATAATAGTTTAATAAAGGAAAAAACACAAGGTCAAGGTCTTTCAACCACATCTAACAGTCTTCATTAGTGGACAGAGTTTGATCTGTTGTCATGGAGATGGTTCAGTTCTCAATCACGTGACCTAAGTATGAAATTTCTGTCACATGATAACAGGTGGCTTTATGTGGGGTGTAGCTGGTAACCAAAGATGGTCTCTGGTGTCAATTCCATTTGACCCAGTCACCAATCACCAGTCTCAAAACAACAGTCAGGAGCCCAAATGAACAGTGAAACATGTTTTTCTTGCTGTAATCATGGAGGAATGTTTACAGCAAGAAAAACAGGTTTCACTGTTCATTTGGGCTCCTGACTGTTGTTTTAAGACAGATTTGAAAATTGTGAACCCGTCCTTTAAGACTATTTTGTAAAACATCCAACAGTTGTTGAGATATTTCAGTCTGAACCAGACTGTTGAACTGTCAAACCGACACCCACATCCTTCACAACAGAACATTTCAGACTTGTAAACCTCATAAGCCTCCTCTCTACTCACCCCATCAGACCACCGAATATCTCAGTCACATAGGAGTAGTCGCCCCCTGATTTGGGGATGGTGACGCCCAGTTCAGCATAGCATAAGGAGCCCAAGGCGGCGATGCAGCCTCCCAATAACCAGACCACCAACGCCAAACCCACCGAGCCCGAGTGCTCCAGGACCCCCTTAGGAGAGATGAAGATCCCCGAGCCAATGATGTTCCCTGTAGAGAAGAGGAAGTGTGTTTAAGATACCGACAGGTGTACATTATGTTGAGCACCAAAGTTCATTATTGACCTTGAAAACAGTAGTTTGACAAAAATCAATGGATGAATGAAAAAACTTCACTTAAGGTCTACTTACTAGCTTTTTCCAGAGCTTTCAACTGCATCTCACACTCTTCCTCAGCAGAGTTTGCTTTTCATTTTATCTTCATTTTCATTTTTTCATTTTCCACGGCGCCAAGCCTGAAGTATGAAACTTTAAGGAACTTGGAGCTGTTATCATGTGACCAAAGTTCCAGACTTACTGTAGGTCAACTGGGCAAACTCCATCTGCTGAGGAAGACCACGAGATGCAGTTGAAAGCACAGGAAAAAGATAAAGTTGGCAGCATTCAGCTCAAAAACTATTGTAACTATGTCACAGAATTGATCATTTTGTTTTTAAACTTTACAAGGTTTGTTTGAAGGTAATAAATATTATTTCTGTAAATTTGCTACACTACAATTTTTAAATGACAATAAAATTAGGTGAAGGGTGGATACTGACTCAAAACACACATTTTAGGACTTGTACTTGACCTCGGATTTGTTTGTCTTGACTTGGGACATGATAGCAAAGACTCAAGTACTGTACTTAAGTACAATTTTGAGGTACTTGTACTTTACTTGAGTATTTCCATGTGATGCTACTTTATACTTCCACTCCACTACATTTCAGAGGGAAATATTGTACTTTCTACTCCACTACATTTATTTGACAGCTTTAGTTACTTTTCAGATGAAGATTTGACACAATGGATAATATAACAAGCTTTTAAAATACAACACATTGTTAAAGATGAAACCAGTGGTTTCCAACCTTTTTGGCTTCTGACGTCTTACAAAAAGCAGTGTGTAGTCGGGGTCACATTTCAGATGTCTATGAGTTGTTAACAGCTCCACCAAATAGTGATTTTTCCCTCTAAACTTCTCACATGGTTTCATTTCAATAAATGTTCAAATGATCCAATATTTCAGCAAAAATCAAAGATTAGAGAAAGAGTCCAAAAAGTGAAAACAGATTTGTGTATCAGAACTTTGTTTTTTCTTCTTTCCTCTCCCATTAATCATCTCACGACCCCTCAGATTTATCTGCTGACCCTTTGGAGGGGCCCCACCCCTAGGTTGGGAACCACTGGACTAAACTAGCTAACTGTATATAAAGTAGTTGAAACTAGCTCCACCTCCAGCAGCTACAACAGTAACATGCTGCTTACACACTGATGCTTCAGTATTAATAATCTAATGATGTCATATATAATAATATATCAGTCAGAGGGACCAAACCACTACTTTTACTGCAATACTTTAACTACATCAAGCTCATAATACTTATGTACTTTTACTGCAATACTTTAACTACATCAAGACTTAAAAACAATTACTTTATCCCACTTCTGTATGTAATTTTTCCTTTTCTGTGGATAACAATGTCTGTCTGTTGATCCACTACTTGAAATATCTCAACACATATTTGAAGGATCACCATGAAGAGGTTGTTTTGACACAGATTTAGTGTTATTTTTTATTTTACTGTTGGGATATTTACCCAAACTAAAACTTGTTATAATCTACTCTACTCTGTTTAAACTTACATGTCACGGTTGGTTATTGATTAATAACTTGTGTATCTTTTGAATGACATACGCACAATGTTGAGCACAAGAAACAACACATTTGTGACAGTTTTTAGATAAAACCTGAGCTTGTTACTAGGTAAAGTTAACCCAATGTTGTGTTGGTGCTATATTGATCCAAACCTGGTAAAAATCTAACCCAATGATTTTTAGTTTGTAGACTCTTAGTCTTAATTTCTGAAATATGAAATGTAAACGTAGGTTTGAACTATGAATCTAAGCTAGCTGTGAGTGTTCTGAGGACAGGAAGCACTGTGGGAAACATGTTTACATACGTCCCAACAGCACACGTGCTTCTCACATGTGACTTGCCTGGAAGGGTTTTCACATGGTACACTTCACCCAGAACATCTCCAGCATTTACTGTTGCACCTTAAAAAAACACCAATGACCCATTGAGCAACCTCAGTCACACAATCCAAACTGTTTCCTTGTGAGTCTATACAGAGGGCATTAAAACACAAAGAGCTCTATAACAGAGTGAGTTAGAGAAGGAGGTAAAGGCCATCACTCAGGCCGGGACAATCCCTCCTGCCCAGAGCCTCAGTATGCAGTGTAGAGTACCAGCAGATCCGACACATTCAGACTACAGCGCTACCAGTAGCACGGCAGAAGGCAGCCAAGTGGCACAGACAGCCGTTACATAACCAGACATAAATTATCCACTCTGGGCTGCAGAGGTGGGAAGTGACCGACTCACCTTCTGCATCCGTTTATTCCTGCAGCTTCCTAAAAGTGACACGCAGGGAAAAAAACATATTGGTGCTGTAGAGATTAAAACCTACAGAAAAGTTCTGTTCACTATAATCCAGTGACACATGACTTCTGAGGCTGAGCCCGGTTCGGTGTGCAGAGCAGCCAGCTTGTTTTCTCCGTCTCTTTGTGAATGGAAAGGTGCTTCAGCATTCTGCACACAGGACCTTGCTCTTGTTCTGAAGAAGGATTTTCACAAAAATGTCCGCCTTGAGCAACTGAGAACACTCAGCTTAGCCGAGCCGGGGCAGCAGGGAACGTGGCCCGATTAGCCAATACCTGCACCAAAACCAAGGAAGCCACAGGTCCAACCCCCATAAGCGTCGCCTTATCCTTCAACTGATTAAAAAAAGCCCTTGAGCAGAACCCTGCAGCAGTCTGCTCCCCTGTTGCATTTAGCTCTTAAAGGACAGGCTCACAATTTGTTTTAAAAAGTCTTAAAACAGCAGTCAGGTGTCCATATGAACAGTGAAAGAGGTTTTCTTCGCTGTAATCATTCCTCCTGTTCATACTGGATATTAAAAGATTCCCTTCAAATGTTCTTTCAATGTAAGTGATGGAGGCCAAAGTGGATATCTGCCACATTTACAGTCTTTTTAGCATCAAATTCCCTCTTTGTGTTTCCTCGGACAGTGTTTCCCTGTTGAGCTGCGGTGGAAGTATAGTAACAAAAAGAGGGACTTTGGCACTAAAAAGACTGTAACGTTGAAAGATATCTACTTGATTTGACTCATTTGGACGCTGAAGCTTCATATTAGCTTCAGATAAACTTTGAAATCCATGTTTGCACAGAAGGAGGACTGTGGATTTTGTCCCCCATCACTTCCATTGTAAGTGCATTATGAAGGGATCTTCTAATGGTCAGTATGAACAGGAGGAATGATTACAGCAGATTCTTTTTCCTTGTCAAAACCTGGTGCCTACATTACCCACAATGCAACTCAATTTGATTCACTCAAATATGCACATTGTGGTGTTATTATAGGAGCGGCTAATGTAGCCTGGAGCTGCCATCTGGGTGACATGAACACACACTCTGTAGTTTATCTTGACTCAGTCCAACACACACCGTCCTGCTGCCAAAAATACTCACACCAAATGTGGATTCATCCGCCGCTGGAAATAGTCCCGACCAAATGCACTATTTTCTCCTGGTTTTAAAAATGAAACTATATATTTGTGAGCTGTTTTCAGGGTAAATAAAGGTCTCAGGGCTGAGAGTCACAGACAGAGCAGGGAAGTCTGAAAGTATTGAGTGACAGACAGATTAACACATTGTTAGATTCTGTATTTTATTGGGATTTGTTGACAATAAGCTTATCCTTTAACAGCTGAGAATGGCAGAAATTGCATCTGTATTTTTTGGAGGTATCTTCATGCTGTAAACGGACTCGTGTTCCTGCACATGCTCAGTGGTGTCTGCCATACACAGAACTACTCTCCTGAGGCTGAAACTTTGATCGCTGTTATTAGTCTTTGGAGCCGTTTCTAAACAAACTACAGTAACCGTAGATTTCATGGTGAAGGAACATGTGACCCGGTGCAGCGGTGTGGCTCATTGATGTGTTTTTAATAGTTTTTAAACAACAGCAGAGGTCTACGGCACAGAGGAATAAGATATATCAGGCTTTGGATACACACACAATACTTGTTAATAGATCAGTTCATTGTTGGTTTGGATCCAAACATGAGATTTGTTGACAATAAGAAAAATATAGAAAATCGCAGCTTTATCCTTTATTGGTGGTTGTTGTTTCCTTATCACACTTCAGCTCCATCTTGTCTCTTATCTCGTGGTTTCCCAAGTTTGGTTTTTTTGTCTACAAATAACAGACAGGATGACAGCAAATTCAGCCACAGTTTTCTACAATCTATTCTGTATCGATCAGCTTCCATGAAAAAAAAAAGCTTGAACAGCAAATCTAATTATTTCATAACCAAATGGCTGCACTGAGAGTCTAATAAGTACGTCAGTATGCCTTCTGTTTTCCTCTGATGATCATCATCATCAGAGGATGATAGTCCTCCTACAACACTCTGGTAACACAACATATACTCAGCATCTATTGACATGAAAAATATGTTCAGTGAAGAAGCCAGAAGAGGTACAGAGGTTTGTAGACATACTGGTGGGCATATTTTGATTTTAATGAAGCTGAAAAAATAAAGTGCTGTAGTAAATTCAAGGGTGGTTGTCAATACACAAACATGGGAGAATTTCTATTTTGGGGTGAATTAATCTTTTCAGGCAGGACATTTCCTCATAATCACTGCTACTTATTCAGCCAAAAAAATATATGTTGTTTTAATTGATCTCAGTGGCTGGATTAACCTTTCAGGGGTCATTGTGGTCATTTGATTAAACACCACTTTATTAAGAATATGAACCGTGTGAACACAATAAACTAAAATAATTATGCTGCCAAATAATCTCACCACAAGGTCCATTTAGTAGTTGCTCTGCAGTTTACGGCCATATCACAAGATCTTCATCAGCAGATGGAGTTTGCCTAGTTTTCATGGAACTGTAGATGTTCCCACTTACATTCAGTATTAATAATCTAATGATGTCATATATAATAAAGTATTGCAGTAAACTACTTTTACTGCAATATTTTAACTACACCAAGCTCATAATACTTGTACTGTAGTAGGATTTTTCATGCAGGACTTTTACTTGTAACAGAGTATTTTTACATAGGTATATTGGTACTTTTGCTGCAGTAAAGTATGAATACTTCTTCCACCACTGTAAGGTTGACCTTTGTGCAGGAGTCTGGGGACTCCTGACTTCTGACTCACTCTGACATTTGGCCATCACACAGTGAGCTGCACTGCTGTTAATATTAATACCACCTGATATCTAAGAGCAGCCGGCCCTCTGCATGCAGGCCTCTCTCTCCATCCAGCCTGCATGATGCTCATATTTACTGTGCTTAGGTGTGTTTAAAGGTCCCTGCTGTTCATTCTGCTCCAGCAGACAATGTTCTTCTGCTTGACCACCAGCCTGCTTCAGGACTTCATATATTTTAGCCACGTAAGCGCTCAGTTTCATCTGAATCCACATGCAAACAAACATGGAGTCCCTCATTTTCTTATGACCAATGCCACAAAACTCTGAGTGCCTTTTATTAGAATTTCCCAGCCGACTCGTGCAATTGATAAACAATCTAAAGCACTATTTTAACACTTATTTGTGATGTATAAGTCCTGCAGCAGCCTGTTTAGAAGTCAAACGACACAAACTGCAGCTTCTTAAAAGTTCTGCAGTAATAAAGTAGAAGCAGAACTGATGCCGAGTGGCAGCTCTTGTTTTCCTGCCTCACCTATGATGATGGTGCAGGCGCTCAGCAGCCCGATCTCCTTCTTCAGAGTCACTCTGTCGGGGATTTTCTCCTTCTTCTTGCGGTCTGTCACGGTGCTCTGCGGCCGGGAGCAGATGCTGCTGCTGCCGTTCTGTCCATCCATGTCCGCCTGCCCGGGTCCGGTCCGGTCAGTCCAGTCCACTGTGTCCTCCCAGTCCCAGTACTCCCAGTGCTCCCAGTGCTCCTGTCCTCTCCTCACTCCGTATTCATGCACACTGAATGGGCTGCGCTTGCGCAACAACCTGCCGCTGTCCAGGGTAGAATGTTAAATACCCAGGACTCACCATGAGGCGTTCAGGGGCTCCGGATCTTCTAACTTCTCCAGGTCCAGTCTTCATAGTTCAGCTTAAAGGTCCAAGTATTGTTCGGCTGATTTAATCTTTTTTAGGTCATAAGAGGAAAAAAATCTAAAATCAGTGGTGGAAGAAGTATTCAGATCATTTACTGCAGTAAAAGTACCAATACAGCAATACAAAAATACTCCATTACAAGTGGAAGTCCTGCATGAAAAATCCTACTACAGTAAAAGTACATAAGTATTATGAGCTTGATGTAAAGTTTTGCAGTAAAAGTACATAAGTATTATGAGCTTGATGTAGTTAAAGTATTGCAGTAAAAGTACATAAGTATTATGAGCTTGATGTAGTTAAAGTATTGCAGTAAAAGTACATAAGTATTATGAGCTTGATGTAGTTAAAGTATTGCAGTAAAAGTACATAAGTATTATGAGCTTGATGTAGTTAAAGTATTGCAGTAAAAGTACATAAGTATTATGAGCTTGATGTAGTTAAAGTATTGCAGTAAAAGTAGTGGTTTGGTCCCTCTGACTGATATATTATTATATATGACATCATTAGATTATTAATACTGAAGCATCAGTGTGTAAGCAGCATGTTACTGTTGTAGCTGCTGGAGGTGGAGCTAGTTTCAACTACTTTATATACAGTTAGCTAGTTTAGTCCAGTGGTTCCCAACCTAGGGGTGGGGCCCCTCCAAAGGGTCAGCAGATAAATCTGAGGGGTCGTGAGATGATTAATGGGAGAGGAAAGAAGAAAAAACAAAGTTCTGATACACAAATCTGTTTTCAGTTTTATCTTTTGGTTTTGAACTATTTGGTAAGACAAAATAAGACATCTGAAGACGTCACCTTGGGCTGTGTGAAATTATAACATATTATTTACTATTTTCTGACATTTTATAGACAAAACAGCTTCTCAAATGTGAATATTTGCTTTCTATGGCAGTAAACTGAATATCTTTTTGCCTTTGGCTACTGGTCAATCAAAACAAGCAGACATATCCCTTCAACACTTTTTGACAACCAAACGATAAATCAAGGAAATTATCGTTAATGACAATTGTTGTGGTTCTAATAAACCGTATATCTGTCTATATGTCCTTTATTTGAGCTTTATTTTATTGCTCTTTTTTCATGCACCCTCACACAAAAGGTTTTTGCCTTGATGCTTTTATATTTCGTCAGTTTTGAACTCCTTCAAAAAAAAAAAATCATTTTATTTTTACAGTTGAAATGAAAAATAAACTACAGCAAAGAGACAAATAAAGTGGAGTAAAAGTGCCACCGCAGTTCAGTTTACTTCTTCCCACCTGTGAGCATGATTGTTCAGCTGTTTTCCTTTTGCCTTATTTCTTGCTGTCTTGGTTTTTTATCCATAATGTAAAAGGAAGATATAAGGTCTGACCTACAGTGATCACCGTGAGGCAACCAGCTTCTGAAACAAGAATCAGTTATTAGGTTTCTTTCCTTCTCTGTCACGCCTGCTTTGGAAGATGCAAAAATGTCCTGCTGTCCATGTGCACCTATCTATCTATCTATCTAACCTGAATCTTGCCAGTCATTTCTTCATCATTCCCAAATAAATCCAATTTATTGGCCTTTTTCACAGCAAAAAATTTTGACTTGCCAAAGCAGGAAACGCACAGGTGGAACTAATAACATGAATGATTGTCTCTGCTACAGCAGTTTTTGCAACACAATGCAGCAGTTAATAATGTGATCACAGTAGTTTGTACTACTGTGTTTGACAAGTCAAAATGTGTGCTGTGAAAAAGTTTGAGTCACATTTTTGCCCCTTTACAGTCCTCCACCAACCTTCAGGTCATAATAAATTACCTCTATACAGAACAGTCTGAAATGTTTTGGAACAAACCATTAAAAAACACAGTAGTCATGCAGAGCACATACAGCCCTGAATGTGTACCTTTGTCCCTGAAGAGAGTGGTTTAGAAACACCATGCAAGGAACTTCTCTCCTGCGAGTTACAATCTTATCGCAGTCATTAGTCTTTGGAGCCATTTCTAAATTATTAAAATTCATGATGAAGGAACATGTGACCCAGTGCAGCGGTGTGACTCACTGACGTGTGTTTAATAGTTTTTGGACAATAACAGAGGAATAAGATATATCAGGCTTTGGATACACACACAATACTTGTTAGTAGATCAGTTCATTGTTGGTTTGGATCCAAACATGAGATTTGTTGACAATAAGAAAAATATAGAAAATCGGCGGACATATCCATTAATCCAAACTAATAAGAAAACAAGAAAGGCGACAGACCTCTAATATAGATTAAAAGGTTGTTCATTGTGCCAATCAGTCTACATATAGACAAACCACTGACTACCTGTCACTTCTTTCTCTTTAATCACATATACAGTCCAGTCAGAAGTTTGGACACACCTTCCCATTCTCTTGAATGAGAAAATAAAGATGCTAATATATTCTGTTTTAAACCACAAAATATATAAAATATCTGCTGACTTCATAACATACACACACTTATCCCATTTCAAGTTTAGAAGTCAGTCAGTTTCACAAAGTGACATCAACATTAAATAAATATTTCTTAAAGTTTGTAAACTTTTAACAGGACAAATATTGATTTTCAACATTGTAATGTTTCAGATAAAGAATGCCCATGTGAGCCAAAGTGCTTCTGCAAAAGTTTTTGGTGGTGGCCCAACAACCATTGAAATTTAAAGCTCCTCACATCCTGTGCAGCAGACACGGCCACCAGGGAGCATGTTTTAGGTGACCAGTATCATTACATCCAAACCTCCCCGGTTAAATAAAGACCCAGAGCTGAGCCATGCGGAGCGCCTTCAGGTTCCAGCAGCTGTGGGTTTGTGGAAGAAGCTGTGGATTTGCTGAGCAGCAGCCTGACCCACGATGGGCTCCAGCTCGGCAGGGGCAGCGTTGCAGAGCTGCTGGATGTTGGGGAAATGTTGCAACAGGGCCAGAGCTTTGACCCTGCCCACCCCTGGGACCTGCTGTACCAGGGCCAGGACCAGAGGGTCCAACAGCCGAGATGCACTCCTCCTCTTAAAAGGGTTCTCCCTGCCCTCCCCATGGACCTGCAGGGGATTGGAGCAGCATCAGACAGCTGTAGGTTAGGCTTCTTAGATGCATGTATACCCCCGACACCAAAGATCTGTGTTTGACTCTTTTATACAAAAACAAATAGACAGCTAAAAGGGACTACATGGGGCTACAGAAAATGAGCAATCATTGTCTAACCTACACATGTGGGTTGTACGGAGCCTGGGAAGGGACATGGAATATATTTTTAACGGGAGAAAAATAAATACATGAATAAGATCTACCTTTGTGTATATTTGCGAGATCTCACAAACGTTTTTCACTTGGGTCAATGTAATTCCAGCCAGGGTTTACCTGGTCACCATGGAAACAACAACAATGGAGGGGACACATGCATGGGAGCGGTTCATAGTTTATTTACATCCTTTAATTTAGTTTATTTGCGAGATCCTGCTAAAGCAGATCTTTTTTCCCCCCCTTTGAAAATATTTTCCTCCAGCTCGCTTCCCAGGCTACATAAGTGCAATATATTGACAAGTGTTCCTAATGTTTTGCCCCCCTTCATGTATGTTAATGGGGTGGACAAAATATTAGGAACACTTTTCAATATAATGCACCCCAGTACACCACCACCCACTACGACCTCATTAAAAAACATAAAGTAGAATTATCACCTTTCTGACAATGTCAACAAAAACTGAAAGTGTATAAGCTTCGTAAAAGTAGAATTTATGGCAGAGCTGTTGTGTTGGATTGTATTAGATTGCACAAGTCGAACACAGAAAAACTACATTAGTAAAGAGGAACGGGACATTGACTGAAACACAGACAACAGGACATTTTCTTACATTAATCTATAGCCTTAAAATGACGACTGAGTTGAATCTCTGACAGTATCAGCAAATTAAACACGTATTTATTGCAGGTCTAAAGTATTGTCTTACCATCTGAGTGATGAGTTGTGAGGCTTCAGTCTGCCCGCTGACCGGCAGGAGAGTCAGGCCGAGGTCAAACACCACGAACTTCTGGACAGCAGAGAAGTACTGCTCACTGAGTCTGGTGTTCTCCACCAGCACCAGCTGCTGGAAACTGCTGCTGGCCTTCGAATCAGGAGGGACAGTGGTTCATATCAGATACAACAACACTGATAATCTTTTAGCAAAACTAAACTCACATTTCTGTAGCGAACCAGTTTCCTCTTGTAGCTGTTTCCTGCTATGATGTCGCACTCTGACACGTACAGGATGCAGCTCTTGTTGGGCAGGTGGAAATCTGCCACACCGAGCTCGTTTTCAAAGAGGATTTTCACACCTCCACCTACAGCAGAAGATTAATTAGTTCTTCATGAGCAAAGCAAGATGAAAGACATGGCACGCTATTAACTGCAGAAAGAAAACATCAAATAATGCAATAATGCAGAGTACATGATGCAACCAAAAAAGCCGAGAGGTACTATATCAATTTTAAATGTTAGTTATGAATGTTAGCTAAGTCTGGCTAACTACACTTTTATTATCTATTAATCTTCAGACTATTTTCTCAATTAATCTTTGGTCCACAAAATGTCAGAAAATAGAAAAAAGCCTACCGCAATATCTTAAAGCCCACGTGGACATAGTCTAATATGTCAACTTCTTTTGTCCTACCAACAATATTGATATTTACAGCAGATATTTACATTTGTGAATTTAGCAATTTTTGTTAAAAAAAATGACAGAAAAAAATTTAATTGATTCTCAGTTTCAGGTGAATTTTCTGTTGAATAATCAAAAAAAGCACAAATTTTATCAGCTGTACAAAACTGCATGTGACATAAAATTCAATTTTAGGTGGTTTTGAAATAAAATTCCCTGAAGACAACAGATAAACGAGATATGAACGATGGTAACATTTTTATTTTATTAAAAAAATGTATCCAAATCTGGTGTTTCAATTTCAGGAGGGAAACACACTTTTACATAAACCTGTAGAGGAGGACTGCAACTAACTATTATTTTCATTATCGATTAATCTGTCGATTATTTTCTTAATTGATTAGCTGTTTGGTCCATAAAATGTCCGAAAGTGTCTTGTTTTGTTCTGACCAACAGTCCACAATGCAAAAATATTCAGTTTACTGTCATAAAGGACTAAAGAAACCAGAAAATATTCACTTTTGAGAGGCTGGAATCAGAGAATTTGGACATTTCCTTTCATTTTCTTAAAAAACAATGACTCAAAATGATTGTTTCATTTCAATAAATGAGCAGACGTCAGCTGATGATAAGACGTCAAAAGCCAAAAAGGTTGGAAACCACTGGTTTCATCTTTAACAATGTGTTGTATTTTAAAAGCTTGTTATATTATCCATTGTGTCAAATCTTCATCTGAAAAGTAACTAAAGCTGTCAAATAAATGTAGTGGAGTAGAAAGTACAATATTTCCCTCTGAAATGTAGTGGAGTGGAAGTATAAAGTAGCATCACATGGAAATACTCAAGTAAAGTACAAGTACCTCAAAATTGTACTTAAGTACAGTACTTGAGTAAATGTACTTAACTACTTTCCACCACTGCCTATTAGTATTGTGTTGGGATCATTGTTTTAACTAAATTAAAAAAAGCAATATTTTATTTAAACATATTTAGAGTTTAAACTGTTACTTAATAATTTCTACATATTGATTGCTGACTTCTACATATTTGACAGGGAGATGCTGTGTCGTCTCCTCAAAATAACGCCGGAGTGAGTGAGGACGTCCCTTTTGGTGAATTAAATTCCTCCGTCCTCGCTGGGAGGAGCTGAGATGTGAGTGAGGGCAGTGAGGAGCCCCGTTAGCCAAATGAAAAGCATCCAGTATCCCTTTAAAACTGCTCCTCTTCCTGGAATGAATCAGCGCCTGATAACACCTCCCCCTTCTTCCTGCTCTCGAACACAACAAGCTCCACTCTGAGCTCATATTTCCTTGCCCCCCACCCCTTCAGATCTACAGCTTGAAGATGGGTGTAACCAACATGTAATGTAGCACAAGAGCTGTCAGGCTCCACCCACTGCAGAAACACATGTTGTTCAGATCAGAGCTCAAATTTGACCTTCTCGGGAATTGAAAGTCAGACAGTCATTGCCACTGAGAGCTGAAATGGCGCAGAAAGGAGATCAGCTGGACCGAGAAACCTTCTCTTGTTCAATCTGTCTGGATCTACTGAAGGATCCGGTGGCTATTCCCTGTGGACACAGCTACTGCATGAGCTGTATTAAAACACACTGGGATGAAGAGGATCAGAGGAAGATCTACAGCTGCCCTCAGTGCAGACAGACCTTCACACCGAGGCCTGTCCTGGGGAAAAACACCATGTTAGCAGCTTTAGTGGAGCAACTGAAGAAGACTGGACTCTGTCGTACTGATCAGCAGAGTATCTGTTATCTCTGCTCTGTGGATGAACATAAAGGCCACGTCACAGTCTCAGCTGCAGCAGAAAGGACTGAGAGGCAGAGAGAGCTCGAGGTGAGTCGACAAAACATCCAGCAGAGAATCCAGGACAGAGAGAAAGATGTGAAGCTGCTTCAACAGGAGGTGGAGGCCTTCAGTCGCTCTGCTGATAAAGCAGTGGAGGACAGTGAGAAGATCTTCACTGAGCTGATCCGTCTCATCCAGAAAAGAAGCTCTGATGTGAAGCAGCAGATCAGATCCCAGCAGGAAACTCAAGTGAGTCGAGTCAAAGAGCTTCAGGAGAAGCTGGAGCAGGAGATCACTGAGCTGAAGAGGAAAGATGCTGAGCTGAAGCAGCTCTCACACACAGAGGATCACACCCAGTTTCTACACAACTACCCCTCAGTGTCACAACTCAGTGCATCTACAGACTCATCCAGCATCAATATCCGTCCTCTGAGCTACTTTGAGGATGTGACAGCAGCTGTGTCAGAGCTCAGAGATAAACTACAGGACATCCTGAGGGAGAAATGGACAAACAACTCACTGACAGTGACTGAAGTGGACGTTTTACTGTCAGAAGCAGAGCCCAAGACCAGAGCTGAGTTCTTAAAGTATTCATGTGAAATCACACTGGATCCAAACACAGCACACATGAAGCTGTTATTATCTGAGCGGAACAGAAAAGCAACATACCTAAGTCAACAACAGCCTAACTATAGTCACCCAGACAGATTCACTGGATGGAGTCAGGTCCTGAGTACAGAGAGTCTGACTGGACGTTGTTACTGGGAGGTGGAGTGGAGAGGGAGAGGAGTTCGTGTAGCAGTCGCATACAAGAATATCAGCAGAGCAGGAGACTCGAGGGATTGTCTATTTGGACTCAATGACAAATCTTGGATGTTAGATTGTAACACTAACAGTTACACATTTTGGTTCAACAACATCAAATCTCCCGTCTCAGGTCCTCCTTCCTCCAGAGTAGGAGTGTACCTGGATCACAGAGCAGGTATTCTGTCCTTCTACAGCGTCTCTGAAACCATGACTCTCCTCCACAGAGTCCAGACCACATTCACTCAGCCTCTCTATGCTGGACTTTGGCTTTATTATGGAGGCACAGCTGAGTTGTGTAAACTCAAATAGACAGAAGTCATTTCAGACTTCATGTGTCAGATTCTGTTGTAATTCTTCATGTTTTTGTCTCCATTGTTTCTGAGAGCTCGTTGCTGTGGTGTTTCTGAACTGCACAGAGATCAGCTGTCAATCAAACTGGGATTGTCAACACTCTTTTCATTTGTTGTTCTTTTAATGTTTTCAGTTTCTTTAAATGTCACTTTTTCCTGTGTTTTTATCCATGGAGACGTTAGTTTCAGGTTTGTATTGATGTATTTGTGTGCTGTTGTTTTTCTTCCACTTCAGCGTCTTAAACAGAGAAAACAGCAGAACTTCCTTCATCATAGATATTTTGTTCTCACCACTTTGTAAATTCATGAAGAAATGTACAATCAAACTGTAATTATCATGATAATAATCATTTATTATGTTCTTGTACATAGCTGATATTCTGGGTTAAACTAACTGAAGAGTCATTAACAGACTTTACTGATTGGATGTGTGAACAATCTGAAGCTTTACATACTGAATAAAGCTTTTTTTCAACAGTGAGCAAAGTGTTTTCTTCTGTCTTCATCTCAGGATCTCATTCAAAGCTTCTGGAGAAAATGTGCAACTAAAATGAGTTTATTTGAGGCAGTTTTCCTCCTGAAACAGCACAAAGTACAGAGTTCATGTTCAGAGCAGACAAACGTTTGTCAGTCAGTCTCTGTACTTTCAGCTTTCTGCACTAAAACATTTTAATGCTTTTGAGGTGGAGCTAATTTTAACACTTTATACTGTTGAATAGTCTAATCTATAACAATACATATATAACAAACTGATCAAATGTTTTATGTGTAAAATATTGATCTGAATAGTAAGTAAAGCTATCAAATAAATGTAGTGGAGTAGAAAGTACAATATTTCCCTCTGAAATGTAGTGGAGTGGAAGTATAAAGTAGCTTCAAATGGAAATACTCAAGTAAAGTACAAGTACCTCAAAATCTACTATAGTGTGAATGCAGGCCTTCCACGCAGAACTCCACTCAAAAATCTCATTAAACACGACTCTAAACGTGCAAAGACGATAAATTTAGGTGTCAACTTTAGACTCGGGATAATCTTCTGATACTTTAATAGACACTCTTCATGGTGGCATTAGTAACAACCCATTTGCAGGTTTTATTTCTGTAAAAATGTCCGTTTATTCAACAGATAAACACTATACCCTGCTCAGTGAGCAGCATGAACAGATGATTTTCAGTTGATGACATGTAAGCCGAATTAAAGACTTGGGCTGTTTCATACAGATAAAGGTATAGAGTCATATTTCTCCAGGTGTTTGTCTCCTTTTAAGCAAAACAATCTTACATTTCTGTATTTTTGAATGGACGTTGACGCGTTTGATGTCTCCAGGTTAAAGAGAAGGACACAGACTCTCGTTAACGTTACAAACCGGAGGGCTGTTATTGAAAAATACGATTAAAATGATTGTTGTTTTAAAATAAAATGGTTACTTACCCTTTAAGCTTTGAATAAGTGACGAGTTTCTCCACTTCTCGCTGGCTATGACGTGTCCGTAAGGAGGAACCGCATTCAGCACAACATTCGCTTTGGTTTCCATGAAGACAAACGCAAAACGGTTTCACCGCCTTATTGCGGTTAAAGATGCATTTGTTAAAATCTCTCGTGTTAGTGGTGTATATTGAAGGTTAACTGTTTCCATACAGCCGTGTCCAAATTATCAGTTGTTTTATTTTGCCTCCAAAACGTCCAAATGTGTTCTTCTATAGTCTTAAAGCGCTACAGGTGACGCACACACGCCTTCACGTCGCCCCCTCCAGGACAGGAGTAGAAACACATTCTCTGCATCAAAACACAATCTTATGTTATGGGATTAAATTTGCGTCATAATAATTGAACAAAAACTTCCAAGAATCAAATTTTAAAAAATTGAAAGTGAATAAAAAATAAATTGAAGTAAAAAAAAGGCCTCAAAGGCAAACCTAGAGTGTGACATTTGATTAAAATATTCTCACTTTTCTTTCACAGATCGGGATTTCTCTTTTGCCATCACTTTTTTTTAGTTTCTTTGCTGAATTTTTCAGTTCTGACACAAAGCTCTCATGTGGGCAGGTCAGGTTGATGCTTTGTGTCAGAAATGCAAAATGCAAAAGAGAAATCCCAATCAGTGAAAGAAAGGTGATAATACTGTAATCAAATGTAGCACTCTTGTATAGTTTTATTGTAAGTTTTCAAATATTGACACAAACTTAATCCCATATAATAATGGTATTTATTTTATGCACTTTTGCATAAAAAGTAGACATTAGGACAATTTGGGTAAATGTATTTGATGCAGTTACACTGAGAGTCATGTTTTTTTTAATGGCCATCATATCTACACACATCTCTATGTGACTTTTTACCACAACCTGATTTTCCCTTAAAACACAAGTCTGGTGATTTTCTGAATTATTCTTCTTGTCAACAAATCCCACAAAAAGGCCAAAACCAACAATGAATTGATCCTACTAACGATTATTTTAACTCAAATTAACATACAAATGCAGTAACACAAACTCTGAGCTGGGGAGAGTTACAGTTCACACAAAGATTTTAAACAAAAAAACAGTATTAATTGTTTTTATAGCTTTTGGATTAGAAAATCAAATCAAATTAATGTACTGTTTGACCTCCTTTGTGAACACCAAGACGTTCGGCTTTTTACATGTTTGCTTTTATAAATATGAAATTCAGCCAATAAATTTAAAAGATTTATAACTTATAGCTGAGTATTCAATTAGGTTATCTTCTAGTATTACAAACAGTACATGTTCCAAAAATAATATAAAATGTTCATCAATATGGCTGTTGATAAAGATACACATGAATAAAAACCTAAATATATTGGAACTGATTTTGTGCATGTTTACATAAAGTGTTTTTATATTTAAAAAGTAGACATTATAGGACAATTTGGCTAAATGTTTTATTTAGTGAACATTTTTAAGTAGTTGCACTTAGAGTCATGTCATCAATAAAACATACTTTTTAAAAAAGGCCATCATATCTACACACATATCTATGTGACTGTACATCATAACCTGATTTTCCCTAAAAATATAAGTCTGGTGATATTCTGCGTGATTCTTATTGTCAACAAATCAACAGAAAAGACCAAAACCAACGATTACTAACGATTATTTTGACTCAAATTGAGATACAAATGCACTATTTTCTCCTGTTTTCTAAAACTCACAGCATTCAGCTATTTTAGGAAATGAAAAGAGCCTTTTTTGAAACATAAAACTTCATATTTCTGACCGTTTTTAAGAATTACATCTTCAATAGAAAGCAATACGCTTGGAGCTGAGAGCTACAGACAGACAGGTAAGGGAAGTCAGAGTATCAACAGACATAAACATGTTATTATGCTAAAGTTAGAGAGAAAATATTTGTCCACACTGTATGAAAGTATCACATGTACAGTATATATTTTCCAACACTTCATTGAAGCTACATGATATTTACACAGAGTGATGCATACAAACCCAAGACTCCATGTTTTTTATGGCTGCAACATCCTATCAAATGGTAATATCATACATGTCTTATGCATAACTGTGTAAACATTTCCCCAAATATTCAGCCTGATATATTTGGTATCTTTGCAAAGTTTGGGATCTCTACTAAGTTAAGACCCCCTTGAAAACAAGATGACACTTCTCAAGAAGCTTACCCTCAAATTAAAAATGAGTTGGAACAATGCGTGGCCACAGAACATATATTTGTAATAATGGAGCCACCGTCGGGTTCAGCAGGAAGAAGTCGTGTTTCATGAATTATCTTTACTACGTGTTTGAGACAGATTCCAAATCGATATTTGAGAGTTTAAAAATCTGATAATAATATGCTGTATCTGCCAATATATTAATTTTCTCACATAGTTGCATAACATGAACAAACATTTTTGATAAGGATCCTTAAAGTCTCCCTCCACTCAAAAACATGTTTCTCTTCTTGTTCCTTCAGTTGGATGTTGTTCTCTTCTCTGTGCAGAATGATGTATGTGCAGAGTTTGTTTCACATCCATCTGCTGAGCTCATTGAAAATCTGACTTTTAGGGGTGGACCTATGAGCATTATTTGTGACAAGTAGTTTGGAGCCAATCGTGGTCCAGTATTCAACTTATTCATCTAACTATAACTATAACATAACATATAAAGGAGACATCTTGTGTCCAGCAGGAAACCTCTGAGATGAAACATATCTGTATAATACACATTATTACAGCAGAGGACCTTGAAAGTTAGTCAGCAGAGCACAGACTGTCCACAGCTGGTTGATTGAACCACTAAGTCCGGACGGCACCACGTCATCAAAAATGTGGTACTCTTTGGTGCGTCTAATCGCCCTCTCCACGTGGATTCTCAAGTGGACAACGTCTTGTGTACGTGTCACATCGTCTAGATTAAACTGTCCCTTTGACCCCAGGAACGTTGGGATGACGAGGTTGACTCCGATGGCATCCAGGAGGTCATTGATTTCTAAGCTCTTGTGCACCATCACTTCGTCATCGGGCTCCAGGAGGTCCATAATCCCGCACTCTTTAATGATGTCCTTATCTGAGAGGGAGGCTGTGAAGACGTTGCTGACGAAGCTGACCTCCCCAGAGGGAGTGATACCAACTAGCGACTTCAGTGTTGTGGTGCCTTTATAATCAAGAGAGTTCCCTGTGCACGCTGCTGTTTGGATGTGGATCTTAGTTAAGTCTAGCACCACCCGTGTTTTGGGAAAGGTCGTTCTGAAGAACAGCGGCATTAGCTCATCTACAGCCTGTCTGCTCAGCCATATTGGCAGAGTTCCCAGCATAAAGAACAAGTAGTGACACCATGTTATGCAGGTTGCCCTGACTATGGCCTGTGACACGTGGAACCGCTCAGACATGTCCACAGGAAGAAAGCCCCGCCTCACACTGCAAAGGAACAGGAACAGCTGATCAAAGAGACACAGGTGCTCCGCATCAAAGCCAGAGTTCACAGCGTTTTCTTCAGTATTATTCAGGTTTAGTACGTGACTCCATCTCCCAATAGTCTCTGCTGTGGGCTGAAGAGCTAAGTAGAATGCTTTGAGTGTGTTGTAGTCTTTGAATCCACTGTAAAACATGATCATCTCCGGCTCACCCTGGAAGCGCTGGAGAAAGAACTGCTCACTTTTCAGTTCTTTGCTTATTTCCTCAAGAAGGTCGAGCTCCATCCGAGCGGCCTGCAGCTGCTCTCTCACATTGACAGGCTTCCTCAAATAATCATGATCACGAAGCGCCTCCGAAAGATGGTACGAACTGTGAGTGAGACAAAAAAAAAACACAGGAGAAAGTAGCAAAGAAGAAAGGGGATCAGGCACCAAACTACAACCATGACCAGACTGTACATAAGCACTGTACAACAACACAAAGGCTTCTTTTTAAGCAGATGTTTCTGCATCAGTGCCTGGTGAGGGGGATCAGACTCATCATTATTGATGCTGTGTGGTCCCTTTCACGTAGTAGTTCATCGGTGGACTGTATGGCTCCTGCCACCTGTTTTTGTGCCAGCAGAGCACAAATCATTTTGTAATTTGTAACTTACGACTGAAAAGTGAAATTTTAAGAATAACAACTGTATTAATAACAACAAGAAATGTACTAAACCCCCCCAAAAAACGCTAGATTAAAGTGAGGACCCATGTGAAGACGGAAAACACCAAATTCCATGTGGTAAGACTAAAACACAAGGGCTGCAACAAATAACTATTCTCATTATCAAGAGATTTATTATTAAATAATAAATAAATAACTGATTTATTATCAGGGTAGAGGGACTAATCAATTAATCATTCCATACTAGATAATTGGCACTAAACATACAACCATTATCTTGCATTTATAGCTGCAAAGATTACTTATTTAGTAATTACTCGACAGTAAATTAATTGGCAACCATTTTGATCATTTGGTAAAAACGATTTAGTAATTTTTCACATCATCAATAATAGCAGCTCCCAGATAATAACGGAACTATAGAGGTGCAGATACTCACTTTGTTTCCAACTCTAGTGTTGTTACCTTCATCTTCTGAACACTCTGAGGATCCCTGAGGAGAAATTACACTTTGGATTAATTTAAAGGACGGGTTCACAATTTCTCAAGTGTGGCCTAAAACAACAGTCAGGTGTCCATATGAACAGTGAAAGAGGTTTTCCTCGCTGTAATCATTCCTCCTGTTCATACTGGATATTAAAAGATCCCCTTCAAATGTGCTTTAATGGAAGTGATGGAGGCCAAAATCCACAGTGTGTCCACACAGTCATTTTGTGCAAAAATGCATTTAAAAGGAGATGTGGAGCTTATATGAAGCTTCAGCAGTCTGAGTTAGTCATATCAAGTGGATATCTGCCACATTTACAGTCTTTTTAGCCTCAAAGGATGCCAAAGGAAGGAGGACTGTGGATTTTGTCCCCCATCACTCCCATTGTAAGTGCATTATGAAGGGATCTTCTAATGGTCAGTATGAACAGGAGGAATGATTACAGCAAGAAAAACAGGTGTCACTGTTCATCTGGGGACCTGACTGTTGTTTTCAGACAGACTTGAAACATTTAAGTGTGTTATACGTGAACATACAGTGCAGGACATTGAGCTGGGACACACCTCTGGATCGCCCTCCTCCGCGCCACAGGTCGGCAGCCTGTAAACACAGTCGGCACGCTGCCCTTCTTCAGTGTCTGTCGCCCCGTCAGAGATGTGAATTTACAGTCCTCCGTAAAATGTCTGCCACACACCTTTGTACTCTCGTTGACCTGTGGAGAGATGGCATCCTGTTACCTCTGAGCAGAGCGGTGTAGCCATAGTGATCATACAGTAAAGATGAAGATGAGAGGATGTGCAGGCTGCTGGCAGTTACCTGAAAGTGAGGATCGACATACTCCTCCAACATCATTATCCTGTCGACCCATGCCCGGCGGGTCAGTGGATCCTTCGGGAAACAATGGAAAGATAAATTTCGATCCCTTTCATTCCTCTGACAGGAATCACAGCCAGGAACACAACAGTAAGCCATGTAAACAAAACATGAAACCCAAACATGTACACTTTCTACTGCCTGAAGCTGCAACGCCGCATTTCTTTTTCTTCTTTATTGTCGGATTACAAACTACCGTAGAAGGAGAATGTCGCCACCTACTGTTTGGAGTGTGTCATTTAAACTGTAGTGGAAAGTAACTAATTACATTCATTCAAGTACTGTACTTAAGTACAATTTTGAGGTACTTGTACTTTACTTGAGTATTTCCATTTGAAGCTACTTTATACTTCCACTCAACTACATTTCAGAGGGAAATATTGTACTTTCTACTCCACTACATTTATTTGACAGCTTTAGTTACTATTCAGATCAATATTTTACACATAAAACATTTGATCAGTTTGTTATATATGTATTGTTATAGATTAGACTATTCAACAGTATAAAGTGTTAAAATTAGCTCCACCTCAAAAGCATTAAAATGTTTTAGTGCAGAAAGCTGAAAGTACAGAGACTGACTGACAAACGTTTGTCTGCTCTGAACATGAACTCTGTACTTTGTGCTGTTTCAGGAGGAAAACTGCCTCAAATAAACTCATTTTAGTGTCACATTTTCTCCAGAAGCTTTGAATGAGATCCTGAGATGAAGACAGAAGAAAACACTTTGCTCACTGTTGAAAAAAAGCTTTATTCAGTATGTAAAGCTTCAGATTGTTCACACATCCAATCAGTAAAGTCTGTTAATGACTCTTCAGTTAGTTTAACCCAGAATATCAGCTATGTACAAGAACATAATAAATGATCTCCTTGTTGATTATTATCATGATAATTACAGTTTGATTGTACATTTCTTCATGAATTTACAAAGTGGTGAGAACAAAATATCTATGATGAAGGAAGTTCTGCTGTTTTCTCTGTTTAAGACGCTGAAGTGGAAGAAAAACAACAGCACACAAATACATCAATACAAACCTGAAACTAACATTTAGAACAAAGAGAAGTTCATATTTTCATCTGAAGAAACGTCAGTGAAGGTTAAAAACATCATCATGAGCAGTGATAGTCTCCATGGATAAAAACACAGGAAAAAGTGTCATTTAAAGAAACTGAAAACATTAAAAGAACAACAAATGAAAAGAAAATAAGTGTTGACAATCCCAGTTTGATTGACAGCTGATCTCTGTGCAGTTCAGAAACACCACAGCAACGAGCTCTCAGAAACAATGGAGACAAAAACATGAAGAATTACAACAGAATCTGACACATGAAGTCTGAAATGACTTCTGTCTATTTGAGTTTACACAACTCAGCTGTGCCTCCATAAAGATAAAGTCCAGCATAGAGAGGCTGAGTGAATGTGGTCTGGACTCTGTGGAGGAGAGTCATGGTTTCAGAGACGCTGTAGAAGGACAGAATACCTGCTCTGTGATCCAGGTACACTCCTACTCTGGAGGAAGGAGGACCTGAGACACGAGTTTTGATGTTGTTGAACCAAAATGTGTAACTGTTATTGTAACAATCTAACATCCAAGATTTGTCATTAAATCCAAATAGACATTCATTCGAGCTTCCTGCTCTGCTGATATTCTTGTATGCGACTGCTACACGAACTCCTCTCCCTCTCCTCTCCACCTCCCAGTAACAACGTCCAGTCAGACTCTCTGTACTCAGGACCTGCAAATAATAAGTGAATCTGTCTGGGTGACTAGAATAAGACTGTTGTTGACTCATTAATGTTGCTTTTCTGTTCCCCTCAGATAATAACAGCTTCATGTGTGCTGTGTTTGGATCCAGTGTGATTTCTCGTTTATATTTTAAGAACTCAGCTCTGGTCTTGGGCTCTGCTTCTGACAGTAAAACGTCCACTTCAGTCACTGTCAGTGAGTTGTTTGTCCATTTCTCCCTCAGGATGTCCTGTAGTTTATCTCTGAGCTCTGACACAGCTGCTGTCACATCCTCAAAGTAGCTCAGAGGACGGATATTGATGCTGGATGAGTCTGTAGATGCACTGAGTTGTGACACTGAGGGGTAGTTGTGTAGAAACTGGGTGTGATCCTCTGTGTGTGAGAGCTGCTTCAGCTCAGCATCTTTCCTCTTCAGCTCAGTGATCTCCTGCTCCAGCTTCTCCTGAAGCTCTTTGACTCGACTCACTTGAGTTTCCTGCTGGGATCTGATCTGCTGCTTCACATCAGAGCTTCTTTTCTGGATGAGACGGATCAGCTCAGTGAAGATCTTCTCACTGTCCTCCACTGCTTTATCAGCAGAGCGACTGACGGCCTCCACCTCCTGCTGAAGCAGCTTCACATCTTTCTCTCTGTCCTGGATTCTCTGCTGGATGTTTTGTCGACTCACCTCGAGCTCTCTCTGCCTCTCAGTCCTTTCTGCTGCAGCTGAGACTGTGACGTGGCCTTTATGTTCATCCACAGAGCAGAGATAACAGATACTCTGCTGATCAGTACGACAGAACATCTTCATCACCTCATCATGACGAGAGCAGATGTTCTCCTGGAGCTTCTCGGAGGGCTCGACCAGCTTGTGTTTCTTTAATGGAGCTGCATCATAATGAGGCTGGAGGTGTTTCTCACAGTAAGAGGCCGGACAAGTCAGACAGGACTTGAGAGCTTTCAGTTTCCTCCCAGTGCAGAAATCACAGGCCACATCTTCAGGTCCAGCATAGCAGTGATCAGCAGGAGCAGCTTGGAGTCCAGTCTTCATCAGCTGCTCCACTAAAGCTGCTAACATGGTGTTTTTCCCCAGGACAGGCCTCGGTGTGAAGGTCTGTCTGCACTGAGGGCAGCTGTAGATCTTCCTCTGATCCTCTTCATCCCAGAAGCTTTTAATACAGCTCATGCAGTAGCTGTGTCCACAGGCAATAGTCACCGGATCCTTCAGTAGATCCAGACAGATTGAACAAGAGAAGGTTTCTTGGTCCAGCTGATCTCCTTTCTGCGCCATTTCAGCTCTCAGTGGCAATGACTGTCTGAGTTTCGCTTCCTTAGAAAGTGAAACAAGTTTGAGTTCTGATCTGAACAACATGTGTTTCTGCAGTGAATGGAGCCTGACAGCTCTTGTGCTACATTACATGTTGGTTACACCCATCTTCAAACTGTAGATCAGAAGGGGAGGGAACAAGGAAATATGAGCTCAGAGTGGAGCTTGTTGTGTTTGAGAGCAGGAAGAAGAGGGAGGGGTTATCAAGCATTGATTCATTCCAGATAGAGGAGCAGTTTTAAAGGGATACTGGATGCTTTTCATTTGGCTAACGGGGCTCCTCACTGCCCTCACTCACATCTCAGCTCCTCCCAGCGAGGCTGGGTTCAGGCTCAGAATGATTTTATAGGAGACATGCAGCTGTGTGACATCATACTTACCTGAAGGAGCTGAGCCATACTGAAACAGAAAAGAAGAAGAAAAGAGAAACCTTCTGGCTCATGAAGAAAAATAAACAAATAGTGTTTTTTATGATTAATTCAGATTCTACACACATCATTTTATTTTATGAATACATATTAAAAGCTGTTGTTGGTGATGTCATTCCTGTTTCACAGGTAGTTTTCCTGATCTGCTGTATTACAACAACAGCCCGACTGTTTGCTGTCCTATCAGATCAGCTGACCAATCAATAACCAATCAATAAACATACTGGATCAAAGGGGTGTTGCTGTCTGGTAAAAAAACTTCTGCAGAGGATACACCTGTGGTTCCTCCCTGTAAGCTCCTCCCCTCCTCGAGGTGCATTTAAGGGATCAGAACCATGGATGTATTATAAGAGCTCTTATAATACATCCATCATCAGAACATCCTCAATGATGGCGGAGGGAAAATGAGGACTCCAAGTCCCACTTTATTACATGGTGTTAGGGGAATAAACCCATGTAATAACAACCTCTCTCCCCTATTTCAAGCACTCATGAATACCAACCAAACTGCATCATATTCCATATGCATATACATGACACTTAATGCTACCTTTTAGACATAAAAAGCAGTGATGTAAAGTAACTAAGTACATTTACTCAAGTACTGCACTTCAGTACAATTTTGAGGTACTTGTACTTTACTTGAGTATTTCCATGTGATGCTACTTTATACTTCCACTCCACTACATTTCAGAGGGAAATATTGTACTTTCTACTCCACTACATTTATTTGATAGCTTTACTTACTATTCAGATCAATATTTTACACATAAAACATTTGATCAGTTTGTTATATATGTATTGTTATAGATTAGATTATTCAACAGTATAAAGTGTTAAAATTAGCTCCACCTCAAAAGCATTAAAATGTTTTAGTGCAGAAAGCTGAAAGTACAGAGACTGACTGACAAACGTTTGTCTGCTCTGAACATGAACTCTGTACTTTGTGCTGTTTCAGGAGGAAAACTGCCTCAAATAAACTCATTTTAGTTTCACATTTTCTCCAGAAGCTTTGAATGAGATCCTGAGATGAAGACAGAAGAAAACACTTTGCTTACTGTTGGAAAAAAAAGCTTTATTCAGTATGTAAAGCTTCAGATTGTTCACACATCCAATCAGTAAAGTCTGTTAATGACTCTTCAGTTAGTTTAACCCAGAATATCAGCTATGTACAAGAACATAATAAATGATCTCCTTGTTGATTATTATCATGATAATTACAGTTTGATTGTACATTTCTTCATGAATTTACAAAGTGGTGAGAACAAAATATCTATGATGAAGGAAGTTCTGCTGTTTTCTCTGTTTAAGACGCTGAAGTGGAAGAAAAACAACAGCACACAAATACATCAATACAAACCTGAAACTAACATTAAGAACAAAGAGAAGTTCATATTTTCATCTGAAGAAACGTCAGTGAAGGTTAAAAACATCATCATGAGCAGTGATAGTCTCCATGGATAAAAACACAGGAAAAAGTGTCATTTAAAGAAACTGAAAACATTAAAAGAACAACAAATGAAAAGAAAATAAGTGTTGACAATCCCAGTTTGATTGACAGCTGATCTCTGTGCAGTTCAGAAACACCACAGCAACGAGCTCTCAGAAACAATGGAGACAAAAACATGAAGAATTACAACAGAATCTGACACATGAAGTCTGAAATGACTTCTGTCTATTTGAGTTTACACAACTCAGCTGCGTCTCCATAATAAAGCCAAAGTCCAGCATAGAGAGGCTGAGTGAATGTGGTCTGGACTCTGTGGAGGAGAGTCATGGTTTCAGAGACGCTGTAGAAGGACAGAATACCTGCTCTGTGATCCAGGTACACTCCTACTCTGGAGGAAGGAGGACCTAAGAAGGAAGTATCGATGTTGTTGAACCAAAATGTGTAACTGTTAGTGTTACAATCTAACATCCAAGATTTGTCATTAAATCCAAATCCACATTCATTCCAGTCTCCTGCTCTGCTGATATTCTTGTATGCGACTGCTACACAAACTCCTCTCCCTCTCCTCTCCACCTCCCAGTAGCAACGTCCAGTCAGACTCTCTGTACTCAGGACCTGACAACATATAGTGAATCTGTCTGGGTGACTAGAATAAGACTGTTGTTGACTCAATGTTGCTTTTCTGTGCCTCTCAGATAAAAACAGCCATGTGTATGCTGTGTTTGGATCCAGTGTAATTTCTCGTTTATATTTTAAGAATCCAGCTCTGGTCTTGGGCTCTGCTTCTGACAGTAAAACGTCCACTTCAGTCACTGTCAGTGAGATGTTTGTCCATTTCTCCCTCAGGATGTCCTGTAGTTTATCTCTGAGCTCTGACACAGCTGCTGTCACATCCTCAAAGTAGCTCAGAGGACGGATATTGATGCTGGATGAGTCTGTAGATGCACTGAGTTGTGACACTGAGGGGTAGTTGTGTAGAAACTGGTTGTGATCCTCTGTGTGTGAGAGCTGCTTCAGCTCAGCATCTTTCCTCTTCAGCTCAGTGATCTCCTGCTCCAGCTTCTCCTGAAGCTCTTTGACTCGACTCACTTCAGTTTCCTGCTGGGATCTGATCTGCTGCTTCACATCAGAGCTTCTTTTCTGGATGAGACGGATCAGCTCAGTGAAGATCTTCTCACTGTCCTCCACTGCTTTATCAGCAGAGCGACTGACGGCCTCCACCTCCTGCTGAAGCAGCTTCACATCTTTCTCTCTGTCCTGGATTCTCTGCTGGATGTTTTGTCGACTCACCTCGAGCTCTCTCTGCCTCTCAGTCCTTTCTGCTGCAGCTGAGACTGTGACGTGGCCTTTATGTTCATCCACAGAGCAGAGATAACAGATACTCTGCTGATCAGTACGACAGAACATCTTCATCACCTCATCATGACGAGAGCAGATGTTCTCCTGGAGCTTCTCAGAGGGCTCGACCAGCTTGTGTTTCTTTAATGGAGCTGCATCATAATGAGGCTGGAGGTGTTTCTCACAGTAAGAGGCCGGACAAGTCAGACAGGACTTGAGAGCTTTCAGTTTCCTCCCAGTGCAGAAATCACAGGCCACATCTTCAGGTCCAGCATAGCAGTGATCAGCAGGAGCAGCTTGGAGTCCAGTCTTCATCAGCTGCTCCACTAAAGCTGCTAACATGGTGTTTTTCCCCAGGACAGGCCTCGGTGTAAAGGTCTGTCTGCACTGAGGGCAGCTGTAGATCTTCCTCTGATCCTCTTCATCCCAGAAGCCTTTAATACAGCTCATGCAGTAGCTGTGTCCACAGGGAATAGTCACTGGATCCTTCAGTAGATCCAGACAGATTGAACAAGAGAAGGTTTCTCGGTCCAGCTGAACTCCTTTCTGCGCCATTTCAGCTCTCAGTGGCAATGACTGTCTGCAGTGGATGAAGCCTGACAGCTCTTGTGCTACATTACATGTTGGTTACACTTCAAACTGTAGATCAGAAGGGGGGGGGACAAGGAAACATGAGCTCAGAGTGGAGCTTGTTGTGTTTGAGAGCAGGAAGAAGAGGGAGGGGTTATCAAGTGCTGATTCATTCCAGATAGAGGAGCAGTTTTAAAGGGATACTGGATGCTTTTCATTTGGCTAACGGGGCTCCTCACTGCCCTCACTCACATCTCAGCTCCTCCCAGCGAGGACGGAGGAATTTAATTCACCAAAAGAGACGTCCTCACTCACTCCAGCGTTATTTTGAGAAGACGACAATGACGCACAGCATCTCCCTGTCAAATATGTAGAAGTCAGCTATTAATATGTAGAAATTATTAAGTAACAGTTTAAACTCTAAAGTTTAAATTTAGAGCTTAAACTGTTACTTAATAATTTCTACATATTGACAGCTGGAGGGAAAACAGCTGATAACTGCTCCAATCTTTTATCATTTGATTATAGATCTACAGCAGCATCTGGCTGTCACACAATAAGACACAGATAGACCATTTAAACCTGTTAATTACTGAAAGAACAGAACCACAAAATCTGACGTCCCTTTCAGGGTCAGGATGGTTTTATAGGAGACACACAGATGTGTGACGTCATATTTTCCTGAAGGAGCTGAGACAGAAAAGACCAGTATGATTTAGTTGGAGTGATATATGACATATAGATCAAATTAGATTTTAGAACAGTCTAGTTCATGAAAATATAAATATTTCCACATGTATTGAAGGATGAGACTTCTTGTTGCATCACTTCTTATGGACAGCAGGGAGAGTCTGACTGCTAAAGAAGTTAATACGACTCCAAACTCTTGACTCTGTTTAGTTTTCATGCCTGGAGACGTTTGGTTACATGTAAAATTAATAAAACACTCAAAATACTCAGTGCTTTTACCTTAAGGCTTTAAGTACACTTTGCTGCTATACTTATGTACTTTTACTTAAGTAGGATTTTTCATGCAGGACTTTTACTGGTACTTTTACTGAAGTAAAGGATCTAAGTACTTCTTCCATTTCTGGTTGAAAGAAACATTAAAAAAGAAAAACATCCTCCCTCTCACCTCGGTCTCCATAGCGACCCCTAACGGCCAGATTCAGAATGAGGCTCTCCTCCCTTTTTACCTTTGCCACCGATACACCGACTGTTCCCGTTTACAAGCTCGGAAAGAGGTACGTTTTACGGTTTAAATTAGATGTGAATCAAACAGAAGAATTACAAAACATTGCACTAACGAACACCTGTCAAATTCCGCTTCATCTAGGTACAATTTTAGCTTTAATTCTCCGTTAACTAGCGTAACTCCGGTGAGCTAATGTTAGCTAGTTAGCGTGTAAATTTCAGGTGCAAAATGCCGACTTCTATTTAACTAACGTTAATCACCAGCTAACTTTATTTGGATTTATTACCACAAAATCATTTATTATCTTGTTTTGTCTTGCAGTATCTGTTGTTTTGTGTGGATTGACGAACCCACATACAATGCTGAAAATATCAATTTTGAAGGTAAGTCAACTTTTCACTAACTTAGCTAACGGTAGATACGTTAATTAATGTGAGTGCGGCCAATCAGCGCCGAGACGCAGGTAAGAAAAACGTTACACTGACTTTATGGACAGAGCAGGTGGATAGATTGTGCTTTTTGGTTGGTTTTCCATCATGTTTTTTAGTGCAATGTTTCCTTCATGCAAATCATGTTGACACGGAGATAATTTAAAACATACTTTATTTGAAGTTCTAACTTTAAAGACTATTAAAGGACGGTTCCACAATTCACAAAGTCTGTCTTAAAACAACAGTCAGGAGCCCAAATGAAGAGTGAAACCTGTTTTTCTTGCTGTAATCATTCCTCCTGTTCATACTGACCATTAGAAGATCCCTTCATAATGCACTTACAATGGAAGTGATGGGGGACAAAATCCACAGTCCTCCTTCTGTGCAAACATGGATTTAAAAGTTTATCTGAAGCTAATATGAAGCTTCAGCGTCCAAATGAGTCAAATCAAGTAGATATCTTTCAATGTTACAGTCTTTTTAGTGCCAAAAGCCCATCTTTTTGTTACTATACTTCCACCGCAGCTCAACAGGGAAACACAAAGAGACACACATGACTAAGAGTGTAATGATTCTCCAAATCCACGGTTCGGTTTGGACCTTGATTTTTTTTTTGGGGGGGGGGGGGTGAATAAGAAAAAAACGGGGAAAAAACTACAATTTGGAATATCACAAACACTAAAGAACAGTATGAAGGTAGATTAACTTTATAGATTAACTTCGCATAAATTAACTAAGTAAACAAAAATAAATAAATGACTTAAAAACACTCTTATGACCAGTCTATGTATTAACTAAGTAAACAAAATCACCGTATTTCCTCTACTAGTGGCCGGCGCCCTTATTTAGCTCAACATCAGAGGGTACCGGGCCTTTATTGGAAGCAGGCTTATATTAGAGAGAGGCCTTTTTTTTTTTTAATTCTCTTTGTTTGATAAGTATATTTGCTCCTCCTTGTTTTCGACGACACAGAAAATGGAACCGGTGTCTTGAGTCTGTGGACCTTTGTGTCACGGTTTCGATTGCAGAACCGTTACACCCCTAATCATGATTGATCACGGTCCCCCAATGTAGCCATGAGCTTTCTGGTTTCAGTATAGGCAGATTCTCCTCGCCTGCTACCATAAATGGGGAAATAAAATGAATCAAAAAATAAAAAACAATGCTGATATTTCTTCATGTGGAGCCTACTTGAAAAGTATTTTGTTCAGTAAAATTCTGCTGTCAGTCAGCCTGCTGAAGACATTTTGGACAGCTGCTGTTCTCTCAGCTCTTCATGAGCTGCTGCTGAAGGCAAAGCTGGTTCTGATGGCTGAAGGAGATCTGAGTCAGTGTGCATTGAATTAGAGCTGTAATGATTAGTCGGTTAATCGATTAGTTGGCAACTATTTCCCCAGTTTTTTGGATAACCGATTGATTGTTTTGAGACATTTTTTTTCAGAAAAAAAATTGAAATTCTCTGATTCTCAGCTTCTTAAATGTGAATATTTACTGGTTTCTAAATGGAATATCTTTGGGTTGTGGACTGTTGGTCGGGACAAAACAGGACATTTGAGGACATCACCTAGGGCTCTGGGAAACAGTGATTGATATTTTTTACAATTTTCTGACATTTTATAGACCAAACCATGAATCGATTCATCAAAAAAATAATCGACAGATTAATTGATAATAAAAATAATTGTTAGATGCAGCCCTACATTGAATGGCTCACGTCTCACTTTTGATGTGACACTTGAGGTTGCAGTTATGCGTGTAAAGAGTGAGTGAAAATAAGGCTGATATACTGTATTGATAAAAATAGAAACACATCTGTTTATCAGACGTGCATGAGATGGACGGCTCATTTCTGCTGCCTGTTTAAAATGTTGCTTTTGGCTTTTCCACCTCTGCAGGTTGAGAACCCGTCCTGCCTCTGGGGTCGGGTCGTCCGTGGTCCTGGCGGTGATGAAGAGACCGCCGAGCAGTACAACAGTCTGCTGGCTCAGATGAATCTCTTCTACCATGACGTCACCCTGGACCTGTGCAAGTTGAAGCCCACGTCGTTAGATGTGGGACAGGTAATGCAACACCTGCAGTCTGTCTTCAGACATATTTTTACACACCTCATCCAGGCTGGGGGCACCTCTTTGTGACACCTTAAAGGTGCAGTGTACAGAATTTAGTGGCATCTAGCAGTACGGACTTGGCTGAAATGGAAGATAGTATTCATAAGTATGTTTTAATGAGAGTATAATCACCTGAAAATAAGAATCGTTGTTTTCATTACCTTACAATGAGCCCTTTATATCTACACAGGGAGCAGGTCCTCTTCCACAGAGCCCGCCATGTTGCACCGCCATGTTTCTACAGTAGCCCAGAACAGACAAATCAAACACTGGGGTTCAGTTTGTTGCAATCTGCAAGCTCAATGCTAGATGCCACTAAATCCTATACATTGGACCTTTTAATTGGTCTGCAGGTGGATTAGATGTGTGTGTTGGTATATTTCCTCTCAGGTTTGTGTGTGTGTGTGTGTGTGTGTGGTGGTTCATGTGTGTGTTCCTGTACTTTCTCTCAGGTGTGTGTGGTGTACTGGTCAGTGATGAAGTCGTGGTGTCGGGCTGTGGTGGAGTCGATCATCATGGACTCGGTGTCCTGTCAGGCTCGCTGCCTCCTGGTCGACTACGGAGAACGGCTCGTTGTTCCCTCAGACCAGTAAGACCAGAACAGCACCAGTCCTCCTCACTACTTGACCACTGATCCATCCAAGAAAATAAGACTAACTTCAGTTGTTTGATTGCATAATTTAATTTAAGCAGTATTTACCAAAAATGTTTGGTACATTTTTAACTTTTTATTATTATTTCATATTATGTTATTTATTATTTATTTATTTAAGACATGATATTAAGACAAGTCACTAAAAAGCCTGAAGACAGTACAACCAGGATCATATCAAATAGTTTGCAGACCTGAGAGCTGCTGTATATGGTTGGTTGCAGATGTGTGTCTGCGTCTGTGCTGTTTGAGTTTTAACTTGTGTGTTGTTGTCTTTGTCTGATTAGGATTCGAGTCACCACGCAGAACTTCCTCCAGCTGCCTTTCTGGGTGAAGAGGTTCCACCTGGCGGGAATCAAACCAACAACCCTACGAGTGTCTGTATGTGAGGAAAAGGCAGAGCTAATGTAAGACAAGCTGCATACCTCTGAACTGATGATGGATTATGAAACACTATACACATGATTTAGGCTTTCCACAGTTCTTAAAAATGAGAAACAAAAATGTAAAATCTAAAGTAGTTTAGAAGCTCTGAAGTGAACATCCTTCCCTGCTTCTCAGATCTTTTTCTCCACAGCCCACTTCTATCTTCATGCTGTGAAGTTATATTTGTACTATGAAATTTAATTTAATTTAATTTTTAATTTTTTCACTGTAATGTTTTTTTACTCTGCAGTCCGTCCAGTCAGTGGGACAGCTCTGCTACACTTTACCTGCATAACCTGCTACAAGGTGAGCACGTGTTAGACGCAACATTTGATGTACACTAAACTGTTGTGCTGTGGGATTGATGTTAAAACGTATTTGCAATCTTGAAAGTTTGCTTCCATTCATCTTAAAGCGTCGACTCGGACAGAGGCTGTGTTGCTTGAATCTCAGTCAGACTCCATCTCCATCGAGCTCTACCTCACGGTCGGGAACATCAAGGTGACCTTTGACCCTTCAGTGTAGGATTTAAAGCTATAATATGTAACTTTTCCGCATTAAAATGTCTAAAAACAACGAGACATATGTTATATATTATTTTGAGTTGTGTATTTACATTATCCCAAATGTTTCCAACAATTTTCAAACCCAGAAAAATCCATAATTTTAATCAAGGTAATGGTCCATTTCACCCTCTCTCAAAGAGTATACACACACAAGATAATATGTCCTCTGTCCGCCAAACAGCTGCATGGTAATTTGGATAATTCGGATCCCGGTAAAAACCTTCTTAACGTCTGGGTCTTAAGTTGTCAGAGAAAAAAGTTGAGCAAATGTTAGCAGCAGCTTGGCTTGCAGCCCCGCCAGGACATCCTGTGCCCGCCGAACCGTGTCGGAGAAACACTGATTTTTAACGTGAAACTGCTTCAAGTGTGTTTACCAGTTTTAATCACCAGGTCTGTTTGTTCTGGAGAGGAGGAGATCTCTGCGGATAATTCGGCTCCCGTTAAAAACATCCTGTACGATGAACACTGAAGTGATCCTAGCTGGGAGAAGCTGGTTGTTTAACAATGAAGACAACAACTCCCATGATCCCACGCTACTTCACAACATCATCAAACTCTGTCTTTTGTTACTGTCTTGATTGAGAGACCCCTAGCAGCAGAAATGACATATTGAGCGTTTAACAAGTCAAATTAATTCAGAAAAAGAGCTGCAAATGTTTAGTTTTAACACAGAGCTTTATACAGACATAAATACAGATTAGATCATCCATAAGGTCTGCTACTCAATGTTGAAATGTTTACTTTAAATGTTTGTGATTTCCTAAGATATACCTTACAAATGAGCAATTTCTTCTTATCATTGTTAAGAGAAGAGAGAACTCCTGCACACTGTCCTTTTACTTGCAATAAACTTTATTAGAGATACGTAACGTTTTGGTCCTTCAGATTTTCTTACACTGTTTAAACACAGTTTTTGATTGAAACTTAAATTTCACTAAATTGTTGTTGCTGTCCATTATAGATTGTGGAATGTCCATCTGTGATGGTGGGAGCTGCCTTCTAATAGGCTAAATGCATACAGACTGTAGGACTGATTGGCTGACAGCTCATGGTCCCTGATTGGCCTCACCTGAGGAGGTGTTGGCTATATCTGTCTGGAATGTTCTTTGTTCCTCAGTTTTACCTGATAAAGGTCTAAGGACCAAAAGATTGTATCTAATAAAGTTTATTGCAGGTAAAAGGACACTGAGCAGGAGTTCTCTCTTCTCTATGCCTATGGACATTTCTTCCTGTGCACCTGTTTACAAGAAACGGAAGGTGTGCATGAGCCTTTACAGTCAAAATCTTAACATTGTTGACATCATCCATTGTTTAATTGGCCATTCTCTTGTTTCAAGTTTGACAGTTGTATTTTGTGTTGTTGTATTTCTGTGTTTACTTACATTTCCTTGTGTAATTTGTTATTAGAACATGTATTTTCATAATCAGAAAAAACAAAGCACCAGGATTTGTTTGACTTTTCAGATCTGTGTGAATGATGATCTGGTGGCCAAGAAGTTTGCATATTATGGCAGAGAGTCAGCCGACAGCAGCGGGCTGGATGAGGTGGACCGATTTCCCATCATGTTGTCCTCCAGCATCTTAAGTCAGACTGTCTCCATGACTTCAGTCAAGCTGACAGCACAAAGCCCACCACGTCCTGGTAAACACACAGATGTGACTTCCTGTTCAGGGCTCTTAGGATGTAGGACGTACACGGACAGCAGGGTGGACAGTGGTAGTTTACAGTACACTGGGTGTCTGCATATGTGGAGACAACCACGTGCAGTCACAGTCGTACATTTTGGGCTGTATGTAGACCCTTGTGGACAAAATTTATGTCAAGTTGGCCCTCGTGGCTATGTGAAGTGGAAAGCATTATTTGAACGTCACTGTGGATCGTAACTAAGTATTTTTATTTTCAAAGTTCATTCTTGACCGTGGAAACAGCCGTTAACAAAACCGTGTCATTTCTCTTTATAGCTGTTCTGGAGCTGGCATCGCAGATGGTCAAATTTTCCTTATAAAGTCACAGTGATACAGAAATTGGAGCATCTGTATCTTCAGTTGTTATGTATTTCCATATGAAATGCGGAATATATGAGCAAGATTTAGTTGTGAGAGAGATATAAATTAGGGCTGCAACTAACAATTATTTTCATTATCGATTAATCTGTCGATTATTTTCTCGATTAATTGATTGTTTGGTCCATAAAATGTCCTGACCAACAGTCCACAACCCAAAGATATTCAGTTTACTGTCATAGAAGACTAAAGAAACCAGAAAATATTCACATATTAGAGGATGGAATCAGAGAATTTAGACCTTTCTTCTTAAAAAATTATTCAAAATGCTGATTGATTATCAAAATAGTTGGCAGTTAGTTTAATAGTTTAAAAAACAACTAATTGAGTAATCAACTAATCGTTGCAGCTCTAATTTAAATCAAATCCTACAGACGTGATTGTATCACCCAAAAGTGATCCAGTCACATCTACTGATTGTGGCTCAGTGAACACAGTGCAACACGTAGCTGCAGAGAACTGCTGTGCTCCACACACACCTCTCTCTGTTAGATCAGGAGGAGGATAAAGGTCAAATGTATAAATTAGACCTCAAACACATCCTTTGGAAATGTAGACACAGTTTTGTCAAGATAAACTCCCATAAGCCAACAGTCAAGTGTGGTTTTAAATGATGGGTGATGTTAGCTAGACACCCAAATAACACATGATTGGCTTCATTTATGTAACCATCCCTGAGTTCAAGATGAGTTGTTAAACACATTTTCCAAGAAAATAAAAGAGAGGGCTTTTTATAGATAGAAGAGATAAGTGAATAATAAACACAGGGATAGAGTTAGAACTTGGAAAAAAACATTTTCATTTCACTGTCTTTAAGAACTTTGAATCTTATGTGGACAAAAAGTTGTAAAGTGATGATAAAAAATGAAAAATTGAACATCTGCAATTCCATGACAACAGAGCAAAGTCCATTTGCTGATCTTGAGGTAAGATTGCTTTGACAACTTGCCCGACTCTTGTGTTTTTATTCAGGTTATGGGAAGAAGATGGATTCATTTGGTCATGCTTGTAAAACCAAATGAAGTCTGAACTGATGCTTATTTTTTGTGTCTAAACTTTAATTCTAATAAGAAGTGAAATAGTTCTGTGAATCTGTTTCAGTATGGCGTTCACACTGAGTCTAATCTGTTTTAACCCTCAGTGATGTCAGAGAGTCTGGCTGCAGTCGGAGCAGGTGATTGGCTGATGGCTCCCTCTACACCTGAGGTCAGCAGCTCTGCTCACCGTCTTACTGTCAGTACTGCAGTAAATATCCACACACCTTCACCTCTGACCTCTGTGCTGCTTCAGAGCCAACAACATGAGCAGAAGACCTGCGAGGGAGGCAGTGGGTCAAAGGTCACAGAAGGACAACGGTCTCCAGGCAGCCAATCAAAGAACGGCTCAGAGAGTGCTGCTGCAGAGAGGTGAGCACACGTGTTTTAGTTAGAAGTTAACTGTTGAACAGAGAAACAAGTAATGATGATGCCACTGTATATTTAGTTTGTTTAATGTACATCTAAGTTAACAGAACTACTCTTGTGTTGTTTCAGCAACTCATCAGAGGACACAGACTCTTCTCTGGCTGCAGCTCTGACCAAAAACCTCAGTCTGTTCAAGTGAGAGTTGACACTAGCCGTGTTTTGACTGCAGGAATTTTCCCCAGGGACTAAGAACCTTTTGAGGAACTCAGTTCCTCTACCTGTATTTCCACCGGAGGGACCAGGGTCTAAATTAAGTTCCAGGGAGATTCTTTTACCACCAAAAGAAGTCCCTGCTCGGGGGGTAGTACTTTCCAAAAGTACAGGAACTTTGGGGGTAGGGTTATTGTATTATTGTGAAAAATGTATTTGAGTTCTGAGATTAAACTCAGAATTCTGACTTTAAACCCAGAACTCAAATAAATTTTCCCATGTGGCAATAATCCTCTATTGTAGCTGTTGGTTTCCTGATTCATTTAAAAAAAAAAAGATGACATAAAAAGAGAGAGAGAGCGTGAGAGACAGAGCGTGGTGGTGGTTGAGTGAGGAGAGGGAGCAGCGGCAGCGAGAACAAAGCGGTGAATGGGAGAAATAAAACATTATTTTCTGATTGTTATTTTCAGCGGTTACGTTCTAATGCACAAATAAATAACCATCAAACACTCAACAGATGATTTACTGTGGAGACACTCTTAATTTCTGTTTAATTTTCCTCCTCTGCATTTCTCTTTTTCATTCATTCATTACATCCAACTAAAGCAGCAGTAAATACAAGGAACAACAGGACAAATCTGTTGTTTTTTTCCTTGTGTGAATGCTGTGTTTCAATTTAATTTGCATGATCTACCTGGTTCCTCAGATGTGGTGGAAACGCAAACAGGACTGCAAAACAGAGACTTGAAGTTCTAAGTTTAGTTCCTGAGATTAGTTCCTCTGGGTTCAAAGTACCTGGAACTTTGGGTCGAAACAGGGCTATTGATGGAGCACCTCATGTCCCCTTCAGGTTCTTAAGGTTCCTGAATCCTGGCAGCAGCTACCAGCAGGTGGCTCCCAGTGTGAGTACAGTTACAACTCCAGGACAGTTTTCAGCACATTTTCTAACACATAACATTTGGACACATATGGTAGGCTATGTCCACAGGAGTCTGAATTCCTGGAGTCCTGTTTCTGTTGGGACTAGGACTCTGACCACAAAATATCTGTACTGAAGATCTGTACCAGATGTAGTAGTTGGGTTTCATACTGTATCTCACCTACTACTTCAGAAACTTAAAAGGACAGGTTCACAGTTTCAAGTGTGTCTTAAAAAACAGTCAGATGTCCATATGAACAGTGAGTATTGCTCAGTACTGTTCATACTGGCTATTAAAAGATCCCCTTTAAATGTGCTTTCAATGTAAGTGATGGGAGTCGAAATCCAGTGTGTCCACACAGTCATTTAGTGCAAAAATGCACTTAAAAGTAGATGTAAAGCTTATATAAGGCTTCAGCAGTCTGAGTTAGTCATATCAAGTGGATATCTGCCACATTTACAGTCTTTTTAGCATCAAATTCCCTCTTTGTGTTTCCTCGGACAGTGTTTCCCTGTTGAGCTGTGGTGGAAGTATAGTAACAACAAGGGGGACTTTGGCACTAAAAAGACTGTAACGTTGAAAGATATCTTAATTTGACTCATTGTAAGTGCATTATGAAAGGGTCTTCTAATGGTCAGTATGAACAGGAGGAATGATTATGGCAAGAAAAACATGTTTAAATGTTCATTTGGGCTCCTGACTGTCAAGACACACCTGAAAAATTGTGAACCCGTCCTTTAAGAAGAAATAATGCTATCTCAGAAAGCATCTTTACAATTTAGTCAGTAACTCCTTCACATTGAAATCTACAACCAAAATCTGCCTTGCTTTGTTTTCAGGTCAGTCAGCAAAAAGATGTGAAAGTCTGTCAGCCTGAAGAGACGACTGCAGCCTCCAGCACCTGCACAGCACAGGAAGTGTATGCTACCAACGTGTCTTCAAAAAATTGTTTGTGACTAATTGTAACTCATGACTTTGTCTTTCTTTCATTACAAAAAAGGCTTCAGTTATGCCGCCTTATGTCATGTGACCTGAGTTAGCATGTATGCTCTACTGCTTAGACCTGCAGTGCTGGGCTTTTACATATAAATCAACATCTGTTACATTCAAGGCCAAACGAGTTCACACAGTGCTGATTAAGCCTGTCACCACCTGGTGAATCTCTGTACTTCTGGTGTGCATGCTCTGCCCATAGAGACTTCCGCTGGCTGAGTGGCTAACTTCTGGTTAGCTCTCGGCTAACTTCTGGTTAGCTCTCTGCTAACTTGAATGGGGATAAAATAATTTAATTGTGTGGCTCTTCTAGACTTTCCAAATTTTATCGGACCAAAATGGATTCAATTCTGATAGTGAACCAAGTCATTTCGCAGGGGTTGTGTGACACTCAAAACAATTTATCCACCGTTTTACAGTCGCAGCAACAGCAACGGAGTAGGCTAAGGCGGGGAGACAAAAGTCCCGCACTCCAGCTTTAAACACAACTGCTTTGGTTCATCAGTGTAATCATACATAAAATATTTCCCATGTAGGCTTTTGTCACACAGATTAACCCCTTTATACAGCAGTGAGCCTGTGACAGAGGACAATCAGATAAATAAAACATTATTTTCTGATTGTTTCACAGCAGTTACATTCTAAAGCATAAATAAACATGCCCACGCCTCCACACAACCTTGTGGGAAAGTGCCGCATTGCCAGATTTTGTGTGATTTCAGGGCTTTATCCTGTCTGCTGTGGCCTCTCTGCTCTGCGTGTGTGGAGCTCAGCCCCGCCCTTCGATCAAGCAGACACAGACCTGCAGCTCTTTATACATCCATGACACAGAGGAGGGCAGAGCAGAGCAGAGGAGAGAGACGGAGACAGTGATGTAATGTAGTTGCTACGCTGCGAATCTCGACCTCACACCCTGCGTGCTGTTATTGGCTGGGGGCTACACACCCACTACCCAAAGGCTGGCACCCAGAAGCGTCCCGAACACAGCAAAATAATAAGAAAATACAGGCAGAGGGCAGAGTCTCTGTAGATACATACACCACCACACACTTCTAGTGGGTCATAAGTGATGAATGAGAGGGATTACTTTTGTATGAGTCTAGACATTGTTTTTTTTTTTTTTTTTTTAGGAAAATCCTGCATAGTAAACTTTTATATGAACCAAACAATCACCCTAAAGCTTTGTTTGTATTTCAATATAAACTCACTGAGCACTTCATTAGAACACCGGTGCAATGTAATGCAATCCAATACAACAGTCACCCTCGTGTGGTAATGGGGTGGACAAATTATTAGGAACACTTTTCAATATAATGAATTCCAGTACACCACCACCACCCACTGAGACCTCAATAATAAACAAAGTAGAATGATCACCTTTCTGACAATGTCGTAAAGTAGAATTTATGGCAGAGCTGTTGCATTGGATTGCATGAGATTCCGTAGGTGTTCCTAATAAAGTGCTTGGTGAGTGTATGTTTTGCACGTGGGGAAACAACAATTTGGCTGAACAACAAGAAACAGTTTAAAAAAGAAAATGATGTGTGTTACTACTTAGTGAGAAAAGGACTGATGGAGAATACAGCTCATACATACAGTACACAAAACAAACGTCCAGTCTGCTTTTCTAGCACGTTTGCATTTGGTCTTGCTTGTCTTGCATATTATTAGCATCATGTGGACCCTCGCAGTCACGCAGATGTGGCAAACATGAATTGGCTTTTAGTAACTGTGGTCTTAAGCTACAGTGTTACCTAAACTGATTTATCTTTTCAGCATTGGAAAAAGTGGAGCTGAAGGCCTTGAGAGCAATCAGTTTAAATATCCAGCAGATGAAGAAACAAGGTACAGTAAGATGTTATTTATGCACAAGTAGAGCTGAAGCATTTTCCTTCAACATTAAAGCTGCATCTGTTACAGCATAACTACATTACACTGAGTGTAAAGGTGGTGTAAATGTAATCCATCTTAATTAGATTAACATAATACTGCATACCAGATACATTCTGATACCAGGAGGAAAGTCTTTGGTTTCTGAGCTCTCCACTCTGTTTCTCTGTTTTTCAGCAGTTCCAGTAGATCAGTGGAGTCAGGACCAGCAGAGACAGAGAAGATGTTCAGTGAGGAGTACTGGGCCTGTTCAAGGTGAACTGCAGCTCAGAGAGGAAAGATTCACAAACAAATTAAGATATTTCTCCATAAGGGACAACGTTTCATCTTAACTTGTTCAACTGACATGTAACAGAACAGGACAGTATATCATGGTGACTTGTGGTGGATTCCTGGTCAGGTTACCATAAATTTAACCTTAAAGGTTAATAGTTGAAATTGAAAAAGTAGTGTGGTTGCTTTTTAGCAAAGAGACAAATTCATAATTTCTGACTGTTGTGTTGAATGCAGGCTTTTAGAGTGGTTGAACCCAGAGCCTCTGAAACCTGTTCCAGACTCAGCAGAAGACCCGGTTAGTATTCTCAGGTCATTCAGAATTTTTACTAACAAAACATTTGATTTGTTGCTTGAGAGTAGTTGGTGCTTGTTGTGGCAGCAACCCAAGAACCAAATAATTGCTAGACCGTAGGAGACCTTCCTAATCTGTCTGTTGGCTGCCTGTAAATAAGTCAGCTTACTTAGTAGAGGACAGCCTAAATGAAAAGAACTACATTCATTAAATCAATGGCATTCTCTGTGTGAAATACCACCTCTGCTTCTTTCCCCTGAAGATTAATATTTTTCCCAAAAAGTTTATTATTTTTTTATGTTTTTGGAGGTGGTGGTTATTTCAGGTGAGGTGTCTGACCTCCACTATAAAACTGTTGGAAACCCTAAAAGTGGTTTTGTAATCTCTTGTTGATGTATTGTTCGTTAAAGGAAAAAATTGAACAAAAAAGAAAACCTGTTGCTCTGTTGCATCTGTGTTGCAGAATCTGCTGCTATGATTTAACACAGGCAACCTCAGTGTCATGAGATTGCATGGAGCCAGACCACACTGCAGCCGGTAGACATTACTCTTTAGGATGTTACCATCATAGTTACTCTCTCATTTGTCTTTGTCCCGTCCTCTGACTGCCCCCAGGTGGTTCCCAGTGATCCCAGGAGGAGTGGGATTCTGGTGCACTCTGCCCTCCCAGTGGAGCCATGCACCAGCCTGGATGACGCCCCCATCACAGATAGTCTCCGCTGGGTAAACAAGGACAAAAATAACACAAAATATTGAAGGTGACCTACAGCAGTCGAGAGAGAGGTGGAATAACTTTACTAACAGGTTGAATTGGAAAATTGTTTTACTGTCACTAACGGTTCCAGTTTTGGAATTTGAAAATAGAGAAAAATCTGTACAACACTGTACAAATAAAGTTTGTTGTTGTTATTATAATGATTCTGATATCCATCAGAACTGGGTTGCATCAGCTATTTGCTAATGGAGGAGTTTTCAAAGTCTAATCTATCTATCGTCACCCTCCGAGCTGATTTAAAATAGTGATAATTGGGTATTTTGGCCACTGGTTCCCAACACAGGACAAATATGCGTACATGAATGGATCGAGTGTTTCAGGAATATCAGATTCTAAACATTAGTGATGTCATAAAAGTATTGATAGTGCAACATGAAAAGTTAAATTAATAATAACATGAAGTTATTATTAATGGGTTTTGTCACTCACTATTATTATTCTTTGTTCCATGTCTTACTTTGATTAGGGGGATAATCATGCTCTTAGTTTTGGAATAGCAGTTCCCATAATGCTTTGGGGATGTAAACAGGCATCCCCAAAGCATTTTCATGGATTCAGTGAGTTAGCTGTGGCCTATAATTATAATTATTATAATTAGAGTTTTTTTTTTTTTTTTTCTAGCCTATCTTTGTTTACATTTTGGCAAATTGGCTCCTTTAAAAGTATGCTGAATTCACTATTAGCAGTTCCTGTTTGCAGTGTAGCCATGGATGTACAGACAACTGTCACTGGATTACTTTGATACCGAAGAAAACTAAAAAAATGCGATAATTCTCAGGCAAGTTCTGGAATTATAGCGGATGTCCTAATGATGATGATGATAATGATGAAGGGATACGTTGAGAGGACTTAAGATCCCTTAGTGACATCATCCAGCTGCAACTGTCACTGTCTCAAAAGCTGATGATGAGAGGACTTTCAGAAGAAAGGCAAAATTAACCGGACAATTTGTAGCGAATGTGTGTTCACACCAGATCTGAGCAAGTGACCAGACTTGTGTTTTCTGTTCTACTCACCTGCTACATGTTTAAACTCCAGCTGAAAGCCTTTTTTCACACAGCGACTGGTTTGTCTCCAGGTGTTGCGGAGGAAATCGTACTATGCTCTGTCTCCGGCTGATCGTCACAGCTGGCCAGCTATGGCTCGAGGATGCAACACCATCGTTGTCTCTCAGAACGCTGAACAGCCGCTCAGCTACCTCGCCCCGCTCCTCACCCACATCCTGCTCAACTC